>OZ000476.1:16004583-17205000 GCA_963922655.1 Cardamine chenopodiifolia | reverse complement strand
AAACCCTAAACCCTAAACCCTAAACCCTAAACCCTAAACCCTAAACCCTAAACCCTAAACCCTAAACCCTAAACCCTAAACCCTAAACCCTAAACCCTAAACCCTAAACCCTAAACCCTAAACCCTAAACCCTAAACCCTAAACCCTAAACCCTAAACCCTAAACCCTAAACCCTAAACCCTAAACCCTAAACCCTAAACCCTAAACCCTAAACCCTAAACCCTAAACCCTAAACCCTAAACCCTAAACCCTAAACCCTAAACCCTAAACCCTAAACCCTAAACCCTAAACCCTAAACCCTAAACCCTAAACCCTAAACCCTAAACCCTAAACCCTAAACCCTAAACCCTAAACCCTAAACCCTAAACCCTAAACCCTAAACCCTAAACCCTAAACCCTAAACCCTAAACCCTAAACCCTAAACCCTAAACCCTAAACCCTAAACCCTAAACCCTAAACCCTAAACCCTAAACCCTAAACCCTAAACCCTAAACCCTAAACCCTAAACCCTAAACCCTAAACCCTAAACCCTAAACCCTAAACCCTAAACCCTAAACCCTAAACCCTAAACCCTAAACCCTAAACCCTAAACCCTAAACCCTAAACCCTAAACCCTAAACCCTAAACCCTAAACCCTAAACCCTAAACCCTAAACCCTAAACCCTAAACCCTAAACCCTAAACCCTAAACCCTAAACCCTAAACCCTAAACCCTAAACCCTAAACCCTAAACCCTAAACCCTAAACCCTAAACCCTAAACCCTAAACCCTAAACCCTAAACCCTAAACCCTAAACCCTAAACCCTAAACCCTAAACCCTAAACCCTAAACCCTAAACCCTAAACCCTAAACCCTAAACCCTAAACCCTAAACCCTAAACCCTAAACCCTAAACCCTAAACCCTAAACCCTAAACCCTAAACCCTAAACCCTAAACCCTAAACCCTAAACCCTAAACCCTAAACCCTAAACCCTAAACCCTAAACCCTAAACCCTAAACCCTAAACCCTAAACCCTAAACCCTAAACCCTAAACCCTAAACCCTAAACCCTAAACCCTAAACCCTAAACCCTAAACCCTAAACCCTAAACCCTAAACCCTAAACCCTAAACCCTAAACCCTAAACCCTAAACCCTAAACCCTAAACCCTAAACCCTAAACCCTAAACCCTAAACCCTAAACCCTAAACCCTAAGTTCACCATTAGTTCAAAATTTGATTCTTACCTCAGAGACAAACCGAATCTCAACTGCTTTTTATAGTCATGCAAAAACTAATGGTGAAAAAAGAGCAGACCCCATCACAAACACAGACAACCTAACCTTTCGTGTATCCGAATAGGTCATCTAAAAGATTATTCTTCTCAATTTTTTCTCATTCATCCCTAGTCCCGACCGTCTAACAGTTTCACAATTTCCCATATAGTAAGTTTTAGTCCATTCCTGCAAGGGAAAAAGTGAGAAAAAGAAGAAGGATTACCACATCGGCGAAGACAACTTCTAGTTCATTGAAGAAGTTTTCCCTACGCCTTTCCTACTCAGCAGCAGTCTGCAATAAAAGAATCAACACATTCCCATACATATTAGATTAAATAACACAACAATTTTGATCACAAGGATCACCAGATTTGCTCTGCTACCATTTTACACAGAACAAACAGTGGATTCGTTTAGCAATCATTTCACGATTAAAACCATAACCAAAACACACTCTCAATGAATTCTGAAGTAATCACCAAAAAAAAAAAACTAAAAATCCAAACTTGAATAAGAAAGCAGAGACCTTAGTGAAGACACCAACACCACATTCCATGGCGAGTTTAGCCAAGAGGAGACTCTCCAATTCAGTCCCAGACTCCGCCAATAAAAGCATCGCCTCGTTCCTATTCTTATCCCTATCACCACCATCTCTATCCCCATTGTTCTTCCCTTCATCGCCACCACCACCACCACCAAGACCACCTCCGTTATTATCAGAACCGCCGTTATCAATCGATGAGGAGAAAACAGGGGAGATAGAAACACGGCGGTGGAAAGAGATGGACTTTGCAGAGATTACACTGGAAAACGAGGAGGAAGAGAATCTAGGAGAGGAAACAAGGTGAGGCCATGTGAGATTGGATTCAGAGATAGAAGATGTGTTTGGAACACAGAAGAAACATGAAGTGATTGCCATTGATGCTACAGAGAAAGAGACAGATTTTTTTATGTTAATTATTTTTGGATGGACGAAGGAATATTTGGGTGGGTGAAGGAATATTTGGGTGGGTGGGTTTGTTTGGTTGGATTTGTAAATAACAGATATCTTAAAGGTTAAATAGTATTTTCATAATTTTTGACACTAAAAAAAAATCAAAAAGAAATTAATTTTTGAGAGAGGGTTATTCTGGCAACACGCAAAACGTGGAAGGTCAGTCTGGCTTTTCGCTCGTATCTTCTTGACAAGGAAATATATTAATGCATTGATTAAAAGGTAATTAAGTAGCAACGATCAAACACAAATTACAAAACTTAACAATTTCTGAATTCCCCAAAATCGAAAAAAAAAAAAAAACAGAACCTTCTTTTTTGCATACACAACCTACATAATTCATAAATTATTCATCACTGAGATTCACATCACAACCATTCTCTATTTCTTCATCTTCACTCCCACCATCATCGTCATCACCATCACCATGATTGTTCTCTTCCTCTTCACGTAGCCTAGCAATCTCACTCTGAGCTCTATCCACAATCTGTTTCTTCTGCAACTCCAAATCTTTCTGAAAATCAGCTCTCATCTTCTCCAACTCCTTTATTTGCTCTTTCTTATTCTTCTCCATCTTCGCATCGTTCATCTTCTTCCTCTCATAATCAACCTCAACCTCATCATCATCCTCTGAATCACCAGGACTATCCATCATCTCATCAAACCCATTAGACTTATCCAAATAAACCTTAGTATTCATAAACACAAACTCTCCAGAATCAATACCACAAGCTAAACCTAAATCCGATTTAGCCGAAAACAAAGCAACATATCCAACTTATTGTAAAAACCCCATTTACTCGAACTTAAACTACCGGAGAAAGACTTACAAGACGGTAAAAATATTTAAAGAAAAAACTTATACTAACTAGAGAACGATTTATGGATAACTGACTGAGATACTTATCGTCGAGCCTTCACTTAGTTGTCCTCGAGACCCAAGAATGAAATTGAAGCTACATTTACCGTTGACTTGAATTGGCGGCTAAAGCAATGCCAATGGCGGATTTCAATCCTTAACAGTTCTATGAGAGGCATAAATTGGAATTTATTTGGAGTTTTAGACCCGTAATTCATGTCTATCGTTTGATGGATCTGATTGGTTCTCTGAACGTGAAAGCAAAATACATCACCCATAAAGGAACAATTTAGTTTTCTTTCTTAAAAAGGGTCAACGATGTTTTCGTTAATCGTTGTTGGTTCTGTTTTGGAAGTTTTCCTCAGGTGCAGCTTCATCTCACATCTCTCCTTCCTGACTTTTTTGTTCAAACTGTAGCTGCTTTCATCAGGCTTCTCATCCGCTGGCTCACCTCCCTTGGCTTGTGGTGCCTCTGCTTCAGCCGGCTTTGGTTTGGTCATTATAGGCCTGCAAAACCTGCAAAACATTCAAAGCTGGTTCACTATTTGATATCTTTTAGCATTTCTTTTATGAGAAACAAATGCAAAGAGCCTTGCTTACTTGTCCAATACCTCCGCCTTGCTTCTAACGTCAGCTGACAAGAGAGCTGGTGTGACATACTTGGGAAGCGTGTCCTGCTGCTGCTGCTTCACCCGCAGCCATGCTTCTGCTTCCACACACTCGTTCAAAACCTTCTTTTCATTATTGCACACCCAAAAAAAAACACATCAACAAAATTCTTCCCATGCCTTAAATATTCACAAGTTGTTCTGCTTCCAAGATGAGTTAAGTTATTACTTTTCGCTTCTCTGCCAATTCAATGTGGTCAAACTTGGGATCATTAGACATAGTTGCCTCTCTGTAGCTGTTTATACAGTAACCAAGCTGATCAATGAGCAACCCTTTTTCTGACGATTTCTTGTACCACTCTTCAACAGGGTCACCCACCTGCAAAAGATCAAATTCCCAACCTCTGTTAAAGCAATATCTTCAAAATTGATTTTTTTATTTGCACGATAAAGTGTCCTCATATGCAGTACCTTCTTGAGCTCCTCGAGCTTTGCAACATATACGCCTTTTATCTCATCTTCCCCGTCTTCATACAACCAATACTCCACTTCCTGCAGCTTTGTCAAGAACGTTCCCTCCTGAATCAGTGATGTATTCCTGGTATTTGTCACTCAGCTGAAAACAAAACAAGTCAGTGCCCAATACTCTGAACCTTATAAATGCATACTCCCAATGAAAATGAACAAGAAAAGGATTCTAACTTTGTTTCGCATATCATAAAGATAGGACTCAACATCATTTTTCCGGTCCTTGGTCTCTTCCATAACTTTGTCTTGCAAAGCCATCTCAAATTCTTTTTCTACAGCCTTTTCGACATCCACAGATTGCAGTGCACCATAGACCAATTATTTCAAGCTCATAAGTGAATGGATAGAGCAAGCACCATCGATTAAGTAGAGAAACTAGCCTTAGAATCAGTTTCCATTTGCACCGGCTTATCAGCAGACTCAGGAACACCATTGTCAGTACCAGCTGCATCACTGGTTTCCTAGGCGTCCTGCATGTTAACATCAGAGTCACCAGAAGCAGGAGCTGCCTCAGCAAAAGCTTTGTCAGTGTCCATCCCAGTAGTTTCCTCTGATTGTTCTTTTGAGAACGGAACTTCAACTTCATCCTCTTCCAAAAGCTGCGATAAAGGAAGAGAAAGAGTTAGCACAAAATGACGTATCCACGAATTCGTAAGGGAAAGCACACCTCTGAATGATCAAAATAGTCATCTATTACTAGAGAGAATGATTATAATTTAACAACAAAAACTCCATGCAAGACGACGACATCATCATACTGAAGGATGAAAAACACATGTCACTATTGTCTCCGACCATCAAATGATAGCAGACTAATACTAGAATAGTCAGATGAAATTGGATTGTTCCAGAAAATTGAGACACATAACAACACACGCATCGTTATAAGCCTATAACCAGAGCTAATTTAAACTAGGTCAAATGCTCAAATTCTAATCATGTTCTTCATAACGAGACTGAGTGCTCTTCCTGATACAACCAAGGCAAGTAAGTAACTATATCCTAAGAAGAGATATCTATGCATAATTTCATGGAGAATCAGAGATGAAAAACGGTGGCATACTCGGCAAACTCAGCTTCTTCCATCCCCGAAATCTGAGCTAAATATCCAGAACCAGAAGACATCCCACTTCGAGATCCATCACCTTTGGCAACTCGACCCTAAACTTGAGGTTTTTCCTTTTCCGATTTTTATTTTCTTCAAATTGCAGACCATATAGACCTACATCCACGTCTATGAAATAGAAATCATAGAGTAGATGTGTTGGTTTTATCGGACGGGTAAACTGACCGGATGATTTTTTCCTTGTGCTGCCAACTTCAATCAACAAACTTCCACGGACACATCCATGTATTCATCATTAGCATCATTGCTTACTTTCATTGCTTACGGTTCTAGTAATTATCTTACAGACTTGTTAATAGTAACATGGTAATTACATGCAAGGTAAGCAATGATGCTAATGATGGATACATGGATATGTCCGTGGAAGTTATGTTGATTGAAGTTAGCAACGCAATGAAAAAATCACCTGGTTAGTTTACCTGTCTGAAAAAACCACCACATTTACTCTATGATTTCTATTCCATAGACAGATGTGTGAGTCCATATGGTCTGCAATTTGAAGAGAATGAAAACCGAAATAGGCCTGCAAAACCTGCAAAACATCCAAAGCTGGTTCACACTCTATCATGTAGCATTCCTCCTACAAGAAACAAATGCAAAGAGCCTTGCTTTACTTGTCCAATGCCTCCGCCTTGCTTCTAACGCCAACTGACAAGAGAGCTGGCGTGGCATACTTGGGAAGCATGTCATGCTGCTGCTGCTTCCCCCGCAGCCATGCTTCGGCTTCTACACACTCGTTCAAAACCTTCATTCAATTATTGCACACCCAAAAAAAAAAACACATCAACAAAATTCTTCTCATGCCTTAATATTCGCAAGTTGTTCTGCCTCCAAGATTGAGTCAAGTTATTACGTTTTGTTTCTCTGCCAATTCAATGTGGTCAAACTTGGGATCATTAGACATAGCTGCCTCTCTGTAGCTGTTAATACAATATCCAAGCTGATCAATAACCGACCCTCTTTCCGACGATTCCTTGTAACGCTCTTCAACAGGGTCACTCACCTGCAAAAGATCAATCCCAAAACTTCTGTTAAAACAATATCTTCAAAATTGATTTTTTTGGAGCAATAAAGTGTCATAATATGCAGTACCTTCTTGAGCTCCTCGAGCTTTGCAACATATACGCCTTTAGTCTCATCCTCCCCATCTTCATACAACCAATCCTCCACTTCCTGCAGCTTTGCCAAAAACGCTTCCCTCTATAAGTCAAAGATGTATTCGTGGAATTTGTCACTCAGCTGAAAACAAAACACGTCAGTGCCCAATACTCTAAACCTTATAAATGCATACTCCCAATGAAACTGAAGAAGAAAAGGATTCTCACTTTGTTTCGCATATCATAAACATAGGACTCAACAGCATTCTTCCGGTCCTTGGTCTCTTCCATAACTCTGTCTTGCAAAGCCATCTCAAATTCTTTCTCCACAGCCTTTTTGACATCCACAGATTGCATGGCACCGTAGACCAATTCGGACAGAGGTACATTAGTTTTCTTCACCTTCTTCTTCGGAGCCTCAGCCTACACATCCCATTAAAAAATACCCATTGTTTCAAGCTCATAAGCGAATGGATAGAGCAAGCACCATCGGTTAAGTAGAGAAACTAGCCTTAGAATCAGTTTCCATTTGCACCGGCTTATCAGCAGACTCAGGAACACCATTGTCAGTACCAGCTGCATCACTGGTTTCCTTGGCGTCCTGCATGTTAACATCAGGGTTACCAGAAGCAGGAGCTGCCTCAGCAAAAGCTTTCTCAGTCTCCATCTTAGTAGTTTCCTCCAACTGTTCTCTTGAGACCGGAACTTCAACTTCTTCCTCTTCCAAAAGCTACAACGAAGGGAGAGACAAAATTAGCACAAATTAACAGATCCACAAATTCATAAGGGAAGGCACACCTCTGAACGATCAAAATCTGTCATCTGTTACTAGAGAGAAAGATTATAAATCAACAGCAAAATCTTACAGTTGCCGATTCAACTGAGACAACTCCATGCAAGTTCAATCTCACTTTCACTTTCATTTTAAGCTTTGCCCTCTCGCCTTTTGAGGATTGGAAGGGACCAATCTACAGAAAGGAGATCAACCATGAGAAACAAGAGAGCTGGAGTCTTAAATATTCATGACATTGGAGAAAGATCAAACCGTGTATGTGCTGATTTTTGGAGGTGCTTGCAACTCGCTCACATCAGCATACTGCACATCAACAGAAAATGTTCCGGACCGATAAAACATTTGAGCCTTGACACTAGGAATTGGATTTCCTTTGGGGAAAACAATGGTGCTCTGCTGATTCTAAGCTCCTCCATTTTGAGCATCGAAGCTGCTCCTTTCCACGCCAGCGAAATGGAGAAAGGGAAGCTCTCATGAACCTTAAAGATAGAAAGTCACATTATGAATTGTTAGAGAACTTGGAGTACAACGGCATCTAGCTGCTAAAAAGTAGGGGAAAAAATACCACATTTTCTTAAGCATAGAGATGCACCAATCACCTGGAATTCGCGGACTTTAAAGGTTGGACTGAGAATAGCACACTGCAAGGCACATCCCCTTGACACACACTCACTTGCATTCATCGTACGTCTAGGCTCCTTGCCAAAAACATCAGTTAGGATCTTGATCATAGCAGGGACACGAGAGGCAGAGCCAACAACCTCGACCATATGTACTTCTTCAACTGTGAGGCCCGCATCAGAGAGTGCTTTCTCAAGAGCCCTCTTAACACGCTCCAAAATAGGGATGCTGATCTCTTCAAACTCTTCTCTCTTTATGACACCCCTAACGTCTTTCTCGTCCATCAGACACTCGATATTCAATGGAGCCACAGGGTTTGCGCTTAGAACCTTTTTCAGCTTCTCGCATGCAGCACGGAGCCTGAGGCAAGCCTTGGCATTCTGGGAGACATCAATCTTGTATGCCTCCTTGAACTTAGCAGCAAAATGATTGAAAAGAGCTTCATCAAAGTCCCTTCCACCTAGGGAGCGATCAAAAGCGTGACACAAGAATTTGAGCTGTCCTTTTTTGAAGCCTGCAATGCAGACTTGCATGCTTGCATGCCCAATGTCAATGAATGCGACGTTGAGCTGTTCATTCTCTGGCAAATCTGTCTTATAAATACCATATGCCAAAGCTGTAGCAGTTGTCTCGTGGATCAAGCGCAATGGATGCAAGCCTGCAATTCTTGCTGCATCGAGAACAGCCCTTCGCTGGAGGTCTGTAAAGTAAACAGGAATACCAATGCAGCAGTCCACCACAGCTGCATTCATATTCTTCTCCGCAATACCTTTCAAATTGGATAACATCATCTCCATGACCTGAGTGGGGGTAAAAGCTCTCATCTCTCCCAAGTAACTAGCATGGATCAAAGGATATCCATCAGGGCCTTCCGTGACAGAAAAGGGAAGAGATTTGATATCCTTCTGCAGCTCGGGGTCGGAAAATTGACGACCAATATGGCACTTGATTTGGGAAATGAAATTTTTGGGGTTCATCATGGTAGAAGCAACTCCAGCAGTCCCGATGAAGCGCTGCTTCTCACCAAAGCATACAATAGCCGGAGTCTCGCGATTAGACTCATCATTAAGCACGACATCGATACCTCTTGCCTTGCAACAGCAACAAGGCAATTCTCGTTTCCGAAATCAAACCCAACTACACTCATATTAAGGCTTTGTTTACTTCAATATCTGGGAACTCCGAGGTAATTGATAGCAACCTTATTAATCAAATAAAAAAAGATATATATCAGACTACAGTTGTGAAATAGCAATCTCGAGCTCAAAAGATAAATAAAATTGCTGTTAACTCAGGTCAGGAAACCTTAAACCATCATACTGAACCTAAATATAAACCACCATCAGTTTGAATTTCAAACACGAATACATACACCAAACAAATACAAAAGAAGCTAGAAAGTTCCCAATACAAATCCGCAGCGGATATTAGTTAAACAGCAAAACCAGTGTCAAATTTAAATACGAGCCGTTGACGCACTCATACAAACAGATCATACCTAAAAACCACATCTACGAAAAAGAGAGCACCTAAAAAAGATCTGCACCTAATTTTCAAACAAGGTTAGCGAGGAGGGCTTCGGAATCGTACCTGGATCGTGAGAGGGGTTTGGGTTCTGGAAGTTTCTACCCAAATCTGGGTCGCAGCCAAAAATAAAATATGAAGAGCAAAAGAAAAGGTTACTGAAAGCAAGAGGAAGAGAGGGGTTTACTAAGGAGCAGACACCACAGAGTTCGCTCGAATTTTCTTCTACTTTCTTTTCTTTTTTTTTATATATAATTAACCTTCTTTAATTTCTTAGAACAATTTTCTCAAAAGCCCCTAGATATAAAATGAAAATCTCAAAACCCCTTCTTAAAAACAGAATTTTTTTTAATTAATTTTAAGTCAAAAATTAGTATGTTACTGTTTTGTCTTTGAAAAAATTGAATATTTACATTAAAAATATGAATTTTTTTTGCTCACCCAAAATTTTTTTGGATCTAAGCCGAAAAACATCATTTTTTAAAATCGCAACACCTAATCTCTTTTTTCTAACCCAAATCAAGAGAAACTAAAACCGTTTTCTCTCTTTCTCTCCTCTTTCGTGGAACTAGAGATAACTATCCTCGAATTTCAACTCGACTGTTATGATTTTCGTGAACGAAAATGGTTAATACAATGAGGGATACACAAAGAGAAAGAATGCTAAAAAAAAAAATTATTCGAGATATTCCGGTTCGGAATGATGAGGAAGTGATTTTTTCTCAAGTCGGAAGGATTGAAGAAGAAGTAGACGAATGGAGGAGAATTCGTAGTGAAGAAAGAGAAGAGAGCGACCGAGATAAGGATGACGGAAGTGAAGAAGATCTCGAAGAACAGAGCGAGTGATCTCCAATTCGGAATGGTGATGAGGATGAGGATGTCGGCCAGAATGAAGAAGAAAGAAATACGGACAAGGGAAGTACAAGCCGAACTGTGAGCGACGACCCCATCGACTCAACAGTAAGTAGTTGGATTCGATTGATATCTCGATTCGATTGGACAAGTAGAACTAGGAAAAACTAATTCGTTTTAGTTAAAGAAAACCAATTGCTCTTGATATCATTCGTTCTAATTAGGAAAAACCAATTAATCTTGATGTCATTCGTTTTAGTTAGAAAAAATCAATTGTTATTGATGTCACTTTGAATTGAATTTGTGGGTTTTAAGTAATACTAATATAAATGAGTATAATTAGTGTTTTTTGTAATACTGGTAGAATTAGATAAAACTAGTTGGATTTCTTTGTAATCATGGTATAACTAGGTAGAACTTTCAGTGTTTTGATAAATTTATGAAAAATGTATAACTTGATAATACTTGGTAAAACTGGATGTTGCATGGTTCCGATGAGGAAACGAATGAGATTGCACTACAACCTTGAGAATGTACTTCCTGCCAACAGAGTATAAGAAGAAAATTAAGTTGGCAACGAGGTGTTTCATCGACGACGCTTTGACAACGCTAAATAGTTTGACTCATCCGCTAACTATGTTTGAGAGGAATTGGTTTGAGAAACATCCGCAGTTTAAACACATTTTCCACATGCCAAAGGTCAAATACCACAAGGTTATGGGCATGTGGATGCTTCTTCTTCGAACGGCTTGCATCGAAAAAAAAAAGAAAGTTTGATTTGTCGTAAATGGTGTTCCCATCCGCTAGAGTATAAAGGAATATGCCTTGATATCGGGATTAAACTGCCGCAACTATCCACTCGATTATGTTAAAGCGGGGAGTGAGGCCTTTGTGAGGAAGCATTTTAGAGACCAAAAAACAATTAGATATTAAGACGTGAAAGAGAAGTTAGAGAAATGGTACCAGCGAACCGTTCTCGAGACAGATTAAAATGACGGTTCTCTACTTCTTATAAGTATTGTTATAGCGCAGAAAAGACTAGAGAAAATGCTACGTTTGTAGAGCCATTCTTTCTAAAAGCGGTGGATGATTTCAATTTTTGTAAAATATTTCTACCAGTGAACTCCACAGTGGCGAAAATAATTTGATATCATCGTCGAAAGTCAGCGATAGATTTGTATTCTTGTTTTTTTTCTCTCATTTTTTAATTGATAATTGCAATAAAAGTATTTTTGTCTTCACAGATTTCACTAAAAAAGAATATGTATGTAGATTAAAAGTGGATATAGCATATTAGCTTTTTTCAAAATTGATTTTTCTGACTATCTCTCAATTTCTTACGGGTTTTTATCCAAAAGTTTTCTTCAATCCTTGAAAAAATATATGTATCTCTATTTATTTGATTCCACTCCACATAAAAAATACTTAAACCAAATATGTATATTTAACTAAAACTCATTTTTTGTTTTATATATATATATATATTTAACAAAGTATCATATTTTTGTTATATATTATGCTGGGTAAAATTTTATAATAATATTAAAATTTAAAATTATTTATATTTTTCAAAATTTAACTAAATTAAAATTAATATGCATATGTCGATTATAGAAAACAAATCGAAACTAATTTAAAATACCATTGATAAATAGATATTGTATGGGTCGGATTTTTCAAATATATCGAAGTTCAATTGAGTTGTGGTAGTGGCATTCATCTGAAGAATATTATTTTTACTGGATCTTGGTAGACTAAATGGTAACTATTCGACCATTAAAAAAACTAACATAACTTCAATTTTCTTTAAAACTAGAGAGCTGATGCAACTGTTTGTTCTGGGATGAAAGCATGCAAACACATGCCCCGTTTGGTAGAAGAGCGCCTTAATTAGCAGGGATCATTATCGTACATGAAACAAATAGAGATTGTTTTTCACAATAATTCGACATTTTGTGCTTACGTTAATTGGTGATCTAAACTCATTATTTTTGTATGTAAGCCTATACCGAGATTTAAGTCGTATATGTGTTTACCCAAAATTGGATTAAATGTTTCCACAAAGCTGGATGTTATTTGGAAAAACTAAAATCCGACTTAAAATTTTAGGTAGAAGTATAAGGGGAATAGATACATGATCTCAACCGTAAGGTCTAATCATAATTTGTGAGAAGTGCATGTGTTGTAAAAATCTCCAACTTCTTTCACTGAATGCCGTGGAAATATATTTATTTGAAATTTGGTTTGTATCTTCTCTGCCTCCTTATCTTCATTCTCTCTGATTTTATTTTCCAGATTCTTGGCTTTTTCCGTAACCGAGACAAGTTGCTTAGAGAGCAATTCATATTTTTTAGAGATTAACAGTCTTCAGAAACGAGAAAGTACCTTTGTTTGTTAGTTTACTTCACTGGCTATCCTTTTCAATGTAAATTTGATGCAGGCGTAGCCCTTGGCAACAACGTTGAGATCATCCAGGCTGAAGTTGTACCGTTTCTCCATTCCGAAATATAGCACCTGCCAACAACAGACATCTTTCCTTAAATGATCCAACTTCATATTACCTTCTCAGTTCTAACAACCGAACGGCATCACTTTCTTTAACATGCTAAACGACGCAATGGTTAGATCATCGCTGTAGTTCTCATCTACCGTGAAAATGAAACTTACACTTTTAACATGTTCAAACTCCTTCGAGCTTAGAGAAGATGCACTTTATAAGACGTGTCCTTTGTGCTTCCGACGTTGAAGCTAAGAAATGATTTAATTAAAGTGGTACAGAACAGAAGAGCAAGAAGAGAGAAGTATTGTGTGCAAGCGTATTGACGCCACAGATCCCTCAGCACGGGAAGGGTTGAAATAGAGGATAAGATGTTGAACTTTGGGAGATCAAGTATGTTCACTAAAACAACAAAATAGGAACACATTGCATTCCATTTGCTGTTAAAGAGAGTAATATAGAACAAATCAGCATGACACTCGATAATAATTATAGAGAAACAAAAATGAAACCAGACCTTCAAATTAATGAAACCAGAGGGAACAATACAGAATACTTCCTGAAAGTTGTTATCGGGAAGAAGAAATAAATATAGAATCTTTCGGGGAACAATAGCAAAACCAGAAAAAGAGGTTCCACTAGGTAACTAAAAAAGTAAAAACAAAATCGATACGACACCATCTCGCTCTCGTGATTAATTTAAACACTGCCTTGGGTGGGTTTCCCAGTCTCCATTGGTTCGCCGGAGGCTGGCTCTGGCTCACTCTTGCCCTCATCTGCTGGCTCACCTCCTTTGGCTTGTTGTGGCTCTGCTTTAGCCGGCTTTGGTTTGGTCATTATAGGCCTGCAAAACCTGCAAAACATCCAAAGCTGGTTCACTCTCTATATCTTGTAGCATTTCTCCTACAAGAAACAAATGCAAAGAGCCTTGCTTTACTTGTCCAATGCCTCCGCCTTGCTTCTAACGTCAGCTGACAAGAGAGCTGGCGTGGCATACTTGGGAAGCATGTCCTGCTGCTGCTGCTTCCCCCGCAGCCATGCTTCGGCTTCTACACACTCGTTCAAAACCTTCATTCAATTATTGCACACCCAAAAAAAAAAACACATCAACAAAATTCTTCTCATGCCTTAAATATTCGCAAGTTGTTCTGCTTCCAAGATTGAGTCAAGTTATTACGTTTTGTTTCTCTGCCAATTCAATGTGGTCAAACTTGGGATCAGTAGACATAGCTGCCTCTCTGTAGCTGTTAATACAATATCCAAGCTGATCAATAACCGACCCTCTTTCCGACGATTCCTTGTAACGCTCTTCAACAGGGTCACTCACCTGCAAAAGATCAATCCCAAAACTTCTGTTAAAACAATATCTTCAAAATTGATTTTTTTGGAGCAATAAAGTGTCATAATATGCAGTACCTTCTTGAGCTCCTCGAGCTTTGCAACATATACGCCTTTAGTCTCATCCTCCCCATCTTCATACAACCAATCCTCCACTTCCTGCAGCTTTGCCAAAAACGCTTCCCTCTCTGAGTCAAAGATGTATTCGTGGAATTTGTCACTCAGCTGAAAACAAAACACGTCAGTGCCCAATACTCTAAACCTTATAAATGCATACTCCCAATGAAACTGAAGAAGAAAAGGATTCTCACTTTGTTTCGCATATCATAAACATAGGACTCAACAGCATTCTTCCGGTCCTTGGTCTCTTCCATAACTCTGTCTTGCAAAGCCATCTCAAATTCTTTCTCCACAGCCTTTTCGACATCCACAGATTGCATGGCACCGTAGACCAATTCGGACAGAGGTACATTAGTTTTCTTCACCTTCTTCTTCGGAGCCTCAGCCTACACATCCCATTAAAAAATACCCATTGTTTCAAGCTCATAAGCGAATGGATAGAGCAAGCACCATCGGTTAAGTAGAGAAACTAGCCTTAGAATCAGTTTCCATTTGCACCGGCTTATCAGCAGACTCAGGAACACCATTGTCAGTACCAGCTGCATCACTGGTTTCCTTGGCGTCCTGCATGTTAACATCAGGGTTACCAGAAGCAGGAGCTGCCTCAGCAAAAGCTTTCTCAGTCTCCATCTTAGTAGTTTCCTCCAACTGTTCTCTTGAGACCGGAACTTCAACTTCTTCCTCTTCCAAAAGCTACAACGAAGGGAGAGACAAAATTAGCACAAATTAACAGATCCACAAATTCATAAGGGAAGGCACACCTCTGAACGATCAAAATCTGTCATCTGTTACTAGAGAGAAAGATTATAAATCAACAGCAAAATCTTACAGTTGCCGATTCAACTGAGACAACTCCATGCAAGTTCAATCTCACTTTCACTTTCATTTTAAGCTTTGCCCTCTCGCCTTTTGAGGATTGGAAGGGACCAATCTACAGAAAGGAGATCAACCATGAGAAACAAGAGAGCTGGAGTCTTAAATATTCATGACATTGGGGAAAGATCAAACCGTGTATGTGCTGACTTTTGGAGGTGCTTGCAACTCGCTCACATCAGCATACTGCACATCAACAGAAAATGTTCCGGACCGATAAAACATTTGAGCCTTGACACTAGGAATTGGATTTCCTTTGGGGAAAACAATGGTGCTCTGCTGATTCTCAGCTCCTCCATTTTGAGCATCGGAAGCTGCTCCTTTCCACGCCAGCGAAATGGAGAAAGGGAAGCTCTCATGAACCTTAAAGATAGAAAGTCACATTATGAATTGTTAGATAACTTGGAGTACAACGGCATCCAGCTGCTAAAAAGTAGGGGAAAAAATACCACATTTTCTTAAGCATAGAGATGCACCAATCACCTGGAATTCGCGGACTTTAAAGGTTGGACTGAGAATAGCACACTGCAAGGCACATCCCCTTGACACACACTCACTTGCATTCATCGTACGTCTAGGCTCCTTACCAAAAAAATCAGATAGGATCTTGATCATAGCAGGGACACGAGAGGCAGAGCCAACAACCTCGACCATATGTACTTCTTCAACTGTGAGGCCCGCATCAGAGAGTGCTTTCTCAAGAGGCCTCTTAACACGCTCCAAAATAGGGATGCTGATCTCTTCAAACTCTTCTCTCTTTATGACACCCCTAACGTCTTTCTCGTCCATCAGACACTCGATATTCAATGGAGCCACAGGGTTTGCGCTTAGAACCTTTTTCAGCTTCTCGCATGCAGCACGGAGCCTGAGGCAAGCCTTGGCATTCTGGGAGACATCAATCTTGTATGCCTCCTTGAACTTAGCAGCAAAATGATTGAAAAGAGCTTCATCAAAGTCCCTTCCCCCTAGGGAGCGATCAAAAGCGTGAGACAAGATTTTGAGCTGTCCTTTTTTGAAGCCTGCAATGCAGACTTGCATGCTTGCATGCCCAATGTCAATGAATGCGACGTTGAGCTGTTCATTCTCTGGCAAATCTGTCTTATAAATACCATATGCCAAAGCTGTAGCAGTTGTCTCGTGGATCAAGCGCAATGGATGCAAGCCTGCAATTCTTGCTGCATCGAGAACAGCCCTTCGCTGGAGGTCTGTAAAGTAAACAGGAATACCAATGCAGCAGTCCACCACAGCTGCATTCATATTCTTCTCCGCAATACCTTTCAAATTGGATAACATCATCCCCATGACCTGAGTGGGGGTAAAAGCTCTCATCTCTCCCAAGTAACTAGCATGGATCAAAGGATATCCATCAGGGCCTTCCGTGACAGAAAAGGGAAGAGATTTGATATCCTTCTGCAGCTCGGGGTCGGAAAATTGACGACCAATAAGGCGCTTGATTTGGGAAATAGAATTTTTGGGGTTCATCATGGTAGAAGCAGCTCCAGCAGTCCCGATGAAGCGCTGCTTCTCACCAAAGCATACAATAGCCGGAGTCTCGCGATTAGACTCATCATTAAGCACGACATCGATACCTCTTTGCCTTGCAACAGCAACAAGGCAATTCTCGTTTCCGAAATCAAACCCAACTACACTCATATTAAGGCTTTGTTTACTTCAATATCTGGGAACTCCGAGGTAATTGATAGCAACCTTATTAATCAAATAAAAAAAGATATATATCAGACTACAGTTGTGAAATAGCAATCTCGAGATCAAAAGATAAATAAAATTGCTGTTAACTCAGGTCAGGAAACCTTAAACCATCATACTGAACCTAAATATAAACCACCATCAGTTTGAATTTCAAACACGAATACATACACCAAACAAATACAAAAGAAGCTAGAAAGTTCCCAATACAAATCCGCAGCGGATATTAGTTAAACAGCAAAACCAGAGTCAAATTTAAATACGAGCCGTTGACGCACTCATACAAACAGATCATACCTAAAAACCACATCTACGAAAAAGGGAGCACCTAAAAAAGATCTGCACCTAATTTTCAAACAAGGTTAGCGAGGAGGGCTTCGGAATCGTACCTGGATCGTGAGAGGGGTTTGGGTTCTGGAAGTTTCTACCCAAATCTGGGTCGCAGCCAAAAATAAAATATGTAGAGCAAAAGAAAAGGTTATTGAAAACAAGAGGAAGAGAGGGGTTTATTAAGGAGCAGACACCACAGAGTTCGTCTATAATTTTCTTCTCCTTTCTTTTCTTTTTTTTTATATATAATTAACCTTCTTTAATTTCTTACGGGTTTTTTATCCAAAAGTTTTCTTCGATCCCTTTTCTGAAAAAATATATGTATCTCCATATATTTGATTCCAGTTTTAATTAGCATGGATCATTACAGTTTACATAAAAACAAGTAGAGACTGTTCTCACAAGTTTTATACGGAAAGAGTGACATTTCGGGCTTATGTTAAGAGGTAATCCAAACTCATTATTTTTATATATAAGCTTATATGTAGTGAAAATATATTTATTTGAAATATCATATCTAAGCTTAGGCGATTATCACATAATCTACAATGTAACTCGATTGTGGCGGCTGTGATTTATTTACCAATAGATACCAATACTTTTCAAACCAAAGAATGAACTATTACAAAGTAAAATTAACATTACCAGGGAGATACTATTTATAATAAAGTTTTCTTAAAATGACACATAAAATTTCAAAAGTATTTTGTGAGAAAAGAAAAATATCGTTTTCTTTAAAAGTGTATCTAATAATTTAATAATATTTTAATTTATGTTTTGCGTTAGCATTTGTTTGTTTTTCGTGCAACATTTGTTGTTTTCTTTCCAAAATTTTGCTTTACGAGACAAATTAAACGGGTTAGAAAAAAATACAACATCTTTGGTATTCCTTCTAATTATTTTATATTTTTATTTTTTAAATAAAATTTTAACATTTGCTAATTAATTGATGATGAATTTGATGACTCTATTATTATTAAAATTTTAACATTTGCTAATTTTACAACGATCTAGTTCAACACTTATTATTATGATGAAGGAAGTTGTCATCGAGACCCCACAAATGGAATTATATTTAGATTCATGCATAGTTGGTGGAAATTTGAAACCGAATAAAACCATTTCATACTGTTCCAAGTAAATCACTAACGGTCATTCAATTACGGGTGTTTTTTTGGATTTAGTTTATTTAATATTTTTTATGTTGGTTTAGTGTAATTGCGATGTATCTTAGTAGAATATATGATTTCTTTGATTTTTTTATCTACCAGTGAAAATTCTGGTTATTGACCAGTGATCTTACGATATGGAGATGACATTTGGGTTTTTGATCCTAAAAACATTGATATTACTCTACTTGAAAGAATGTTCTTTCGATAAAACATTATTCTGATGCACCATGTAACTTCTTTCTTTATGTTATGTTATTTCTGAAAAATAGATTCGGATTTACGCATCACTAAAGAGATTGTATCGGTTAAAAAAACTTATCTAAGTTTTGATCATTATAACATCAATTGTTTAGAACATCAAAATCAAAGCTTTCTAAAATAAAATTAATATGAAATGATTTGTATCAGTTTATCTATTTTTAAATTATTAGAGTAATTAACAACTTTTGTAATGCGATGTGTTAATAAAAGTGTCTACAAAAAAAAATCAAATATAATTTCCGCATTAAAAAATTAGTTTTGACAAGGAAAATAACGGATTAATAACTCATTTACGAATTTTTTATAAAAATATTAATAATTCACTTATTTGTTTTAATTATTTTTAGTATATGATATGCCTATGTAGTTTTGTTTCCGTAATTATATAATGATTTTGTATCTTTTGATTTAATAATAAAAGTTTTAGCCGGAAAAGAAACGAGAAAAAAAGAAACAAATAAAATGCGAAAAGGATTAGTGTAATTTTAAAGGGATTTTAGTTGAGAAGGCTGAAGGTATAACTTTATAGCAACTAGCAAGAGCTGAGCAATCCACGCCGTTAGTTGCCCTTCCCCGATCTGCAGCGCGGTCTCTATCTTCAGCTGCCGATTTTATCATATCAGCACTGGTAGGCCTTCGATTTTCTCCTAGACCAATAACTAGTTTTGCCACCTTGCCGTGATTTCGTTCGTTGGGTTTCTCACTTTTCTAAGGTATGTGTCGATCGCAAAGTGCAGGGATTGATAAACCTAACTGTTCCAGTTATACCGTTAGAAACTTTACCTAGATTGGTCAGAGATCTAATTTTGTCCGTCCAGTTGATCGCCGTAGGATACCTAATTTCAGCGCACCCTCAGATCCAGCCCTGATATAAGTGCAGAACATGGAAATCTATGTCTCCTTCAATTCCTTTAGCTTTTAGATGTCAGATTATAAGAGAGCTTTTAGATGTCAGATTATAAGAGAGCTTTTTCTGCAGAATCTCTGATCTAGGACTCTCGGACTAAAAGTGTCCAAAGATGGCGGCGTCAGAAGAGAATAGCGCTTTGTTTCCCATTTTTATTTTGACGTTAATGGCAATTCCATTGGTCCCTTATACAATGGTCAAATTAAGCCGTGCTGTCTCGAAGAAACAAAGGAGCATTCACTGTCAGTGTCTCGAGTGTGACCGTTCTGGTAAATATAAGAGATCCTTATTTAAAAAGGTAAGTTTCCACTGAACGTGTTCAATATTGATACTCTGTTTTTATAGCTTTATTGCATGTTCGAAACCTCTGAACTTGTTGAGTTTTCTCTACAGATTTCTAACTTCTCTACATGGAGCAACTTGACGCTTGTGCTACTATGGGTCGTGATGATTTTCTTGATTTATTACACTAAGAACATGAGCCGTGAGGTAATATTCTCGTCTAATGGTTTATTAAAAACCCAGATTATTTTGTTACCTTTATCCGATTGCATGTGGTCGAGAATTTTGTAAACTTGGATCAAAAATTCTTCTTACTTATTTACCTCATTGGGTGGTACAGACTCAAGTTTTTGACCCATTCAGTATACTTGGATTGGAACCTGGAGTTTCAGATTCAGAAATAAAGAAAGCATATAGAAGGCTGTCTATTCAATACCATCCTGATAAAAATCCAGATCCAGGTCACGAAATGCTTTCTGGTCTCGTTGTTGATAGTATTTCCTTTTGATCATTACAGAATTATGGTTGCAGCTGTTGACACATTTTTTTTCTCTATGTGGGTATTGTTGATCTGTGTATTGAACTCTACAGAGGCCAATAAATATTTTGTGGAGTTCATATCTAAAGCGTACCAAGCTTTGACTGATCCAGTGTCCCGTGAAAACTTTGAGAAGTATGGCCATCCAGATGGCAGACAGGCAAGGATGCATCTCATTTTCCCTTGACATGGGCTCCCGTCTTATTGACAAGCCTATTGAGACTTAATCACTGTAATGTGATGCAGGGATTTCAAATGGGCATCGCTCTTCCTCAATTTCTCCTAGACATAGATGGAGCATCTGGTGGCATATTATTGCTTTGGATAGTTGGTGTTTGTATTCTGTTGCCCCTTGTGATTGCTGTTATATATCTCTCGAGGTCATCAAAGTATACAGGGAACTACGTTATGCACCAAACTCTCTCCGCTTATTATTATCTAATGAAACCCTCTTTGGCCCCAAGGTATATTCACTCGTACCATACACTTCAGAGTGATGCTATAGGTGCATGAAAATTAGGGTGTGTTTTCTTTGTATAACATGTCCAAAATATTTATTATCCAGCAAAGTTATGGAGGTTTTCACCAAGGCAGCTGAGTACATGGAGATTCCAGTTCGTAGAACTGATGATGAACCTCTGCAGAAGCTCTTTATGTCTGTTAGGAGTGAGCTAAATCTGGACCTGAAGAACATGAAACAAGAGCAAGCTAAGTTTTGGAAACAGCATCCTGCTATAGTGAAGGTGATTTCTAAAACAACTGTAATGCTAAATTATTGAATATACTGATATACTCACTTTCTCATTTTCTGTACAGACGGAGCTGTTGATACAGGCCCAATTAACTCGTGGATCAGCAGTCCTGTCTCCAGCCCTGCAGGGTGATTTCAGGCGTGTGCTAGAGCTTGCACATCGCCTCCTCGAAGAGTTATTGAAGGTCTACTCTCTATTTTAATCGCACATTTTCTGAGAGAATAAGAATTAAAAGTCGATGACCTGAAAGTGCTAACCCATTTTGTAGAAGAGATAAATTTTCCTCAACAGAAGGCAAAATCATGCATAATTTTAAAAGAAATCAAGATTTAGGTTAACATGTCAAAGGATGCCCTTCTGGGCCAGCTAACTCATCTAATCCTTTTTTTTGTTTATCTAGCTCATTGATCTTTTTGGTTACGCTGCTAAAAGATTTTGGTTTTCTTAACCACTCCTCCTATATAATATTGTGAGTTTCCTGCAGATGGCGGTCATACCGCGCACAGCCCAAGGGCATGGCTGGCTGAGACCTGCAGTCGGAGTAGTTGAGCTATCTCAATGCATTGTTCAGGTAGTAAATTGCTAACATCACCTGTTCTAGTTTTTTTCTTGTTTGTGAGCTTTCAGTTCTTTATGTCATCGTCCGAAAAGTTTAAGAGGTGCCTTGGTGTTGTTATTGAGGAAGATGAACTAAATTTCAAAATTGCAGGCTGTTCCTCTTAGTGCGAGGAAGTCTTCTGGAGTATCTTCAGAAGGCATTTCCCCTTTCTTGCAGCTTCCTCATTTCAGTGACGCCATTGTTAAAAAGATAGCACGGAAGGTATAGTAATACTATCAAATGTGTCAACTGCAGTAATATTTAAGTTACTTGCATTAATGTTTAGTTCCATATCATGTGCTTTTTCGGGGTAAATTTTTTCGAGAATATTTGCTCGGATTGTGCTCTCCAATAG
Organism: Cardamine chenopodiifolia; assembly: GCA_963922655.1. Taxonomy (NCBI): domain Eukaryota; kingdom Viridiplantae; phylum Streptophyta; class Magnoliopsida; order Brassicales; family Brassicaceae; genus Cardamine; species Cardamine chenopodiifolia. The sequence continues at coordinate 17,183,015 of OZ000476.1, read as the reverse complement.
GTAGTAGTGTCGCTTTAGGTTGGATTACTTAGAGGTCTAGTCTAACACATATAAACCAGCATTTCTATTTAACATGCCATTTTTTATCCAATTTTCAGAAGGTTAAATCATTCCAAGAGCTTCAAGAAATGAGGTTGGAAGACCGTTCTGAATTGCTCACCCAGGTAGCTGGTTTGTCAGCAACTGACGTTGAGGACATTGAGAAGGTGCTAGAAATGATGCCATCTCTGATGATCGACATCACATGTGAAACAGAAGGGGAAGAGGGTATCCAAGAGGGAGATATAGTGACCCTTCAAGCTTGGGTCACCCTGAAACGACCCAATGGGCTCATAGGCGCTCTCCCTCACGCACCCTACTTCCCCTTCCACAAGGAGGAAAACTATTGGGTTCTCCTAGCGGATTCGGTGTCGAACAACGTGTGGTTCTCTCAGAAGGTTAGCTTCATGGACGAAGGTGGAGCCATAACGGCTGCATCAAAAACCATCAGTGAGACAATGGAAGGTTTGGGAGCAGGGGTGAAGGAAACAAATGATGCAGTGAGAGAAGCCATTGAGAAGGTTAAAGGCGGATCAAGACTGGTAATGGGTAAACTCCAAGCACCCGCAGAGGGAACATACAACTTGACTTGCTTCTGCCTGTGCGACACATGGATCGGGTGTGACAAAAAGACATCACTGAAATTCAAAGTCCTGAAAAGAACCCGAGCTGGGACCCGGGGTTTGGTCTCAGATGAGGGTGTGATTGCAGAAGAAGGTATGGAGGAGGAAGATGAGATTGAAGAGGAGGATGATTATGAGAGTGAATACAGCGAAGATGAGGATGACAAGAAAGATGTGGATGAGAAGAGAGGGTCAAAGAAGGCCAATGGGACGGTGAAGAAGAAAGAGTCGAGTTCTGAAGAGTCGGGACTGGAGGAAGAGTGAAACAGAAAGGCGATTTAGAATGATCAAAATACAATACTTTGTCTTGGAATCTTCAGGGGACTCGGCAAAGCAGCTACGAATTGATACTAAAAAATGACTTTGCCGAGTTTCCTAGTCTTTTCACAATTTTGACACTCTCATTGGCTCTTTCCTTTTTTTTCTTTCTTTTCACTTTTCTTCACAAACGAAAAGCCAAATGCAATTAGGGAGAAGAACGTAACTCGAACATAATTATTATATTTCTGATAGACAATCAAAAACACTAATTGGCTCCCTGGTAAACTCACCCGATGATTTCAAGGCAGTGAACATAATAAATTAAATAATTCAGGTTATGGGCCTTGTTAACGAATTAAAGGGTTGAAATGGGCCTTACGGTTGTTTCAAAGGGCGGAAGGAAATGCATGCCCTAAAAGGCGGGAAAATCAGAAGAGAGCCACGTTTTCTCGGATTGCCGAGAGCTTTCGCTTCGGTTTCTCTCCCGAGCTGTGTTCTCGGAATTCGACCAGGTTTTCTAACGCGAAGGTAAAAAATGCCCATTTATAACATTAGAGGAATCGATGTTGACTTCCAATTCGAAGCCTACCAGTCTCAGATCATTTACATGGACAGAGTGATCGAGTCTCTTCAAAACGTGGGTTACCCCAGAACTCTCTTCAACTCTTTTGTTGGGTTTCACAAAGCTGCTATTTCTTTTTGTGTTCACTTATTGACTAGGGTTCCGCTCGACTGTGCTTTGTATTGATTCGACCATTTGGGTCCGACCTCTGTAGTCTCTCTTCTTCATCGATTTTACCCAAAATTAATGCTGCCTTGCTATATTGCTTTAGCTTGACGGAAACAAATAGATCAATTCTTGATACCTGTGATGGCTATTCTCTTTACCTCTTCCGCTAATAGTGTCTGTGTCTAAACACTGCCTGCAGAAATGTCATGCGCTTCTGGAGAGTCCTACTGGAACCGGGAAAACTCTGTCTTCTCTGTGCCACCTTAGCCTGGAGAAAGAGTCTGGGCTGTTTCTCAACCCGTATGTATGGGAAGAACAGTGAGTTTCCTTGGACAGATTCAGAGGAGTTAATGTCTCAATCCCAAGGAGGAGGAGGAGATTTTCCTACCATTGTTTATGCGTCCCGGACTCACAGTCAGCTGCACCAAGTTATCAAAGAACTCAAAAGAATTAGCATTTTGCTGTTAATCATGTTCTCTAATCTTTCTGTACCTCAATAATTTCAAGGCCTAAGATGGTGGTGCTAGGATCGTGGGAGCAGTTGTGCGTCAATGAGGAATTGAACACACTCCGTGGAAAGGCACTGACAAATGCTTGTCAGTACCTTTGCAAAAAGTGTGGAACACGGCAATGCAACCATTTCAATCGGATTCCAGATACAATGTGCTGTACCATGATTTGTGTCTGAAATCTGGTACTTATTGCCACATTTCTACATGAAACAACAATGTGAAGTACTTATTGCCTTCTTTAAAGCCACGCCTGTCTCTGATGCCGGAAAGAGCCCTACTTCTCCCCTTGATTTTGGAGTTTTTGCCAACTTTGGTGGCCTCTTTAGCCCCAGATCATCATCCCCCAGATTTGGCCACTGAAACAAATGGGTTTGTGACAAAGTTGGCCTTTCTGTTCTAAGCTCCAGCATGGGACACAATGATTCATTCACAAGGGACAACATTGCCCCTCAGATCAAGGTCAATGTTGATAATACAACACCCATGCTTCCACTCAATTGTTTGATCCTTGTGTTAAATCCAATACGCTGCCTGACAACTATGCCGCTGCTTCATTGTCTGATGCTGTAAAAATTCATCCTCATCCGTCCGACGTCATTGTGGAGGAACGTACCTCCCCATGGAGATCAAGCTATGGATATCACCACCAGCCATGTCTACTCTCGCTCGCTCTCCGGCCGTGAGATGGCATTCTCTGAGGATTATACATGTATCACTTAACCCTAAAACAACTTATATATTCGGTGATTGCATTCTGGATTGTGATCCCAAAGAGTTGGGAGGTTTAGGCAGCAAGGAAGAAGTTGAGAAACCGCAAGGCGAGTTACTGCCTAATTTCCCTGATGATTCTTTTAGCCGGATTTGCTTATGCACAGGAATGCTTCAAGATTGCCAGGACAGCCATATTGACAGGTATTTATTTCAAACTTACAAAGCAGTGGTCTTAAGTTTTTAGCTTGAAAATAACATTTGTGATATTTATTTCCGTTTGTGGCTGCTGAACAACAGGGAGTTATCAGCAGAAAAGGGAATTGATAACGCCGGTGTTGAAGATTTTTTGGAGATATCGCCTGGATCAAGTTACAACAAGGAGCTGTTTCCTATGGCAATGCCTCTTAACCCATGAGATGGTGTTGATTCAAGAGCTGTTGTCTGAGCTGAGGTTTTATCTCATCGATGCAGTGGCCTTTGGGCCTCTTGAGTGTGACTATAGTGTTGTAAGGTTAGGTTTGGTTTTTTTTGTGCACACAAAAAAAAGGTTGATTCGGGTGAGTTTTGCTGTGGCCTGATACCCCGGCTCATCCATTTTCTTTGTCTTTGGTTTCTATTTATTTGTTTCTAACTTTGTACGATTGTGTTGTTACTTATCCTAATTTGATGGACACCGCTTGTATTCTGGTTTAAGTATCTACGTTACCGACTATAATAATGAATGAATTGAGTTTTTTTTTTAATACAAGAGACAGAAGGAGGTAAAAAGGAAAGGAGCAAAAAAACCTCTAAAGGTTCGACCACAGAGGGGGTCGAACCCACGACCTTTTGATCCGAAGTTAAACGCGCTAATCCACTACGCTATGCGGTCTTTCATGCTTGGCGTAACAAGAATAAATTTGTACCCAAACTTTTTTCTGTTTGTGGTCCAGAACGCTTACGCTACCAAAGGTTTTTTTCTGTCTCTCTGCAAAATCGTTTTTCGTCTTGGAAGGAACGGAAGTGGCTGTATCGTACTGTACCTGGAATTATCGATCTGGCGTTGGTGCTTCTCTAGCTGGGGCGATTCATCGGATCCGGTTTGATCTTCGTCCTAGATCCCTTTCGCCAAGTTGCAAATCTAGAATTCGTATATACCTTGCGTGATCTTAGGTGCGTTTTCGGGTTATGCATTTGATCGTTCGTTAGCAATCGTGTAATTCAGTGGAAAACAAAACTAGGGCATTTGTTTTATATTGATTACTTTGCAGTAGTTTTAATTCCCGATTAGCGAGTTGTAGTTTTGATTTTGGGTGGTGCAGCCATGTTCTATGGTACAGCTGTATGGGACCCTTGGCTTATTGTTGGGCAGATTATATGCCTGCAGTGCTCCTACTACCTCACTCTTGGAGTCTTCACTATGGTCTTTCTTGGCCTTCGGGTTCCTCGCCTTAGTCTTGTCTATTTCTTCGATTACGCTACACTCACTACTTCTACCATCACCGGTTGGTGTGTTATTGCCTCATTTCTCTTCTCTTCACTCGCCGGGTTAGGATGCATTTTCTTCCCATTCATTTCCTTTGTCACTTGCTCTCTCAGATTTCCTCTATTCATGATGAAATTTATCGCAGGGCTGTGTACATGATATTTTTGGTGGAACGAGCTCGCAAATGCTTAGATTTCTCTACAACTCTCTACATCATACATCTCTTCTTGTGCATCATGTATGGAGGATGGCCTTCTTCTATGGCTTGGTGGGTTGTTAATGCAACAGGACTCGCTGTAATGGCTTTGTTAGCTGAGTACTTGTGCATTCAACGCGAACAGCGAGAGATTCCTATGGATCGATTTCATTCAAGTAAACTGATCGTTCTTGATTCAATCCTAGAATATTCACTTCTATCATTAATTCTTTCATCTGGTTCCCCTAGAATCCTAATTTGGCTTTCCATGAGTAGAGAAACTTGAAAATCCCAGTGCACAACAACTATTTACCTTTTGTTTCTAATGACTTTGTTTATGCTTAACATGAAATCAAATTTTATTTTTGGTTGTCTATGCCAGGGGTTTGATGATTTGTGTCTGGACAAGCGATGAAGATACTTGTGGGTTATCAGTGCGACTCATAGAGCCTATTCGTAACAATTGTGATGTACAGAGATGAAATCTGGGGATAGAAAGGACAAAGAAGTTGAGCCAAGTAACCATGTTGGACATTGGTGCACCAACTCTGCCTGCGATTTTTACTGACTCCCAAATTTAAGACATTGGAATACGTTTCAAATTGTTCTTTTGTATGAAAAAAAACCATTAGACTCTTCTGATTGGTCTTAGTTCACTAATGCTGCTTCTTGCGCGTCTGACTCTCGCTCTTATATTGGTTTTTTTTTACTGAACGTTTCCGAACTTCTCGCCATTCGAATTTGGTTTGTGTTGTGATCAGTGTCTCAGTCTCAGTCATCACTCTCTTTTACCACCAATTAAGTTTTGGAATATTCCCAAAAATTTGAAGAAAACTTAAGATAAATATATAAATATGAAGATGTAAAGAGCCAAGCCTGCGCCATTCGATTTAGCAAGCAATCGCCAGAGGATTCGTCTAGAAGTTAAAGGCTTAATAATTAATCTGTGATTTTGGCTTTTGGTAATAATATATATCATCTTAACATCTGGTATCTTCTCCCTCTCTTCAATTAGGGCTTTCTTCTGCCTTTTCACTGATTGCTCTTCTCAATTTCTTCTTAGTTTAGGGTTTCAGCTTTCTTGAGAGGATTATGGCCCCAGATTGCGTTGAAGAGCCTGACTATGAGAGTGATCCCGAGGAATTGAAGCGCTCCTTGGCAACTAGGAGGAGAAAAGCCAGCGATGATGAGGACGAAGGGGTCAAGGACAACCATGAGAAGCGTGGGAGGCCCCAGATTGATTCCGATCAATCCGATGAACAGAGTGGTGTTGTGGAGTCTGATAATGACGGAGAGGACGGATTGTACATAGAGGATGAAGATGGAGGTGATAGTTATGATGAAGAGGATGAGGAAGATGAGGAAGATGTGGAGGTTGATGACGATTTGGATTACATAGCGGATAATGACAAGACAAGTGTTGCTGACAAGCCTAAGGGAGTGGAAGATACGACGGAGGACTCTGCCACAGATCTCGTGGATGGAAGAGAGGAACAAAAGAAGAAGGAACCTTTTGCAGTGCCAACTGCTGGAGCTTTTTATATGCATGATGACCGATTTCAGGAAATGGATGCCGGCTCTAATAGGTATTATATTTTACTCTGGCCTGTGTCACTTGATTAGCTTATCAGATGAAGCCATTGCCCGTGGCTTACTTGGATTTATCTGTTATATGAGCTAGGGTTTTCTCCAAACTAGTTACTAACGAAACTATCATGCTAATCTTATGTTTGACTTTGATTGTGAACCCTAATGTATGAATCTAGCCGAGATGTCAGCAGAAGATTACCACTGCTTTTTTAACTACCAAGACCTTTCGCTCAACCTCCTGTTTAGTTTCTGTGCTCACAACACAAGTTACGTGGTACTGCCAATTGATATACGTTTTGATTTGTTTGTGTAGGCGAATGCGTGGTGGTAGGAGGCTCTGGCAATCCAGAGATGAAAGAAGATGGGGACACGATAAATACGAGGAAATGAATACTCAGAAGCAATATGATGTAGTTATCTTATATCCTATGCACATATACTTATTTGTATTTTTGAAATGTTTCCACCTTTTTTGTTTTTTCCTTTTAATTTAAACGCTGATTGATTAAACTTTGTGAACGTAGAGGACTTCGAGGGGCCGAGTCAGAGGTCGTGGTCAGGGTAGCGGTCAGGAGCGTGGATATTCTCGAGGGAGCAATTCTAAAGCGTTTACTGGCAATGGACACCAAATTCAGTTTCCTAAGGCTGTCACAAGAGGGAGAGGGCCCAGGAGATATGAGGTTGCATTGAGAAATGGCAATCAAGCACCTTCTGTGCAAACCAAACAGTGAGTCCTTAAGTTTTGTTTTCTATCTATTCAACACACAAAGGCTCTATCTCTAATTAAAATGTCTCCTCCACTGAATCCTTAGGTCCCAAAATTCTTTTGTGAAAGTGTCACACCTCGGTTCAGGACATCCACCGACAGAAACAGCTAGCATAGAGACTGAAGCCATCCAAGCCAGAAAGAATGTGTTAGCTTCAAGTTTAAATTCAGCTTCTCCTCCATTTTATCCTTCAGGATCCTCCAATAACTTGGCACAAAAGGATTTACAAGCTGGCATGAATAGACTGCACGTTAATGAAAACCATACGCCATCTGGAAAGAAGTTTAGGAATATAAAGGCCAGCTCTGCGTGGGTACGCACTGCCCAACCTTCTCAGACTACAAGTCAAGGTAGAGGTGCACCTCGTCCTGGGCAAGTGCTTTACCAGCAATCTTTTAACCAAGGTGACAAAGTTTCTTCGCCGATGCAAATCAGGGAAATGCCAAGAGACACTGACCAAAGCTGCACTCAGCCTCCTGGTCAGGCTTTTGACCAACATTCCGCTGTCATCAGTTTGTTGCCTTCTTCTCCACAGAAAACTGGCTCATCAAAACATCAGTATCTTTCTGGTGAAATAGAATCAGCCGCAGAAACAGGTGTTTTGGTTGCCAAGGGAAAAGGGTCTCTCCAGCCTAGTGGAAGGGGATCCTTTATGTATGGAGGGACACAGTTTATGGGACCGGCCGGGAGAATGGCCGCTGGTCATGGCAATCCGAATTTCCCTGCTTTTCTGCCTGGTAAGTTGTTTTGAATTTCACTGTTCATCCTACATTGGAATGGTTGAAAGACATCTTCCAGAATCAAGTCATGCATGCTAGTGAAACTGAAAGCTCACTTTTGGCTTGGTGGCCCATGTCTAGGGCTGCTTGATATCAGCGCCTGCTGTATGTGCTTGTGCTAATAGACATGTCTGACTAGGTTTATTGTTTTGTTCATATTTATTCATACTCATTTTCATGTGCAGTTATGCAATTCAGTGGTCAGCATGGTGGGGTTCCGACCTTTGGAATGGCTCTTCCAGGATATGTCCAACCAGAACATGGTACCGGAAATCCCGAGATGACATGGTATGCAGTCCTTCCTTTTTGCTTACCATATTCATGGATGTTAGTTTTGAGTTTCCTCAGCTTTACATGTTATGAAAAGTTATATATTCGATGTGTCATTAGTTGACTTGCTGTATGCTTTTTTGATTTTGAGAGAATGTTACACCTTCTAATTAGTCTTTTGCTGGCTAACAGAACCAGAACTGTTGCTATCATATGTCGCTTTCAGATGGTATAATTTGTTTATATTTTTGACAGGTTGCCAATTTTGACTGGTCCAGAAGCATTAGGGGCTTCATATTGTCCGCCTCATGCTGCCATTGATGGTTCTTACCAAGCACACAAACCAGGGTTACCTTCCTCTGCAGAATCCTCCAGGTTTATATAATAGTCGTTTTTATCTTCTAAGTATTATTAATCAACCAATACATTTCCATATGTTAATCAAACTGTATAGAATATACTCTTAGCTTTACCCTAGAGGAAGTATTTTGGCAATATAGCTTTAACTAAAGCAACTATATGTGAGATTTTAGATTTGTGATTGCTCTTATTCATTACCCGGTGCAAAATGCTTGTTAAACGTTAGATTTACATTTCGGAAGTGTTTTGATTAATTGCATTTTTACTATGTACACCCAGAAACATGTAGTGTTCATCAACCAGGCTCACTTTCTTGGTTGGGCATTCATGTAACTATGTCAATCTTCTTGGATTATGAGTGCCTAGTGAAGCATTTAATTTGGGATCACTTAATCAATTACCATTGTTGTCTTTTGGCAGCCAAGAGAATAGTTCCAATAATCCCAATGAGGAAGAGCCCATGGAGAGACCTGGTAAGTCGTTTCCTTGCCATTCGGGGTCCATTCTGGGCTGAGGCCAGTGCTTTGACATTAAATGTCTGCGGTATCTTGTTTAGCTGTAGTTGGTTTTATGAGGAAATATGAAAGATTAAAATACTCTGATGTGACTGGTAACTAGTACAGAGAAATAAATATGGTCGATATGGTTCCTTAAGTATTGTTTATTCAAGGAAAAAGTCTTGCCAATCGAACTGGGTCTTCATCATGGTTTCAAAAGATTTTGTTATGTTTTGGGGAATTATAATAATATACATTGACCAAACGAAAGAGAGTAACGGTTGCTAGAAAGATTGATTGTTTGGGGGTCGTTATGTATGAAATTAAGCTACTCTCCTTTGATGTAGAGGTTACATTCAATGGGACTTCGCAACGGTCGGTCAGCAACCCAAACAAGCAGCCTCGTAGGTGAGTTTTGATTGAGTAACGTATATGGTAAAAAATTTGTTAATCCATATATGGATGTATATATTATATATTGGATGAAATCATAGACTAACCCGCAAGTGTGCGTTGATTGAGGGATGCAGATACTCGGAGATGAGCTTTAGCAAGTGAGTGAAGTTGTAAATGAAGGTCATCGTGCTTGAATAAGTGGAGAAAGGAGGTGAGAGAGAGCCCTCCTTTGCTGCAAAGGCCCCTGGTGCTTCTCTAAGCTGCTTTACGGAGCACTTTGGGCTTCTATTGTTGCCCGTTTTTATTAGGTATGCAATTTTAAGTTACCAATTCAAGAGATTTTGCGGTTTTAATATGGGGGAGAAGATAAAAAAAAATATCAAAAGGATTGGTGTGGTGATCGCAATTGATTTGAACTTGGGTGTTTTTATTTTTTCAGGAGGTTGTGCAATTATAAAGAGTTTTTGTGAGCTTGAGCTGTGGCTTCCCTAAGCTGTAATTTTTTATTCTTTTGTCCTTTGGCTTCCTTTTTTTTTTTTTGTAATGTTGAACATCAAAAATAACCGTTTTCATTTTAAATGGGAATACAACAAATCATCTTGACTAAAAAGATTGGTTTAGGCATTTGCTCATCTTGATTAAAAAGATTGGTTTAGGCATGTGCTCTTTGGATAGTAGAACTCGTATTCATCAATTCGTATAAAAAATTAAAGTTTTATGTTCACTTTAACTAATTTACCCGTTTTTTATTTGGATATAAGTAGTTAGTTTCGCTCTATTTATTATTGTATAGGACTGTAAAATAAAAAGCAAAAATGAGGGCCAAATTGCTGCTGTAAAGAGTATTATTGCAATAAAATATTTTGAAAAATATCCTATTTAGGTTTAGAAATTTGAAAAATAACATAGTTTTATATTTTTCTCTGATAAGACAAAATTAAAAGAAATAAAAACTGACGAAAACTAAAAGACGTTAAAAAAAAAACTGACGAAAAATGAGATTTAGAAAATTCAATTGAATGGATGTTACATGACACTATATTGCCCATTATGGCTTATCTTTGTCTACCTCGATTTAATACAAGCCTGAATTTATGGCATAATAAATATCTTTTGGGAAAAATAATATTCGATCCAATGTAATGTATGATATTATAGGCCCAATGAAATATGCATTTTATTTATTTTATTATTTGCTCAGTTTACAGCCTAAATATGACTGCCTTTAATTATTACAGGTCCAGTATGCAGTCCAGTTAACGGTCCAATTAAGTCGGTTATTCGAGGTCCATCTTGGTATTTAGCCTACGTCAGTAATAGACGTCCTAAAGTCAAAAAGCCTGACGCGCTTAATTATTTAAATATTTTAGCCTACAGAATTAAGGCTCGTGGCTATAACTCGCGTATAGTGCGCGTGGGTATTTACCAAATTGAATGTCCGCTTGTATGGGCGGGTATCTGTTCTCAAATGGATATTTACCAAATGGAATATCCGCTTGTGTGGGCGGGTATCTGTTTTCAAATGGATATTTACCAAACATAAATTGTCTTGTATGGGCTTTTTATAGTTAAGGCCTTTATGCCAGCTTAAGGCCCATTATTAATATTTCACTATATTTTTCTTCCTTTTCTGGTTATTGTATGACTATCATTATTTCTTTTTAATAACGTACAATTATTTTCCTTAAAATTTCTTTAAAATATAAAAAGGAGAATAAAAATTTGTCTATTTCATCTATCAAAAAAAAAAATTTAATCTACGAAAAAGGATATAGAATTTTTAGTAATAGATCATTAGAATCAGATATATTGGATATCACATTTGATCAAAAAAGGAAAGAAAATTAGTAAAATTGTAGTTGAGTCCCCAAACTTATGATCTAGTTATGAATATAGCCCTCACATTAAAAGACGTCGAATAGAGGCCAAAGGGCGATGTGACAAACCTTTGCAGCGACGAAGAAAGGATGATCGGAAATAGCGTTTCCTCGCCGGACGACCAGTCTCTCTCGGCCAACCCTAATATATGCGTCACGGTTACTTGTTTTCTCCTCTTTTCTCTGTGTCTGCAGATGCGCGTAGGGTTTTCTATTAATTTTTTGGTGTGGTGATTTCAGATGGAAGAGGGGTCTCAAAACAGCAGCGCGCAGATGGTTGGAGAAGAGGATCTGGAAATTGACCTTGAAGATGATTGCGATGGATTGCTTGAAATTGCAAGTAACGATGAAAGTCGAAGGGAGAGTTTTGCTGCTCCTGCTCTGGGAATGGAATTCGACTCCTACGATGATGCCTACAGTTACTACAACTCGTACGCGAGGGAGCTGGGATTTGCAATCAGGGTTAAATCTTCATGGAAAAAGCGTAATAGTAAGGAGAAACGTGGGGCTGTCTTGTGCTGCAACTGTGAAGGTTTCAAGATGGTTAAAGAAGCCAATAGCCGCAGAAAGGAGACTAGAACTGGTTGTCAGGCTATGATACGCCTCAGATTGATCCAATTTGATCGATGGAAACTTGATGAAGTCAAACTCGACCACAATCACTCCTTTGATCCTCTTAGAGCCCACAACTCTAAGTCTCACAAGAAATCTTCCTTTTCTGATGCTGCAACCAAAAGAAAGCCAGAAGCACCTCTCGATGTGGAAGTCCGGACTATCAAATTGTATAGAACTGTTGACACCCAAAACTCTAGCGGGGAGGCGAGCGATCGCAGCCATGATCACTTGCACTCTTCAAGGCGTTTGGAGCTCAGAGGAGATTTTAAGGTCTTGCAGGATTTCTTCTTCCAAATTCAGCTTACCAGCCCCAACTTTGTTTACTTGATGGATCTTTCCGATGATGGCACTCTGAGGAATGTCTTCTGGATTGACCCTCGAGCTAGGGCTGCGTACTCTCACTTTGGCGACGTTGTTGTGTTTGACACTACATGTTTATCAAACTCATACGACCTTCCCCTTGTGGCCTTTCTAGGAATCAACCACCATGGAGATTCTATCTTGCTCGGCTGTGCTTTGCTTGCTGACCAGAGCTATGAGACCTACCTCTGGCTCTTCAGAGCCTGGCTAACGTGCATGCTAGGCCGTCCTCCACAGACCTTCATCACAGAGCAGTGCAAAGCAATGCGGACTGCAGTCTCTGAAGTTTTTCCAAGGGCTCATCATCGTCTTAGCTTGACTCACGTCTTGCAAAACATTTTTCAAAGCGTTGTCCATCTACAAGATTCTGAATTGTTCCGTATGGCACTGAACAGAGTGGTCTACGGTTGTCTCAAGGTCGAAGATTTTGAATTAGCTTGGGAAGAGATGATCATTCGGTTTGGGCTGACAAATCACGAGACCATCCAAAGCTTGTTTCAAGATCGAGAACAATGGGCTCCAGTTTACCTCAAAGATACATTTTTGGCCGGGGCGCTGACTTTTCGACTGGGGAATGCGTCTGCCCCGTTCATCTTCAGCGGCTACGTTCATCAGCACACATCCCTGAGAGAATTCCTTGATGGGTACGAATCTTTTCTGGATAAGAAATACACAAGTGAAGCCTTGTGTGATTCAGAATCCTCAAAGTTAATCCCAGAGCTCAAAACAGCACACCCATATGAGTCTCAGATAGCAAAGGTCTTCACAAAGGAGATGTTTAGAAGGTTTCAAGACGAAGTATCGGCAATGTCTTCATGTTTTGGAGTAATGCAAGTCCACTCAAATGGCTCAGTCTCCTCGTACGTGGTGAAAGAGCGGGAGGGAGAGAAAGTGAGAGACTTTGAGGTCATCTACGAGACAAGTGCAGCAGCACAAGTACGTTGCTTCTGTGTCTGTGGCGGTTTCAGCTTCAATGGGTACCAATGCAGACACGTCCTTTTCCTTCTCAGCCACAACGGCTTGGAGGAAGTCCCGTCACAGTATATACTGCAACGGTGGCGGAAGGACATGAACCGTCTATATGTGGTGGATTTCGGGTCAGGCCGAGTGGACATGATGAACCCAGATCAGTGGTATGAGCATTTGCATAGAAGAGCGATGCAGGTTGTTGAAGAAGGGATGAGATCGAAAGAGAATTGCAGAGTTGCCTGGGAAGCGTTTAAAGAGTGTGTGAATAAGGTACACCTTGTGAGGGAGAAGCCTTCTTAGATACTTACGAGCTGATTAGAATCTATAATAATATTGTTATCCAGGGTTAGCTAATCCAATTTGTGTATTTAACAAATGTTGTAACTCTCTAAGTCCCTAAGAGTATCCATATTTATTGGGGGAAAGAAAGCAGTAATCTTCAGTTGTTTGAACAAAACTTAAAAAACGGAACAAACAATAGCAAACAGGTAACACTTTCTGAAAACAAAAGTCAGAATGTCTCCCGAATTCTGAGATCAGCTTTTGAAACTGCTTCACACCAGACCTTTCGTCCGCTTATATATACCATCTTCCCAGAAACAACAAAAGAGAAACATATGTATGTCTGATAATTTGGCCACTGACCCAGACGATTGAAAGCCACAGAAAGTAAAATGATTTCTACGATGCCAAAATGTAACATCAAGTCATGTCAGCTTCATCACAACAGCCATAAACAACCCTGAAAGATACATATGGTAAAACGCATAAGCAAAACATAAGGCTAAAGATCCAGATTAAGGTACAGTGCCAAAGCAATATATAGTAAGCTAAAACTAAATCTACGGCTAAGGAATGATAAAAATAAATAAACCTTAAGATTCCCTCTTAAGATTGTTCTCTGAGGTGGAAGTGGAGGAGCCATGCTTGAACCAGTCCTTGGCGCAGAAGAGAGCTTCCAATGTCACATGTCGAAGGGAGTACCTGTAATTGTCCATCTTTTTCACATCCGTGTCAAAAACAGAATCTGGAGAGACAGTGCAAAAGGGTAAGGAGAGAACATCAGCCGCCAACTTGGAGAGAGTAGGGTACTTGGTTTGGTTCAGGCTCCACCAGCCTAGAACCTCAAAATCCTGTGACCGCGGTATCAGAGATTCTTCCAGGTATTGGTCGAGCTCCGATTTCATCTGTTGGTGACTGCCTACCTCGGAGATATAAAGCTCAAAGTCTGAGAACCCATCACCAATGGTGATGAGGGGAAACTCCTGTGAGGATGCTTCAAGGTGGTGGCCTTCCTGGAGAAGGATGTCAACGTGGTGACCTTCTTGAGAGACTGTAAAGGCGGCTTCTTCCTGCGGCATTGCATGCGATTTAGAATCATGTTGTGCCTCTTCTTCCAGTGGCATTGCATGTGATTGAGGATGTTGGTCTGAGACAATACCCTCATCTGATTGCTGCTCTTGTTGCAAAGCTTCTTCGCCATCTTGAGGATATCCTTGGCAAAGGGTACCATCCGCGTTTTGTGGATTTTGGCTGTGTACGGAAATTTGTTCCACTGGCTGTGCGACTTCCTCAACTGGCTGAGTGTCCTCCAGCATTCCCTCTATTGCATGTATCTCATGTCCTGCTTCCTCAACAGCCTGAATATCATCATGTTTTTCCTCCACCAGTTGTGTCTCTAGACCCACTTCCTCAACTGGTTGAGTGTCCTCAAACAATTCCTCCTCTGGCTGTGTCTCATGTCCTACTTCCTCAACAGGCTGAATGTTATCATGCTTCTCCACCAGTTGTGCCTCCTGAGCCACTTCCTCAACTGGTTGAGTATCCTCGAGCATTTCCTCCGCCGACTGCATGTCTTGGGTTATATCTCTGTCGTCCACTTGCTGGTCTTCCGGCGGCATTTCCTCAATGGGATGGTTCTCAGGTGGTATATCCTCCACTGGCCGGCTCACCTGTGGTATATCTTCCTGCGTCACTTCTTCAACAGGCCGAATGTCTTCAAGGATTTCCTCCACAGGCTGTGTCTCTGGCACGTCTCCTTCCCCCGGCTGGCTGTCCTGAGTCATATCTGTATCCTCCACAGGCTGGGTTTCCAGCAGCATTGGCTCAACGGGCTGTCTCTGAGGTGGAACATCCTCCACTGGCTGACTCTCCAGTGGTATTTCTTCCACTGGCTGGCTCTGCAGTGGTATGTCCTCAGAAGGCTGGCTCTCACATGGAAATTCCTCAACCAGCTGGGTCACATGGTCCATCTCCTCAGCCGACTGGGTCCCATGGTGTGTTTCCTCCATTGCTTGGCTCTCATGGGATGTCTCATCTGTTAGCTGGCTCTCCTGGGCCGGAGTTGGCTCTCCACTGGCTTGCAAATTTTCTGTTAGAAGAGACTCTTGTGTCAGTCCCTCCATCATTTTGCTCTCTTCCGACAGCCCTTCCACTATATGGTTCTCTTGTATACCTGCATCTACGAAATGGCCTTCTTGTTCTACTCCCTGTGTGGTATTGCCTACCACAGACACTATCCCCGTTAGCTTACCTTCTCCAGATAGTCCCTCCATAGGCTGATTCTCCTGTGGCCCCATCCCACCTGACTGATCTTCCTGGCGAAGAGGCTCTTCAATTTTCTCTTCTTGAGCATTGGGTAAGGACTCTGCTGCCAGTTGGTTAACCTGAGTCTGAGCAACTTCTAGAGACGCATGACCATCTAAAACATGGTCTCTTGGTTTTCCATTCAGCGGAGTGCCATCTTCAGGCTGTTCATATATTTGATCATGTGAAAGCCCATTTGAATGGTGGTATTCATGAGGCAATTCATGATGGAAGTGTACTTGAGACATATCTGTTTCAGAAAAGCCATCATTCCCATGGCCCACATAAGAATCCAGTAGAGAGTGACTCTGGTCAGCATAGTCATGGTACAGATCATGTACAGCATCATCAACACTCCTGATCCATTTGTCTGCATCTTCCCCATAAGCCTTAGAGAAACTAAATTCAATAAGCTTCATCTTGAAGCGCGGATCCATCACCACTGCAACTGCCAGAAGCAGGAAACATCCTCTCCAGTACTCGTCAAACTTCTCTTTCAGTGGGTTGGCCAGGTTTCTGACATCTGGGTCTTCACTCATAGCTGTGTGGCTTAGCTCTAGCTGAAGCTTTGTCATTTCATGGTACAAATCGTTTGCTGTCAATCGAGTTGGGCCAGTCAAAACGGTAGCCGCGTCAAAAAGAATCTTCAAGCACGAGCACAGAATCTCAATCTTTCTCCAATTTTCAGGAGATGTTGACATTTTATAATCAAGATCGGAGTTTCCCAGACAAGAAAACACTTCTTTGTGTTCACAGGCAGCCAACAACATGTTGTAACTTGTGTCCCATTTCGTTTGGTTGTCAATGAGGAGATCTTTTGTAGACGGGATTTGAAGTTGTTTCTTCAGTTCATCAAACCTCTCTCCGCAACTGTCTTTGGTTTTCACATACTTCACGCAATCACGGACTTTTTTTATGGGTGTTTTAAGATCCTCAGCTCCAAGCAGATCTTGCGCCATACTGCTTAAGAGCCGGGCATAGCAATTCCCCAACAACAACTGACCATCCAATACATGTTGGTTCCTGGCAGACAAACAGCCCCTGAGGTTTTCAATAGAGGTTTTATTTACTACTGATTGCCCAACAGTAAGGCTGGAAAGTCTTCTCTCCAGATTCCAGTCGGATAAACAAGCTGCAATAGGCTGATTTAAAGCAAAATCTGAATCTGGTGAAGGAACAACAGCAACATTTAGAAGTCTGTGAGTTAGATTCCAGTCCCTATCAATGAAGTGTCCTGTGACAAATGCATAGCCCACTGATTGATTTGATGTCCACAAATCTATGGTAAGGTTTACCCGCCCAGGAATCTCATTGATGAAGTTTGAAAGCTTTTGCTTCTCCGACAAGTACATAGTCACACAGTCAGAATGAATGGTATTGAAGCTTACCATACTGAACTGGGGACGAAGGGCCTGAACGAAACCAGTAAATCCAGAATGCTCAACCATGTGAAGGGGATATTCATGCATGATAATCATCTTTGCCATCTCAGTGTAGCAACGATCTTGATCTAGAGGGGCGTTCATATATGTAGCAGCAGACCTCTGGCGTTTTTTGGGAGGACCAGTGCTACAATCTTTGGAATCAACAATCTGGGTGAGCTGAGTGGACTCTCGGCTCATAGGACATATACCCAATTGAATGTGACGCTTAAGGTGGCTTGTTCCTGCCAACTTTTGGCCAGTTATGTAGGCAAATGATTTCCTGCAGTGCTTGCAGCAAGCTTTGGAAGATCCAGGGCTAGCAGTTTCAATGGTGAAGTGCTCCCAGACCATAGACTTCTTCCTCCTGCGCTTTCCGGGTAGTGTACCAGGGTCCGGGAGCAAGCCATCATCAGTATCCGCATTAGGTCCATCCTCATTGGACCTTGTGGGGTTGAACAAAGTCATAGAAGTGTTATGGGAGGCATCGACATCCATATGGGATTGGTCATCAATCTCAAAAGAGCCATTATTATCGATCAGCATCAAAGAATTATTGTCCATATCCTTTTAGAAATGTCCTGCGCCAGAGAAGTAAAATAGAATTAGCATTATCCAATATCTATCTTCTTATCTATCTGACTTAGTTGCTAGAATGTCAGATCACTGGAGAAGACAATTTGGACAAAAAAGAAACAAGAAATAAGCAACTGACAAAATACTGAAAAACACAATGAGCCTAATAATCTCTATAGCTTAGCTAATGAGAATCAGCAAAAAAAAATCAACAGCAGATCAAAATTCAATAAAAGCAAACACATTCAGCAGTTCCAAGACCGTAAAATAGCAGAGAACCATCATCGTAGCATCATAGACGTAGCTACAGATTTAGAGAGCTTAAAAAGAAAGGCCTTTGAAGGGAAATTACTGACCTCAGACGTCACGAAAGAACCAGATCGTCGGAGACGTTGAGAATCAAATGATCAAGTGGAATTCGTGCAGGAAATGACACCAAAACGAGCGATAGAGATCCAGAAGAAGAGCCCAAACCACTGAAAAACCACAGTAAATCGAGTGAGGAGCGAGCTCACAAGGCGAGATCTAAGATGGACTACTTAAGAGAGATAGACGATGAGGCTAATGGGCTTTGGTATGAGCTCAGCTCTGCACTTTGATCGAAATTTACCAAAACCCTAAAAGATTGAGAGAGCAAACTGAGTTTTGGACCTACTAAGGCTAGGGTTTGAGCTTTTTTCGGCCTATTCTCAGCTTCTGTATATATATGAGGAACGAGGGCAAAAATGGAATTACGTTAGATCTGGACCTCACAGTCCTCATCTGCCGTAGATCCATACTTCTTTTTGCCTTTTCTAGTCGTACTTGTCAATCTGTCATGTACCATTTAATTACTAACTTTATCGATTTCATCATGTAATTTGTCACCAAATGAAAAAAAAATGAGTGACAAATTGTTTTCTTTTCTTTTTTGGGTAAAATGAATGAAGAATTATCTGACAAAGTGCTCCTACAACATTATCAACAACTTGGGGAGGCCTTGTTGACTCCTCCCAATCTTTGTCTTCTTTTTTCCATTGACGTAAGCTTTTTCTTAATAAGATTAACTACAAAACATACATGAAAATCTATAAAAACATGCATCTACGATTAATTAGATTTTGACGTCTCATAAACTATATCATTTAAGTACCAGATCATCGATTTCTTTTTGTGTATAATTTACCTAACAATGGAGAAGAGAAAACCAACAGAGAAAATGCAAAACAAAATGGAGCGGTTTAGGAAGATACAATTCTCTGGCTTTTTTTACCAAACACACAAAACCAACTCGAAAAACCGTTTGTATTTGTACTCAGGGGTAGGTACATCAGAATCGCCCCTCTTCTCCCAATCTGTGCATCAAATGACTTCAATATTCATCATCCACCAAACTGAAAGCACAAAAAAAATAAGTAAAATCTTTATGCAAAAGACCCTCAGATTAACGAACGCAACAATGAATTCCACATTGGTACCATAAATGCAACGGAGAAAAGCTTTAAAACAGGCCCTGTTAGTTAAAGATAGATCCCTAGATGTTATCTCTCAGCCATTTCAGAGCTCCATTCGCGATGAGAAGAAGACATTATGTGCTTCAGATTTATTAAGAACACAGCAAAAGCAGACAGTTCACTATATAATTTCAAAAGAATCAAAATCAAGGCCCACTCTTTTATATTGAATTACCCTGCAAAATCTTTGATGTTCTTCCACAAGTCGTTTTCTTGCTCAGGTTCTTGGCTTTTCTCCGTATTATCATCAGTCCTGTTTTCTGAGCTACGAGGTGCAGTGCTTAGAGCTGCAAACCCAAAGGCGGCATACAGATGAGGTGATCCATCAATATATTCGTGTATTCATTTGTCTCATATCGATGCAGATGCGTATAAGACTACAAGAGGACCCATCGATATTGACATAAAACAAAACAAAAGAAGAGTCAAATGCATTCGAGATGTTCTAGAGATCAAGAAATTGACAACTTACTAGTTGACTGCTGAGGCTTAGCACGTGTTCGTACCCAGCTGCTGGACGTGTCATTCAGAGATGCAAGTTCCTCCAGCAACTCCTGCTCTCCAGCACTGTTCATAGGAACCAGAAAACGAATTATAAGAAGGCATCAACAGACCATAAACCTTTGTCTGGTTTAATTAAATTGGTCTCAAGACAAGTTTAGACGGTAATACCTTGTTTGATTTGGTATAGTACCTTTGACTGTAAACAAGTGGTCACCGCAGATAGACGGTCTATTCAGTTTTGGTGCACCTTTCTTTGCCAGGACTAGCACATCACCAGGTTGAGTACCCCGAGGTATCTGCAGTTCAGTGTCTCCTTCAACTGTTTTCACCTAATAAGATGTTTTAGATTAATCATAAGATGAATGATCAAATCTGAGGTATCTACACATACGCAGAGTGTACTTATTGGATGTCTAATACAAGTAACTAAATCACCTTAACAACCACCCCCAGTATAGCATCAAGGTAACTGATCGAAAGGGTAGATAACAGGTTTATGCCATCCCTTTGAATTCCCTGGACATCTTCAACATCAAGATATACATACAAATCTCCTGGAGGGCCACTGCTGGAGGCAGAAAGCCAGTTACCAAAAATCAGAACCATGAAATTGCTATAACAGAAAGAATGATTTTCTGACTGGTAATTTGTCACCAAGCTGTGATTTTCTCTACATACCCTCTGGGACCAGAATCACCTTCTCCGGCAACTGTAAGGATGCTACCTGCGCTAACTCCCAGAGGAATTTTGACTTTGATGCTTTTTTTTGTACGCACACGTCCTTCTCCAGAGCATTTCCTGTAATTTTCAGAAATTGCCTCGCCATCTCCACCACAGTTTGGATATATAGAAACCTAAGATGAACGAGACCACACATATAGGAAACTATTAATAATTACAGCTATATGAAGGTAGGTAGTGTTAACAGCATAAACAAACTTTCACAATCAATGAAAACCACAAAGTGGATTCAACCAAATTCCAAGCAAATTCTCTCTTCTGCACTTTTTAACCACAAAACAGACAATTTTGAGGGAACCGTATATTGACATGAATTCTGATCCTTCAATCAGATGCCATTTCTGACATCAGACTCGAATTAACTGCAACAGAGAGAAAGCAGACAGAAAGGAAAGGAAGTAATCAACTGCAAGGACCTGTGAAAACATGCCAAATGGTGTTTGCTCAGTTCTCATAACTTGACCCCGCCCACCACAAGTGGAGCATATTCTCATCTTGGACCCTGCTTTTGCCCCGGTGCCAACACAAGCTTCGCATGTCTCCAGATGTGTAAGATCAAATTCTTTCTCAGATCCAAAAATAGCCTCCGACAGTTCCAAGGTTATATCTTACCTAAAACACAAAGGAAGCAAAAATCTAAATTGATCACTTTTGGCGTGTTCAAAGCTATAGCAGGTTATGAAGAGCAAGGAAAAACTCCAAAAAGAAGCAAGTGAATGGACATAGAGACACACCCTCAGTACTTACTGATTCAAAGCCCATTCTAGTAGCAAATTTCAGGACACAGGGTAAGATAGGAGACACTAACAATATTTTTAAGCTAATAATTGGATAGTATCTTATTAGCAAACAGTATATGCTGTTCTGGTACCAGAGAATAAAGAAGATATTATTTGGCGGTTAACTCTATAAATGTATTGTTTTCTAAAAAACCTCACTGTAAATCTTCACCTTTGGTAACCCTACTGCGGCGAGTTCTCCCAAAATCAGCTTGGTCCATCCCAGGAAATCCACCCATACTCGCACCAAAGAATGTCTCAAAAAGATCAAAGGGATTTGTCTGCTTGGAAATGTAAGAGAAATACATTCAACTACTCGTACAAGCACAGGAGCTGAAGTCCAATGCACATATTAAACCAGGCTTCAACTGCTAAATCATCAGCAAGAGAAGAAACGCACTAATCAAGCCTAAGCTAGCCAGTCATGTGCATAGACAGAAATAGAACTCCCGTATAGAAAATATGTTACCGTGTAAGTACCAGAAGCTCCTCCTACTGTACTCTTGACTCCGGCTTCACCATATTGATCATATAGTGATCTTTTTTGCTCATCTGATAGCACCTGACAGTGTTGTAGTGAGTAGCCACAAGGCAAAATAGCTGAGAACTCATGTTACACGTTTACATATTCCAACTCTATACTAGCAGCGAGTCTTTAATACAAAGCCTAGTAATTATGAATTTTCATGGAAGCTAACAAGTAACAAGACGAGTAAACACATATGGCCCAAATTTAGTCTGAGCTGAGGAAAACAAGCCAAGAAGAGAATTGAACTGGGAACCTTAGCTTTGGGTGCATACCTCATAGGCAGCACTGATTTCCTTGAACTTTTCGGTTGCTCCAGGATCCAGGTTCATTGTTCACATCGGGATGGTACTAGATATGAAGTTCATAATCAGTTCATAAGTTCCATGATCATATATAGTAGAAAACTAAAACACGATCATATAATTACTTGAACGATCCGGTTTCCACATTAATCCAATCAGGCAATAATCAGCCACAGTGTAATGTCATAACCGAGAAATTCACAAGTTATACCTGACGAGCGAGACGTCGATAAGCAGCTTTAATCTCTTTGCAATTAGCAGATTTAGGGACACCGAGAGTAACGTAGTAGTCTCCCGAAACGGCGAGAGGATCCCCGTCGATTTCGATAAGGCGAAGACGATGAAACGGATAAGAAGCTCCTGTGATACCTGAGATTGGTAGCGCCGTCGGAAAAGGCCGACAAATTACAAGAGAGGGACGGGGGCCATCGGCGGAGGTGGCGAAGCAGAGAGAAGAGGGGGTGAGGGAGGGAGAAGCCAGGGCAGCCATTAGAGACCAAGGTTAGTAGAAAATGTGTCGATGAAACGAGCTTTTCAAGCTATGAAGAGGAAGCGGAGAAGCTTGGCAATGGACATTGTTCACTGAGGAAGATGATTCCACTTCTCGCTTCTCTGATTTTCGTTTCCTTCCTCAAGTTTAGTGAAAACCCCAGACTCGGGATTTGTGGTGCCAACTTCGCTCACGTGGAATTTCTTTTTTTATTATTTTTCTCTCTTCCAATTTTCTTACCGTTTTTTCAATAAAACAAGAAATAATATTATTTCATTGTTACAATAAAAATAAAAACCTCCGTTGCTCTAGTCTGTAAATTAACAATGCAATTGGAAAAGGGGAAAGAAGAGGTTGGAATTTACAGGAAGAGTGAAGTATTCTCCAACACCCCAAATTTGTCAGAACAACGTTCAATTATACAGAGAGCACTATACCAAAACACATCCTTGATTTCCCATTTTTAAAGCGCGCCTGACCAACAGACAAACAGCAGCAAAGAATAGAAAAGAACAAAGGTAAGGAAACAGATGTTTGTCCTGACTACACAGTTATACAATGCAAAGCACTTGTGTTTTGTAGTTTCATCTCTCTCTACTTGCGTTTATTGCCTTCCCCTTGTTTTATCGACAACTTTAAAACACGTCCGGATTGAATCTTCCAGGCATGGAGTTGTCATGTTCCACTTGCTGCAGCTGCATTCTCATCGCATAGTTGTTCACCTGCATTTGTATACCTTTTATCATTCACTCTTTTTTCATCAAGCATCAAGATTATGGACCATCTTGTCACCATGACAGATTAAAATTTATAAACCAACCAACGAGATTCACCAAATCAATCTCAGAGAGTCACAGACTATTAACAGACCATCAAAATCAGGAAAACAGTGAGAAATACGTACAAGCTCTCCCTATTGTTTAAGGCTTACCTCCAGAGTTCTGAGTTCTTCCTGGTACTGAGGTATCAGGTGTTTCAAAAGTTCTAGCTGCTGGTTCGCATCTTCGAATGCCTTCTGCCGCTCATGCTGGATAGCAACAGCACGTTTAAGGACTGTGTTGTCCTTGATCAAGGACTCCATTTGTTGCTCCACTGCCACATTCTCCTGTAAGTCAGAAGAGGTATTAATTTCATACAAAAGCAGCCAAAAATCCTAACAATAGTTTACTATGTGATAACTTATGTTTCCGATTGAAGAAAACACCCTCTTAATTTCGTAAATATCATAGTTTTGACACAGCAAATGCAGAATTATTTTCCTTCACAGTGGATTCCTCAGTACCATATTACATTATTGTGTTTATAGGCAGCAACTCGTAGGCAATGACAAATTGTGAAGCTACACAAGAAGTAACTAATGTCTTACAGCAACCCTGAATTGGAAACTTTCTTCCAAGCCTAGAGTTCAAAGAACATATATGATCCCTACTCAAGGTCCATAACACAAATTTCCTAATACTTCTGATACCCAGCATGTATGCACAAGGTGCAACGTAAGTTTATATTTTGAATGGAACACACTAAAAAGGAAAATTAGCAGGTACAATGCTGCTATATGCTTAACCTCTTGGAATTTTTTTCCTCCTCTTCAAGAGCACGTGCACTTAACATCTTCTCTAAAGCCTCCAGGACCCTTGTGGCTCATACTTTTGCATCATCTGTACCATTGGATACTCTAATTTCCGTCACTAACAATTCAATCCAGTCATCACCAGTGGTTAAAGTCGTAGTAGAAACGGAATCAGTGTCCTCAGAAGCACCTATAGAACCGATAGGACGAGTGTTGAAAATTCGGATGCTGCCAAACTCAATTTACAGGCGGTGAAGAAAAAGAGAGATATCAACACACGTAATTCGCGTCTAACAAAGCCTAGTCAGTCGAGTAATAATACCAGATGAGGAAAAGGTAAAGCTAGATCTGTGTGGATTGATAAGTCCGATAGATATAGAGAACCTACCATGAGTTCGAGGTGAGGAAAGGCAGTGCAAAGGTGATCGAGCGATGAGGGTGGAGAGGAACAGGTTGGAGAATTGGAAGGTGAATGACATCGGAACCTCTTAGAAGAGGGCGGAGAAGGAATATCTTCGAAGTAAGATCTCTTGGTTCCGCAATATACGGCAGACATGGCTGTAAACCCCAAACAATTGACAGATGAATCGATCCGGCTGCTCGTGATAAATTAGGCATTGGGAGAAGAAGATGAGACTTCAAGGGCAATCTCCGTTGGTCGATCGAGATTCGGCAAGGACGGGGAGCGTAAGAGGTTAGGTTTTCGATGGGTTTTCTTTGACTAGAGGCAAGGCCAGGCCTCATTTACGGTTTTGTATACTAACTTTAAAACGGCAGGGCCCTTTTTCGTACTTTTGCTTTTTCACATTTAAAAAAAAAGAATTTTTATCTGATTATTCCTTTTTTCCGCTTGGTAAAGTTATCTTAAACAGTGGGTTGGCAAAACAAACAAAATTTGCTAACACTATGATGCAGATAATTTCTTTTTATTCTCGAAAGTCAATAACCAAATCTACAAATGTTTTAAGTATTTTGAATTACTTTGGCGACAAAACAAAAAAATGGTATTTAAATCACTACAAAATTGACTTCAATTCATTCAAATAAAAGTGGTGCATTCTAAGTTCTTCTCCTTCGTGTTCTAAATTTTGTCTTACATCTACAAATATTAGATGTTTACAGTAAATTACAGAAAATATTAGATGTTGACTTAAACCGTTTATACTTTGTCACATTCAATCATCTACAGGATCAACTCAAATGGACGATACTGAAACCACAAGCTTTGAACTAAGGCGCGCTACAGACATATAGGGTAGATTGTAACTAGCATGAATTATTCCACGTGGAGGCCTAATAAAAATTTAAACAATCTTGAATAAGAAAACCGATTTAATTATTGTCATAAGCGTTGATATTACATCTACTTTGGAACTTGGAGATATGGATGGAGATGACGACCGAATAGAAAACAGCTTAGAAGGTTAATTCATCAAACTGGCTAGGCTCCACCAGAACGTACAACGGCTTTCCCTTCAGCCTACACTGCCCCTGCATATCGTAGAGTAACAAGTTACTTATATTAAGTGGGCCTATTAGACTCATAAAAGCCCAAATATTGTTGGTTCGAACTTAAAAACGAAACGTTCAAGTAGTCGTACCTTAAATTTAGGCAAACCAACAACGCAGGCACATTCCACAACTTCGGCCCCGGCACGCTCTAGAGTGCATATAGGCTCATTAATTAAATACTCGATATTACATCTTTTCAACCCGCGTATTATTAAAAATAAAAAAATAAAAAAATAAAAAAATAAAAAAATAAAAAAATAAAAACACAGTGTTCATTTGTTTTTAAAAGTAAAAAAGAAAAGATATTTTACCCAAGAGGTTAATGGAAGCTGAGAGTGTTCCACCAGTGGCAACTAAATCATCGATGACGAGAGCTCGTTCGTCGGATCTCACAGCCTCCATACTCATCTCCAGACGATCACTTCCATACTCAAGCTCGTACTCTTCGCTTATCACTCTCCCTTTTTATAACACCACAACCACTTATCTCCTTTAACCACGATTTTTTTATTCCAACAACACGTTTTGGTCTAAGATTTTATCTATATGTATACAAGTAGTGTTACCGGGTAATTTTCCTGGTTTACGTAGGGGAACGAACTTGGCACCTATGGCTAATGCGATGGGAGATCCAAATATGAACCCTCTCGCCTCTGCTCCTGCATAACATCAATTTATATCTTAATCGATTGTATATAATCCTTAGAATCTACTTAAAATAAGCATGTCCTAGTGGTTTCTAATTGAATTCCTAAAAGGGTCAATAAAAGACGAAAAACTAGAGGCTGGACTAACGACAATAATAAAGATGTTTAAAAGGGATAAGTAATTAGTCACCAACCACACTAGCCAAACGAGTATGTGAGTGTAAAATCATTATTCTATAAAAATTGTCTATTATTTATTCAATCTTTTTCATATTCTGAGATATGAATCCGCTTAGGATTCTATCATAAAGGAGTCTGATACAATTTATTATGTCGTAGTATAAAATAAGAATAACAATATGCGTTGCCTTTCAAGCTGAATGCTCTCATAAGAATATCGGCAAAATTCAGGAATTAATAGACAAATGGTCAGTCTTAATGTTTTGCCGGTTTTGTTCGTGTGTTTTGACTTTAGCAAAAGCTAAACAGTGACTTAAAACAACAACGTCTGAGATAATTAAAAGAGGGAAAGAGAAAGGAACCGGCAACGAGAGAGATGTTCATGTGCTTGTAACGGTCGACGAATATATCAACGACATGTTTGAAGGCAACTGGATCCAGCAGCAACGTTGTTATGTCCTGAAACATGATTCCTGCAACACAAACACACTCTAAGCGAAAGGGAAAGCAAAAAGAGAGGAATTGCACATAAAGAAAGAATTAAAGAAAGATGGACCAGTCTTGGGGAAGTGAGGGATGACTCGAATAGCGTCGGAGATGGCCTTTAGTCTTGGGTCTCCCTGCAACCCATTCTCCACGGCAAACATTTCTCTCGTGCGTGTATGTGTCCAAGAAGAAGAGAAAGGGGTTTTGTATTTATAGCATTTATTTTTCATTCTTTCCTTCATTTCCTTCACCCACTACTCATCGTACGTCTCCATCCGAAGTTATTATTTATATATATATATATATATATATATATATATTTTAAGAATGTTAAAAATAACAATAATCAATTTAAATTTTACTTGAAACAACCAAATTATGGTGGTCGGATTCGCTTAGGAACCAGTATTCGAATCCTCTCGTTGCAATTTTAGTAATGGTTTGCCTACTATAAATGTTTTAAATAACAAAAAAAAAATCGATTCTCATACTACTATCGGAGATTAGTGTGATTTTCAGTTCAATATTTTAGTTCGGGTTTCTGCTTATTAGAAAAGAAAAAATAACTCTCTCAAAACAAGATAATGTGAAAGGACTTTTAATACAAAATTAACATAACGTATGCATTATATAGCTAAATTATATCCTTTTTATTTGCACAAAAGAGGTGAAATAATTGTAAATAAGTTTGTTCATTTATCGTTTTGTGTATGTTTTTAACAAATGTTATGTTGTTTTCTCCAATACAAACTATTTTACATGATATATAATGCTCTTTGTTTAAATCGCACTCGGAAAAACACATTACTATTTATGGTTTAAAAGTTTTTTGTTACCACATCTTTTTAAAAGTTTTTTGTCCAATTTTGGCAAAAAAAATCTGGTTACTAGTAAAGAAGCCCAAATTAATATTAATAACGTAAGGTTTATAGTTTTTGTGTTGATGTGTTTAAATTTATGTCTTCAAAATTAAGGCTTTTGTATGACGAATTTTACATGAATGTGTTGTGGTTCTGAGCCAAGGAAATATCGTGTCTGCGAGCCAGCATCTTGCACAATAACTATGACGCATACTTGTAAAATATACATTAATTAAATAGATTTTGACAAATAAATAAACAAGTTAAAGTTGTTTTTAAAATTATTTTTATCTTTCGTCGTCAATAATTCTCATCGACTGTGTAACCGGAAATAACGAATCTTTCTTTACCAGTAAAAACAAAAATAAATCTTTCTCGAAGATATGAAATTGTAAACTTCAGCATTTATAGTAAGAGTGGTTAAAGAAAACCTATGATTATTATTATTTTATTTCAGAGAAAACAAGCAAAAGGAAACGTTTTAGACCATGAGAGGAGTTGTCCATAAGTGGACTAACTTTTGGCTATTTGCGATATGGATTCAAAGAAATACATCTGATAACAGATGAAGAGGCAAAATCAATATCAATCAGATGGGATTATTATCGTTTCCACTAGTCAGATTTGAACCAAATATGCTTTCATCATTTCATCTACTTTGTCTATCATTAGTGATTAGACTATATCTTCTCTTGATAAAACGACACAACACTCAATTATTCCGGCCGTTCATATCCAACTTCAAAACAGGAGAAGTTAAAAACATACACAAACAGTATATACGTAAGTTGTCTTGGTAGGATTACTGGATGATCTAATTGGTCAGATTTTTCAAGATTTAAAATCAAATTAACCTTTTGTTACACGGACGGAAAAAAAAGAGAGTAAAAAAAAGTCAAAAGTAGTTGTAAGAGATTATGAAGTTTGAAAACGAAACACAAAGGAATGCGTAGCTCACAAATATCTTTCGTGCAGTTAATTTCAAAAGAGACGAGAGAAGGACAACAAATCTTAGGAGGACAATCACTACCCAAGATCTCCTCTGCTTCTTACATTTACTTGAGAAAAAATAAAATAAAAAGATATAGAGAGTTGAGAGAGAGGGACTTGACCAATTGACGCTGTGCTCTCCTCTAACAGTGACATCAACTCTAATCAAAATGGGAATCAAAAGATCCCACTTCTTTACGTTTTTTACTGTTTCGACAGATAGTGCAAGCTACTGTATGCACAGTGCTCTCACCTTTTGATGTTACAGTGCATGCAGGACACTGCGACTATGATATGAGCCCCACATGCAGAGCCATACCAATTTCTTAAGAAAGCTTGTAAGTTGTAAGAACCTCATTGGCTGTGCCTTGGAAATTACTTTATTGAGTGATTATACTCACCATCTTCATGGATCCCATAGTGCGGAGAACATCGAGAATGAAAGTCTTATGGATTTACGCTCACTCTCCTGTTGCGAACTGGCTTCCACGGTTTGTGCATTTCTTCATTTACCAATCAAGAAAGCCAAAAAAAACAAAAAAAAAGACATAAAACCATATCATCATGCTCATGCGTCTAAGCACGAAAACATAAAATCATATATAAGCCATGGAACCCTTTAATCCATATTGTCACTAGGATCACTTCATACAAACAGAAAAAATGCAGATACGACAACAATCGACAGTTTTTTTCTTATAAAATGGAGACAAAAGAAGATGAGCTAGTGGCTGTGCAGTCATTCTTTGATTTCGGGTGGACATGAGCTAGTGGCACTGCCGTTTAACCAGCATGGTCAGGTCAATTACTGGGCCTTACTCTTAGGCTCAGTAGGTTGGTCTGGCACAATTTTCAGGCTGTATAAGGTTTATTTTGCCACCTTACTTCTGATTTATAATAAACAAATAGTCAATCTAGTATTACAGATCTAATTAAGACTTTATGATCTTACTACTCTGTGTTCTAGGCTCATCTTATGCACCTTCTTTCAGATTGAAACATAAGAAGTAGTGACTTACGGTTTCACATCTTGGGTCTGCCACTAAAATGCTTAAAAGAAAACCTGGAAGGACGGCTGCGATTCTCAGGTCCTTTTCTCGACGCTCCCCAGTGTCCAGAGTACGGCAACCATCCTTTAATTAAGTGAACTAGTCTGTATACTGGTGGCGGTAACTCGTCTTGAGCTCCTGGATAACTCTTGTCAACTACATTATCCACATCATTCTGGTTCTGGTGGATTTGGTTGGCATTGGTTTCCACTTCCAGCCTACCAAACAAGGCTTCTTTAGTAGTGCATAGAAAATGCAGAGACGCTATAGTTGGATTGTTACAAGTACTTACTCGAGGTAACGCCTGCAACTCTGGCTCTTGGATCTTTTGTTCAAAGGAGAGTGGTCTATCGACAAATACCTTACAAAATGTATGTTAGAGATTTCAAAGCAGATGAATGCGTGCATAAGATTCTTATTTATATACAAGTGAGATGAAGTTCTACGAACTTGATCCCCATCATTGAGACCAAGATTACTCTGGTCTCGATAACACAAGCAGAAATGACCCCAGACATGGAACCTGCAGGCAAAGATCAAAGTGAACGACTGTGTGAAGAAAACTCTCCAACATTCATATCCACCGATGATGATGTACCATGAAATCCTGCCGTGACCTTCCTGAGGAGAAATGGTGATACTTCTTCCACTGCTCGTTTGAGATCTACCACTGAGCAATCCTTTGCGATTTGCACATTTGTTCAATCGTTCGAAACCATTTTACTTGCTGAGAAGGCATATCAGAGTTAGACACACGGTAACTGAAACACTAATTCATATTTTGTTAAAGATTGTTCTAGATGAAGCTAAAGTTATATCAATTAAGGCTTAAAAAATGATTTCAAATTGCAACGATAGATTCCGGACGCACAATAGAAACCATTAGAGCTTCGATTAGAGTATCATCAACCGAGGCTGTTGAAAAATTCCGAGAAAATCTGACGATTTATGTAAGCAAAACAGGAAAATACTAAACTCTGAAAATTGGATACAGAAAAATGGTACCGAAACGTGAACCGTTGAGCTTAACGACGGAAATCTTGATACGACCCTGAGGAGGAAGTTTCAGGTACGAAGATCTTTTTCCAGAAATCGAACCACCGTCGTTTAAAGCAAATGGTGACAAGAAGCGTGGATCTATCAACGCCCTCAGTCCTCCACTTCCACTGCTACGTCGACGGCGTCCCTACCGGACTATGTTCCTCTCGCATTAACTGAGTGAGTCGCCGGAATCGGGAGCGTTTGTTTAACGGGAATAACTGAAAGCCAATTTCTGCTGCTATATAGCTCCCCAATAAATGCCAAAAAAATAAAAATCAAATTGGACACATGAATCCCGGCCCATATTTCATAATCAAAGGCCCAGTAACTTGGGTCGATTATGAATGATTACTATCATTGACTCTAGGCTACTTAGCGGGTTTCGATGACCGCCTAAGCAACTTTTCGACACCGCCTGATTTTTTCGTTCACCACAATTTACAATTTACATAAATAAGGCCGAACGACAGAAAAAAAGCGACTCACCCCGAAATATGTTTTAGGGTTTTTCTAAGCTCACTAGTTCTTCGCTAGGTAGATAGATAGATTCACTCTGGCGCGGAGGATTTAGGTTTTGTTCCTCGGCGTCTACGTTCAGCGTTTCGATTTGGAATCCTTAGCTATGTGGAACAACAACGATGGTATGCCCTTAGCTCCTCCTGGTACCGGCGGCTCGATGATGCCGCCAACGACCGCTGCACATCCTTCTTACACGGTGCTTCCGCCGCCTTCTAATCCCACTCCTTTGGTGGAGCCTACTCCCGAGGAGGCGGAGGCGAAGCTTGAGGAGAAAGCCCGTAAGTGGATGCAGCTAAACTCGAAACGGTACGGCGACAAGAGGAAGTTTGGATTCGTGGAGACTCAGAAGGAGGATATGCCACCTGAGCACGTCAGGAAGATCATCAGGCAAGTTTTCTTCATTTTTTAATTGGAGATTATTTCTAGTCCTGCTCGGGAAATAACTATCAATTTCTATGATTTGGTTTGGATTTACTTGGATTGTGACTGAAGCGGCGATTTCTTTCTTCAGGGATCATGGTGATATGTCATCAAAGAAATATCGTCACGACAAACGTGTATACCTTGGAGCCCTTAAATTCGTTCCTCACGCAGTTTTCAAGCTCCTGGAGAACATGCCTATGCCCTGGGAGCAGGTACTATTGTTAGATTAAGTGCTATCTGCTTAGATTCAACGGTTCTGGTTTATCTAAGTCCCCATTTTCTTCCAGGTCCGAGACGTGAAGGTTTTGTACCACATCACCGGAGCTATCACATTTGTGAACGAGATACCATGGGTTGTGGAACCTATTTACATGGCTCAGGTGGGTTAATAGTCTCTCTCCTTTATTCTCTCTGTGCATTGATGGATTTCCAGAAGATGTTATGAGTGATGGTTATTCCATTCTGTTTGGTTTTGCAGTGGGGTACTATGTGGATTATGATGCGAAGGGAGAAGAGGGATCGTCGTCATTTCAAGAGAATGCGGTTTCCACCATTTGATGATGAGGAGCCTCCACTAGACTATGCAGACAACTTGTTGGACGTGGATCCTCTAGAGCCAATTCAGTTGGAGCTTGATGAGGAAGAAGATTCTGCTGTATACACTTGGTTTTACGATCACAAGCCACTTGTTAAAACAAAACTGATTAATGGTCCCAGTTACCGGAGGTGGAATCTCTCACTTCCAATTATGGCAACCCTTCACAGGCTTGCAGGCCAGTTGCTGTCTGATTTGATTGATCGCAACTACTTCTACTTGTTTGACATGCCATCTTTCTTCACAGCAAAGGCCCTGAACATGTGCATACCTGGTACGCTATCTTCCTTCTATGTCAGTTTCTGTTCTTCTATTCTTCTTCTAATACGTTCTGGTACTCTTTTCCAGGTGGTCCTAAGTTTGAACCTTTGTACCGTGATATGGAGAAAGGGGATGAGGACTGGAATGAGTTCAATGACATCAACAAGCTTATCATTCGGTCCCCTCTGAGAACTGAGTACAGAATTGCTTTTCCCCATCTGTACAATAATCGTCCCAGGAAAGTAAAACTCTGTGTGTATCACAGTCCTATGGTTATGTATATAAAGACCGAGGATCCTGATCTTCCTGCATTTTATTACGATCCGTTAATTCACCCAATAAGCAACACTAATAAGGAAAGGCGTGAAAGGAAGGTTTATAATGATGATGATGAGGATGACTTTAGTTTACCAGAAGGAGTGGAACCTTTGCTAAAAGACACCCAACTCTACACCGACACTACAGCTGCTGGCATATCATTGTTGTTTGCACCACGACCTTTCAATATGAGGTCTGGGAGGACGCGCCGAGCAGAAGATATTCCCCTTGTGTCAGAGTGGTTTAAGGAGCACTGGTAAGCTATATCTTTCTATTCTGCTTTAGGTCTCTTTACCTTTCAAAATTTACTAGTGAGAGGCCTAATACTTTTTGTGAACTTGTTAACGGCAGTCCTCCAGCATATCCGGTTAAAGTTCGAGTTAGTTACCAAAAGCTCTTGAAATGCTATGTGCTGAATGAGTTGCACCATAGACCACCTAAAGCTCAGAAGAAGAAGCACTTGTTCCGATCTCTTGCAGCTACAAAGTTTTTCCAAAGTACTGAACTCGATTGGGTTGAAGTGGGTCTGCAAGTCTGCCGGCAGGGGTATAATATGCTCAATCTGTTAATTCACAGAAAGAATTTAAACTACCTGCATCTTGACTACAACTTCAACCTTAAGCCTGTGAAAACTTTGACTACCAAAGAACGAAAGAAGTCACGTTTTGGGAATGCTTTCCATCTCTGCCGTGAGATCCTCCGGCTGACAAAACTTGTAGTTGATGCAAACGTCCAATTCCGACTTGGTAATGTTGATGCCTTCCAATTGGCCGACGGTCTACAATATATTTTTTCTCATGTTGGCCAGTTGACGGGTATGTATCGCTATAAATACAGACTGATGAGGCAGATTAGGATGTGCAAGGATTTAAAGCACTTGATATACTACCGTTTTAATACTGGTCCTGTGGGTAAGGGACCAGGGTGTGGATTTTGGGCTCCAATGTGGAGGGTATGGTTGTTTTTCCTTCGAGGAATTGTTCCTCTGCTTGAACGATGGTTAGGGAATCTTCTTGCACGTCAATTTGAGGGGCGTCATTCAAAAGGAGTGGCCAAGACAGTCACAAAACAGAGAGTTGAAAGCCACTTTGATTTGGAGCTTCGAGCTGCTGTCATGCATGACGTCCTTGATGCCATGCCAGGTTTCCATTCTTTTAAACTTTCTTTTTTTTCCTTGTGTTTCTCATCGATATAATTGCTTTGCTTTATATTTTGGTTAACATTTTCTGCTAATGCGCAGAGGGTATCAAGCAAAATAAAGCGCGGACTATATTACAGCACCTTAGTGAGGCATGGCGGTGCTGGAAAGCTAATATCCCATGGAAGGTCCCGGGATTGCCTGTGCCAATTGAGAATATGATCCTCCGTTATGTCAAGTCTAAGGCTGATTGGTGGACAAATGTTGCTCACTACAATCGTGAGCGTATCAGAAGAGGTGCCACTGTTGATAAAACAGTTTGTAGAAAGAATCTCGGAAGGTTGACTCGTCTTTGGCTAAAGGCAGAACAGGTTTGTTCGTTGTCTTAATCATTTTTGCTTGAACAACTTTTATGAAGAGGGTTTATGCATTGATTTTGGTAAATTAGTTCCCTTTATCTTTGTTTTTCAAGTTCTCTGATATGCTATCATTGTAAATCGTTACAGGAACGACAGCACAATTACCTAAAAGACGGTCCATATGTCACCCCAGAAGAAGCACTTGCAATTTATACAACTACTGTTCATTGGCTGGAATCAAGGAAGTTTTCTCCAATTCCATTCCCTCCATTGTCATACAAGCATGACACAAAGTTGCTCATCTTGGCCCTTGAGAGACTGAAGGAATCATATAGTGTAGCTGTGAGGTTGAATCAGCAGCAGCGAGAAGAGCTTGGTCTAATTGAACAAGCTTATGATAATCCTCATGAAGCTCTGTCTCGAATAAAACGTCATCTTCTCACCCAGCGTGGCTTCAAAGAGGTAACTTGATAATTCACTGTATAATGGAGTAATTGATTGAACATAGGTCTTCAAGGTTACTGCAGTAAAGTGATGGTAAATACGTTTGTTCTGCAGGTTGGCATAGAGTTTATGGATCTATATAGCTACTTGATTCCAGTTTATGAAATAGAGCCTCTAGAGAAAATTACCGATGCCTATCTTGATCAATACTTGTGGTATGAGGGTGACAAGCGCCACTTGTTTCCGAACTGGATTAAGCCAGCAGACTCAGAGCCACCACCACTTCTGGTTTATAAGTGGTGTCAAGGTATCAATAATTTGCAAGGCATATGGGACACAGGTGATGGGCAGTGTGTGGTGATGCTCCAAACTAAGTTTGAAAAGTTCTTTGAGAAGATCGATTTGACAATGTTGAACAGGTATCTATCTCAATAATATTTCATTGATTATTGACATCAAGCCTCAACTTTCTGGAGTAACAAGTATTTTGTGTTGTTTCTTTCAGGCTCCTTCGTTTAGTTCTTGACCACAATATTGCAGACTATGTGTCTGCCAAGAATAATGTGGTCCTGTCTTACAAGGATATGAGTCATACTAATTCGTATGGGCTCATTAGGGGACTTCAGTTTGCATCGTTTGTTGTTCAGTTTTATGGACTATTACTTGATCTTCTGCTTCTTGGTTTGACGCGAGCGAGTGAAATTGCTGGGCCACCGCAGATGCCTAACGAGTTTATGACGTTTTGGGATACAAAAGTGGAGACACGCCATCCGATAAGATTGTATTCTCGGTATATAGACAAAGTTCATATAATGTTTAAGTTTACTCATGAAGAGGCTCGAGATCTTATTCAGCGCTATCTTACGGAGCACCCCGATCCCAACAATGAAAACATGGTGGGATACAACAATAAGAAGTGCTGGCCAAGAGATGCAAGGATGAGGTTGATGAAGCATGATGGTATGCTTTTTCTTTTTACATAATTTGATTGACTATCATTGATGCATTAGATGTTATGTCTCATTAATTATTCATCTTTCAGTCAATCTTGGTAGAAGTGTCTTCTGGGACATGAAGAATCGTCTTCCTCGGAGCATAACAACTTTGGAGTGGGAGAATGGCTTTGTCTCTGTTTATAGCAAGGATAATCCTAACCTGCTCTTTAGCATGTAAGTCTTTTATTCAAGTATTCTGGCGCGTCTGTTGTTAGTGCTAGGCCTTATCTAGACCATAATGTGATAATGCTACTGACATCTACTACTCGTTTGCATTCTTGTCTGCAGGTGTGGATTTGAAGTCCGAATACTTCCAAAAATCAGGATGACCCAAGAAGCCTTCAGCAGCACAAGAGATGGTGTCTGGAATCTGCAAAATGAACAGACCAAGGAGAGGACTGCAGTTGCTTTTCTGCGGGTCGATGATGAACATATGAAGGTGTTTGAGAATCGTGTGAGGCAGATCCTTATGTCTTCAGGATCAACCACCTTTACCAAGATCGTTAACAAATGGAATACAGCTCTAATTGGTATAATCATATGAGCCTGTTTTGTTACACCATTATTTGCTGTTTATATTGTGTGGCTGGCATGAAGCTGAGCACATGTTTTTTTTTTATGCAGGTCTCATGACTTACTTCCGTGAAGCCACCGTGCACACGCAAGAGCTCTTGGATCTACTGGTCAAGTGTGAGAACAAAATCCAAACAAGGATTAAGATTGGGCTGAACTCAAAGATGCCTAGTCGGTGAGTAAAAACTACCTTATTGAATTATGGTGTACATAGCAGAGCTGTATGTTCATGTTTCCGTAACCTGATTGTTCTTCGTTTTCCTTGGCAGATTTCCTCCTGTTATCTTCTACACTCCAAAGGAAATTGGTGGGCTGGGAATGTTGTCAATGGGTCATATTTTGATCCCACAAAGTGACCTTCGGTACAGCAAGCAAACAGATGTTGGTGTGACCCACTTTAGGAGTGGAATGAGCCACGAGGAAGATCAGCTTATACCGAATCTTTACCGTTACATACAGCCATGGGAAAGTGAGTTCATTGATTCACAGCGAGTGTGGGCAGAATATGCTTTAAAGAGGCAGGAAGCACAGGCCCAAAATAGGCGTCTTACACTGGAAGATCTGGAAGTAAGTATCATACTTCTGTATTTGTTACCTCTTTACTTAATTAGAATTCTGAGAGGGATATTAGTATGCTAGCTTGCCTTCTTTTGGTAGTCTTGGAATATTAGTGTGCTAGTTTGCCTTGTATTGGTAGTCTTGGAAGCAGTCGTTTGCCCTTACTTGGCAGAGGGTTTTTGGAGGATATCTATGTGTTGCCTTGTCCTCTTTTGGAGGTCCAAGCGCAAGATTATTTTTGCGCTTCTAGAAATCTGATGATTTATGAGAGAATATTAACTTGTTTATAATAATATGACAGGATTCCTGGGATAGGGGAATTCCTCGTATCAATACATTGTTTCAGAAGGATAGGCACACTTTAGCATATGATAAAGGTTGGAGGGTTCGAACCGACTTCAAGCAGTACCAAGTCCTTAAACAAAATCCATTCTGGTGGACACACCAGAGGCATGATGGGAAGTTGTGGAACTTGAACAATTACCGAACTGATGTCATCCAAGCTCTCGGAGGTGTTGAGGGTATTCTTGAGCACACCTTATTCAAGGGTACATAGTAAGTCTGCTTGTCATTTTTCCTCGAACTAATTATGATCTTTGTTTCAATATAGCATATGATGTTCAGTTGCTCCCAGCTTTTGTTCTCAGCCTAGCACATCAAATATGCTAATTTTTTACTGCTTTACATTAACTCAGTTTCCCTACATGGGAGGGTCTTTTCTGGGAGAAGGCATCTGGTTTCGAGGAGTCAATGAAATATAAGAAGCTGACAAATGCACAGAGGTCTGGTCTGAACCAGATTCCAAACAGAAGATTCACACTTTGGTGGTCGCCAACAATTAATCGAGCAAATGTTTATGTGGGTTTCCAAGTGCAGTTGGATCTGACAGGAATATTTATGCATGGAAAGATTCCTACACTCAAGATATCTTTGATTCAGATTTTCCGTGCCCATTTGTGGCAGAAGATCCACGAGAGTGTTGTCATGGATCTTTGCCAAGTATTGGACCAAGAGTTGGACGCTTTGGAGATAGAAACTGTGCAGAAGGAGACAATTCATCCAAGGAAGAGTTATAAGATGAACAGCTCTTGTGCTGATGTTCTTCTATTTGCTGCCCATAAATGGCCAATGTCTAAGCCTAGCCTGGTTGCCGAGTCGAAGGATATGTTTGACCAGAAAGCTAGTAACAAGTATTGGATAGACGTGCAACTTCGATGGGGAGATTATGACTCCCATGATATTGAGCGTTATACTAGGGCCAAATTCATGGATTATACAACTGACAATATGTCTATCTATCCATCTCCAACAGGTATTTGTTACTTTTTTTATTTCTCTTTTTATTGTTAAGTCTTTTTTGCTTTTCTGTAGTATGTTTTTTTAATACTCTTACAAAATCTGTGCAGGTGTAATGATTGGGCTTGATCTGGCATACAACTTGCATTCTGCCTTTGGTAATTGGTTCCCTGGTTCAAAACCTCTTCTTGCTCAAGCAATGAACAAGATCATGAAGGTACTAGAATTTTTATATCGGGGTGTCTTTTTCAGGGCCCTTTTTGTTTAGATATGTGACTTATCCTTTAAACTTTTCATATTGCAGTCAAACCCGGCTCTATACGTGTTGAGAGAGAGG
This sequence comes from Cardamine chenopodiifolia, assembly GCA_963922655.1. Classification (NCBI taxonomy): domain Eukaryota; kingdom Viridiplantae; phylum Streptophyta; class Magnoliopsida; order Brassicales; family Brassicaceae; genus Cardamine; species Cardamine chenopodiifolia. The sequence continues at coordinate 17,144,426 of OZ000476.1, read as the reverse complement.
ATAAGGAAGGGTTTGCAGTTATACTCATCTGAGCCTACAGAGCCGTATTTGTCATCTCAAAACTATGGTGAAATATTCAGCAATCAAATTATATGGTTTGTTGATGATACCAATGTCTACCGTGTCACGATTCACAAGACATTTGAAGGAAATTTAACAACAAAGCCAATCAACGGTGCGATTTTCATTTTCAATCCAAGAACTGGGCAGCTATTCCTGAAGGTATTCTTTTCTCTCCCACACTTTACGCTAAAAGCAGGCATATGCATTGTCACAAAACTGCTACTCCTGATTAAGTCTAGAAACATGCAGTGGGATCTTAAGTAATGATTTTTTTTGTCTCTCTAGGTTATCCATACAAGCGTTTGGGCTGGTCAGAAGCGTCTCGGTCAGCTAGCAAAATGGAAAACTGCTGAAGAGGTTGCTGCACTTGTGCGGTCACTCCCTGTTGAAGAACAGCCTAAGCAAATTATTGTGACTCGTAAAGGAATGTTGGATCCCCTTGAGGTTCACTTGCTGGATTTCCCCAACATCGTCATCAAGGGAAGCGAGCTACAGCTTCCGTTCCAGGCTTGCCTAAAGATAGAGAAATTTGGTGATCTGATTTTGAAGGCCACAGAACCGCAGATGGTCCTGTTTAATATCTATGATGATTGGTTGAAGAGTATTTCTTCGTATACTGCCTTTTCAAGACTCATTTTGATCCTTCGTGCGCTTCACGTGAATAATGAGAAGGCTAAGATGTTGTTGAAGCCTGACAAATCCGTTGTGACTGAGCCACATCACATCTGGCCCTCTCTCACTGACGATCAATGGATGAAGGTAACTCTTCTGCCACTTTTCAAGTACTTTATCATTTTAGTTTATTTCGTTCTATATTATTTTATTTGATAGGTTCCTCTTTACACTACTTCACTTCTGTATCTGCTGTTTTTACTTACTATTGACTTCTTATATTATATAATACTTCTCTTTGTTTAGATAGTCCTTCCTTATTGACGATCATGTTAAATTCAGGTGGAGGTAGCACTTAGAGATCTTATCCTCTCTGACTACGCAAAGAAGAACAATGTAAATACCTCAGCTTTGACACAATCAGAGATCAGAGATATTATTCTTGGAGCTGAGATTACTCCACCCTCCCAACAAAGGCAACAAATAGCTGAGATTGAGAAACAGGTACTTGTAACTGTTACTTTCGTTAGGTTTTCAAAAAAGCATTCAGAGAGTAGATCTGTTCCACTGTTAACTGTAAATCTATATCCTGTTTGCAGGCAAAGGAAGCCAGCCAGCTTACTGCAGTCACAACAAGAACTACAAACATTCATGGTGATGAGCTCATTGTCACCACCACTAGCCCCTATGAGCAATCTGCATTCGGTTCCAAAACAGATTGGCGTGTGCGTGCAATATCAGCTACTAACCTTTACCTCAGAGTCAATCACATATACGTGAACTCAGATGACATAAAGGTTAAAATCCAATTCATTCTCATTCACTTTGCCATTTAAGTAAGAGCTTCTCAGGGTGTTGCCTTTACATATTATTTCGTATTGTTCACAGGAAACCGGATACACCTACATCATGCCAAAGAACATCTTGAAGAAGTTCATTTGTATAGCAGATCTCCGTACTCAAATTGCTGGATATCTATATGGTATTAGTCCCCCGGATAATCCCCAAGTGAAGGAAATCCGTTGCGTTGTGATGGTGCCGCAGTGGGGAACTCACCAGGTAATTCACCTGCCGTCGTCTCTCCCTGAGCATGATTTCCTAAATGATCTTGAGCCCTTGGGATGGTTGCACACACAGCCGAACGAACTTCCTCAACTGTCACCACAGGTATGTACAGTATATGCATTATCTATACCTTATTTTAAGCATGTTAATTCCAGTGCTAACTGAACTTTGCTGCGATAGGATGTTACCTCTCATTCCCGTATTCTGGAGAACAACAAGCAATGGGATGGAGAAAAATGCATCATCCTGACATGCAGTTTCACTCCGGGCTCCTGCTCTTTGACGTCATATAAATTGACCCAAAGTGGATATGAATGGGGGCGGCTTAACAAGGACACAGGCAGCAATCCTCATGGTTACCTTCCCACCCATTATGAAAAGGTTCAGATGCTGTTGAGTGACCGGTTCCTCGGGTTTTACATGGTGAGAAATACAGTTTCCAGTTGTGCTTTGTCCTTTACTGACATAAAACCATTGAAATGTGATTTGGATAATTGTTGTTGTGATAGGTTCCTGAGAATGGACCGTGGAACTACAACTTCATGGGAGTGAAGCACACAGTGAGCATGAACTACAATGTTAAACTCGGATCCCCAAAGGAGTACTATCACGAGGAGCATCGCCCCACTCATTTCCTGGAGTTCAGCAACATGGAGGAGGCTGAAATTGCCGAGGGAGATCGCGAGGACACCTTTGCTTGACATTACACTCACTTTTCTTACCATGTACGTAATTTCCTCCTTTTGGCTTATTTACCTTTATTTTCCAATAGAGACTTGTAAGATGTGCTACGGGAACCGGGAACTTGTCTGCTACTGAGGTAGATAACGTCCCTAAATCTTAAAATGTTTTGCCACTAGAATCATATGAGGATATCTGATGCAACCTTTCATACGTTTGTCCAGAAATTTTATATTGCTTTTGGAACTGCATAATTTATTTTTCTTTTCTTACTAATTAGAAGCCGAATCTTCTAAACATGAAAGAACAAGCAACACAAGTGTGTCAAAAAAGTTACAACAGATCTCAAAGACGGCATAAAAACAAAAATGAACAAGCAGACTACTACCGTTAGTTGCACGTGTGAGATTGACGGCGAGAGTCAATTATAACTTTTAACAAGTGGAGAGAAGCATTTAATATTAAGCTTGGATGTATGTACAACAGTTTTATTACTCTCCCTAACTAGGAATTAGCATAAAACCGAAACTGAACACAAAAAAAGAATGCTGAAAGACAGGAGAACCCCTAGACTTGGAACTGCTTGACACGTTCGTAGCTGTGTCTGGCGTAGCATCGCCTTCTCTAGATATGCAAGACCGTACCGAAAGGGTCAGGTCTCGGCGTTTCTCCGTCACACAACCTGACGCTTGAACCAGAAGTTGACCCGAAGGCATCATCCAAGTCACTGTCCCCGTTCACACACAAACTAGCATTGTTATACAGCCTCAGCTTTCTCCTCATCCTCCACATTGTGTCGCTTTCGAACGGTACTGGACCCGTTAGACTGTTATCGTTGAGCCTCAGCTCGCTTAGGTGCTTCACGTCCCGAAACTCCATAGGAATCTCCCCGGTCAGATTGTTTTCCTCCAGGTGAAGGACTCGCGACTGCTTAACCGAGTCAATGTTCTCGGTATCGAGCCCTGGAGATTCATATTCGAGAGAACAAAAATCATCAAGTTCTTGAGCCCTTTGAATGAGCTTTACGGAATCGTTGCTGAGAATTTTGTATTGCCTTTGAGCATTAAAGCTTGAAGAGAATTTAGGCCTTGAAAAGAAGAAGGGAATAGACCTGAGAACCGGTTATAGCTCAAATCGAGAAGCACTAATTGGTTGAGCCGGTTAATCGAGTCAGGGATAGGACCAGTGACTTGGTTACGCCTAAGATCGATTTTGATCAACGATCCGCAGGTCGAGAGCGTGGATGGGACCGGTCCGGTTAATAGATTCTGGCTCAAATCGAGAACGTTCAGCTCCGGAAGAAGAAAACCGGGAATCGAACTAGCCAACCGGTTGCCACTCAAATCAAGAGATCTTAAACCGGAGAACCGGTTAAACGACAAGGGAATGGAGCCGTTGAGGTTATTTTTATGGAGATCAAGAACTTTCAAATTGGTAAGATTACCCAATTGGTCCGGTATAGGACCCAAAAACCCATTCTCCCTCAAAACGAGCGTTTGCAAACTCGAACCGAGAAACGCCGGAATCCGCTGTAGGCGCGGCCTAAACAGCGGTAGAAGAACAAAGCTTTGAGGTGTTTAAGCCTCGTGAGGGACTTGGAGACGTAAGAGCGTTCTGGATCACAAGTCGGGAAAGCCGTGTCGTCTGAGAGAGCTCCGAACGACAGAGAGACGACGTGGTAGACGTTATCTAGTCCGGCATACATTCTATCCCGTGCCACCGCCCTCGGCACACATCCGGAATCGCGGCAGCCCAGTCGTTGCCCGTCGCACGCATAATATCATTTAGCCACGTTGTGTTCTTGGTTGCCGCTAAACGCGCTAGAGTTCGTCGAGAAAATCCCAACAACGCCCTTGTTCACCGCTGCCACGTCAACGCCTGGGAGGGAGCTCGTGACATGTCACGTGACATCCACCTTGGGCCAAGTTATCCAGATGGTCGCCACGAAACGTGTACACAGAGTTTGGATAGTGGACCAGAACGATGGGCTACAAGGTCTTGTTTCTCTTACTGATATCATCGCTGCGGTCCGATCTGCTTTACTCTCCGCAGCTCAGGATCTGTAACTCCAAATTTCAGTTCTCCTTTACTGAATTTCTTAACTTTTCTTTTATTTGTTTCTTAGAATCTTTTCACAATTTTATTTCCTGCTTTGACTAGACAAAAAGAAAGAGAGGCGTTTCTCATCTCATCATATCGAATGTTCGCCATGTTTCTAACCCATAGGAAAACTGTATAGAAGAAAATGATATTTGTTCGGAAATGGAAAAGTTATGAAAGCTAGGAATGACGAGTGCTGTTGCTTGGCATATACATTATCGCTATATAAACTGGACTTTCCATCATTTCTATACAAGACTATTTTATACACACATATACATGTTTATAAAATGATTTTTTTGTTAACCTTTGTATTTTGAACCCAAAAAAAAAAAAAAAAGACAAAACAATCATACGAATTATGAAATAATGAGAGGCATTGAGACTAATGAATAGGGTACTCGAGCACGGGGCGCAAACAAACATAGCATACGAATGAGACAATTTCAGTTTCTGTATATAATCATAATTTAATCAGTATTTTTTATCGGTAATATAACCTTAAAAAGCCTCTACTCATTATGCGCTCTACTTTACTACTTACTCCGATAGCATGAACACGATATATTCATATTTGTTTGTTCCGTTTCCAAGCACGCTCTTCTTCTTTTTTCAGTATTTGCGTTTACAATAGTATATAGCTATTTTCATTTTTTATATATCGTTCTATACTATCTCAGAATGATTACTCATGAGCACGCTTTTTTGCTACTTTTTATAGTTATATACTTTTTAGCTTCACGGAAACTAATTAAGAAGGGTGAGTAGAGGATTATTATACGAACCGCAATTATAAATTTATTCATATGTCATGATTCATAATCAACATATATATAGCGATGAAAACCAATGTTGTGAGAAAATCATGTAACTAGAGCTAGGAGTTAGCTATAAACTTACTCTGGGTTGATAAAATACAATAACAGGATAATGTATCGTATTTTGAGTAACAAAGATATTGGTCGGGATTCAATTATTTTGTCCTTCTTTCAGGTTTAAATAACTGACCAACCCATCGTTATCTATGGCAGTAGTTGCTTACTATGTGTATGTTACAAACATTTTCTATCAAAATTAATTATACTGAAATATTATAATCTTTGGTGTTTTTAAGTATTGATAAATTTACTTTATTTGCGAAAACAATTGACGCATGTTTCTGAGTCGTGTTTGTGATTCTTGTATTCTTGTGTAGTTTTTTTTTCTTTAGAAAATACTACATATAAAGATTTATTAGCTCGACAAAGAGAATGGCCTTTTTAGAAATAGAGAAGGATGGAGTGAATTTAAAGCATAGAGAAGAGCGAACATTCACTGCAAAATTAACTAGTGGGAAAGTCGCGCGTCAAACGAGGGAGCAACAAAGTGTGGGCCTTTCTTTTACAGTCTCAGAAACTAATGCATGCCCTCATTTTAATAAATTTCTTATAATATTAGTATAATCTTGTGTCAAGAGTGGATTAATAATGATAGTAATATCTAATGTACATGAGCTATATGAATATAAATTTTTTTTTTGATAAAATATATGAATATAACTTGATAGATTATAATTGTCATATATGCATTCATCTTTATTTAATCGAAATCAAGTTAATCAGAAAGTGTAGCTTAATTTCAATTGAGAAAAGGTTAACTAGAAAAAAGGAGTAAATAAATGCACATAAATGATATATCTATCAAGTTGTTGAGTTAAGGCAGATATATATATATAAATCTTAGAAGCAATGCAGAGGGTGCAGGAGTAACCTGGTCTGACCGGTTGCAGGGTTGTCGGGATGAAGAACGCCGCTATTGGCAGAGTCACGCGGGGTAACCGGGTGGCGGCTGTAGCCGGTAATGGAGTACACTTGTAGAGTGGTATGAGGTGTGCTTTTCCTGGAACGGTCCGTTTATTCCCCACACCCTCCTCGATTTTTACCCCTTTCTTCCACTCACACGCGCGTGGAATTTAAATTTACTAATTAAAAAACAAAAACTGCTGATCATGCTAAAAGTGGGAAAAAGGTAATCTGACTCTTAGAAAATATAATTGAAGTGAGTCACTTCACCTCAGTCATGCATACAATTATAAATACCCCTCACACACACCTCTCCTCTGTCATGAAGAAGTTGAATCAAAACCTGTTCATTAGTAAGACAATATAAAAAGAGGAAAGATCGAAGCCGAAAACGGGACAAGACGGGTGTGCCATTGTGGATGTTGGGGTTGGGTGTGGACCGGCTTCAAGCCGATATCAACCGCCTTCTAGCATCCCTTTCCCACCAGGGAGTGCTTGACGAGCAGTTCTTACAGCTTCAGCACCTTCAAGATGAAACTTCACCAAACTTTGTGTACGATGTCATTAACATCTACTTTGATGAATTCGAGAAGTTACTCCGCAACCTTAGGTTATTACTGTGAGTTTCTTTCTTTACGTTGTGTGTCATTATATAGCTAGGTCCAAAATGTATATCTCGATGGATGATATGATGATGAATTAATTGTAAACAAATGGTTGTGTATATCGATGGATAATGATGAATTAATTGGAAATAAATGGTTGTATATATCGATGGATGATGATAAACTTAGCTGAAAACAAATGAGCAGGATGGATAGAGAATTTTCGGACTACAAGAAAATAGGATTGCATCTGAATCAGTTGGTGGGAAGCAGTTCCAGCGTTGGTGCCCGTAGGGTTCGTAACGTCTGCGTTGCCTTTCGCTCTGCTTCCGAGCTTAACAACCGCCCAGGGTACGAAAAAAACGCTATATTCATATTATCATATATATACTACTTGGGAAATTAAACATAGTTCTCTCTCTTTTCTCTACAAATAAATATATTTATATATATATATCATGATGCTTCAGGTGCTTGAGAGGGCTGGAGGTAGTAGAGCACGAGTATCACTACCTCAAGAACATGATGCATGAACTCTTCCAGGTACTTAGTTAAACATAAATCAAACACTTACATACCTTATATTCATATATATATATATATATCAATAATTTTGTGGGATTTAATTTGAATGTTGCAGTTAGAGCAGCAGAGGCTATTAGCTGCAGGAGTCAGATATCTAATGTAAAATTATAATTATGTTTTGTCACAAAAATCTCAATAATGAGAAAGCTAATTAATGCGTGATGATAGATAGTGTGTAGTAAGCTAGAAAAGCCAAACCCTTTCTTCTAATGCTTTGTTTCTAATGTCTTCATTAATTGAAATTATAATCCCTTTGTATTTTCCAGATCAGACATATGAGATTTACTCGTATTAGTAAAAATAATAATATTATCTTAAACTCCAGAACATAAACATTTACTACACGGCTATGTAGGAGACAAAAAGAAGTAACTGGGCCCAGTGTACGGGCCGTTTGATCACAGATGATGATTTCTAAGCCAAATTATTAAAAAAGGGAGAAAACGAATCTTTTTATTTTATTCTGTCTACATCCGACCAGATGTGGACACGTGGTTGCTTAGTCTAGAGGATTTTGAGGATTTTGAAAAAGATAAAGACCATTTTAATTGGAGGTTTTTTAAAAAGAGATTTTAAAATAAAAAAAATATAAACTATATCGGTAAATGTATTTTAAAAATATCTTATTAAAAACTGGTTCTTAAATAAAAGTTTTAAAAATCGGTTTTTAAAAAATGTTTTTTAAAACACATTTACCAATACAATTTATCATAAAAAGTTTTTACCAATGAAAATGGCATAAAACCGAATAAGAAAATTACCAGTGTAGAGAATCGTATATCTAGGTGAAGATGGATAATACTAAATAACACCGATATTTTTCTTTAATATGAAATAAAAATTTTTTAAAGAGATGCAGAATCGTACGTTCTCCAATTAGCATGAAGTTTAGAATTTTGAATAGTTAAATTTGATGATGATAATAGTAACTTTAACTTTATTCATCTAGTAAATAATTAATTAACAAATATTCTCTTCCAACACTATCTTTAGGAAATAAATATATAAAAAGTTTATTTTGATTGGATAAAATTTTTCTTTTATTTTAGAACATAAAATGCATATGCTGATCTGCTAGTTAAAACATGTATTTTTTTCATATCATCAATGATCGTTATATAGTTCTTGTCGGAAATTTTTATTTTCTGTTGTAAACAATTATTATTGTTCCGATTATTAATAAAATTTAACGAAAGAAAAAAGAAAGGACCGGTATACTTCGTCCCAAGTCTTCATAGTTCAAACATGTCGCTCTTGTTACCAAATAATTAAAAATTAAATAAATTGTGGGAGTGAGAGATACTTTGCTCAAATTCAACGGTGTATAAATACAAATGGGTGTGAATAGTGAAAGGATTATATATACATGATGGGAGCGAGGGCTGTTTGGGGAAATGATCAAAGATATTGGCACTGGATCTCTCTTTCTAATACAAGGTCTCTTTCTTCTCCTTACATCTTTTCTACTCTTGCCTATGCCATGAATGATGTTCATTAAATGGTTTTGGGTGACCTTACAGGTTCACACAAGTGGCTGAGCTGCTCATGGTTTGGTGGCACCATCTACGCCGCTTTCTTTGTCTTTAAGTGGAATCATACTCCTTAAGGTTTTCGCCAGCCCGTTGAGGCTTCCTTTCTCTTGCCTTGCACCGACATTACTGATGATGTTCAGCCTTCCATGGTCAGTTTCATGCAAAATCCGGGCAACGAAGAAGGTCAGTGCGCTGAGCTGAGAAGAGACGGCTGGTACGAGGTGTAGTTGGGACACTTCTTCAAAAGGAGAGGAGACATGGGTGAACTTGAGGTGGGCCTCGAGGAGACTAAGAGGCCTTTTGAGAAGAAAGGACTTATTCTTCATGGATTCGAGATTAGGCCTATTATTCCCTAATTATATCCTACTCCTATCATTTCCTTTTGCAGTTTGCAGTCTTCTCTTGGTTTTCTTAATCTTGTGTTGTTATATTCTCGTTCCCTCGCTTTTTTTTGTTTTTATTTCATTCGTATATGTATACAGTAAATGCATGATTAATTTATCTTGGTTTGGTATTATTTATGCTCGTGTACTATGTATACTATACACATATGTGATATGTATGAGTATGATGTAGTATTGATACATGGGTTTTATTTAAGAAAGTTGGGTGCACATGCATTAAATGTCACTCTCATAGTGGTGGAGGTTAGAGACCGACCTTATCAACGTGTTCATTATGTTTCGTTTGCTTTTACTTCTTTTTGGTCAATCGGGCCAGATCTAATGTTGGAATAGTACATCCGAAGTAGCTAAAATTAGATACTTATTTATTGAAACAATCCTGAATCCGAAATTCAGGTGTCATTTTTACCTAAGCAGATATTTCACCAAAATATCAAGAAAATATCCATTACAAACTATGAGAAGTGAAAACGATTAGGTAAAATCTTCCGCCTGGTAACATCCACACCAAACGATTCTATTTGCATCATGCTGAACATTTTATGTAAACTTATTTCTATTAATTTGCATAAATAATAATAAATCGTATTCTTTTGAATTCGAACCCTAGACCTATGGATGTACAAACATTACTGAACCATTGATAACAACCAGACCAAATGGACTTCCACAGCCAATAGGTAATCTATGTTCTCAAAATAAATAAATTAATATATATCTAAAATTTTCCCCAAGTTATCATTCACTTATTAGGTGTACCAAATAATGAAGTAGACCAAAATGTTTTCATATTTCATCATTATTTTGCAGTCCATATAGTATATGATAATTATAAATAGCTTGTTCTTATTTTATGACCGCAAAATTTCTAACCAGGAATGAATATATTTAACAAAACCTACTAAATAAAAAATTTAATGGCCAGCCCTCCTAAAAACAAAATAACCTAGACATTTTACCATTTGAAAGTAGAATATCGAAAATTTAAAGGGACGATATACAATGTAAACACTGGACCGGAAAATACAGTGTGTAACAACTAACAAGTAATATATAAAATGCTGATCAAAAAGCTCTTTGTGGTCAGCGAAATGTTACATGTTGGACACAATTAAACAGATACTAATAAATATATTTTTTTAAATGCAAAATTTTGTCTTTTGCTCATTGTTTTTTTGTCAAACCTTTTGCACGTACCAAAGAGTGTATTATTATAGAGCACATAGATCCGGTTTAATGTTGGTGTATATGGTTATATTTGGTTTAGTTAGGTACTAGCTTTGGTGATAAGTTGATGAAAGTGACTAAACGTTTACGAAAATGATACATGCTAAGTTGCTAACCTTCATATATTTTACAAAAAGCTAGATATAATGTTTTGAACTTTTGATTTACTATTTGAAATTTATGAATCTAATTGCTTTAAAATGTCAAAAGAAAAAAAAACTTAAACAAATATCATTCCAAATTTTCTTTACTACTTAAAAAAATTTAAGTGATATATTTCACTTTTTAAATTCAATTTCAACATTCATACTACTCATAAGCTTTCGACCATCCAGTAGAAAACAATCAATAATTATTGGTACCTCCTACTAACCAAAAGACAGTGTCCATTGACTTCTCAGATACTTGTAAGTTCTTCAGAGCCATGACTTTGCTTAAAAGTTTCATTAAGTTGTTGTCATACAAAAAGAAGAGAGAAGAAGAAAAGTATTTATGCTAGTTTGTAATATTTTATGAGATCGTTAGGATTATGTTATCTCCAATGATATTAGTGGGGATTTTTTCCCATACAGGCAACTTGATGGGTCTATATTGTAGAGAAATAATCTCTGATAGTGCTTAGCACTAGCCCAAGACCGTAATACCCAAGAGACCCGAAAGAACCAAAAGACCCTCTAAGTATGAAGGAGAAAATGGAAGGACTTGGAAAACTCTTAGAGAAATTAAGAACTTATGAAGAAGGACACTCTTTCTTTAACTTAGCTTTTATTTCACTTTCTCGACTTGTGTTACAAATGGGAGAGGAGGGAGCTATTTATAGGCTCCAAAACTACAAATCTTCTTCTAATCTCTAGAACTCTCTAACATAATATCTAGATTTTTATGTTAAAATTATCTAGATTATTCTACACTAATCCTTAGATATTTATCTAATAGAATTCTCTAGAACACTTAAAGGAGGTGATGATCTTTAAGATATTTCTAGAGACATTCTAGAACTTGAGCTTAATTTTGGGTTTAGTCCAATAATGGATAATTGGATTATAAACCCATAATTAAGTTGAATCCAAAATCAAGTTTAATTTCAATACTCCCCCTTAAACTTGATTTTGTCAACCATCCCAAGCTTTGAACGAAGTACCTCGAATTGACCTTTTGGTAATGCCTTAGTGAATATGTCTGCAACGTTGTCTTCACTTCGAACCTCCAAAACTTCAATTGTTCCATCAAGCACCTTCTCCCTTATAAAGTGATGCTCTAACTCAATATGTTTTGTCCTTGCATGAAACACCGGATTGTTAGCCAACTTGATAGCACTTTGATTATCTCCATAGATTGTCACCGGCTTGTTTGTAGGCTCGAACAAATCTTCAAGGAGTCTTCGAAGCCATATACACTCTTGAGCTGCGAGTGTAGAAGCTTTATACTCCGCTTCAGTGGTAGACAATGACACCGTTGCTTGCTTCTTGCTGCACCATGAAACACTTGTGTCTCCACATAAGAACACATAACCTGAAGTAGATTTTCGATCATCTAGATCTCCACCAAAGTCAGCATCTGTAAAACCATGTAGAGCGATCTTTGTATTGTACTTGTACACCAAGCCCATCCCAAGAGTTGTCTTGACATACTTCAATATCTTCTTTGCTGCTTCTAAGTGTGGCTTCCTTGGTGCTTGCATAAACCGACTTACGAGACCTACCGCGAAGGCGATGTCAGGTCTTGTAATGGTTAAGTATAGAAGACTTCCCACAAGAGCGCGATAAGGTCGAGGATCAGGTAGTAAGGATCCTTCATCACGTCTAAGCTTGATATTCACATCCATCGGAGTAGTGCATGTCTTTCCTTCGTGTACTCCGAATCTCTCAACAATTCTTCTTGCATAAATTTGTTGGCCAATGAATATTCCATTCTTCACTCTTTCAACCTCTAGGCCAAGAAAGTTATTTAGCTCACCCAACTTCTTCATCTCAAACCTAATCGACATATTCTCTTGTAGACGAGCAATTTCAGCTTCATCATTTCCCGTAATTATCATATCATCCACATAAATAAGAACTACTACGTGGACTCCTCCATTCTTCTTGAAAAATAAACTTGGATCGGAATTTGATGCCCCATAACCGCAAAAGTGAAGATACTGAGCAATCTTACCATACCAAGCTCTTGGAGCTTGTTTTAACCCATACAAAGCCTTTTTAAGCTTGCACACATGATCAGGATGCTCTCGAGATTCAAAACCAAGTGGTTGCTCCATGAAGATGTTTTTATCAAGCTCACCATATAGAAATGCATTTTTCACGTCTAGTTGCCATAACTTCCAACCAAAGCTTGCAGCTAAAGATAAGAGTGAGCGTACCGTAGTCATCTTCGCTACTGGACTAAAGGTTTCATCATAATCTTCTCCGTACTTCTGAGAGAACCCTCGAGCAACCAGTCTTGCTTTAAACCTATCAATGCTCCCATCTGCTTTCCGTTTTATTTTATACACCCATTTGCAAGACACGGGTTGGACATCCTTGGGTTTTGGAACTAAAGCCCAAGTTTCATTCTTTATGAGAGCGTTTATCTCCTCATTCATTGCAGTTTCCCATTCTTGAATTCCTTTTGCTTCTTCATAAGATGATGGTTCATCCTCATCTAAAGGGGCTGCAAAGAAGCAAGAGAAGTTAGTGACGAACTCTTCATCTCTAAACCGAGCAGGCCTGACAATGTTCCTTTTTGGTCGTTGATCAGCCAAGGAGTCACGATCTTCCTCCTTTTCTTCTTCTTGGTCATTGCTTCCCCTTTCACCATGCATCTCATTTCCAGAACTTCTACTCTCACTTGGTACTTGGAGAACTGGTTTATCAATCCTGGAGGAACTCGCACCATCTTGCTCAACCAAGACTTGAGGTGGCCCATAAAATGAGGAAACTTCATCAAATACAACATCACGAGACACGATGTATCGATGTGTCTCAGGGTCCATACACCTCCATCCTTTCCTTTGTTCATCATAACCAACAAAGATGCATTTCTTCGCCTTTGCCTCTAACTTTGTCCTTTGAGAGTCGAAAACATGGACGTAGCAAATTGATCCAAATATCCTAAGATATTTTACCGTTGGCTTCTTCCCATGAACCATCTCATAAGGAGACTTCATATTGTTTGGACTTAGTGGCATTCGATTGATGACATACGCTGCACATTTCATTCCTTCCGCCCATAAGGTTTTAGGTAAATTCTTGTCATGTAGCCAACTTCTACACGTCTCACTTATGTGTCGGATCTTCCTTTCCGCTACTCCATTTTGTTGAGGTGTATATGGACATGTAAATTCCCTCTTGATACCTTGATCTCGACAAAAAGAGAGAAACTCCTTTGACATGAACTCTCCTCCATTATCCGTCCTTAGAGTCTTGATCTTCCGACCCAACTCGCCTTCCACGGTAACCTTGAATTCTTGAAATCTTGAAAATACTTCTGATTTTTCCTTTACGAAGTATATCCAGGTGTACCGTGAGAAATCATCAACGAACAACAACATGTATCGAAACCCGAAGTATGAGGGTGTTCTCGTCGGACCCATCAAATCGCTATGGATCTTCTCCAAAGGAGCACCGCATCGTGAGGTAGAATTGTCAAATGGAAGCCTATGTGATTTTCCATATTGACAACCTTCACAAAGTTTTCCGTCATCTTGAATCTTCAACCTTGGGAGCCCATTAACCAAATTCTTATTCACCATAACTTTGAGCTTAGTCATATTTATATGACCAAGTCTAGCATGCCATATAAAGGCATTATCATTGGTGCTCATCTTCTCAACATACGAGTTAGAGGCCGATAAAACATATAAGTCTTTCACTCGAGCTCCAGTGTGAACCACATCCGCCTTTAATTCTTCTATATTTTTCAGGAATTTAACATCTCTTGGGCCAAACAATACATAGTTACCTGAGTCCACCGCATTTACCACAGAGAGAAGATTCTTCTTTACTCCAGGGACATGGTATACGTTCTTGAGAGTAATTGGACTTCCGTTATCTCCTTCAATGACAATTGTCCCTTCCTTCTCAACGTGGTGGATTGAATTGTCAGCTGTAATGATGGCTTCTTTTCCGTCATGACACTGAAGACTAGAAAATAACTTCTCGTCTCCGGTAATATGATGGCTACAACCAGAATCTACAATCCAATCACTTCCAAGATTTTTAATTTTGGATGTAGTTGAAGATGCAGCCTCCACCGTGAAACATTTTCCCCATTCTTCGTCTTCAGTATAACCTTTTGATTTCGCCATATTTGTTTCCTTCAGCTTGACTCGACAATCCTTTTTGAAATGCCCAAGTTTTCCACACCGGTAGCACTTGAACCGCTTTTTTTCTCCCATAGAGGATCCTTCTCGTCCATCATTATTTTTTGCACCACCATCTATGGGTTTTTTTCTGAAACTTTGTTGCCTCCGAGCTACAAAAGCGCTACCCGAATCATCATGAATTTTAACGCCTGTCATTTGCATGGCTAGAGATTCTTGCGAAGCTAACAGATTTTCAAACTCCTCCAAGGAAGGTTGTGTAGCCCATCCTTGAACTGAAGTCACAAACGGTGTATACTCGGGTCGTAGACCTCGAATAATAGACCGCTTCAACCGAGCTTCCGAAATGGACTCCTCCGGATTAAGAGTATTAATCTCAGAGCAAAGATTTTTTACCTTAACGAAAAACTCTGAGATAGAAGACTCCCCCTGCTTCGCATTCGCCAGCTCATTCTCTAATAATTGTAACCGAGCCTCATTTTTCTTGTTGAATAATTGATCTAACGCTCGCCAAATTGAACTAGCGGATGTACACCTTGACACATGCTCAAACACTCCTGAGGATATTGACCTCTTCAAAGCAAATTCCGCCTTGGCGTTCTTCCGTGTCCATTCTTTTGTTGCTTTCTCATTTGCAGCATCTCCCGTTGGTGATGTAGTGCTACTACCACCGACGACATCCCATAAGTCCTCACTCACCAAGTATGACTCTATACATGACTTCCATAACCGGTAGTTAGATTGGTTTAAGATCTCCATTCCCAATCCAACAACACGATCCATTGATTCCATACTTAGAATAAACCCGAGCTCTCTATAACCCCGATCTTGATGAGCACAAAATTACAATGGCTCTGATACCATGTAGAGAAATAATCTCTGATAGTGCTTAGCACTAGCCCAAGACCGTAATACCCAAGAGACCCGAAAGAACCAAAAGACCCTCTAAGTATGAAGGAGAAAATGGAAGGACTTGGAAAACTCTTAGAGAAATTAAGAACTTATGAAGAAGGACACTCTTTCTTTAACTTAGCTTTTATTTCACTTTCTCGACTTGTGTTACAAATGGGAGAGGAGGGAGCTATTTATAGGCTCCAAAACTACAAATCTTCTTCTAATCTCTAGAACTCTCTAACATAATATCTAGATTTTTATGTTAAAATTATCTAGATTATTCTACACTAATCCTTAGATATTTATCTAATAGAATTCTCTAGAACACTTAAAGGAGGTGATGATCTTTAAGATATTTCTAGAGACATTCTAGAACTTGAGCTTAATTTTGGGTTTAGTCCAATAATGGATAATTGGATTATAAACCCATAATTAAGTTGAATCCAAAATCAAGTTTAATTTCAATATATATAAAATCATGCAAATAGATATGTACACGTGTATATATATATATATATATTATGTTTGATTTTTTTCGTCATACGAAAACCCACATTTTCCACAGTTTTAATTCGTTTTCGTTCGAGAGGACCAATATTTTTTAAGAGTTTAGTACTTAACTATTGACTAGCTAGCTGGTTGTGGACCTTGTCGGTACATGTAAGGTTCACATTTTATGTAGAAATCGAATAATAGCGGATATAAAATTATCAAACACGACTGGACGAGATATGGGAAGATTTTGTAAGGCTGTAAACTTTAACTTATACAAGTTGGGATGCATTCGCTTGACTCCAGTCCTTTCAAATCCATCAACGTTTAGCCACTTACTTATTATAATGTTAAATGATATAAAAATGAGATTCCCATTCATAATTGAAGTTAACTGATGATAAAGAGGAACCAATAAATCGTAATCTTTATGCCCACACGGTAATATGCTTAATTAGTTAAATACTAAATATAGAAACAAAAGTACACTTTTGATCTGTACTGATTGTATAATATGTTTGGAATATTGTTAGAATCGGGGAAAAGGAGAGAAGGAGAAACAGTGATCGGAAAGGAAAAAGTAATGTAAGGTTGTAAAGACCGTCCAACATGAATCTTGAAAAGTACACAATAATCTATCTAATAAATAATAACAAAACCAAAATCATTAATGAATGTTCAAGATATCCAACACCTAAAACATAGGTTGAAATTTTGATGAGAAATTACCTATTTCTTACGCTATAGTTTTGAATATTATTCAACGTTGATGCTTGATATAGGCCTTTGGCTACATACATTTTAGAGTAGTAAAGTAAAACTAGTTTCACCCAATAACTAGTAAAGGAAGTTTAAATTACGTATAAGCAAACTGAAGGAAAGAAAGAGAAAGATTGTAATTTTAAATACGAATTGATGAATCATCTCTTACCTTTCTTAAATCTCTTTAGTTGCATCGCACCTGAAAGAACGCAATGGTACATTGTTATGTTATCAACGGTAAAATGATGTCAAACAAGCAATTAAACGGTGAATTGGAGCGCATCTAATTATTTAGACAAATACAAAAGTTCAAGAGAACGAGTCAGCTCCACGTGTCAATTAAACATTTGCTTAAACTGTAAAATTGGTCAGTGAGATTCTCTCTCGTATCGTATAAATCTTCGCACTCATTGTCATCCTTTTCCCCCAACCTTCACTTTTCTCTCCCCAATCTCTTATAAGTAAATTCTAATCAAAAGCTTCATCCCAGCAACAAACCCAAATCGAAAATGAAGGGCGGTTTGCTTGTGGACGATGAGTTTATACACGGAGAAGAGAAGAGCCTGACTGTTCGGAAAACTTCTCTGTTTTTCGCCGGCGATGGTTTCACGGTTTACGACTGCAAGGGCAATTTGGTCTTTCGGGTTGACTCTTACGGTGGTCCCAACACCCGCGATACCGACGAGATTGTCCTCATGGACGCTCACGGGCGATGTCTCCTCACCCTCCGACGAAAGGTACCTCCTTTTTATATTTTTATTCGAAAAGATTTATTCTTGGAATTGGCTTTGGAATGATAACATGAAAAATTTGAATTACTGAGCCAACTCGCAGAGAGTTGAAACTAACTCTGTTTTTCAATTTTTATTTTCCAAACGGTGAAACAGAGGCCGAGTTTGCGACGGCGATGGGAGGGGTATCTCGGGGAGAGATCGGAGGGCCAGAAACCGATCTTCGGAGTCAGGAGATCGTCGATCATCGGGAGGAACAGAGTGACGGTGGAGATGTACGGAGACTACCAGTGCAACGAGTACTTGATCGAAGGTAGTTTCGGGCAAAGGAGCTGCATGGTATTGGAGACGGAGACGAGGCGGAAGGTGGCGGAGATACGGCGCAAAGTGGATGCCTCAACGAGCGTGATGCTTGGGAAAGACGTTTTCTCGTTGAACGTGAAGCCCGGGTTTGATGGAGCCTTTGCCATGGGATTGGTTCTTGTTCTTGATCAAATATACGGTGACGATCTTGTTGAGGTTGGTGAAGAACAGGTGCACCCTTCCGCAGAAGATCACTGATTTGCTTCTTCTTTATTGGGTGGAAACAATAATTATTAATCTAGTTGGGAGGAACGATTTGGACAAATATTTCTCGTCTGTCCCTTGCTCTAGTTGACTAGTTTGATTTGAATTTTCTCAATTACAGCTGTTTAATTTCAAGGAAAAAAGGTTTAACTTTTAAGAAAGGAGTTAGTTGTAGATAAGTATCTTTTGTCAAATTATTTTTGCTTTTGTTGGTGAGTTAGGCAAAAAGTTCCAAGTTGTAGAGCTCAAAACAAGTTGAAAATTTCACATTAATCAAAATACGAAGCCATTACTTATACTTAATAAGTTATAAAAGGTATTCTGTCTATTTTCTCTCTCCATAGTCGTAGGCCATAGGACGGTTGAACTATAAACTACTACTCCCAAATTATGGGAGATTAGGGATACCATCGAAAAAGGTGTCAGGAATAATTTTTTTGGTAAAACCTATTTTATGTAATAATAACTCCTCTTTGACTTAGTTACAATTAAAATGTTACTGTCGGAAAAATCTGCCGTGAAGCTTACGATCCAGCAAAGAGTCTACTCTGTTTATAAAATAAACAGTAGAAAATGGTTAGCAGAAAACAAATTTGAATGAACGAATAACATATTTCAATATTTGGTTTCGTACAGTTTATTAGATTTGATTTCACATTTGGATTAGTGTGTTACAAGAGTTCCTCTTTATCTAAACAGAACTCTAGGGTGACAGAAGAGAAACTCTTTATCATAAGCCTGTTACAAAAGCAATCTAAACATAACGAGACTAGAATATGCAAAGAGAAAAACTAAAAATAAAAAGTCTAATTTAGATGATCATAATATCTCTAAGCGTAAACCATGAATTCCAACATGAAATCAAACATATCCGGTCTCTGTTCTCTCGTGGCTGATGCATACCTTCATTCGCCTTTAGGTTCATGTATCTGTCTCTTGATATGTCATCCCTTTTTTTCTTTTGCTTCAGCGAAAGTCACCTTCTATGTTAGAGTCCACTTTTTTTTTTTTGGGGGGGTTAAATCTCATAGTCCACTTTCTTTTTAAAACCAAAAAGAATAATACAATAGCTTGAGTACTCGAATCCATACGTTTTTGATGTAAGCTATAAAATAAATAAATAAATGAAACAGAAAAAAGAAAAGAAAAATAATTCAGTGAGACCTCTCTCTAATCTTTTCATAGGTATTTTCTTTAACCGATATTTACAGGTTTTGAAGTTTAAACAAAAATTACTTGTTAGCATTCAGACTGAAACGTATATTGTGGGCTGTACGATCCTTATAATCGTGTTTTGGATAGACGAGTTAACTACCACTCACTGCGCGTAAGTGACAAGTACAAATTATGTTTGGGGTATTTATTCTACAAATTTAACAAGTCAAACTGTCAAAAGCTTTACTACTTATGTTATTATATTCAATTTTTAGGTGAGGTTGTATTTTTCTTGGCAAAGATTCAGAAAACGATTTGCAATGGAAAATGTCCGGAACGTGCCCGCTTGTTCTGCAGTCAAAATGCTTTGTGCCCACTCCCCTAAGCTCACCATACCTCTTTTCTACAATCAGCTTCTTGTTTCCTGGAATGGGTCACATTAAATAAATTAAGACCCATTAGTAGCCCACTAACATGTGTAGGTTTCCTAATCGCTTACTCCAAAATATCTGTGGTGGATTGGCTGAAGTTGGTTGATGTCAACTAAATCGATCTGTGTCAGTTCCATCATATACTATACTTTATAAAACAAATGCCTAAATATTTTGTTTATCTAGACTATAAAATAGGACTGGGATAAGTTCCATTATTTATAAATCAAAGAAGACACATATATACTGCAAATAGAAAAACACATGCATCCATATTATAAAGTCTACAGAACATATACAATATTCTTAACATGTATATATACACGCATATTGTTTTTGCATATGCAGTCGAATCTTTACACGTGGATAGATCTCTTACTAAAATATCTTGTATAAAATAACGTGAAAAGAAACAAAAAAATAACGGCTAAATTTTTTATTTTTTTCTTTGATCAAATCGTACTACCTCTTTCAAGAACTTGGCGTAGTTTCCGGTCAAAAGCGAGTTTCTTGGATTCAAGTCCATCATCTCCTTGTAATACGAGTCGGTAGCGTCCTCACTTCCACCGACACCGCGCCGTTGCAAATCTTGCCACCGCTGCTTCCCATCCCACCACCACCACCACTAACAAGAGTCTCCAAACGATCATCCTCACCGACCTTCTCTCCCAGTCCAGAGCTCGAGAACAGCCTCTCTACTAAAAAAGTTGACGACGGATCCAAAGTCTTTCTTTTGTAGCTTGTTTCATCTAAAGATGACCTGCGTTGCCTGCGTGATAGTAGAGTATTGTCGTCGTTCTCGTTGCTTTTGATTTAAGAACACTCTCCTTGTGTTCGGAGAGAGCTTGGTGCAACATCTCCCCAGTGTGTCCATCTATGTACTTTGATGGGAAAAGCGATCTGGTCGGGTGCTGGAGCTGTGACTCCGGCTCCGGAGAAGATTCTCTCGAGTAGTGCTGTGGAAGCCACGAGTTCAGTATCGGAGCGGATGTGGTCTCAATAACATGATGATTCCAAGTATTTTATATTAAAAACTCCACTAAACTAAAACCACTCATGAGTATCTTTGATAATATATAATGAGTAGTCCAGTAGAGTCTTTATATATTGTTGTCCTCATCAGTTGACACCAGCCAAGAGAAAAATAGTGAAATTATTCTACGGGACCATCGATCGATAGGAAAACCAATAGCCGCTAGTATTTTTTGACACGTTGACCACAACCACATGGGCAAATGTGTTATCTACAGTGTTATTTCAGATCCAGAAAAATGTTAGGGAAAGAATAAAAGAAAATATAAATAGAATAGAGAATAGTATAAAAAATAAAAGAATAGAATAGAAGAAATTTTTTATTTATATGATTTAATTGTATAACATATTTATATAGAAAAATGAGAGATGCTAGTTATTAATTATAAATAATTTGCATGATAAGTATGAGAAAACATTCACATCATGTATGCAAAGTATAGAAAATTATAACAAGCTTGCATAGAATTGAGAGAATGGATGGAGAATTGAATTATGGAGAATGTAAGATATTTATGGATCAATACTTTCCTTTAATCTTAACCGCAAAAACACTTAAAGCTAAGGTTGGAACCATGTGACGCATCACCTAATTAAAAACTTAATCAATGAAAACCTATTAGGACAAAACCTTGACAAGTAAAAAAGAGTATGACGTCCACAGAGAGAGGATATCCGATCACAGACATATAAGCTCGAGATTGATGTGCGAATAGACTTTTGCATCTTTGTTTGACGATTGTAGGACTTTGTTGAATCAACTTTATTGACAACTACTTCAGTCTGCTACCTTGAGTTCACCACGTTTGAGTCCACCACCTCGGTTTATTCCTTGGGTTCTTCCTCTTGAGACAACCACATTAGTTAGCCATGAAGACATAACTCCAAAATCTTCCCTCAAGATCGGCCGGAGAATAAGGACAGTCGATCTTGGCATGAAGAATATTTTGCACATCATCCCTTGCAATATAGAAGAAAAATAATGTATCAATTTATTCTAACAATTGAGATTATTGCATATAATAAATAGATCAAACAAATATAATTTAGCAAAAATATAACATGAAAGATGATAATATGAAAAAGGGTATATATAACCTGATGGTTTTGATTTTTGTGGTCCTAGACCAAAACAAATAGTTTCCTTCTTTGAGGATAACTCAAATCACCACGGATTTTGAATTTTCCATGATTTAAAACAAATAGAACAAAAGATTTAATAAGAGTGCTTTAGATTCATCAAAGCCTTAAGTGATTATAAAAGCGGATCAAGGTTCTCATCCTTTCACTCAACAAACTAAATGATAGATTTGAGAAATAGTATAAAGAGAATGGGAGAATAAGAGATTTAAGAAGAGGAATTTGGATTCATCAACTCCTTAAGTGCTTATATTCCTATGAGCAAAACGGACCAAGATTCTCTTCCCCTTCAAAAAAGATCAATGCTCTGATACCATGCTAGAATTTGCGGAACAACAAAAGAATAAAAGAGAATAAATAATAGAATAGAGAATAGTATAAAAAATAAGAGAATGAAATAGAAGAAAACTTCTTACTCAAATGATTCAATTGTACAACAATATAGAAGAATGAGAGATGATAGCTATTAATTACAAATGATATGCATGACAAACATGAAAAAACGTCAATATCTTGCATGTAAAGCATAGAAAATCATCACAAACTTGCATGGAGGAGAGAAAATAGATGGAGAATTGAATTATGGAGAATGCAAGATATTCATGGATAATTAACAAAGCTCAACACGTTTTAGCCTTCAGCTGACAGATACCAAAAGTGGTCAGAGATCTCAGTGCTTTGCACTCATCATCACTCTCATGCTTTTATAAACTATGGGGGTTGTTCTTTTGTCACGCTATTGATTAAATGTACCAAGTAGATAATAACGTTTTTGAAGGTTTCCTTCGAAATTTTGACAAGAAAGAGATACATGCATGCATCCACTGTACATAAGATTCTGATAATTTCATGGAGTGAATATTACAAATATTAATATATGAAACTGATCGGTCCTATATATATCCCATTTTTACATGAAAATAGAGAATCAATAGGATGTGATATATCATATTATCATATTTGAGGTTGGAATGTTCGATAATCAATTTCTTATTTTGCGGAGGCGCAGTCGAGTTTTTCATAAATATAAATAAGATGCAATATATATTAAGACTGTCATTTCCTCAAAGACATGTATCCAAAACGTACGGTGGAAAACTATTGTTTGACTTAAGAAAAGGTTTTGTTACTGATAGTGGCAGAACCAAAATATTTAGACATAGATATAACAAAATGTATAAATTTTACTATTAAAAAAAACTATCTATTACAAATAATTATTTTAAAGATTTTCACTCATTCACTTCATCCAAATATTTCATCTCTTTTCAAATCTTTGTCCGAAATTATTTTACGTTCATTCTTGTTATAAAAACTTTTTATCACTGTTCCATTTGCAATAATATTAATTACGTATTTTTCAATAAAACAAACTAAACAATCGCTAAAAATCATCACTATATGATTATGCAAGACCGTCTTTACAATATTCATTGCAGAGAAACATTTTTCAATGGTTGCAATCCTAATGGATAGAATCAAAGGTAACTTCAAAAGATGATAAACCAAAACATGAGAAATATGTTTATTTGTCTCTACCATCGTAAGGGTAAGATTACCAAAAAAAATTTAGATTAGTAAACTTTTTATCTTTCTGCATATTATCAAGATAGATAAATATAACGCAGATAAACTTGTTTGGATGATGTCTAATAGCTGTTTTGTGGTATGCTTTTTGTGAAAAGGAGAATAGATTTTTCAGTCTATTCAAATTGAAATTGATTAGTAAAATTTTTTGCTAAATACAGAAGAAGATGTCGATTGGAAAAAATGAAAAAGAATATGAAGCAGAAAAAAGGTAAAGGAGCATTAGTGGTTAGGATTGATTAGATTTTGTTTTAAAATTAATTATTAAGTTTAATTCATTTTTTTTCTTTGTTATGATGTTTCATTCAAGGGTTTATTTTATTTTTATTTTTTCTTGACAAATTGATTTGGACTATAATATTTATAATATTAGCTATATTTATTGGCCTATAAACTTATACTTAAATATTTTGTGGAGGTCAATAATCTTTTATCAAGGATGTCAATTTTAAATAATAACAAAACATTAAAAGAAAAATTAAAATTTATAGGTGTCAATTGACACCCTTGTGTATTGGTTACCTCCGCCCCTGGTTACTGGAGTCTGGAGCTGTTACCCTTAGTAGCCCCATACATTCTATTTTTCTATTACGGCTGCCCGATGTAGGCCCATTACAATTCAGGCCCAAATTTACTACGCATGTGGATAACACACGCATCGTCAATTTTTGTTTTTCTTAATACACAGTATACACCATCATTATCAATGAACACATGCGAAGCGAGGTATTAATGTTACCTGATTATATATTGAAAAATTAAATATCATCATTCATGGATCATCATGAACGTCCATGAGAAGCAACACACGGTCTAAATGCATAATATGTATATATAGATACTATTCTTAAGGTTCAAATACGCTGTCCCTACATCTACACATCCACATTACCGGATAGTATGGTTCACTATCATCATCATCATCATCATGAGTACCATGAATGTCAAATAGATAAGGAAGGCAAGGCTTGCAGTTCAGGCACTTGTTGGCACACACCGGAGGCTCTGAACCCAGGACCAATTCCTTCCTCTTTTGTTGATTATTATGAGCCCCTACACATATGGGCATATAAATCAGAGAGGAATTAATAAAACAAATTTCTTTTTACTCTAGGGGCAATAATTCCATACCAGATATATATTGTATAGATAGGAGAGAGAAGAAGATGTTGACAATGAACAATGCAGCTCCAAAACCACATCGATTATATTTTCTTGACGAGTCGACCATTTCTTCACTTTTTAGTTTTTTTATCAAAGCCCATAGCAAGAGTTATATAGCGAAAACAATACACACACAGATATATATAGGCGCGTGTGTAATAGATACACCATATTCATATACATTTGCATGGGAAAAGAACATGCCCTCTTAATTTTCTTTGGCCGGCTCCGGGCATTAACGTTAAATTAATTTATTTTTTTGATAAACTAAAAATACTTCTAGTTAGTCATTTGAAAGAAAAGTAATGGTTAGCTATACAAAGTATGATCCGTCAAATAGTCGCATGATATAACTTTCAAATTACATGTCTAACTACCTTAAAATAGGGTTGGGCTTGGATATGCACGAACAAAAGGCTAATAGCGTTACAGTTTCCATCTAACCTTACGAAAATCATTTAGTTTGGTCAAAAATTTTATATAACAAATCCACCAACTAGATTGATTTTATAATTGAATGATGTAAGTTGGTGAAGATAGCAATTTTTTCATTATTGAATGAAAAAGCGAAAAAAAAGTCAAAGGAAACATTTAGTTATGTTGATCGGTCCGGTCATCTCGAAAGACGACGTAAGTTGGGGAGAGGAGACAAGAGACATGTCGAAGGATGCCAATTGGTCCAAAAGACGACCAATTAAGATAGCTAAAGTTTGTCGGAGAAAACCCAAAGTCTCTTTACGTTTATTCAAAGCCTTCCACTTTCGGGAAACGTAGCGGTTGACTTAATGCTACATTTTCAAGCCAAGAATCTCAAGACATAACCATGAACTTAACTCGTGATCTCTTGATCACAGCTACTGCTCTCCATATAGAGGACTAGAATATGAATCACTTTGATAGCATATACTAAAGATTAGGGTGCCGCTAGAGTTATTTACATATACTCTCTGATTTGAGCAATATTCTGTGTTCACAAATGTGTCAGAGCTCATGTGATTTGTGCTCCTAACTCTTACAGTTTCTGCAATTTATATTTTGCCTCCTGTCCTGTGGTCTCTGTGGACATTCTCTCTGCATCCAGCGTGTGGTCTTATCTATTGGACTTTGTAATGTAAATGGTGGGACTTGCAGCGTTTGGCTTGGAACAAGCTTGCACTCAAATGTTTCCAGGCTCTTGAGTTGTGAAAGCACTTGTTTCCAGTTTCCTCGAGTAGATAATGTTCTCCCAAGTCATTTTGCGCTGCTGTTCTCGGATTGTATCAAACAAAATCAATGTAAAATGTGGCTAGTGATTCTTGAATCATGGATCTGATCATGTTAAACAAGAAATGTAGCATTTGTGATCAGATATAAAACAGAGCAACTGAATGTCATCACATCGTTTGAGACTTTGAGTAAACCAATCACTTATAATTCTTAATTATCAAAATTTGAAATATTAATTTGTAAATATTAACAAGAAACGAGCACTTAATATTTTTTTTCCTTAATAAGATATAAGATTCATCGGACTCAAAAGGGCCAAAACATAGTCCAAATAGGCAAATATTATTCCAAATGAAATACATATTGAGAATCCTTAAATGCTCAGTATGTATTCATAAATAGATACTTGAAAAGTTTTAAGAAACCAAACAGAATGCATGCATTTGAATCCAATGCTGTTATGCTATCAATGTGAGGCTTGATTCAAACCCTTATGTTGTTGCCTATATATGCTTAAGACAATCTGAAACTAACCGAACATTCAACTCTGCTTAGATTGATCCATTACTCGTCAAAATGGTAAGACTCTTTGACTCTCTCTACTCAACACTGATCCTGATTTCGAAAAACTAATGCTCTTTTTGTACGAATGTGCATGATCGTGTTTTGATTGTGCTCGTTGCGATCTTAGGGCTTCTTTCATAACAAAACTAAGAAAGTTACTTTCAGAACAGAACTGTTTCAAGGACCAGACAATAATGTCATGGTCCAAAGCTCTTCAGTCCAAAGTGATACGAATCAAGAAGAAGAAGATACTAGGGACAACACCGGTTAAGGTGGAGTATCTTCAGAGTTGGAAGCAAAAACTCAAGGTGAAGAGGAAGAAGAAGAAACAGAGTCACCGGATGAATACCTACTGGCAAGGGATAGGACCAGAAGAGGAAATATCCAGCCACCACAAAGGTATGGCGACTCATCTCACTATGTGGTATATGTATTAGCTTGTGCCGAAGACCTAGAGTTAGATGAGCCTAAAACTCTAGGAGAAGCTAAGAGATGTAGAGAATGGAAGAAATGGAGATTAGCTATGGAAGAAGAGATGAATTCCCTATACAAGAATGAAACATGGGAAATTGTTTCAAAACTGGAAAAACAGAAAATAGTTGGTTGCAAATAGATTTTAAAGTTAAAAGAATAAATTCTCGGGGTTGAAAAATCAAGACATAAGGCTAGGCTAGTCGCAAAAAGATTCACACAAGTAGAAAGAGTAGACTACAATGAGATTTTCTCACCGGTTGTGAAACATGTATCCATAAGAATCATGTTAACGTTATGGTGAATTACGACTTAGAGCTAGAGCAACTAGATGTGAAAACTGCTTTTCTACACGGCACATTAGATGAAGTCATCTACATGAATCAACTAGAAGGTTTCACAGAGAAAGGTAAAGAAGACATGGTTTGTCTTCTAAAGAAGTCTCTCTACGGGTTAAAGCAGTCTCCTAGACAGTGGAACCACTAGTTCAATGACTTCATGAAGTCACAAGGGTTTCACAGAAGTATCAATGATTTGTGTGTTTACCACAAAGGATCAACCATTGATGACCAGGTATTCCTATTGCTCTATGTTGATGATATGGTAGTAGTGGTTAAGGACTTAAAGAAGATAGACATCTTAAAGAAAAGTCTAAACATCAAGTTTGAGATGAAAGACTTTGGTCCAGTTACAAGGATTCTAGGCATGGATATCATCAGGGATAGAAAGAATGAAGTTCTTAAGCTATCACATGGAAGTTTCTTCACAAAGGAAAGAGACTCAAGTTAGTAGCGGTACAAGTCTCGGTAAGAGAATCGACAAAAGAAGATTCAAGGTTGAAGACGGTAAAGTCTAAAATTGGAAAGAATCGAATGTGCTAAAGGACTTACTTCGCACATGCAGACAAGGTATCGAACTCCTTGCGTTCTTCTTCACCTGAAAAGAAGAAAGATGAACGGGTTAAAGTTCGAAGGAAGAGCTTAAGAAACCGGAGAATCTGAATCGTCTCGGTTACAGAGGCGAGGAGAGAGAAGACGTTACCTATTCCTTGAGTCACGGCGGCGTTCCAGCAGATCGTCTCAAGCATGTCGTACTCGGAGATTGGAGACTTCTTGGAAGAACCACTGACGTCCATTGGGAAAGAGAACTAATGGGTCAACATTAGTAGGCTCAAGTTTAAAGGAATTAAAGATCCAATTCCTAATGGGATTAGATGTGTGTGTGTTTCTTGGCATGAAAGTTATCCTATTTCAAGTAGGAAAAGGAGTTGATAAGCGGTTTTCCTAGTAGGAAATAGAGGTTCCAACAAGTATAAATAGAGGCACAGGGTCATCACAATAATCCATCCACAAAAAGAGAGAAGAAAAGAAGACAAGAGAGAGCTAGTCCTTCGGTATAGAGAGTCTAGTTTCTAGGGGTTTTCGGTGAGTGTTTTCTTCTTAAGTTTCTTCTTGTTCTTTGTCTTGGGGTCGGGATTAGGAGTAGGTGTCATACTTCCTAGGCATAGCATTACATTGGAGCTCTTTTTGGTGAGGTACCTATCACAAGAAATCAAGATAGTTAGTGTGAGAGAGACCAAAGACTAAGTGTAATCAAAAGAAACTTACAAGTATTCTCAATTGAGAGAAACTCGTTAAATCTTGTTCTTGATTACTCTAACAATCGCATAAACCCGAATCAATCCTAAATTATAATCGAACTCAAAACTCAACATTAATTATTGGTGTACACGTATCAATTTAATCATCTAATAAAATATTTGAACTTAGACGAAACCTTTTTGGACATGATTTGTGGACAAAAAAAAACAAGGCGTTCCAAAAGGCGTGGGAGAATGCTTGTAAGGGAAGCTCCCAAATAGGAAATGTAAATGTACCATCAGGGCAGGTGTTCCTCCTCAACTCCCTCCACTTCACGGGTCCTTGCTTACCCAAACCTCTTCTTTTCACTGTAAGCCCCTCCAACACTTTGCTTAATTCATATTACATGAATATGATCCTCCTCCAAGTTAGTTATAAGTTACTCTATACATCGATGGAGAGATGATAGCGCAGAGTGATCCAAAGAAATGGGAAAAGGCTGAGAACGGGGTTATACCATGGCTCATATTCGATCAAGTGGAGGGACATGTAATCGCAGGACGCGGGTTGTTGGACGGCCAAGGCAAATCATGGTGGGACATTCATTGTAGAGACCATCCCTGACCCGTATATTTTCACCTTAATTTATAATCTCCTTTTTATTTTCTTGGCTTACAAGATTCTAGCTAATATGCATTTTGCACTTATAATCTGCCTCAGATTTGCATCTGGCTTGCACCAACAGTAATTTTGTTATTCACAGAAAATCTTATACTATATATACACTTGGACGTCTAAGAATTATGTATTTTTCGTGCAGATGGTGACATTTAGTAATTCCAGAAATGTAACATTGAAGGGTTTGATGTTCAGAAATAATGCAAGGTCGCCGCCAGGGTTTCATTGTTAGGATTATTATGTTGTATGGCAAGGTTGGAATGACGAAGCACGCACTTGATACTTTCTACAATATGGATTCATACGGCTGCATTAGGACTGTTAAGTCCTACAATGCCGCACTTCAAGTTTTAACTTTGAAACCTGATCTAGCCACCACCCGGGAGTTCCTTCACTATGTCCCATCAAAGTATAGGATTGATATTGATGCAGTTTCTTATAACATTGCCATTAAATCTTTCTGTGAGGTTGGATTTCTTGACGGCGCATATCTGGCAATGAAGGAGATGGAGAAATCAGGTTTAAAACCAGATGTAATTACATATACTACACTTTATCGGCTTTTTACAAGCACGAGAGGTATGTGATTGGAAATGGATTGTGGAACCTTATGGTCCTCAAAGGCTGTAGGCCTAATCTTGCTACCTCTAATGTTAGGATTCAGTTTTTAGTGAATAAGAGAGTAGCTTGGGATGCAAATGATCTGTTGCTGTTGATGCCAAAACTCCAGATGGAACCGGACAACATTACATAAAAACATGGTCATCAAAGGGGTTTTCCTTGCTGGGTTCCCCGAAATGGCGGAAAAGGTTTATACAGCGATGCATGGTAAGGGTTACAAACCCAATGTGAAAATCTACCAGACTATGATCCACTATTTGTGTAAGGCAGAAAATTTTGATTTGGCTTATACGATGTGCAAGGATTGTCTGAGAAAGAAGTGGTACACAAACTTGGGCACAGTAGGTATGTTGCTCAGAGGGATTGTGAAAAAGGGAGAGCTTGATCAGGCAAAGTTGATCGTGGCGTTAGTTGAAAAACGAGTTCCTCCTTTCCGCCCAAAACAGTTGCTCTCCCTTGAGTCCATTTTGTAATGTTTACGTGAAATGGAACAAATTTGCTACATTTACACGACAATGCGGCGAAAAGGATTATTTTTGTATCTCTCTCCTGAGTTTCTTTTGTATAGTTGTGGTAGAATTGGAAATTGGATGTATCCCCATGTTAGGAGGCACACGAGCAGATTCAACTATTTGTTGTTTCATGTTAATAAAGCTCAGGATGAATTGGAAACTCCAATGGATAACTCAGTAAGTCATGGGATGTCTATATTATCCAAGTTTTGCTTGTACATATCTTGTTTACTACTTGTCATGCTGTTTACCAACATCTTATAGCTCGAGAGCTAATAAATGGCATACACAATGGATCTTTGGCCATGTGCTGAAGAAACCGATCTAATCTGTGTCTGATGATGAGCCAAATACGAGAGGGCATATCCTTCTCGAGATTCTTCGCCCGCGTGAGATACTTCTCGAAGTTGGATCTATGGTCGGGATACTACCAGGTTTGGCGCTCTGGAAAAATCAGTTATGTTTTCACCTTCTTCTGGTCAAAGCACTAAAGCCAATGAAAGGCGATTCATAGAGTTAACTGAGAGGAGAGGACCCACAGTCTGCATACCCTTAGAGCATCTTTTTTGTTTGTTAGCCTAAATTTGAGCTAAAAATGACAAAGCAAACAAAATGTACATATCTTTGTCTGCTCATAACATCTATACAATAATTGGATGCCTCAACACTTGGTATTTATCTGACTTGTATAAAGTGTAACTGTAGATTTTATGGCGGTAAAATTTTAAATTTCTTTATATGTATGTAAGAAACAAATCTCCAAAATTGTTTAGCTTAGAGGAACAGGGGTGTTATGTGAATTGAAAAGGCCATATCAATAGCAATGCGCTACTATGTGGGTTTAGTTGATTCACGTGTTTTTATGATTGAAAATTTTGCGTTACTATCCATTACAACAGCAAAATATGCAAAATCTTAAAGACGTGAATCGAACACGCAACCTTCGGATCTGAAGTCAGACGGGTTACCATTGCGCCACGGATCCGTCTGACTTCGTCAATTAAATATATATCATAGGTGATCGATCGAATCCCTAATAATACGACGGAACAAATAAGGGTTTATCGTTTGCATCTGCTTCCCCCTTTGAGAAAGATAGGCCTTTATCGTCTGCCGATTTCTCCATCGGATTCTCTTTGATTCGGTTGAGGTGATTTGATCCAATCCTTTTGTTACAGACAAGTATATATACTTACATCTTGTTAGCTAAGGTTTTAACTTTCCTGCATCAGCCATTAATTTAGTATTGCATTGGGTTCTGCTCTTCTCCGAAGATGGAGGAGCTTAGTGAAATTTTGAGAATAATAGGACGGATGATATCACTTGGTTTTGCTCTCTCTCAGAATTTGAACTAGTAAATCTTAAGGAAGCCATAAACTCTCTTCTTTCATCATTCAAGCAAACTTTGATAGTTGGATAATGACTATCGATTTCCACTCAACTTGTTTTGCAGGATTTGCTCATCAGCTTAAAGAAGGGAAGCACGGAAAAGGTTGGTAGTGAGTCTAAACAGTTAGCGCAAGGACCTTAGTGTATCCCATGCTAAATATTTATGCTTTCCTTTTGTGTTTGAAGGAGGCGGTAGAACTAGCTGCTGCTGCTGCTTTGGGGAAATTTGACTGCTTAACAATGACAACAGTGAGAGGAAGAAATCAGGATGCTCATCAGCAGGATCACAATAAGAGATGGATTTGGGATTTGGCGAAAAATGCAAAGCATGGTCTTCAATCTTGATCCTTGTCTCTGTTCTGCTTGACGATATAGACGCAGTGTATGCAACCGTACACGTTTAGAATTGAGGACTTACTTACTTGTGCTTTACCTTAAGTAGTTGATATAGCAAAATCAGCTACTTTGTGGTCTCTGCCCAAAATTTTGAAAAGTTGTATGGTTCATATTAAAGACATGATTCGTTGATTTGATTTACAAAGTTGCTTGCTTAGAAGACTAACGAGTATCCCACTTCCTTGGTCATCTGTTATATTGGTATTTAAAATTAAAAAATGAGGGTCTAGAACCGCAGCCTCGGATAGATGTCATCTCAATTCTCATTTTCACAGGGGTGATCATGAAGTATTCTAAAAGGTTAGGGCCAATCTCGTGAGTAGTAATGAGTATAAGTCCTTTAAGTGCAAAAAAGACGAGGAAAACGGTAGATTTATTAAAGGGTATTCTGGTAATTCCAAATTAATTGCAACGGGCCTTGATCGGCGACGCGTTATGACTCGCTCTCAAATTCATCAAAGCTTCTTCGATTTCCCTCGTAGAAACAATTGGGCTTCGAGTTGATGGCACTGGCGTAGAAACCCTAATTCCAGGAGCGATGTGCAGTCGCAGAGTTTGGACACACTCAGAAGTGGCCACTCCTTCAGTAAGGGTGAATGAATTGGATCTGGTAATGCCACAATTCTCATATTTTCTTGAATTCTTCAGTTGCTTACCAATTAAAAAAAATTTTCTTTTTCTGATAGGTGAGAGGTGTATTACAAGCATTGCAAGGTCTCTCTAGTCCCCTCATTTTCTGGGACCAGAATGAACAAACTTTCCGCGCTAAAAGTGAGATTTTCGTCTCTCATTTGTCTCACTCAAGCCTTCATATCCTTCTCGCTGGATTTTTGTATGCCGCTACATGTTTAAGGCTTGTCGAGTCTATCGTTTCTCCCATTACTACTTCTCTTAGGTCTCCTCCTACCTTAATGGCATTTTCTAACTCTGTCTCCGCATGGCTTGAGGCAAGCATCCTCAACCTTCTTATAATTTTTTTTTTCTCTTCTTTAACATCTGTTTTGCTGAGACTGATAGACAATTGAAATTGGAACAGAGACTCAGAGATATTGCTTTGAAGGAGGAGGTGAAGATCAACAATTCTAATATTACTGTCACTCCAACCCTCTTGGGATTAACTACTTCTTTATCTAGGTGTGTTGCCTATTATTTTTTAGTGATATAATGAATGCTATTTCTCAGTTCAAGAGATAACTCTGCGCTTGTGTTTTTATTTAATTGCATTCTTCTTTTTTTCTTCAATGTACAAGTCTTTGTTCAGATGCTGAATATCTTTTGCAAGTTGTACGTGGTGCGATCCCTCATACGTATTTTGAGTCAAGTTCTACTATTTCAACTGTTGAAATTGCTGTCCATATTCTTGATTACCTTTACAAGAGGCTGGATCAAGTATGCCTTGTCCAAGGTGGTGAGGTTGTGGCCGTTTTCTTGAGTTTTTCTGTTTTTTCCATTGTTCTTGTTGGTCACTTCCCTAATTGAAATACTGATAATATTTGGACCAGGTGGAAGGATTTCACATGCTTTTGCATATGTTTGCTGGAAGTTTACTGCCGTATATAGAAGGTCTGGATTCATGGTTGTTTGAGGGAACACTTGATGACCCTTTTGAAGAGGTAAGTGTACTTGGAATTTGTATTTATGTTCCATGGGTGTACAACGATTCTTCTTTGTTGCACTTTATGTATCGAGTATTTTGTTCAAGGCTAGCAAATTGGAAGTTTGATAATGATTTGGTTGAGGTAAAGATTCATTCACTTTTGTCCTTCGCAGTTGTTTTTTACAGCCAACCAATCGGTCTCCGTTAACGATGCAGCGTTTTGGGAGAAAAGCTATCTGTTGATGAAGGTGCCAAGCCCAAAATCAATTGTAACTTCACTAAATGAAAAGAAAGGAGTGAGTGGATATGACTCCAACTCGTCTTTAGTTTCTGACAAAGATAAAGAGCAGAATACTCGGGTCTTATGTCCATTATTCTTAAAAGACATCTGTAAGTCTATTGTTTCTGCTGGAAAGTCACTACAGCTGATGCAGCATATTCCTTCCACGTCTTCAGAAAATTTTAGAAAGATTCAGTTCCATGGGCGAAATGGTTTTGGGAATTCTGGATGTGGTACACTCCTTGATAAAAAGAGCAGCTTTAGGAGCACTGCAGACTTATCCTTGTCTGAAGTCTTTTTTCTAACACTCGCTGGCCTTATAGGCCATGGTGATCATGTCTCTAGATATCTTTGGAAAGATGAGGTAGATGAGTGGGAGATTTCTCCAACTTTAGCATCATATATAAGTGGAGAGCTGGTGAATGGCATGGATGATGAAGATCTTCCAGCTCTCATATGCTCAGAGCGTTTGTGGTATAAGTTGTTGGTCGGCGCGGTGCAAGAGAAAAGAGCTATGGAGGCCAAATCAGAACACCAGATTGCATGTTATGCTACTGGTGTTAAGGACGAAAAAAATGGCCTCACTGCCCAAAAGGCGTTGCAGGGGTTATTCTGTCATGAAAACCCTGTTGTTTCAGTATCTAAAATGGATCTTGAGAGGAATAAAAATGCTTGGAATGTCTTGAACTTATCACAGAACTATTGTCTACCCTCTCTTAATGACAAGAGTCTGTTGAGTGCTGTATTTGAGGGATCTGGCGTGGAAGATACTAGATTGAGCGGAACAAACTACAAATTTGGATTCCAGTTTGGTAGATCTGAATATCTTTCTTCACAGGATGACACCAAAATTTTAGAAACATTATTTCCTTTTCCCACTTTGCTTCCGTCATTCCAGGTACTTTGATACTGATGGTTCTATGATGATTTTATGCCCATTATTTTGGGTTTTTCTCCCATTTGCAATAGTTTCTGTTGGGTAATTTTGAAATCTTTGTGATCAACAACAAAACTAGCCGAAGCTCCATATGTCAGAATTCTTACCTTTCCAAAAGAGTAGTACACTTCCTTCAAGAGTTCTCAGCTGGATGCTGGAGGCAGAGTCCATGAATACTCGACTTCCTGTTGTAATTATGCAGGAATGCTTCACAATCTATATCAGGAGACAGGTACGGTGATGTAAGCTTCGTCATTGCCGCTTGTGCATATGGCATGCATACTTTTGTTACCTTCTGAAAGTCGTGCGTGTTTCAGGTGGACTACATTGGCAAAGTGATTTTGTCAAAACTAATGAATGACTGGAAATTGATGCATGAACTTGCAGTGCTGCGTGCCATTTACTTGTTAGGTTCAGGTACGTTTTATGTGCTTAACTTCTTTGGCAGTAGGCTCGTATCTGGAACCTTAATAACTCTTTAAAAATTTCAGGGGACCTTCTGCAGCATTTTCTGACTGTCATTTTCGATAGGCTGGGCAAAGGAGAGTCATCAAATGATGATTTTGAGTTGAACATTATACTTCAGGTAACCAGGTTTGGTGAACATCTTTCAAGAGACACTGCTCCTCATCTTATAGTTATTATCACTTCTAAAAGGATTCTGTTTGTTAATTGCGTATGTATCCTTGGTCAGATCTTTAATTCCAAATTGCAATGATTGTCTACAGGAATCAATTAGAAATTCAGCTGATGCCATGCTGTTAAGCAGTCCTGATTCATTGGTGGTATCTATTTCCAGAGAAGGTTGTTTAGACAAAGACAAAGGTGAAAAGGGTGACGTAATACCCCTTTCTTCGACTCGTAAAAGCCGCATTAACAGCTTTGGAATAGATTGCCTCGAGTCTCTCAAATTTACATACAAGGTCTAGAAACACATTAGTTTTCCAATCTAATGGCAGCGTTTTTGTATATCTCACGGGCTACATATGTGTATTTAAAGATTGGAACTATTTTTTTGAAGGTGCCATGGCCACTTGAGCTTATTGCCAATAGTGAGGCCATTAAGAAGTATAATCAGGTAACCCTTTTTCATCCAGTTATTAATGGGGGAAACAGTTGGTTGTTCTATGTGTTAATTATTTAAATGAAAACAGGTGATGGGATTTTTGTTGAAGGTCAAGCGAGCAAAATATGTGCTTGATAAAGCACGAAGGTGGATGTGGAAGGTCCTTGATATCTCTCGAACTCATTTCTTTCTTTTTAGACTGCTGCCTGTGAAATCCAAATCCAGTTTGAAAGAACCTAATCAGTCTTTTGATCAATATGGAAAATATATAAAGGGAATCCTACAATGTGGTTCATTTTGATAAACTTGGTGACTTTGGTGTTTGTGTATTATAGGGTAAAGGCTCTGCAACAAAAATCCGCAAGCACCACTGGTTACTGGAACAAAAGCTACTCAACTTTGTGGATGCTTTTCATCAATACGTAATGGACAGGGTATGGCTGATGCTGATTGATTGGTTATAACTACAGTATCATTTTTCGTTGGAGAAATATAAGTTTGTGCAAAATTGAAAGTTGATCTTATGGCTTGAATAAGATGAAAAGCTTATCAGGCTTAACTGGATTTTGTAAACAGGTATATCATACTGCGTGGCGTGAACTGTGTGAAGCTATGGTAAAAGCAGGGTCTCTGGACGAGCTCATATATGTACATGAAACCTACTTGCTATCGATTCAGCGGCAATGCTTTGTGGTTCAAGAAAAGCTGGTATCCGACCTCTTAAATGCTTAATGTATATTTGAAATTGTAGGCTTCTAAAACCTAGTGTTTGGTGGTTTCTGTATAGTGGGCAATCATCGCAAGTCGGATCAACATGATCCTCGGTTTAGCTCTAGAATTCTACTCAATACAACAGACGCTGAGCAGCGGTGGAGCAGTTTCAGCCGTCAAGGCTAGATGCGAAATGGAAATAGGCCGCATCGAGAAACAATTTGAGGACTGTATTGCTTTCCTCCTGAGAGTAAGACCATTAATCTAAAACTCTCTGTACTTGTTGTAATTTGAAGCCTTATTTAATGGGAAATGGAACTTGTAGGTATTGTCGTCGAAGCTGAATGTGGGACACTTTCCTCATTTGGCTGATTTAGTGACGAGAATCAATTACAATTATCACTACATGTCAGACACTGGAAGCTTGATGAGTGTTTCTGGAGCAGAGAGCAGCTCTTCCAGACCTTGGACAGCCAAATCTGATGTATGAATCCACCAATCATCTCCAATCATTGTGCCACTTTCTTTGAAAAGACAACGGCAATTTATCACGAGCTATTCTTCAAGTCACATGCTTTTCTAGAGTTGTTTCATATTGCTTTCAAAGCCTCGATCATGTATTTACTGTGTTTATAAAGTGCACTGTATTGAATTGGATGTATTGTACAAAATGCTGTCAAAGTTTTTTTGTACTCTGTTAAAATACTTAAGCATACATCATCCCGAAATCGTTAACTCTAAATTCCTAAAATCTGCAGTATTTGTTAATGCTATACATTTGCAACTATAAGGTACAGACAGTTTAGCCTATAAGATGCAACACTTGGTGGAGGATAAAATGGTCAAACTAAACAAAAACGTAAAACCCTAAGACATTTCATTTTGACACTTGTCATAAACCTCTCAAAACTTGTTTGTAGAGACCCTGGCTCTCATCTCATTTCTTCATTCACTCCCACTCTCTCTCTGTTTTACTGGTAATCATCCCTTGCTAATTCAATTTCCTCTCTGTCTGGGCCTGATCCTTCCAGCGAAAGGCTTAACCTTTCTTATAATCTTATATATGTATTGCAAAAGGATCTGATTTTGTTTTGCTGTGTGTTTATTTCTTGAGGTAATTTCCAGAGATATTTTCGACCGAGGAAGCATGTTCGCTCTTTCCAAGGTTTTGCGGAGGTTAGGATTTCTGATTTGGTTTCTCTATGTACTTCCAATAAGCCTTAGAAAATGTTACTCTTTGTCACCTATGATTTTTTCGATGAAATTAGGGCTTTGATTTGCCATTAAAATGCGTCTTTTGCCTGTGTTGAGTGGTATTGACACATTTTCTTATCCAAATATGGTAACCAAGCATCTTCAACTTTTTTTTTCTTATTTAAATTTTCCAGAACTCAAAGACTCCGACTGAGAGCTTGTAGTACTGCTTTGTATTCAAAAGATATAAATTTAGTAGAAAGGAGCATCTTCACTCTTGATAAATGTGAAGCCGTCCCAAGACTTTACGAGATCTCCTTTATGAGTAAATGTGCACTTTCCTCTAGTGCTGGCACTAAAAGTGATGAAGAGGAAGACGACGTTGAAGACGGTTTCTCAGAACTCGAAAGTTCTAAGTCAAAACAAGATACAACTAGTGATGATACTGAGGACGATGAGGTTGCTCCTGTGGGAAAGCTCTCCGCTGATGAAGACTACAGTGATGAAGAAGAAGAACTGGAGCTAGACCTTATTGAAACCGAGGATAGTAGAAAACCGTAGAAAATAAACCATCCGTGCTATTAAAGACCATTGTCTCTGCAGCAGGTCTGTCTGTAGGTAGTGGCACTTGATAAATGAGTGGAAGAAGGAAATGAGATCAACCGAGTAGAGGTTTCTAAGGCAATGCTCCAGCTGCGCAGGCGACGGATGTATGGAAGAGCATTACAGGTAATTCTCTTAATTAACTTTCTTGTTAACTTTCTAAGATCGACGTCAATCAACTTGTTGAGTATCTGAACAAGTATTCAACAGAATGAAGGACTCGGGATTCCGTCTGTCTGGATTTACTTGTGATCAGATGCTTCTGCTCTACAAGAGGGTCGACAGGAAGAAAATTGCTGATTTGCTAGTGCTCATGGAGAAAGAAGATCGTGAAAATGGATAGGAGAGCTTCTCACTTACAAAATCCTGATTGACGTCAAAGGGGCAACAAATGATATTAATGGGATGGAGCAAATTCTGGAGACAATGAAAGATGAAGGTGTTGAACCGGACTTCCACACACAAGCTATAGCTGCTAGACACTATTCCGGAGCTGGGCTTAAAGAGAAGGCCGAGAAAGTCTTGAAAGAGATGGAAGGTGAAAGCTTCAAAGAATTGCTAATCGTGGGGCATTCAACGATTTGCTTTCTATCTATGCCTCTCTTGGGAGAGAAGATGAAGTGAGGAGAATATGGAAGATCTGTGAATCAAAGCCCCGCTTTGAGGAATCCCTTACTGCAATGCATGCTTTTGGAAAGCTCGATAGAGTAAAAGATGCAGAAGAATTTTTTGAGAAGATCGTGAAAATGGATAGGAGAGCTTCTTCTAATACTTACTCTGTTCTCTTGAGGGTTTATGTAGATCACAAGATGCTCTCAAAGGGTAAAGATCTGGTTAAACAAATGGCAGCGAGCGGTTGCAGGATCGAGGCAACGACATGGGATGCACTCATCAAGCTCTATGTGGAACCTGGTTGAAAAGGCTGATTCTTTGCTGAACAAGGCATCAAAACAGAGCCATACAAAACTAATGATGAACTCCTTCATGTACCTCATGGATGAGTACTCAAAACGAGGAGATATTCATAACACAGAAGATATTCCAAAAAATGAGGGACGGTGGGTATACATCTCGGCTTAGGCAGTTCCAAGCCCTCATGCAGGCTTACTTAAACGCCAAAGCCCCTGCATATGGAATGCGAGAGATAGAATGAAGACGCATAATATCTTTCCAAACAAATCCTTGGCTGCACAGTTGGCTCAAGGTGATCCATTTAAGAAGACAGCTGTCTCTGATATTCTGGATTGAGTACTCTCTCCCTACATATTTCTTCTTCCTGCTTGCAATATCCATTTGTCTTCCTGACGTTTAGTTGGATAGTCTGCTTTAGTTGCTGTACTTTTAAATGTTTATGTTGAGTTCTTTGGTGATCTATCCACTTCAGAGAGACCTTCAAGCTTTATGACCTTTTAGATTGTTACTTCTATACTGGCTGGTTTGGTTTTGATTTAGGAGTAATACACAACAATAAGATGGAATGACATAGAAGCTGCGCTTACTCCAAACCGGAAAATTCTACAAAGAATTAGCGGCTCAGCCACTCATCTTTCTAGTGGAAAATAAATAGAATTCTCCAAACCATAATAAGCTCAGATGAGAAAAGCAGAGAAGGTTACAATAACTCTGCTTATGATAAACACACAACTCCTATGACCTCAAAATCACCCCCAACTTCTTTCCTGTGGAGCAGACAAAAAAGACGTGATCACTAATCAATTGTGAGCTAAGAAGACAACAAGAAGTGATCACTCAGTCTCACTCACTCACTCACTAAGTACAAGTCTGCTGATGAATGGGGACATGGCTGCAAGAAGCGCCTTGGGACACTCCTCATGTGGCAGGTGCCCACATCCTGAGATTGCTACTAGCCTCTGTTTACATGTATAATGTTAGTTGTGGAGACCAGAGAGTTATGTGTTTGATTAGATATATAGAGAAACTTACAGAGTTAACGAGTTTTGAAGCCATGACTTGGGAGGACTTGAGGGGAACAAGCGCGTCTTCTGCTCCAGCAACGACTAATAATGGTAAGTCTTCCACTGCTTTGAGAAGTGACAATGCATTTTGAGTTGGCAGCACCATTTCAGATGAGAGTCTACCTATCTCATGAAGTGCCTCGTCCCAGCCTTCCACATGAAGTGGTGCCTTGTATAGCCTTAAGACATCTGTTGTCATCTTGGTAGGATCATACCAAGCTCGGCGATTCACCACCTCAGCTATTTCAGTGCGTAAAAGCGGGCGAACAAGGTGTTTCCTTCCTAGTGATGTGTGCAGAAGTATTCTTGCAAAAGCTGGAACTACTTCCCTCGTCAAGCTTACATTAAGCAAAATCACACCTTTCACTTTGATGGGATCTTTTGTTTCTAACAATCTTTGTGCAGCCTTGAGAGCAAGCAAACCTCCATCATCATGGCCAACCAAGACTACGGAAGCAAATCTCATTTCTTGGCAAAAAGCAAGAAGCATATCTACCTGAAAAACATCAACAGATCATTGAGTTTCAACATTTCTTTCTAAGTGTCCGGGATTGATCATAAAAGTTTACCTGATTTTCCAGAGTGTAAGGGTTTGGCATCTCTCTTTCTTCCAAATCTTTTATAT
Organism: Cardamine chenopodiifolia; assembly: GCA_963922655.1. Lineage (NCBI taxonomy): Eukaryota > Viridiplantae > Streptophyta > Magnoliopsida > Brassicales > Brassicaceae > Cardamine > Cardamine chenopodiifolia. Next base: position 17,103,110 of record OZ000476.1, on the reverse strand, counting down.
GAGGCCTGGCGGTTAATCCCCAACCAGGCCTATCAAATGCAGTGACAACACAGCCAAGCCGATGGGCGAGAGAACCCATCACATGTCTCCAAGAAAACACTCCTCCGCCAAATCCATGAACCAACACTACACCAAATTGATTGCTTTCCTCCGCAACTTGCTGCCCCGTGGCACCAAATTTGGACACATTGATGTCATCCTCTCGACACGCTTCTTCCTGAATATCTTTGGAAAGAAGGGGAGAAGTAGGAGAAACATCTAGGTGAGGGTCGTGCAAAGAAGAAGAATTGTTGAACAGACTGTTGTAGCTCCTATGGTGGTGATGATTGAGCTTGCTTCTGGTGACCATACTCAATATTTTCCTGTCAAGCTTCAACCTTCCGGCCATTGCCTCTGGTATATTGAGCATAGAATTGGCTTCAGGAGAAAGAGTCGAGGAGATCGAATGGCGAGGAGAACCAGGTGTGCAGATCTTGTAATGGACATTGAGCCCTCTGACTGTGATGAATAAGCTGTCAAGATCGGCAAGCAATCTCACTGGGAGCTCTCCTTCATCGTGGGATATTGAGAGAGGCAGCTTTCGTCTTACCTCGCCATCAATCTTGGAGGTCTTTCCTACCAAAGGAATTGGAGAACGTGGGACTTTCTGGTAACCAGAGAAGACACTTCTGCACGAAAGAACCTGCAACACATTCAATAAGATTAGATCTTCAGTTAAACCACACACAACAAAGCTTTCAAACGAAGAGAGCATAAGAAAAAAACTCACAGCTTCAGGGTCAACTCTGTGATACAAGAGTTTCCTCTTAGCTCTGCAACTTGTCCTATAAGCAACAACCATATGACCAAGAGCAAAAACAACAGATGAAAGGAACAAAACAGGCATCCCCCAAGATTTCTTCAGATGGAGTCGTTGCCTCGACGGAGAGGACGAAGCTTGGGCGTTAAGTTGAGAATTAGCAGTGAAAACGCAAGCTTTTACTGAAAGAAGTATAATTGAAACAAGAGAACACAGCGATACAGTTCCGAGGTAAGGACCGTGCGAGAGTGCAGGAGCATCAGATAGAGAGTAGACACCTGTTAATGAAAAGAAGAATTGAAATATGAAAACAAGTAATAGTAAGAAGTTGCTGCAAAACTCCGAAAGAAGGAGAAAAGCTTACAGATGACAAGGAAAGATCTGATGAGAGAAACAAGAGGAATATCAGTTAAAGAGCTCTTAAAAGCGTATCGATTAAAATGGTCTTTAAAGCCGTAGCACGTCAAACAAGTAAAGCTCGAAAGCAAAAAGGTCGGAACCACCACGTCGCCGATGGCTACAAGCACAGGCAGAGACGAAACTAAAAGCGACATCAACATGGCAACCATGAAGAACACTGTCCTTACGCATCTTCTCGCTTTCTCTACGATAAACCAACATTTCCCCATTCTTTCCCCCTAAAAACTCAAATCCAAAAACCGAAGATCCTTTCGTCCTAACGAATCAGATTCTGCTTGTAAATCTATGTGCGAGAAGAAATCGAAATGACCAACAATCTACCAACTTCGGAGGATTTAGTGACGAAGGTGGCGAGTTGGCCATCTGCCGGCGGCGACCAATGATGAGAAAAAACCAAGCCTTTTCCGCAATGCGAAAGAGGAATCAAAAATCACGAGGGAACTTCATTGCTACGATTGTGAATGAAGATCAAAAGCTTAAGAATTTCAGAATCGCAGGAACGGCGAAGGAGATGAGAAAAAAGGATAAACTTTTTGGGAAAACAAAAACCTCCGTTTTCTTCTGCTTTTATTTTTCTACAATGTTTCTGTTTTAAAACATATCTCTCTCTATATATTATAAATTTATAATCATTATAGTATTACGAATATTCAAAAATTGTTTATGAATTTCTTTGTTTATGTTTTACGAATGAATATCTTCAGTGTTATTAAAAAAAAACATTTGCTGTATTTATTGTACTATTTCTACCCTTGATATTTAAGGAAGACTATAATGGAATATAATATGACAATACATTTTTAAAATGGAATTAGAACTATTAATTAGCTGTATTATTTATTAAAATTAGTATCTGTATTATAAATATAGAAATATTATTTTTAAAACATGAAATGATTTCATTTTAATTATACTAAAACAGAAAATATTGTTTTGAAGTGGAAAAAGAAAAGGAGCTAAATATGTTCATGACAGGCTTGTGTTTTACCCCCTATAATAAAACGACATTTTCTATAAAGAAAATTCACCTATCTTCCTAATTATTCCAAATTTGATAAACAACAATTATGATGACGGTATTGCCTCTATTGAGAAGTACTGTTACGGTGACATGGAAAGCGGGAGCAACGAGGCTGAGGATATTTTATTCTTTTCTTTATATATTTGTGACCGTTAACTTTTCAAACTTGGATTTCGTGAGGTTTTCAAGATTCTTGTCGGGGACCATTTTATTTACATAAGGGTCCCTACATTCCTCCTCTTTTCCCAAATCAATCTGTAAAGCTCCATTAACCTTTTGACATGGTATGGAAAATAAAATATCAGCAAACTATCTAGTTGCTGCTGCTAGAAATTTATGATAGATAGTCACAATGTGTTTATATATATATGAATGAGTTGATGGTTGGAAAGAAGGTTTGATCATGAAATAGGTAAATAGGTGATTTAGTTAGTTGACCATAGAGACAAACCAAAATGCATGAAACACAATCGACACACTTATAGAAGATTGCGTAAAGGCAAACTACCAAAACTATAAAAGGGCAAAGATGATTCACGTGTATGGGTCCCCAAATCCACTTTTTTCTTCTTCTTCTTTCACACTTTGAGCAGCTCACAGTTGGCCCTACCTGCTGCAGCATCTAAAGCTCCCCAAGGTACAACCACCATTTCCTCACTTTCATGCTTCTCCATCTTTGCCTCTTCATATCTTCTTTTTTTTTTCTTTTTCTTTTTTACGTTTCAATTTTACAATACAATTTTTTGTTTTGTTTGATAAATACTCGTGGTCATGACTTGTTAATATTGAATTATGTTTGTTCTTGAAATCTGAAAGTAATGTATATTAATTGTCAGTGTACCTATGACCTTGCTTAAAATAAACACACATGTATTTGTCAAGTGTGCTGGCCTGGCCATAACCAACTAAACACAGACTAGAATCTAGCCTGCCTAACCTAACTCACCCGTTTTGTTAGTTAAATGTTTATATTCCTACTCGGACATACCAAAATTAATGGGCTTCGTTTGATTCTGAAACTCTATTGGGCTTAATTACACTAAAAAGGAAAGCCCATTTGATTTCTACTTCCAAGTAGTCAATCGGAAATCAAAAAGGACACTGTTCGATTACGACCCATCCCCGAATACAATATCCCTCCTTCTCCTCTGTTTCATCGATCATATCGGAACAAATTGATAGGAAAAACTAAGTTGATATGGGAGTTAAATCCTTGAGGTTTGCTAGAAATTGGTTAAATATGTGGTTCCTGTTCCTGGTGATCTCTGATATGGATTGCAATGGAGGTGTGGAGATGGAAGAGATGAGGAAGATTGTGGACCAAATGCGTAACTGCGAGGATATACTGATGAATTTTGTAGCTGCAGACAAGTTAAGAGCAGGGCCAATCATGGTCGTAAAGAAGAAGAAGAAGAAGAAGAGTGGAACATAGGAAGAGAAGAGGGAGCAGAAAGAGTAAGGGATTGGGGAGATGCGCGTAATGAAGAAGAAGAAGAAGAAGAAGAAGAAGTGAAGGAGAGGGTAAGCGGTAGAAGAGTGGAACATAGGAAGAGAAGAGGGAAATGCATTAGGGAGTTTGATAGAGTAATGGGGGAAGATACCATTGCTGTATAGTTATGGTAAGGTTGTCAATTCTGTTGGGGAACAAGGGCTGTGACGTAAAGCCGGAAAGCTTGTGTTTTGTGACCGAGATTGAAATCTTTCAAAGCTCCTCTCCATTCTCTGAGTTTGATTTACCAAAATTGCTGGATGAGGGCTACCCATTTTGGGACCCGAGTGTTTTCGATTTCATTTGCGCTCATCGGGTTTCCTTGAATGTACTGAGACGTTAATCAATTTTGTGGTTGATGAGATTATAATAATCTGCTCTGCTCGGTTGTTGTTGACAAAATATTTTAACTAAAGAAAATCACGCATAAAAGAGCCAAAACCGGATCTCCCCAAAGTATTGTCCTTTCTATAAAGGATCCTTTCGCCACTCCACTGTGAATGTACAATTGAATTTGACGCCTACTAATTTACATGTTTCGGTAAATACAATGCTAGACCAATCTCTAAATTCATCATCCCCCAATCTTTTGGCTATCCTCTCCAATGGGCTCACATGAAGAGCAATGTTTACCTTTCCTCGACTTCTCCCGCGATAAACTAGTGCCTGGTACGTTTCACTGGATCAAGACCAGGGCCAAAGTAAGAAGAGCCATGGAGGAGCAGGGTTGGTTTGTTGTAGAGTTTGATGGTGTCTCATCAGACCTCAGGGATAACTTGCTCCCCGGGATGAAGGATATATATGATTTGCCGTACGAAATCAAGATCAAGAACGAGAACCACAAAGCTTCCCATGGCTACATGTCTATGGTGGTTTACGATTACCATAGATTATGCAACCGTGCTCCAAGCCTGCAAAGATTTCTCTAAACTACTCTGGCCACAAGGAAACGATGCCTTGTGGTGAAAAAACAAAAACATTCATTTCATTCATATGTATCTTTATTGTTACATCTCATATCAAATATTTGATTTGCAGTCAAACCACACATATGTATGCAATGGCACTCGCGGAGCTAGACCAGACGGTGATGAGGATGTTGTACGAGAGCTATGGAATGGACGAGAAGAAGCACTCGGCGAGTCATTCTGAGTCAACTCGATACCTATTGAGGATGCTGAGTTACCGGAGACAGCGTAACGGTGAAGCAAACACTGGTTTTGTATCGCATACTGATAAGAGCTTCATGAGTATCCTCCACCAGAACCACGTCGGAGGTCTCCAGTTGAAACCATGACTGATCAATGGGTTGGGTTTGAACCGTCGCCAACAAGATTCGTCGTTCTCTCCGGAATGAGTCTCACGGTGAGTTCTGAACCAAATCGAACTATAATAATCTCGAAATTGATTTGAACTGTTAGTTGATTTTTGTGGTTGATGAAGGCGTGGAGTAACGATAGGATAAAGTCATGTTACCACAAGGTACTGATGAGCGCAGATGAGATTCGTTACTCTTTAGGGTTCTTCTCCTTCCACAAAGGAACCATCCGTACGCCGGAGGAGCTCGTCGATGATCAACATCCCCTCCGCTACAACCCTTTTGAGCACGACGGCCTCTTACGCTTCTACGAGTCATACCTCAATCCTCTCAAGAAATCTAGCGAAGACCTTCTCCAAATCTACTGTGGCGTCAATCCTGATTAAGATCATCAACGGCTCTTGTTTCTTATAACCAGGGTGGCTAAGTATTCGTGTGTGTTAAGTTTTCGTTTTTACTAAATTTAAAATAGATAATCTTTGTAACACAAGAAGATTCTTATAACAACACAAGTTTAGTTTATTCATAGAGCATTGGAGGGACAACTAGATTTAATTGGAGTTGTCGATTCTAATTGCGTCTAACGATATTTTATTCGGAGATATTCCTTCCAAGTACTTGGTCGGAATAGAGACGATCCAACCGGACCAATTATCTTGGATATAGGTGCTATTTCCACATCACCGGCTAGACCACCCCACAATAACGCAATGGAGATCCTTGACCGAATATGGTTAACTTTGGCTCGGTGAACCACGCTTGGGATTTTCCCGTTCGATAAGATATGAAAGAGGTCACCAATGTTGACCACGAGAACACCAGGAGCCGGCTCAACCGTAACCCAACCGGACTCTTCCCTGAACACTTGTAGCCCTCCCGTGTTGCTCTAGTGTAGAATGGTTAGGATAGTGGAGTCGGTATGAGCGGCTAGACCCATGGCTCTTTCTGGTTCAGGACATATCGGGTAATGGTTTAGTCGTATGGCCCCCAAGGCCCACGTTTGAATCAGAATTCTCGGGCATGTGAGCCCATTCAATGTCATCCATTGTGACACCAAGTGAGCCCAATATGCAGGACAGGAGTCTGGTCGCTAATTTTTCCATTTCGCCCTTGTATGCTTCGAGTATTCCACTGCACAATACCCAAACTAAAAAGAAAAACAAATATTATTTACGGAAAAGCCGTAACTTTTTGGTAATGTTTTCAAGACTCCAAGTTAAACAGCCAAGTTCTTAATATTTATTTCATAGAGACTTGGCTTCGCTGTATATAACAAGTACTAGCTACTTCATAAATATGTTACCCGGCCCGGAACGTTTAAAATTTTGAAGAGTAGATTGCATATGTAATCACTAATCATAAACATTAGTCGCTCGGAACATTTAAGGACTTTTAATCCATAACTAAGTGCAATTTGCCACACTTTTGCGAAATATGCAAAATGTGTGTGAAATGGACGTTACCAGTATCCGGTGTGATCATGGGGCCAAAGAGTAAGGAAGTGGTTGCGGTAGGAGCCATCAGCGATTGTGAACCCTTCAGACCACATTCTCTTCTTGAAGAAAAGAGACATTAACTCTTTTTCGGAGGAAGCGGCTTCGAACTTCCTCTCTGACGGCATATCGAAAAGGGGTTTCGAAAGAGACTCGATATCGTCGAGGAGATTCTGAGGAACCCCGTGGTTAGCTATCTGAAACGCTCCCCATGTTTTGCACGCATTTCCTATCAGAGTGGTGACGTCAGGATCGGAGAGGTCGATGACTGGGATGGACTCTTCCACTGTGGCAGAGGAGGGAGGGAAAACGGAGTCGGCGGTGGTGAGTTTCCAGGTGAGTGAGTCGGGGAGTGTTTGGAGACTGCCTAAGTTTCCAATACATATCTCTTCTGCTATTGAAGGCATGGCTTGTGATTTAGTAGTGAGAGATTGAGATGCTCATGACATATACCTACTACTTGGTGTCTCTATACACACACACACATATGTTATGAATACATGTAGATATCACAAGAAGTTTATTACATGCATATCTGATAAGGATCAAATCACTCTTAACACTGTCCTTTTTTGTTGATCTATTTCATTACAAAATTTAGTGATTTAATAATAATCAAATTTAAGTATATTTGGTAAAATTCCGATTCTCAATTACTAATTAAGCAATTTGATTGGATCCACGTATTATCTTAGCAAAGATTGGTTTCTAATCTATTCATTATGTATAAACTTTGGACTAATATTGGCAAAATGCCAATTTCCAGTTAATTCTAAGCAATTTGTTTGGACCCACGTAGTAATGTATAATGAAAACAAGTGTGCTCATGCATGGGATAAGTTACAAATTGATCTCTGTCATTATTAGTTATTACTTTCTAGAGCATTTAATGACCCCATATTTTGATTTATCTATTTTGAAAATTATGGTTCAAGTAAAATATCAAAGAGTGGCAAGTTTTCATATTTTTAAATTTCAGGAAAGAAAAATAGTTTACCTTTTATCATGTATCATATATCTTTTTTTTGGTCAACATCATGTATCATATCTAGATAAAGTTACTCGTTGTGAAAAGGAGGAACCATTCGGCTAATAATGATAGATATTAATAAGAAAACGAAGAAAGTATAAAATAAAAAATCAAGAGATTTGGTCTGAAGACAGATAGTTTCTAATAATAGAAAGAGACTGATTAAAATGTGTAGCTTTCGTTGCAAGGTATTGTTTCCAAGTGAGAGATGGGTAAAGAGGAGACTGAAGAGGATTAACGAGTTTGGGAAGTGGAGAGATCATTAGATCGGAAGGTGGACCCCACAGGTAAGCCGTGGAGAAGCGAGATCGGATGCAGTTAACCCTAGCTCGGTGAAGCACGCTCGGGAAGATTCCGTTGGTCAAAATATGGAGTAAGTCACCGACGTTGACCACGAGTGAACCAGGCACAGGTGGCACGGTGACCCAGCCGACGCCATCCCGGAAAACTTGGAGACCGGCAGTGTTGTTCTGGTACAGTATGGTCATGAGGGTTGAGTCAGTATGGGCCGCAAGGCCCATGGCTTGTTCTGGTTCTGGGCATATTGGATAATGGTTTAGTTGGATAGCTGCTTGGGTTCCTTGAAAGTCTGAATTGGGTCCGGCCCATTTTATGTCCTTTTCTTCCACTCCCAGTGATTCTAATGCCAACCACATCAACTTCGCTGCCAACTTTTGCATATGTTCTTCATACTGTTCAATAATTTCACTGTTGAATTGCTGTGAAATTAGTATCTTAAATCTTGAAATGTATAGAAATTGTCATATAACACATCATAATTTTGTAAGTTTTTAGAAAATTACATGTATTTATTTTATTTTATTTTTGTCAACAAAAATTACATTTATATAAAACAAGACTTTCGCTTAAGTTTTTTTTGTATGTAATCTCTAAGCAAAATTTTCAAAACAATATCTTTATACTTCATATCTGCTCATTAGTATTTATTTATTTAATCTTGCATAAATATCATGTAATCTTTTGTTGGGTCCATCAGCTTTCATTGTGCTTTTTACTAACTACAACTTGGCAAAATTTGGTTTCTACTTTTCCTTTTTCGGATTATTATCGAATCCATATAAAATTGAATAGTCAACTGTACTAACGTCCACATATGTTCTTTTTGGTTTGTTAGAGCATCTCTATCAATATTTTTTATTTTTTTATTATGGTTTCTCAAACAGTAAAAACTAAAATTAATAACAAAATATTGTATGAGTTTTCAAATAGTGGAGAAATTCACACATGAGTCTCCACATATAAAAACTTTTGTGTGGGTTTCTTCACTTGAGAAACTCGTATAACATTTTATTATTGTTTATACATTTTACTATCTGAGAAGCTATGTTAAAAAAACTCATTGATGGAGATGCTTTTAAGTGCACAAATACGAAAATATATGAAAATGAATCTTTAAAGAGAGATATACCAGTATTTGAGATGATGGTTGGGCCAAAGTTTACGGAAATCGTGGAGGGGAGAGCCAATAACGGTGAAACCCTCAGACCACATTTGCTTAATAAAGAAAGAAGCAATACGAGCAACACCGTAGCCGGAGATTCCATTCTCCGATCGAGCTGCCTTGAGCTTTTGGTGGACGGGAAGCCGAAAAAGACTTCCGGTGAGGAACTCAATGTCGTCGAGAAGTCCCGAGGGTACGCCGTGGTTGGTGATCTGGAACGCTCCCCAAGTGGTACAAGCATTGCCCACAAGAGTGGCCACGTGGGGATCGGCGAGGTCGATGAACGGTAGGGATTCGTCGGAGGAGGAGGCGGAGAAGAGAAGATCATCTTTGGGGGTCCACGTGTAAGAATCTGGGAGAGATTTGATGTCGGGTAAGTTTGAGAGTGGGATGTGAATGGGATGCGAGATAAACACATCGCTCAACGTAGAACTCATGCTTAAGGCTTATGATTATATTTTAGCCCCTTTTTATTTTTGGTATGATATGATATGTTTGGTGGAGAAGAGGAGTAGGAATCGGAGGGTATTTATAGATGTAGTGAAAGACTGAATACTGAATAGTGAATACTAAAGAGAAGTAAAGTGTATGTGGAGTGAGTATTTAATAGGCGAAGACAAACGCTCCTTTTTGGTCGAATCTTATTGGTTACCAAAACTATTTTCTTCTGTGTCTAACTTGATAATTTCTTTTCCAATTTGTATGTTTCTTTTGGAAAAAGTTTATTGACTATTATTGTTGTGTTTTAATTTTTGGCAAAATACAACTTAAAGCGAATGCATCATTGTAACTTATAAGAAAGAAAGAAAAACAAATTTGGCGAGGCCATTACATTGTTTCCTCTTTATAACACGTATTCAATTTATATTTAGCTAAGAGTTAATGTAAATATAAAATAGAACAAATTATAATGGTCGACTTGTTTTTATAAAGAGCACAATGAATTATATTTTAATTCATGTTCAAAGCAATTTTTATATTAAAACATATGTAGCATAAATGGAAGGAGGCCAATAGCCACTCAAATAAAATTCAAGAATAATTTATGTTTTTCTTTACATTAGTATTTGAATATATATATATATATATATATATATATATATAGACAAACATAATACGCAACTTATGTTAGAGTGTTAGAATTGTTAAAATGATTACACTAATGTTTAAAAAACATAGATCTCTACCAGTTGGTTTTGATTGAATTGCAAGCCTAGAGTTTCTCACATGATATCAGAGTTTAATAATCCAAACATATAACTTTGATAAAATATACGAGATTCTGCTCGAGATGATTGATACAAAAAATCCATCATTTTGAACGATACTGTTAAATGATCTCACTCTGGAAAAAAAATATTCAACATTAGTATATTTATAAAGAATATGAACATTTCCAATAGTTAATAATATCCGCTGGTTTTTTAATTGAAAACCATAACTTTTCCCAAAATTTTGGTCTCACAATTTTAACATATAAATATTTTACTTACATTTGTGGGTATATATTAGCTAGTTTTTTGTTTTTTTGTTTTTGTGCTTAACAAATCTCTTTTTAGTTAGAAAAACAATTAAACAAATCATTTTTTTTGAATAACAGAAAATTATAGATCGAACTCCGTAATCTCCATGCTCGAAACAAGAGCATATAATGTTTTCCACTCCAACTAACAACATGTGGTAACAAATATCTTTTTTCTTATCTATATATCCACAATTGTAATGTAAGCATGAATCATGATGGCCTTCTTCGTATAATCATCATAACAGAACTTAATTTCAACAAGTCTCTCTGAAAGAAATAATTAATATTATCATAAAGTTGGGAAATTCATGGATATACATGCATAGGATGCTCGACGAAATATAAGTATGATCCTCTAATGCACATAGAAGTGGTCTAGCCAGGTATTAATTTTGTTGTTTATCAATATTAGTCTTAACTAACGGAAAAGTTAAACTATTTATTGTTAAGCTTGAATAAACAAAGTTTTTCTATTACGCTCTATTAGTTTAAAACTAAACCCTAATATTTGCTAAATCATGTTCGTAATCGCAACACAAGCAATGCTTATCAAACCACTTAATTTTTATTGAGAATAATGTTATCATTAACATTTTCCCAGATAATGCTGTTAATCCGAAAAACGATAAAAAAAATGTCTTTAACTAAGTTAGCCTTTAACATAGCATGGCCCTTCGGAGATCATTCATGACATGGGGCCTCTTACTCGTCTCTACTGCCTCAACTAAAGGACATTTTCGCACATTCGAGTCTCTTTGTAGAATAAAAATAAAATTTAATGCTATTACCACAATCTAAAGAGGCATTGTGTGACACCAAAGAAACGTCATAACTCGAGTCCCCTTCCCTACAGATTCCACTTATGATTTCCAATCAAACAAAAGGTGGTATATATTATTGGTAAAAAGGGAAAAAAAACTCAAGAATTAACAATTTATGTATAGTGTGTTTAATTGCCTTTCACGTTCCCCTGGCTCTCGCAACTTTTTAAGAAGAAAACCGACAAAATTCTAAAGAGATTTTTTTGTTTGTTGATAAAGGGCCATTCGGAAGAGATTTTGCCATCGTTAAAACCAACCAAGTTATGGTGGTAACCATAATTTTAAAATTTCATCTTTAAAACTACAATATAGGATTCAAAAGTTTCTGGTGCCTTTAATCATGGTTGATCATTTTAGATTTTTTAATTGACTATTTTTACAAAGATATGAAAGCTAGTTTGGATTTTGGGCTTTTTTCTTTTGGTTATAACAAAAGCTTCAAAATCTTACACCTAATATTTTAAACGTTTTTTCACCTTAAAACTCGGTAATTAAAATTTGCAGTGACTTTTTATGTATTAATTTTAGATTTAACAGGAAAATACCGAAAACTTAATATTAACCTAAGGTTCTAATTTTAGTTAGATCATAGGTGCATATGGAAAACAAGTTAACAATCTTCCCGGTTGAGCTGATTTATGCGTTTTTTCTCACACGATATGGTTATCAATAATTAGCACAAGAGCAACTGAGCAAGCCTTATAGTTACAAGTAGTTGTCTGTTTATGGCGACTACGCACGATCATTGATGCAGCAAGATGTACGACAAAAATCATATGATGTTAATTATTTTGTATATATGTATGGAAAACACGTAGATAACACACATATAACATATATAAGAATATAACACATGGACATGCACATCATCACTTGCGATTCATTTGCACGTGTTCTTCACATGATCGTGCTCTCCACATCTATTTCCATAGTGTCACAAACACGATCATTATATTTACATTTATTTTCACATCATATATTACATCGGAATATATGATACTTTAACAATCAGAATCGTATAACTTTTTGCGTTTTTTGTTGGGTCAATTCAATAGCGAACATATGTAAATAACAACACATTTAAGGAGTTGAAATGCGTTTTTGACATGGTTGATAATTGTCCACGTTGAAATCACGCCTATCTTACATATCATTTGGATTTATTATTAAAAACTATTTCCGAAACACCACTAACGTATTGAATTATGTCGGACCTCATCCACTCATAATTTTTTCAACGCACATCACTAATTAGCCAAACTCAATGTTAGTTAATTTAAACTAATTAAAGAATATATATATATATATATATATGCATAACTTGTTATATATATATATATATATATATGTAGCTCAACATTTAGAACTAGAATGTTGTTCAGCATTTTGGTCCCTTTAACTTTTTTAAGAAGGTTTATTGAGAATTAAAATCTACATCTTGTATCCGTTCCAAAGAGATGTACTGTATGTACAAACAAACAAAAAATGAAAAACTCTGAAAGTTTTAAGGAAAAGTTTTCTTGATAACACGACAATCGTTATTCTCCCACTAATTGAGAAAATCTCCTATGAGCTCTACTTATACTACGCTTATCAGTTAACAATCGTGATAACTGAATCTGAAGTTTTCTGGCAACCATGCCTGTTATTTAATTATCCTTCTTAGGAAAATAATATTTTATGAAGTACATAAAAAATGTTGTATATATTATATTCAAAAAACAAGTTTCTATATATTCTATTGGCTGGACAATAATTTACCATGAGTGATTGTATAATATAGATGTGTTATAACTAATTTTAAATATACCAAAAAGAGGTTACATATCGACATTTTCCAATGTAAACAAATATATGAGGAAACATGAAGATTGCCGACAAATTTTGGTGGATCGAGGAAAATGTAGATGTGAATTTGGGTGATAATGCCAAAAAAATGCCAACCCATGCATCTTGTCTAGCTTTCTTTGATTATTTTTTATTGAATAGAAATGAGATATTATTTTGATAAGTATAGAAATACAAATTAAGAGTTGTCGGGATTGAAAAAGAACAGCGGAACAAGTAATCAAAACAAATAGTGTAAAAGTATGATTGGGCAGATATAAAACGTTCATCTCCGGTTCTAAGAAAATACTTTTAAATGTATGATTGGGTAGATATATGCGCTAAAATAATCCACCTCAACAACTTAAAAACATATAGATGCACAGAAGATAGAATTATATTTATTTAGTTTGTAGACGATGATGATTATATATAATCACGTAAACGAAAAATGATCAGCAAAGCAGGGATGCAGGAACACTCTCGAAACTGCTCTGATGATGATGATAAACGGTGCTGCCTTGTCTCTTTTACATTTTCATCAATGCTACAAGATAAGCTATATAAACATACCCATTAACAAGAAATAAAAAAGTTATAACTAACGATGGCTAGAATGATTAATATATTAATCTTTATCATTTATTTTAATTTAATATTTTTATATAACTTCAAAACGACTGTCACGTATTGAAGATGAAAGTTACATCATGTAACTGATAGAAATAAATATCAAATTTATGATTTTTTTTGTAAAGTTCTTTGAGGTTTAGATGTTTTGACTCTTTTTTTTTTACTATCAATCAGACATTTGTCACATATCAGTGATCAATGTTGTTATATAATTTTACATAAAATTGTTTCGATAATAATTAATAAATGTCATTCTGAACTATATACAAAGACGAAGATTCTTGGCTAATTTTCTTATTCTAAGACGTGGAAAAAAAAAATGAAACTCTCAACTGACCAAAAAATCGTAGAAAAACAATATCATACAATCCGGGTTTGAAAGTTGGAATATAGAAACATAAGAATATGATAAATGACTGACGAATAATAATTGATATAAACAAACACAAGAAAATGTATAAGAGGAACACATCTTTTAGTCTTTGACACTAAATGAAAAATGGGTTTAAGCAGATCCAAACTCAGAGAACCACTTCTCGTGTTTCTCGATGTCTGAGGAAGACACACTCGGTTGCACTTTCTTAATGGCCTCTTCGAAATCACACATAGCAACAGGATCGTTTGAGATATCGTCCTTTGACATGTTCTTTATCTCATCCCTCGTTTTCCCCGCTATCTTACGCCTCATCCCGTTCATTGACGCGTCCCTACACACGTTAGTCAGATCATCTCCACTGTACCCTTCCGTTCTCCGAGCCACATCTTCAATGTTAACATCACTTGCCACCTGAAGAGTGTCAAAATTCATTGCTACATTGCATGGAACCAGCAGGAGATTTGCGATTGTTATAACAATGAATTCACAACTAACCTCAACTGTTCTCAGATTGATATTGATAAGAGCCTTGCGACTTTCGAAATCTGGAAGTGGGATATATATACGTTTTTCAAGCCTCCTCCTGCATGAGCTCAAGAGTCAGCAATGTCTTCACATTTGAGCAAGTAGAAAGACGGCATTAACTCAAAGAATATTGAAACCTGAGAGCTTCATCTATGTCCCATGGGAAGTTGGTAGCTGCCAATACCATTACTATCTTGCGACTACCATCTTCATTTGTCGCTGTATTGCTCACTCCATCTACTTGAACTAGGAGTTCCGATTTCACCCTTCTTGACGATTCATGCTCTCCAGAACCCCTGCACCATACCCTCGGCAAATTAAACAATACATTGAATTCAGTATTGAAATCTCAGTTTCATGAGGAAAATTACCCCCGAGAATTGCAAAGAGAGTCGATCTCATCAATAAAAATTGTGCTTGGAGCATATGCCCTAGCCAGATCAAACAGGCATCTGACCATGCGCTCACTCTCTCCACGCCATTTTGAAGCTAATGTAGCGGAAGAGACGTTGAAGAAGGTGGTACCACACTCGGTTGCAACTGCTTTTGCCAACAGAGTTTTACCTGTCCCAGGAGGACCAAACATGAGAACTCCTTTCCACGGTCTTCGAATACCCTGACGGAAAACAAAAAAAATCAAATTAAAATTCCTCCATACCTAGAAGATAAATTATAAGAGTACGGATTTGATGAATCGAAACTTTTTATTATGTGATTGCCCATAGTCTAATAATAGTAATATACAAATCCAAAATTCGGGGCGTACCTGAAAGTATTCGGGCATCCATAAAGGAAGGACGACAGCCTCCTCAAGCAGCCTTTTGGCTTCAGACAAACCTGCAACATCATCCCAACGGACACCTGGAGTTGAGTCTAGCACATCCCTTTCAAGCATAGCAGCCAGGTCCTCATCAGGTCCCTCATAAAGTCCCCTTTTTGACTTCCCGTCTTCACCATCGGCATTCTGATATCAATGAGGAAGCCAGAAATTTTTATTTGTTGTTAACAATAGGTGGAAAATACTGAATTAACATCACCACAGAAACACATTTACCAGTCTAAAGTTTCTAATACGCAGTACAGAATTAGTTAGACATTCATAAACGCAACAGAATTCATTATCTTTTTATACATCAGTCCTACTATTACATAACAACTTAGAAGTTTAATCACCAAACCAAGTAAGGGAAATGGAAATATCATAGTCAAGTTAACCACTCTATATGCAGTAAAGCATGCACCAAAAGGTAGAAACATATAACTTACAGTAGAGTCTGCCTTGGAAGGTTTTGAGGCAGTTCCTTTCTTTCCGGCAGTGGAAGAGCGGGCACCTGCAGTGGACTTACCAGTAGCTCCACCTCTTCCACCACGGGAAGCTGGGCCTGTCCGTGTTGTTGGACCACGAGCCCAAGCCCCATCTTGAGGTGATTTTCTCATACCACTTTGACCAGCCCTCGCGGGTCTTCTACTAGTAACATCACGAGTAGGAGGTCTCCACACATCAGGATCATCCATTGGACCACCGGATGAAGTTGGATACTCATCCAACGGCTGAAAAACAAAGGATGATTTGGTATTGA
Organism: Cardamine chenopodiifolia; assembly: GCA_963922655.1. Lineage (NCBI taxonomy): Eukaryota > Viridiplantae > Streptophyta > Magnoliopsida > Brassicales > Brassicaceae > Cardamine > Cardamine chenopodiifolia. The sequence continues at coordinate 17,086,791 of OZ000476.1, read as the reverse complement.
TGGGCGGAGAAGCAGCACGTCGTCCAGTGGGAGCTTCTTTAAATGCTCTCCTCTCTGCATCCAATTGCTTTACAACTCCCGTCTCTTCCATTATGGCTTTTTTAACATTCATCCATTTCGTCCGCGCCAAAGGATCATCAAGGGTGTTTAAATGCCTGAAACAGTATATTTTATCGCTTCAGAACCATTAATGCAGCACATAAGACTGTTCTATCTCTCTCAGCACTGTTTCTAAGTATAGTCACACCTTGAAACATTGCAAATTCTAGCTTCTTTTAAGGGGGAAATGATGGGAACTGAGCCCATTGCAATACAATCGAATTATAAAATGATCAAACTAGCTAGGGCTTGAAGAATTTGGCAAGGAGTGATAAAATCTAGATTCAAGACTCAAGAGACAGGAGCTACTTACTTGTTGATCTGAGCAATGGCGCCATCGAAGAAGATGACAGATGTGTCATAGGATCCTTCCAGTGCGTATTCTCTCGCTAATTTCAAGTGATCTTGTAGACCCGCCAACGAATTACTACTACCAACCATTTCTGTCTCTCACCTACTTTAGTCAAATAGCGGATTCCAATTCAAAATCTAGGGTTCCAAGGCAGGAGCTTTGATCTCGGGTCCCCCAAATTTCCCTTCTTTGTGTCTCCCCTCTCCAGTTTTCGGAGATGTGACTCGTCGGCGAAGTTGGAATGATGGAAGACAAAGTAGAAGAAGATGGAAGCCACGTTAATGGGAGTTATGATCCAGTCTCTCTTTTTATTCGGGTTCGATTTCAAATTTAGATCCGGGCCCATATACGGCCCAGTTTAAAGTCCAATAAAGCTAAATCATCGATTAACTTTATTCTCTGGGTTCATAAATTAAAATTTCAAATTAAAGGCCGATTATCATTTTGTCATAACGTGTAGTAGTCTAGCTCCTCTGTTCTAACGTCTATTATTAAACTGGAGTTTTTTTTTGAATTTAAAGTAAGACTTATAAGTTATAACGAATAAAGCTAATCCAAAATTTGCATTTGGCTTTGGTTATACAAATCAAAAGGGTAATTTTGTATTTATTGATAGATAAATCATTTGATTACATACACCAAAGTTTCCCAATACAAATGACTTTGTAAGCTATTGAATAAACAAACAACTTTATTTTGAAGAAAAACTATAACTTGAATAAAACGCGAAGTAAAAATCTTTTAACAACATATCACTCGACCATTCCACGGTGAACCAGCTCCTCTAATCCTTTCTTCAGTCTCTCTGCAGCGGCTCTCATTCCTTCTACCTGCAACCCTCCAAAGGAAACCCGGACGTGCCCAGGACAACCACATGCACGCCCTGGGATAACCACTACACCATGCCGGTGGGCTAGCCACCGCACCACCTTGAAATCATCGTCGTATCCCTCCGGTAGTTTTGCCCACAGGTAAATAGCTCCTTCTCCTCCCTTAACGTTCTCCTTCCCCAGTGGCTCAAGCGCCTCTTTAACAATCTCCCGGTTCTTCACCAGACCCTTTACCCGCTCCGTTATCCACCCAGACCCTTCCTCTAATGCGTATAGAGCCAGTCGCTGCGAGATTATGGATGCGCAGATTGGGATGTTGTCTTGAATTTTTGCAAGCTCTATTGCAAACCCATCTAATTTCTCTGAGTAAGCTATCTGCAGGTCCATCAAACAATTTTCATAAAATAAATCAAAAATCAACAGTTTGGAATAGTACTGGATCGAACACTCACATATCCAAGCCTCCAACCCATCATGCCATAGGTTTTAGAGAAGGAGAAGACGTTAACAATGTGGTCTCCCTCAACGCAACAATGTTTTAAACCGTCATACATGAAATACCTGCGATTTTTCAAATCCCTCATATAATATCAAATCCACATTCAATATGGACATCATGGGACTTAAGCAAACGAGAAACTCACTCGTATGTGTTATCTACAATCAGCCAACAACCCGCATCTTTGCATATCTCTGAAATCCTCTTAAGAAGCGGTTCAGGGACATAGGTGCCGCTTGGGTTACCAGGATTCACAACAGTTACAACTTTTGGGGTCGGTTTAGACTCAGAGAGTGTCCTCTCTAACCAGTCTGGGAGAAAAAAAGACTCTCAAGTCACAACTTAAAGCTGTTTAAGCTTGAAAATGTGATACAACGTCAAGGAGGTACCTGCGTCAGGATAGAGAGTATCTTGCTGGCCAGGACCAACAATTATGTTGGTGACTCCAGTCATCTGAAAGGCCATGTAGGAGTTGAAGTAGTATGGCTCAAACATGACAACCGAGTCACTTGGATCACATAGTGTAAGAACAAGATTCACAAACGCCTGCATTTGATTAAAAAAAAGAGAGTATGAGACTAGAAGAAAATAAAAAGAAAGCTTTGCAAATTGCAATGCATAGATATCAAATAGTAAGCATTACAGAGACTGGTTTACCTGATTGGCACCTGCAGTAACCATCACTGCGGATTTGGTAAGCTTGTTTTCTACACGCAGCTTCAGAAAAAGAAAAAAACACGAAACAAACAAGCTGAGTCACGGTAGTGGATTGAAGAGCAGCAAAGATGGTGACTTGATTGAATTGAAGAAGAAAGTTAGGTTCTTGTGGGATAACCTTATTGTGAAGAGCATGTCGTAACTCAGGAAGACCTTCATCAGGTCCATAAGAACTTATGGTAGGATCCCAAACAATCTCCTTGACCTTATCTAAGGCCTTTTGAGGAGGCTGCCAATGCACCACTCCCTGCATTAGAATGACATACAAAATTAGAATGAAAACTCACAAAATCCCGTCTTTTTCTAGTGAACAAGATGATTTATTAACACATTTCTAGAGGCCACAAAAGAGACATCGGAGCAAACCTGAGCGAGAGACATGGGGTTGGTCAATTCCACCATTAATTTCTGAATCTGCACACAGAACCATCATCCAACAATTTTTCATCCAAAAAGAAAAACAAATGAAGAATCAAATCAATTGGAATGGAGAAGTCCGATGTTGACCTGAGTCATGACAGGCACATCCGTAGCCAACGTTCTCCTCGAAAGCATCCCCAACGAACCCATTTGGATGTTTCTCTCAAATTCAACAAATTCGACCTGAAAGGAGTACTTTTTCAGAGATTTCAAAGTCGAAAATTGTGTGATAAATATCTCAATATATGAGAAAGTTAAGTCTCATCAACCTGATGCAAAAGGAAACCGCGTATTATCTAAAAGCAGATATGAGCGTTAATCACGCCTTTTCTTTGTCGTCTTCTTCACCAACTCTTCGATTTTTTTACTTTCATGTTTTTTTCATCTATCTCTAGTAGAGAGGAGATGAAAAATAAAAATAAACAGTTTCTTTACACCAACTTACAACCAAAATAATTATTGAAAAGGAGTATCAAAATAATTAATATACTCGAAAAATATATAAAAGAGTAACGTCTTTGTTATGATCTCATCCAATTTGGCTGCTTTCGCCCAAAAAAATATTAAAGCAGCTTTAAAAATCCATATCTACACGACGGATTCTGATATCAGTCGAAAGAAAAACTTCACCAGCACGAAGAAGGACCTTTATTGAAATTTCTTCTTTTTCTTCTTCTTTTGTTCCTTGCTCACTGATTCCTCTTCTACATGTGTTGTGATCAACCACATGATTTGCCTGAGAAAATAAACAAAACGTTGCGTTTCCACGTAGGGGTTGATTGGTTGCACACTTTGAGGATTTTTAGATAATTTTAAACTCTTAAAAATTACAACGAAAGCGTAAAGCATAAAGTCGGTTCCGTAGAATGATTTGACCGAGTTTCACTTTCCTTATAATCACATACATGCCCTTAATGTTTCCATATATTATATTATCTACCCTTTTTGATGTCATTAATTCTTTTGTTTTAATAATTCGGGTGATCCGAATCTAAAGATCCGACTAACCTGGATACAAACAACCTGACTTAAAAACATGCATAACCAAGCCCAAAGGGTCATGTTATTGTTTTCAATACTAGTCCAACCCAAAAAAAATCGAGCACTACTACCATGCCTTTATACTTTGATTCAACTCACTTTCATCTGAATATGTGTATATACACGGACATATATTCCTTGACCCAATTTTTGTCATCATAAAAGGAGCAAATTGGATCACATTATTCATTTTTTTTGGGAGTTTGGTCACATGCTTAGATGGGTAATTAGGTATGGCCAAATGGGGTAAGGTAGTGGAGGGACAGATTGGGGTTCAAAATATTGATAAATGGACAAACCAAACAATGACATATTTTAATGTCTGTAAGCTTATTATAGATCTGTTGCTTTGTTCAGATTCTCTTTCTATTTTTTTTTGTGTGTTGTTAGTTTGAATCGTAGATTTAACCTTTTGTCTTTGGATAAAACCGTAAAACGTTATTATTAGGTCCACGACGACCTCTCGTTACGCTTCCTCACACTAAACAGCTTTAACGCATTAGTCTTCTGAATAAAATAAAAACAAAAAGTATATATATATATATATATGTATAATATGACTTGATCGATACAATAGATATCTTTTAAATAAAATAAAAAAAAAATTATTATTATTTTGATCGATACAGGCAATAGATATCTTTGAAATTTGAAATCCAAGATTTCTCTATCTTTGAGTATGTAACTCCCATGTGGTAAGTAAGACAATTAATTGGTTCTAGCTCTTTGCTGTAGCTTTTGAAATTCTCGTGTGATATAAATATCTTAAAATACTTTTGGTTCATTTTTGTTTGTATTCATTCTTCGGTTATATCATTTAACATGAAAGATTCATATGAAAGTTTTGACTTATAATCATTTGACTTTGTTGCCGTTTCACTTATTAGTAAAAATATCGCGGAACTTTATTTGAAAAGAAAATAAATGGAATCAAACATTAAATATTACCTTTATTTCAAATTCAATTTTCATTTTAAACCTGAAAGTTGTTTGGTTAATACTCATAAGTCACAACTCATAAGGCTTTACATATGTTAATAAATAATTTTGAAACAAAAATTCAGCTTATAACGAATAAGGAAAATCTAGCAAACTACAAATGGTTAGAAAGATTACCTACAAGGCTATAACTAATTGAAAAATACAAGTATTTTCTGGATCTTTTGTCAATATTTAGATAAAACTTTGTAAAATGTATAACTGATCGTTTTAAACAAAATATGGGTACCTACAGAAAATGGATCATCAAGGCATTAAGTCGTGGAACATAACAAGGCCTGAAAATGCAGATTCCACCACTTTATTATTCACTTCCTAAGTTTGTTTTTTTTTGTTTCTAAGTGGCTACAGACAGATCTTAGCATCAACATAATATTATAATTATATTTTGACTTTGTCTTAATCTTATGCCAAGGACAATGAGATCTATTATAGTTTTATAATTCATGTTATTTCAAATATGTTTGTAGTACGTATTGTCGTGGAGAACTCAACAAATTCATGTAGATTTGGTCAAATTAACGGTTAGAAGCTTAGATACAAGTTTTGTTTTACATGAAATGAAAAAGGTTTATTCACAATAATTCTATCTTTTAATCAACACATATAATACCACCAGAAAGTCTAAGTATGCTTTTAACACGGAGCATAACCAATATAAATAAAACGGCTTCTTTAAGTTCTTCGCATTATTTTAAAAATTTGAAAGGATAGTGTAGAATTTATGGATGGATCCTTAGCATGTGGTGTCCAAATAATCCTTAAGGAACATTCAAAGAAACATAGAAGTTTTTTAAAAAGAAAACTGATTCTAAGGCATACGTGTATTTGGTCTTTGTAAAATATTTTACTAATTATATTGTATATTTCAAAAGTTTAAACTTTACCATTAAGCAATAACTGGTAGAATCTTTCTTCAAATCTTCGAAATTTGAACAGAGTTTGTATTTTAATCACTTATACTTAACCTTTGGACAAAATTATGTTGTTTAATCACATTTATTTACCTTTGGATGAATAGTCACGCTGTCTAGAGTAACACTGCGTATATTTTAAAGAGTAACACTGTGTAAAATGTAAATAAATGTGTACATTATGATACATTTACTGGAAACAGTAACTATTACTATATCGTTTTTTACTCTAATTGTTTTTAGATAAATTTAAATTAAAAAGTAAATAAGAAAACATTCCAACAAAGAAAAAGCATCATCTACATCATAAATCCTCACTAATTACAACATGTTAATGGGAAAATAAAAAACACACCAAACCGCAAAATAGCATAGATGATTAAGATGGAATATGGTAAATGATTAGTTACCAAAATCTATAAAAAAAAATATATGTTCAGTTACGTAATGAAAAAAAAACAATCACAAATTACTAGTCAAATTTTCCCTAATAAACAGATGTTAGTTATCTCCGGTTTCCCTTATTTCATGGTCAAATAGTCAATGAGTTTGGTTAGAAGTAATAAAATAAAGATTTGTTTTCAATAAAAAATTGCTATTTAAAAATGAAGTACTATTAAATTAGTATCTTTAAACACCTCCTCTATCCCGCTCAGTCTCACAGACGGTCCCTTTGCGTAAAAGCGAATTGACTATATATTTACTCTCTCGACCTGCCCAAGCTCCCTTCTTTTTTGTTTGAGGAGCTCCTTTCCCCAAATTAAATAACAAAAGGCTCTCTCTCTCTCTCTCTCTCTCTCTCTCTCTCTCTCTCTCTCTCTCTCTCTTTTTCTTGCCTGAAGAATTCTCTGGAGGGTAGTAGTAAGTTCCCATCGTAGTCTGTCTCCATCTTCTCTGTTTTAGATTTTTTTTTTTGTTTAGAAATGTGATTTTAATCGCACACCTACCTGCATTTTTTATCTTGAAACTTTATCTAGTTCATGGGTCACTCGGATTTTCTCGGTTAAAAGAAAATGTGAATTGATTCCTTTTTTACGAACGGATTCTTTGGTTTTTTTTTTTGAGATCTTGAAGCTATAAATCATGGGGTCTGTTCTTTTTTTTTTTTTGTTCGGATTTCTAATGGGATAAATTTACAGACTTTTATGTAAGAAAGATAGACATATTTCCTTATATTATTTTTCTTCAGATTTTATTTCTCCAAATTCTGCGGTTAGTCGCTCAGTCTTTGCTCTAAAATTGCTGCGACTTTTTCTTTTCAAGGGTTGAGGCCTTGAGGGTTTTTCTGCATTGTGGTTTTTTTTTTGTCAGAAAGTAATTTCACCTTTGAATCTGACTTGAGTTTGAAACTTTGGAACTTGAATTTGGTTCTGTAACAACTACATGGTGCAATTCTGGGTTGAGTCATGAATGATCAGATAAACGACCTTCGTTTAGAAGAATACATTTCCTTTTTTTGGGCTAAACAATTTCTTCCAACATCTTATATGCATTGGTCTCAGCATTAATACAAGTTTGTCTGTGTTAGTTGTGTTTTGTTGAATTTTCATACCATTGATCTTCGATTTCTCTTTACTTCAATTTCACAGATCGTCTCAAAGGGTTTCAATCATGGGGAATGAGAATGCTATTTGTGGCAACAACATATTACAGCCCCATGGTCGCCCTGTAACTCGTGCTCTTGCGTCTGCTCTGCGTGCTTCTTCAAAAGTATCTGATACAACACAGAACCAGGGACGCGTTCTGAGAGCAAACTCTAAAAGAAGAGCCTTGGATGAAAAGATAGCCAATGCACCTAAGAAGCGAGCTATTCTTAAGGATATCACAAACGTTACATGCGAGAATTCTTACACAAGTTGCTTCAATGTTGCGGTTGTTAACTACACATTGCCGCTTCTTAAATTACTAGTTTATATCACAACAAGTATGCTTTTTCTGACAGTTGTTGGTTTTTCTTTCCATTTAGGTGGAGAATTTCAAGCAGGGAAAGAAGGGACGACCGACTTCTTCCAAGGTGGCATCTTCTTCTGCTACTTCACAAGTTACAGATGCAAAGGTAGAAGTTGTGTCCAACTCAGCAGGAGGAAGCTTGTCTGGTTGCACAGGCACAAGCACAGGCACAAATGAAGCATCTTATATCTTTATGGCGAAACGGAGTTCCAGTTTGCCTCCAAAACCCCTTGAGAGACCAGCTTCTACAGGTGAACTTTAGTTACTGAAGCTTGTGTGAGTGATTTAAAACATTTCTGATACTCTTTTCTTCTTGCAAATGGTTTACAGTTGAGAGAAGTTGTGTTGGAACAAGTTCTAGTGTGGCAAGTGGCCCGAAATTCGTTAACATTGATTCAGCTGACAAGGATCCTCTACTCTGTAACCTTTATGCACCTGATATCTACTACAACCTGCGTGTTGCTGAGGTAATAATCCATTGCATTTTGATCTTATGATTATGCATCTGATTCCTTACGGCTTGTTGTCTACTTAGCAGCTTAAACGCAGACCATTTCCTGATTTTATGGAGAAAAGACAAAGAGATGTGACTCAGACAATGCGGGGAATTTTAGTTGATTGGCTTGTAGAGGTTAGTAATAGTTCCAATTTGCTAGTTGCTAACTTATGAAGTCTTTTATCTTCTTCTCACAAGTCAAAATTTCAGGTCTCAGAGGAATACACACTAGTACCTGACACTCTCTACCTCACAGTGTATCTCATAGACTGGTTTCTCCATGGAAACTACATGGAAAGACAGAGACTTCAACTGCTTGGCATCACTTGTATGCTCATTGCTTCGTAAGTTTCTTATCACCTAATCTGTTTCCAAAAATCAAACAATGCTCTGGTTTAAAACAGTCCCTTGAAATTTTTTAAAGAAAGTATGAGGAAATATATGCACCACGCATTGAGGAGTTCTGCTTCATCACGGATAACACTTACACAAGAGATCAGGTCCTGGAAATGGAGAGCCAAGTACTCAAGCATTTTAGCTTTCAAATTTACACTCCCACTTCAAAAACATTCCTCAGGTAATCTCACTAGACAGTTCAAATGCTTTCATCAAATGGTGTTGCTTTTTTAGTATTTTTGGTGATTCGAAGTATTCATCTTTGCAGGAGATTTGTTCGAGCAGCTCAAGCTTCTTATCCGGTAATGGCCTTTTCTTAATCTATATGATCAGATATGTCTATATGCTCATTAAACATTTAGCAGAAAAAAATGAAACTTTGTTGGTATTTTGGTTGATGATCTGTAGAATCCAAGTCTGGAAATAGAGTTTTTGGCGAATTATCTCACGGAATTGACGTTAGTAGACTATCAATTCTTGAAATTCCTGCCTTCGGTCATCGCTGCTTCGGCTGTTTTTCTTGCCAAGTGGACATTGAACCAATCAAGCCACCCTTGGGTCTGTAGTAAAACATTGTTCATTAAGACACAGATTGCTTCTGTCTCGACCGATCTTGAATCTCACTCGTCTTTTGTTATTATTTGTGTACAGAATCCAACTCTTGAGCATTATACAACGTACAAAGCCTCCGATCTAAAAGCATCTGTTCACGCCTTGCAAGATCTTCAGCTTAACACCAAAGGATGCCCCTTAAACTCTATACGCATCAAGTATAGACAGGACAAGGTAAACAAAATAAAAAGAAGTTAATATCAGTTTTGGTTTTGTTAAACCGAATTTAGATCCGTGGCGAAGTTAATAACAGCTTTTTTTGCATTTTACAGTTCAAATCCGTGGCGGTTTTCACTTCTCCAAAGCTACCTGAGAAGCTATTCTGAAAAAGAGACAACAAAACCGAGCGGTTCATCTCCTAACCGATATAACAAACATCTGTAACATTTCTGATGGTCTGGTTCGTCCCTCATTCATCTGTTAACTATGTCAAATAAAAGTGTCTTTCCACGGTCTCGATACCCAGTAAGCGGGATTACATTAGGGTTCGGTTGATTCCGGATTAGTTTAGACTGGTTTGATTCTTCCAAACCTGATTCGTCCTTGATTCGTAATACGAGTTAATTGTTCGAGCAATTTCTAGTCGGAATATCTAATATATATAACTAAATTTTAAAAAATGGCGGTGACAAGTTTAATATAATAATCGGTTTTATCTCAAAGATTATCCGTTTCCGTGTCACTCTAATTCAATTGGCGATTCTTTTAATTTTAAAAGACGTTCTTCTTCTTCTTCTTCCAAATTTAACGACCATGTTGTTAACCTTTCTTCGTCTTCCATGCTCTCTCCAATTCGAACCCATTTCTCAATCTCTGGTAAACGCCTCTAATATCAATTTCTTTTCCTGGGTTCCTTCTAATTTGGAGGTTTGATTCTATAATTATGTGGTTCAGTTTTGCTCTGCCTCCTCCTGCAAATGGTTATTAGATTGTTTTCTCCCCTTCTCGGTGTTCCCTGCTTGTTATGATCAGCACTCTTTTGTCTTTTGTGTATTATGGCTTTTTTTGATGATTCTAGAGTTAAACCATGTTTCTTCAGTTATAGCTCATGTTGGATGTTTCATTTGTGTTGTTATCAGACATTGGTTCGAATTTAGTTACTTTAAAACTTTTGATTTCTAATAATGAGCTTGATGAAACCGAAATCATTTCGTAACTTGAGGTTTTAAGGTTGTGGAAATGATGAGCTTTTCTTTTTGAAATGCGTGGATGCTCGTGGATTCAGGACAATTCAATGGTTCATGATTCGGTTATAAGATATGGGACGTCCAAGAAATGCTCGGCGTTACCAATACAAAAACAGTTGATGGCTCTTCAGTGTCAGATCTTTTTGAATTTATATGTTCAGGTCCTCTCGTAGACAAGATTGGCATTACTCCCGAAAGAGTTGGCCAGTCCATTGACAAATGGTTACTCTATGGCTCACAACTCTGTAGACTCTTTCAGCTTAATGAGCTTAAGCTCACTATTCCTCAGAAAGCTAGGCTATACCACTACTATATACAACAAGGTGAGTAACAGCTTGAATTTAACTTCTCTGCTTTATCATTTTGTATCATATAACACAGAATGGAAACAGAGGAACCAGTTCTTAACTTGTTATTTGGCTGCAGTCTGCCTATAGCGGGAGAGGTGACAGAGGCGATTCCTCAACATGGCATGAAGTTGAAGGACCTCTGACGGTAGTTGTATCTCTTAACTGTTTTGGTTCAAGGTTAAAAGGATACAAGTCCATAAAACTTTTGTGTGATTTTCTCCAGGTCATTCTCTTTGAGGGATGGATGCTTGGTTTTAAACCTATTCCCGCTAAAATTGTTAAAGCAGTGGATCCACAGCCGGAGATTGTGAATAAAAACCTTGAAGCGTATTACGACGCATATTTACAACTACTTTTACAACTACAAAAGACAGCTTTGGATTCGGTTTGAGTTTTTATATTATTGGGTTTTGAAGTTTAATATCCATTCACATATTTACAATTTTTAATTCGGATTCAGTTCGCTTCCATCCGTGTTTGAGTACCCAAAATATTAGGAAAACTAAAAAATTAGTTAAATTTAAATAAAATTTGAATATATTTTCACTAATATAACTAAAAAGTTTAGGATACTTTCATTTATTTTGAGTATTTTGGTTTTAAAATTATTGATATTTTGATTGTATAATTATAATTTTGGGTAATTGGATCTAAATATAATTAATATTTTTGTATATAATTGTATTTCAGATATTTTGTATGTTCGGGTTCAAATACTTTTTTTTGGTCGAATTCGCTTTGATTTTTCAGATTTGGATTTTTTGTCCAGACCTAGTTTGCATAGTAATTTTTTGAATTAAAAATAATAATCATTAAAAAGATTTTTGAAATATTTTGCATATTGCAATTCAAAAATGCATTTGTATTTAGTTATTTACCCATTTTCTGACAATATTTATGCATTTGTGATCATAATCTTATAGCCTTTGGAAGATCCAATGCGTTTACGTACGGGAAAGTAAAGACACTGTTCTCTTCACATCGGAACTGCACCAACCAAATTTGAAATACTTTTACTGGTTTATTAAGTGTTTAGTAAAACTATAGGAGTATATTTATTTATAGTCGTCACTATACTTGTCAGCTAAAAACCTAGTGAACCCTACCTATAATGACACGTTCCTTGTAACTGGCGGTTTTTATATCTCCAGGAAAGCAAGTGAATAGTTTGGTGATTAGCATCTACTTCGTGTGGTTATAGCCTCATTTATAGTTATAGCCATTTAGCACCTCCTAAACTGTCGTGAGTGGATTTAATTGCATGCGTACGGATACATTTTCAGTTTTAATTTCCAATGAATGACAGCAAAGTGGTTCGATTAAGGCTGATAAGAAGAATCCAGCGAATTATTAGACAAGAAATTTTTTGATAATATTATAGATTAGCGAGCATGCAAAATCTTATTATTGTAAAATTTTTTGTCATGTTTGAAAATATTTCCATTGTAGGAAAACTCAAAATAAAAGAGAGTTAGAGTTAGTGGTTTTGGTATTGTTTATCAGACTTTCCTCGCATAATCGCATTCGTGTTAAGGCTTGATTGGTTCACCTCGCATACTATATATATATTATCAGTTTTCACTGTCGGTTCAAAGATCGCATAGCCTAACATGTGTTCCTAGTTATCCATCGCACACGCTACACTAATTACGGTCTTTGGTCTACACTAAATTATGGAGCCCACGCGTTAAAATCGGGACGCTCTTTTTCAATAAAACCCACGCGCATCAGTTGCGCGTTTAGCGCGTGTGGCGAAAATCCCTGGACTTAAAAAAACCCACCGAAAATCGCTGATTTTAACAAAAGACTTGTTTCTATCATAATCCGGCGCGTCAGACAAGGATGATCTGTATTTTATTTAATTTGTTTTTGGATAAAAGGATGATATGTATTTCGCATCATCAAAAACATTTTGTTTTGTTTTTCTTGTTTCTATTTTTAATGTCGGATCATCAAAAAATAGATTGCGTAACAAAGTAAACAGTTTTTATTTCTTATATTCTCAAAGTAATAATAAATCAACACTTTGTATATATCAAATGTAAAATTCAAACAGATACATGTATGATAGATTTTATACAAAAAATAAAAGAATTTAAGTGTATTTCTATAACAAAACCTTTGTCGACAAAACGTATAGAGAATTTAATTTTAAATTCATTTTATTGTTACATATATACGTTTTTAGAAATTATATGCCGTAACTAATTTAATGAGATAGTATAACTGTAACTAAGTCGTAAATATATAATGAACATAATCCAATCTCTGTTAATTCAAAAGAGGTTAACAAAAAAAGATAACTACAACTTTTTAATGAGAAAAGTTTAAACTTTTAGTTAACCAGCATTTCTAAGTCTGAGTATTAGCTACGCATCTATATATCCGTGCTCGGATATATATATTTTGACGTCAAACGATCTTACTATTAACCGTGCTCGTATAAATTACAAATGCAATTTTCAAATCTTATTTAAAAATCTGTAATAACTCAAAAACATGAATCATAAAAGAAAAGGAAAAGAAAAGGTTTAGACCAAAGAAAAGAGGCGGAACCTAAACAACAGGGCAGAAGGGTCAGGCGTAACATTAACTACGTGGGTCCTACTGGCGACACGTGACGAGTTTACCGGCTTCGATTGCAAATCCGTGATCGGTAATTCCGGTTAAAAAGTTGTTTTTATTTCACTATAATGCTGCACATGGGAATGAAACAGTTGTTTAACAGTGGCATTTTAGTTAGTACAAAACAAAACGTATAGCTGTTATCTCAAACTTCTTTAGGAACTCGAACTTTTACATAAATTTAGACCCTTATATTAAATGATGCAATTGGTAGCTATATATCTACTACTATTGTAAATGTAACTGAGAGTTATTAATTTTGATTTATTTGGACGAGATAACCTATTCGTTTCTTTTCTCTTGTCTTGGACCTCTGCTTAGGTTTAATTAAACGCGAAATCAGTTATATATCTAATATCTTGAGTGACAAGATCTTAACAATAGAACGCTTGAGTGACAAGAAAAATAAAAACAATATAGAACGGTCCAACGCGTAGAAAGAATTGCGAAACCAGGATTTTTAAAAATACAAGTTAATCCAATTAAAGCCCAAACTAAGCCAGATTTCCTTCAGCGGGTAAAGAATACATCATATGGGCTACATGGGCTTCACTAGTTCACTTCATGCATTCAAATTTTATTTTTTTTGGTACCGTGTCGTAAAAAAAATTCAGTTTACAAACATAAACACGAGTATACAATTTCAGGTAATTAGAGTCTCAGAGTATTAAATCCGGATCCCTATAATGAACTCTTAGGTCTTGAAAAATATTTGAAATTTCGTAAATCTTTATTACGACCAAATCTCAACTATTATTAAAAAGTTAATTTAAATTATCCTAACACTAAATAATTAATTAATTCAAAAATAACTATTGAAATTCAGCAATAGTATTTTAAATTTTGAATGAGAAAACATATTAAATTTAAAGAATCAATGCGAACAAAAAATTAATAAACCTCTGAGATTGGTTTTTGTGGAAGGAACTTGCTTAATTAGGTAATAACGCTACAACACACCTTCTAAACAAGGAGTTATTACCTGACCGTACGATCAGATTATTACATAGAACCCTAAAGATCCAACGGTTAGAATTCCAGGTATAACGAAATCTCTCTAATCATCAGTTTAGTAAAACTAATCACTCTCTCCCGAATTACTGCGAAAGCAAATGAAGAAAGCTGAAAAATATCATCAGCCGTTTTTTTTTTTTTTTGAGTTGTGCATCTCAAGATCATGAAATGGAAGAAGAGTAGAAATAATAATTCAACAGCTTATTCGCAGTTTTTGTGGCAATCCGTTTCAATTCTGGTAAAGGCTTCACCATTTGTATCTTCTTCTTCTTCTTATCTACTGCCCCCACTATTGAATTTGTTGGAAGTCCAGTTTTGGGTTGTCGATCAGATTTTCATGGATTTGAATGAGTCATAATTGTTTACTTGACGTTGGATTTTTGTTGAGTTAGGGTTTCTCAGAAATTTGGCCAATTCTTCTATGTTTACTATTCCTCCTCAAAGCTAATTGCTTTGCTCATGGTGCTGTAACAGGTGAAAGTTTAGGCATTTGTTCAAGACATTGACTTGAATTGGCTTTGTGGTTAGCACAAATGATGTCAAGATATTTGCTGAGAGTTGGGACCGTCTAGTTGCTCACTTTGTGCCTTTTTCAGCTTTCTTTTTGGATTTAGATGGATGTTTCTTCCATTGGACGACATATTGATCAAGATCCTTTGTTAATGGAGCATGAAACAAACAATAGCCGCGACCACATCGTTGACATTACAAGTAATGACTATGACTCTTCATCAACATCTTCTATTGATGAGCTAACTCCTGAGCAAGGTCAAGAGAGAATATCATCATCAAATGGTAGGCCACACCCAACGTATCCATCTCCCTCATCTCCTCCTCACCAAAGACCAGCTTCTTCTAGGAGAGCACATGACAGGAATGGTCGCCGTACTAGGAGTCCATTGAATTCTGGCCTTTGGATTTCAGTTGAGTTAGTTGTCACTGTGGCTCAGATTGTCGCAGCCATAGTTGTTATGATTCTGGCTAAAGATGAACATCCAGAAGCGCCATTATTTACATGGGTTCTTGGATATAGCTCTGGCTGTATAGCCACTCTCCCTATTCTCTATTGGCGTTTTCGCACTTATAACCGAAGTACAGGGCAAGATTCTTCACAACGTGGTAGCTCTTCTCAAGGCAATATTAATCCTTCAGAGTCCACACCATATACAGCAGTCTCAGTGGCTCAAGCACCAGACGAAGAAAATAGCACCAACATGATAACAGCACCTGGAAACACTCAAGTTGGGGAAAGCTTAAGAACAAGGTAAACGTAATTTTTTTTTGGGCCTTGTATTGATTGGTTAGGTTACTAAGAAATCAAAACTGATCACTGTTTATGATTTGCAGACTCAATGGGCTGGTGGACCATTTCAAGATGGCGATAGATTGTTTCTTTGCGGTGTGGTTTGTTGTGGGGAATGTATGGATATTTGGAGGTCACTCATCTCCTTCTGATTCTCCTAAACTGTACAGGTATACGTCCTCAACTTCATCCACTCTTATGTCCCAATGGAGAATTGAAACTCTTTAACATTCGTGTTTTATGTTTGGCTGAGCCTCGCAGGTTATGTATAGCGTTCCTTACTTTCAGTTGCATTGGATATGCAATGCCGTTCATACTATGTGCAACCATCTGTTGTTGTTTGCCTTGCTTAATATCTGTTCTCGGGTTTCGAGAAAACTTCTCACAAACTAGAGGAGCCACAGTGGAGGCCATTAACGCTCTGCCTGTCTACAAGTTCAAATCAAAAAATAGAAATGATTTGGAGTTTTCAGAGGAAGGTGAAGGTGGATTTCTTCTTTTGGGATCCCAGAAGAAACGTATTATATCAGGTGAAGATGCCGTAAGTAACTACCACTCAGATCTCTTTAAGTTTCGCCATGGATTCATTCGAATTAGTAGGTTAATTTAATTGTGAGAAGTACAGTGTGCCAATTTGGCCTATCTTCAACTGTTGACAATTGTCTGCATGACTTGGATGTATTGGTTTTGCAGAGCTGTTGTATTTGCTTGGCTAGATATGGAGACGACGAAGAAGTTAGAGAGCTGCCATGCTCACATGTCTTCCATGTAGACTGTGTAGACAAATGGCTTAAAATAAATGCGACCTGCCCTCTCTGTAAAAATGAAATCGGAGAAAGCAGCAGTGCTTCCTCGTAGACAAAAGCTGAGAGCTACCAAATTTCCGTAAGAGTTGAGCACAGCTGTTTGGATCCATAGTCTGTTTTGTGTAAATAGGCTTGAGACTTGTATAGTAGAGAACACTTGATTCATTTTGTTTGTTAAAAGAGTTGTTGTAACGTTCCAAATCAATAAATTTCCCAATAATGGCATTATGTATTGATAGCACATGAGAGAGCGTAGATAAGATAGCACAGAAATATTTACGAAACAGATGGAACACCACTGAAAGGCAGGTTCTTTAAATCAAAAATTTCCAGAGGTGCTTAAACAGATAAAGTGATGGGGAAAATTTTAAAAATGTGGAGAACAACGTCAAAAAAGGAAGGAAGAAGCTCGAAACATCCCCTTAAGGTGTCGAGGGGGTATAAAAAAGAAAAGAAAACGAAAAGAGAAACAAAGACCCTTCTTTCTCTGTATTGTTCATCAAACTCGAAACCCAGCCTTTTATAGAAAACAATTATACACATTTGGCATGTTATAAACTCCAAACCTTTTTTTGATCCACACCTCTGCGACAGATTTCATTAAATCTCAAGTTTGATCCTGGTCTACAAGAACGGATCCTTCATCTTTTGTAAGTTATCTCCTCAGTTGATTTGTTTCTTATTGATAACTAAGCGCTTCTTCAGGTTGAGACAGAGAGACTCTTGAATGCTTCAAGTTGCCCATCGCTCAATCCAGTCTGACCCATTGGATGGTTTGGTGTGTCGCCATTCTCATTGCTCGTGCCAGATGAGTTGTACACTGAATCAGGCATCACAGAGCTGAGCTTTCCTTCGAAGTGAGTTGAACACGGAAAATAGTCGGCGCAGCGTGATTTCCATCCTGTAATTGTATCCATAACCCAGCTTATTATCTTCCAGCAACTTACTATGCAGAGAACTACTACTCAAATGGAAACAGAATAGTGAAGATATTTAACGCTTACTGGATGCAGCTTCTAAGTCAAGGAGAACTGTGTCTAGGAGCTTATGTACTGCTATACAGTCCTTGAGTTTCCATTCTCTTGCTGGCCCTAGAGCTCCATTTCTACAGACGGATGACCGATGTTAAACATACCAACAAAACAGAGAGCTGAGAGAGCAAGGAATCATAAGGTATGTGTTTGAAGTATACGTTTGAACCACTTTATTGGTTGAATCTTCAATTATTTTGATAGCCTCAGTTTTCTTGCTTGGATCTAAAATGTACAGCATTTCTGCATATGCAGCTCTGTGCACCAAAGAATCTGCGAAGTTGAAATGCAAATGTTACCATTTTAATCGGACACTGTAATATCTCCGTGATACATGTAATAAAGTTGATACGCACCTTCGTGTCTATCAAGAAACTCTTTGTTTGCCTCCATTAGTGATTTATTCTGCAATTGACTAAAATGCAAATAGATGGACAATTTATCTCACAACTGATGTACAAAAGTAACAGAAAGATTGGATAATAGTTTGACTAGTCACCTGATTGATGGGCGCTCAGCCTCAAGGACACTCCAACGAAGCTTCTCAGCCTCGGTCGTTGGAGCACATGTCGATCCTGTCTTGAGAAAGAATTTAACCTGCCATCCAAGTTCAAAAGTATAAGCCACAAAATATAAAACATGTCTACTCACATAACACTTGCAGGGAAGACTCTACATGATTAAACCCTTCCTTAAAAACATCACAATTTACAGATTTCATACCAAGGAACGATGTGAATCAGGGTTCTCCGCATCCAATTTAAGCAACTGCTTGACTGCCTGAAGAATGAAAAATGAGACGGCATAGCCCTTAAAATACTTGGACAAAGCATATTATAGAAACATGATAGATCCAATCTCACCAAACGAGAAATCAGTTACCTGGAATGCAAGCAGAAATTTTTGTTTTCTCATATTGACCTCAAAGGAAAGAAAATGAGTCTCTAAAGAATTAGGTGAATGCTTCTGGAGTAGTCTCAAATACTTTGAAGCCTCTGCCATTGGCTCTTCAACCTATACAGATTTAGTTCTTTAGTTAGCCTCTGATAAAGCTCTTTAGTTGTGGTGACAACCACAATACATCTTACAAATGAAGCAAACAACCTGAATTAACTTTTGCCCATGAGGATCTGGATCTACAGGTTTCACATTTCGTTTGCTAGACTTAGAGGCACCAGTGGCAGTTGATTCTTCACTCTTACTTTCAGCTTCCTGAAAAACAAATTACACTCTTAAGCCATCTCAGTGTCAATTTACTCGTCTAATCACTGAAAACACCTACTCTCTTAGCTCGGGCTTCTGCCTTTTTCTGCTTCTTGATTTTCTTCTTCTGAGCAGGAGCCAACTTTGACATTTCATCTTCTTCAGCAGTTGTCTTGGGAGAGTCATGCAATTTCAGGTAGCACCTGAACATCAAGCCAATAGGCAAATGAGGCTATAGTTAAATGGAATCAATTATGCATCCATACAGTAGACCCTGTCACCCTGTAGCTAGATTCATTTAAGCAACAAAAAGTTCACCTGATAGCTCTGGTTGCTGCTTTGTGGAAATATGGAAATGAATGCAATCGGTCTTGGAACTTGAGCATGTCAACATATGAACGCAGAGTCATTTTTCTTAAGCAATACGAGTGGAAATCAAATTGATCTTCAGAAATGTCAGCATAGTGCTTCTCCACAGCCAAAAACTTCTTCAGAGCACGTCCAAGATCACCCTGACGGAAGTAGCTATCTCCAGATGCAAGATCATACCTTTAACGAAATAAGATCAAAATACAGCCATTAGAAAGGTATCTGAATGTCAATTTTTTTACATTGGCAAAACTACTCGGGGTTCTATAGAGCCGCACCACATGCACTGCATATCATGAAGATTGTTGAGCTGATCACCCTCTTTTGTAAATAAGACAGCAGTTTTCTCAGCCAAGGGCACCTTCACCAGAAAAAAATCACAGAACAGAGAACTAGCGTTGAGGTTTAACGTCAAAGGGCATCGACCAAGACAATAAAATCTGAACAAAACCAAGATGAAAACCTGATCTGCTTGCAACATACGCTTAACACATTTGCTGTTTATATAACGATCTGCTAAGTCCATGCCTCTAGCTTCATCGGCAAGTGCAGCAGCGGCAGTCAAATCTCCTGCATGCTTCATTATTCGGCTCTGTTGAGAGAAACAGTACCAGAGTTAAGAAGAAACAAGAATATCCTCATACAAAAAAGACAACCAGATACATGGTGTGCATACATCATACAAACTGTTAACCCAACTGCTCTAACTAAAGAAGTTCAAACCCAGCCATCCTGTCAATAAAGTTTTCAAAATGTGTCTCCGCACATAGTGCAAGCAGCAATAGTGACACACCAAGAACCGACGGATCAAACAATTATAAGAATATTTCAGGCCATAGTAAACAAGGATACCTTAACAGAGTACAGATCAATCACTGTCGGTGTATGAGAAATGGCCTCGTCAATTTTAAAGAGTGCAACATCATATTGACCACGCCTGTCATAATGCTGCAATATGGGGAAAAAACGTATCAAGATAAAATACACAAAAAAACACATGTAAAATAGTTAATTATAGAAAGAAATTAAGACAGTAATAGCAAAAGTGAACCTGAGCCAAGAAAAACAATGTCCACAATAGTGTGGATGGGGGCTCTTTCACATCACTGCATTAATTACGAATTAAACAAGAGAATTGACTCATTATCACTAACTTTTGAGAGCATTTCAGGGTTATTTTTGTATCACGTTAATTCAATATATACATCAGTAATAAATTCAGTTGTATACCTTCCTTGGTAACTTCCAGTAGTCCTAATCGAATGTTCTATCTCAACAACTAGTTGCTCCAATATATCAGGCTGGATAAAAAAATAATTATTCAAACATTTATAGCAAAAATTAGGTGAAGCCAGATCAATGAAATTTGAGACAGCATGCTCAGGGACAAAGCAGGGAAACTAACCTTGTGAGGGTGATCATACAGAGAAGAGAGATCAGAAAATAACGAAGGAACACCCTGAGACAAGTACCAAAATATATAAGAACATATTCTATTAGAGCATTGTGTAAACGAAGAGACTCATGGGCAAAAAAAGATACCTTCGTCAAAAGAGGTTTAATGTAGTTTGCTACAGCCTCCTTAAAGTTTTCATCTTGCAGAAAATCCAGCGGAATCCTCTGATATGAGAACAAAGAAAATAACTTAACCCAAGTCTTAGAATTTCACGTGTCAGCAGCCAAAAAATATCAGACAAGAGCAAAATGAGTAGCAAGTAGTTTCCCATAAAGTAGAAAGATATTAGAAAATGTATGACATTACAGGCACTGATCTGCCTTATCTCACCTTAACAGCTGATGACCTAGTGTACTGCACACTTAGAGACTGGTACAAGGCCTTTAACTTCTCAATCTGGTCGGATGAATATTGACCACTTTCTGAATACAATTCAAGGCATTTTTGGAGGCCTTCATAATTTCTGAAAAAGTAAGGAACGCACTGTTTTATTTGTTTAAAATAATTGACAGTGCCCAAAAATATATAGAAGCCTTTGAGAGTGTCAATAGTAAAGACTGTCAACTTTATGCCAAAATTAATGAAGCAAAGCTAACAGATTTGGCAATAGAGAAAAAATGAGAAAACCTGTAATTGTCAGGGTTCATGGAAAGCAAAACCCTGTAGAGTTTATTGGCTTCTTCTAGACGACCAAGCTTTGACAAGAGAGATACCTCTTGTTCTTTGTAAGACAATTTATCAACCTACAAACAAACAAATGAGGAATGTTAAATCTACTTCTATGCGTGTGTCCTATGATCCAAATACATTCAACTATCAGTTTCATAAACTTACTATTTTCGACTCTTTTTTGTGCAATTCCTCAAGAGCTTTGTCAAAAGAACCACTCTCCTCGAGCAAGGAAACCTGGAAGGAAAAAAACCAAGCTGAGATTTTCTGCAGCTAGAGATTTCTAAACTATGCTGTGCCAAATGCAGGTTGCTCAAATAGAGAAGTTTCAGGGGAAAAGAGTGAACAGAGCATTCCAGGTGGCTTGGAGAGACTTTGCAGGGTTCATATCCAACTCTTCTTTTAAGAGGTATTTTTTGTCACAAAGTAATACAGGTGTGTTTCAAAAATGTATGATACAAGCAGTAAGCCATACTTTGTACCAACCAACTTGTACTTTTGGAAATTTTCGTCAACAGGAGATAAATGAATACTAGAGGCTCCATTGGCCAATTTACGGCAAGCAAATTTTTCAAGGGAAAAAAGACTAGAAAGACAACAGTCAATGTATGATACTTGTAAAATTTCTGCGTGATACCTTGTATAGAATCATTTCAGTGTGTTCAATTAGCTCGTTCTCAGGAGGATAATCATCCTCTAAGGTGCCTTCATACGCTTCCAAAATTTCAACAGCTTTAGAAGCACTGGTTTCAGAAAAAAGAAGTTAAGAGATCAAGATCGATATACACAGCTAGCTTTTACTAGTCAAAAGAAGAAAAGCTCCAGAATTATACTGAATGTTCATTGGTATATTATTTCCTAAAAATCTGATGTAAGATTCGTCCCAACAAGACATACAATATATACTCTTTAAGAGTTCAAGACTACAATTGCAAATCATATGAATAAACCAGCGCATTATCCAGCTAGCCAATAGTCCCTAGAAGGAAAACTAGCATTCCATTCAATGAGTAGAGTACCACAGCATATTAAGCTTTAAGGGTTCAAGGACCCTAACATACTTTGCGTTTAAATGCTGGGAGACTGCAAAGCCTATCCAGTTCACTCGGTGATTAGGTTTTAAAGTCAAAAGCTGCTGCCTGGTCTCCACGAAACCGGATAAGTCCCGCATTTGTGCCTAGGAATAAGAAAGTATACAATATGATTGTTGAAAGCATCAACAGAGATTAAAACTGAGACAAGCTTACACAAAGAAACAGTGATAAAAGTACGAATCGCCAATAGCTTTGAGAGTGAAACATCTAATTTGTGCACCAAATAAATTCTCCTTAATCCAGTTTTTCCTATAATTACCTGCAGGAGCGAGAGGTCTCTGAGGATTTCAAGGTTATCAGGATCTATTCTAAGAGCATTTCGGTAGCATTTGATGGCTTCTCTATACTCTCTGTCTGATCGGTACAGAAGACCAAGCACATGCCAGCAAACATGGCTTTTGATGTCATTCTGCATGAAAAAATAAAGTATGTTACCCTGAAAAATACCGTGTCTGGAAACTAAGGAGTGAAGTTACAATTATTGAAGAGCATATACGAACCTTCACACCAAGCCGAACAAGCTCATATGCTTCAGTTTTGCGGTCCATACAGTTTAGAGTCAGTCCTTTCATGGATAAAGTCTCTGAAAATGACAAAGAATAATAGCAACAAAATATTTAAAAGAAGGAAAAGCCCAACTAGAAGGGATGAAAAATAATGCAGTAAAAAAAAGAACCATTCAGCAGAAGAAAGAAGAGCGTTTACACAAAGCAGAAGAGATCTCAACTAACAAAAACAAACAATACCAAGCATCTCCTTTGCTTCAGTAAATGATCATACACTACAGCCTCATACTAGAAATCAGTTTATTAACTTCATAAGGAACAAAGAAAATATGGTGAGTTTTCAAAAAGTGGTTGATTCTTAAACTACAGACAAGACATCCAAGCGCCTGGTAGACCAGATACAAGTAGTTTGATCAAAATTGATGTAGTAAGCTCTATAGAGTTGCAAACTCAAACAGCAATGAGATATTAACATTAAATAAGAAAAGAAAAGAAGGAGAGTTATGATAAGAGACAACTCACCACCATGATCAGGAAACTTTTTTAATATGGCATCAGCTGCCTTCAGTCCCTTCTTGTACTGCTTAGTCTCATAAGATTTCTGCATTATAAGATTCACTCAGAATAACTTTATTTGATATACTAAAAACACTGAAAGATGCATACAGCATACAGAGATCAAGTGAGGTAGAAAAAGTTTAGTACATTAATATTCGTAAAGCTTGGCTTTCATATCCCATAAAATAAATTAAGAATGCTTAAGCTCTGAAAGATCATAGGCGACTAAAGAAGCCCAGAAGCAATCAAGGTCATTAGGGTCTACTAACAATAGCCGATAGTCAAATTAAGTAACTTGCTCCAACAAATTAACACATTAGGCGAAATAAAGTACCAAAACTCCACACAGTTTACTTCACATGTCAACGAACCAACACATTGACGGTTAACTTAATTTAGGGTTTAATAAAAGCAGATTCAACTCATAGTATTCCAATTTTGGCCGACTAGACACATCACATCGCATACAAGGTAAGAAAGTGAGAGGCAAAACAGAGAGAATCGGAACATACGACGATGAGCTTGAAGAGGTTGGCCTCTTTAGGAGGAAGAGAAGCCCCCATTTTCTTGCGCTACTGAGAGAGCTCGCGAAGATGATGATGAAGAAGAAGAAGAAGAAGAAGAAGAAGAAGAAGAAGATGATGTTCTTCGCGAGAGAGAGAGGTGGCGTACTATCCGCTTCAACCCTACTGCGAACAAACAAGGCACAACTCTCACTAGACCAAACCCAAAAGGGTATAAAATTAGGGTCTGTCTTCAATCTTCATCTATCCTAACCAATTTAGGTTTTATGTTTCCGGTTTATATTCCTTTCTCCGATTTTTGACCGGTTCACACATATAAACAAAAGCTGTTTGGAACAAATTATAAAACCGAATTAATTGCAACCGATTCAAACTGTAAAAGATAGTTTAAAACAAAATAATAATTAGTAGCAAGTCTTCTCGAACCGGAAAAACCGGGTAAATTTCGATTTTTAATTAGTAACATCTTACTGAACCGAACAAAACCGACTGACCAAACGTCTGATGATCTCTCATGTTTATCAAAATGTTACAACTTTTGATCTAAAGAAACGTTCCTGTAAGCAAGTTCTATCTCTTCTTCTGTCATCTCAACGGTCTCATCACTGTCGTAGCCAGAAGCAATCTGAGAGGTCCCTCTGCTTTTTGTTCCCGATGATTTACCGGCGTTTGCTAGCTCAGACTCGTAGATCTTCTTCCTCTGAAGCTATGGAGTTAGAAGATTCGATCTTTCCAAGCTCCTTCACTACGCGAGGGACAAAGCTCCACTGCTCCGTAACTGATACAATGTCCTAAAGTTAAGAACATTCGAGAATAAATTCAGACGGCTTTATTCAACCAACAAGAAACTGATCAAATAATGACAAAGAGGAAGAACTTTTTCAAAGCTCTAGAAATGTACACAAGAAGAGGCCATTGATAAAGCAACTATTATTGTTCAGAGACTAACATGCTTCTGTTCCAGAGAATCTATGGCGTCTTGTAAACAGGTTAAGACTCCTTCCGCAGCTATTCGCTTGAGTTCACCTGGTTCTGGCTGTTTTCCAATCCATGAGATGGTTTGAGTTAGGTCATCCCTGGCCCATTTCTTCACCTCCGTATCAGTTATGGTCTAATGGATGAAGATTTAAACATACCTTGGATGAGGTAGATGGTGTTCCCCTTGTTTCTGGTTTATTCTCTACTTGCTTAGATGGGTGTTGGCTCGTTTCTGGAGTACAATCAATTAAGTGTCACAAGGTCAACTGAACATCGAACTGACTCAGGGTAACAAGAAAAACTATTCTCTTGGTCACCATTTAACCAAACATCAACTTTAAAACAAGGTAATATTGATGAACCTCAGGAGAAAAGTTGTATGATTTTAACAGACCAAAAGTTTAGAGAAATTAGTTGTATTTGAGCTAGACTCAGGTAACATTTTTCTCTACTTGCATATTCACTGTTCTGTTCTGTTCTGTTCTTTAATCTGCTTATCATCTTCATCCTTGGGCTTCTTACTATGAGACTTACACGGACTAGTCTCAGGATCCAAGAAGGAAGATTTCGCTTCTGGGACATCTTGTCCTTGACACTACAGAGAATACTCTGCACAACACAAGACAGCCTTCTTCTCTACAATGAAACACTATCTTAAACCTAAGCCCCTAGTTACTTGAAACCCAGAGACAAAGCGGTGCAAATCTGCAAAAGAATGATGAAAATGTAAAGCATTCCTTTGAAACAGAAAACAAATTATAATGCAAATGAATACCACAAACTTGTCAATTTCATCATAAAAGCAAGGAAATAAGAGTTGATAAAAAAATAAAGGATTTGAAAACCAACCGAGTCTGGGACAAAGGGTTTTTCAAAAAGCGAGGAATTAAAATTCGAGTTGATCATACAGCAGGAGAAGATTATCAAACTTCAGCAGAGAACGCAGCGTGGCTTCTCGAGAGAGCATCAGATTGTCAAATTGATAGCCGGAACTCAAGTCAAAACAAAGTGTGTTTTTAATGTAGCAATTGAAAGATCTAACAAAAGTGGACGTTGACGTTTTTACCAATTTTTTTGCTCTTTTTTTTATTTGCTTTGCATAAACCAGAGCAAAAGAGTGTACAGATGAGGCTCATTCTCATATTCTTTCTGCTGTTGGTCGATCTCACTCAAATTCAGATGGGAATGTAAATGAAGTTTACAAGTATAGAGAATCAACCAAACTAGAGGTGAATGTAGATGTGCTAGCAAAATGAAATGAACCATGTGAATGAAAATGACACAAATCAAGAATCCAAACGGATCCTTTGAATTTGCATAACACCTTTTAAGAATAAGATTGCTCATGGACCTCGATAAGATTAGCTCTCCATTTTTTTTGTAATGATGTCGGCATTAATTAGCCATACTCGTGTTTGTCTTCTTTCATCCTTTAATTATGAGCTTTTTATCCTTCATTGAATAAGCGTACAAGGCGAGGAAACATCCTATTTTTGTCCTTGTCCATATCGTAAGTGTTGTGTCTCGTTTCCAGACATCGCACAACAGCTCATATATGCTCATCTTATCTTTCTCCCGTTGTGTTGTTTTGTGCTAGGAATCCTATAATACGATTTCAGGGCCAAGTCTGTGCAGTCAAAACATGTCAATGTCTATTTTCTTTTCTCGCTTGACTTTGGCCATGTTCGTTTGACCGTTGTGTTGTCGTCCGTCTGTTTCGACCCTAATAATATAATAAGTAATTCATTAGCTAAATCTGTTGATTTACCTTAGTATAAAAAGTCTTTGCTTTCCCTCTCGAGTCGAATCACTTTAGATCCTGTAGGGGAAAACGAAGTATATTAGGTTTTAGTCATCCTGATTTTAAAATTTTTTTTGGCGTCATCCTGATTTTATTATCTTAGTACCATTTAACATAATAAAACATATTGTCAATATTATTTTTCAAAGTAATAAATAGCTATAAAGGGCTATGTTACAAACGATTAAAAAACAATGAGAAAAGTCACTTAGACTTGGCCTCGAGGACATAAAATGTATAATGTATGATGATGAGGATTAATATAAATAATTGTTCCCTGCACTTGAAAAAGAAATACAATTACTGGCAGTAGAAGATAGCGTGGATAACCATCATAATAGTAGATGGATAAAAAGGACGTAAAATACCTAAGGATTTATTTTCAACCTTACCAGTTAGCTTCCAGAATTTAAGATCGACATGTTATTTGTTTTGCACCTTCTACGTTGTCCGTCTGATCCCAAGTTTCGTGCTCCTAATTTAATCAAACGGTCTGTTGACAAACAAAACAATTTAATCAAACGGTCAACAATAAAAACGAGGCTGATCAATCCATGCCCCATCGTTCTCATTCATCAAAAAATAAACTATTTGGCCAATTATTTCGTGTCTTTTTCTTTTTATCAATGGCTTGGCGAAATTTATTGTGACGAACATACCTTTTTTAAAATATGAATTACTGAATGCGACCAAATAAATATGATGACTATGTGAGCTTTGAAAATTCGACAAGACCATTCATCATGTGGGTCCAACACTCGCAGCAATGCAGTATTAGTCTATTCGGACTATTCCTATCTGCGAAGAAACGGATTGCTTCCCACTACCGTCGTTTATTGTTTTGATTTATCAAAGAGCCACCCGACGAATCACGATTCTTCCCTTTAAGGATGTCGACGCCGTGTCGTTTTGTTCTCGTTCACATTTTTGTCATTCGGACGCCGTGCTGTTTTGTTTTCTTCAAGTTCAACCTTTTGTCGTTTTGTTACTTTCATTCGGTGCCGTGCGTTTTATATCAGGAGCAGTCTACAATACTACAATAAAACAAGTTACATTCATATGCAAATAAATACATAGACTAAAAAAAAAAAATTGATGACAAAAAAAAAATACATAGACTAGAATCTCAAATACATATTTTGGTTTTAAAAAAGTTTAGATATTGCCATATCAAATTATATAATTAGAATTGTAAGTGACATCAACAAAAACATAATAATTTAATAATTTAAATTTTTAACCCGCATATATGATTCAAATGTACTATTTATAATATAATTAATTTTTTAGTTAGTAAAATTACAACATAATTAGTACAATTAGTATAATTTTATATAACTATTTATACAGTACGTGCATAATCATGAACCTATTTTTTAATAGTCAAATATGTACATTAACGATGTTTACAGCTTTATATACCATGTGGACACTAGACCTAGTCCAAGTTGCATGGAACATGCTGCTCCCCGAATATTGTGTTATTCAATTTTGTACAGCTAAGTAAATAGTGTTTATGTAAATAAATGCATATACGTTACAGATTAAATTACTAAGCATTAATGATTTAATTAATTAATTTTTAAAAATTTGTACTAGTAAAACGCTTTTTAGCAAGGCGACACACTGTCGCCTCGTTTTCGTTTTGTCACACGCGTTAAGAAGCTAAGTAAAGATATCGTGATAAAGAATTAAGATCTATATGTTCGCTGTATACTATTCACAACATTTATAAAAACAGAAATCTTTGTTCATCGGTGAAATACTTTAAAAGATGTCGAGTAGTATCGCAGAGTTAGATAATAATTCAATAATCAATTGTTTATGGCCGACCGAATATAGACATAACTACAGACAACAAGCGGGATAAAAACAAAAATGAACCAACCGAAAAAATTATAGAAGGGTTAGAGAAAATATAATATAGAAGAGAAGTTACGAGGAAAGACTCTCAAACATTAGTTTAAAAGCTGGATTTGGATAAAATTTTGTTTTATTCGATATTTTACAAAACAAAGGGCGTGGTCCGATTAATATTTTAATATGAGAAAAGAAAAGGTGTGATCTAAAATCTAGATTCAGAAGGTATTCAGAAAGTAGAGTCTTTAATGTGTAAGTCTTTAAGTTTTATCCTCGTTATCAAAAAGAAAGAAAGTTTTATTTATCCTTTACGATAAATTAGTATATTCATTGTTTATTACGCACTAGCATACTTATATAGAGCATTATATTAGATATAAGTGAGCAAAATGTTGTCCAAAATCCAAAACCAGTACTAGTCCAAAGGCCTTGTGTATATTTTATCCATCCATGTATACCGTCTTATGTTTGTATACACTTTTGGTTGTTATCTCGAAGTTTAACGCTAGAAATGTCCCACTTCAAAAATATTGACCATCACATCCTTCAACTTATCCCAATTCCTAAAGAAAAAAAAAGGCTTGTCCCAATTGATTCAAAGTCTCCATCTCGAAGCTCCCAACAATTAACCGTTGCCCATACTCTTATCAAACTTGGTTATCTTCATTTCATTTTAAAATAAAAAAATATATTAAATAAGCTTACAAAAATACTATATCTTTTTCAAACAAAACAAAAAATCCCGAATTTATCAGACGAAAACAAAATTCTCGATTTATTTTGTAACCGCTAAAAAGGGATATGAATGAGTAATCGAGTTTCTAGAAACTCTCATCTATTATATATCTTCAAATATCTATCTATCTATATACCTTCAAATATCTATCTATATAAAGCGGCACACTCCTCTTTCCCATTCATCATCTTCAACCTTCTCTCTCAATCCTATTCTTCTTTCACTGAAACTCTCACTCTCCTCAAAGATTCGATAAGCTTCCATTTTTTATATTTTGGCGATGGATCTTATCCCCAATCTTCCTTACGACGTTGCCCGAGAGTGTCTCCTACGCACCTCCTACAAACAGTTTCCTATTATCGCTTCCGTTTGCAAAGGCTGGAACCGTGAAGTCTCTCTCTCTGATTTTTTCCAGCAACGAAAAGCTTCACGCCATAGCCAAGAGCTTCTTATCCTATCACAGGCTCGGGTCGACCCGGACAAAGACTTCGGATCCGGAAAGAGTTTCGCTACGCCTGAATATCGGGTAGCTGTTCTCGAATCCGGGTCGGGTCTTTGGATGAAGCTTCCTCCGATTCCGGGTCAATCCAACGGACTACCTCTGTTCTGTCGATTGGTTTCTGTCGGGTCGGAACTTATTGTCTTAGGTGGGCTTGACCCGGTATCATGGCAGGCCTCCGATTCGGTCTTCGTCTTCAGTTTCCTCACCTCCAAATGGCGCTTGGGGGCAACCATGCCAGGTGTTCAGAGATCCTTCTTTGGGTGCGCTTCCGACTCGGATCGGACGGTGTTGGTTGCGGGCGGACATGACGAAGAGAAATGCGCGCTGACGTCAGCAATAGTTTATGACGTGGTAGAAGACAAGTGGACGTTTTTGCCGGATATGTCTCGGGAACGAGACGAGTGCAAAGCAATATTCCACGCTGGCAGTTTCCACGTCATCGGCGGATATGCCACGGAGGAACAAGGGCAATTCAGTAAAACCGCTGAATCTTTGTATGCGTCTACGTGGCACTGGGGTCCTCTTACAGAAGACTTCCTCGATGAAACCGGCGATACTGTTAGCCCTCCGATTTGCGCAGCCGGTGAAAACGGAGATTTGTACGCTTGCTGGAGTGGGGATGTGATGGTGTTGATTAATGACACGTGGCAGAAGGTGGGCCAGATCCCTGCCGATGTGTACAATATATCTTACGTGGCAGTGAGGCCGGGGAAGCTAATTGTGATCGGCAACGGCAAGGCTTTGGCTAGTTACGGTGAAGCCACCGTAGGGTATATCTGTGATTTAAGTAGTTCTCGATGGGTAAAATTGGAAACACAGGTTGGTCATGTTCAAGCTGGCTGCTTCTTGGAGGTCTAACGAAAAGATCCTTGGAGTTTGAACCTAAATCCCAACAAATTAGTCGGTTTTCTCGTGTGCTAATGTAGAAATCTTTTCGTGAACAAAACGAAAAAGAAATTTAGTTGTCAATGTAAATATACATACTCTATTAATATTCAACTATAGTGTGACGTTTAGTTAATATTTCTTTCCTATAGAAAAACTTAAAATTGAAAATTCAAACTATTAAGAAAAAAATAAAATAAAAATTCAAACTTTTAAGTTTAAATGGTCAATCTAACTAAAAAAATTTACCAACATTTGTCTTCAAAAACTTTTAAATATGAAATTTAAAGAACTTGAATGGGTTATATTGAGTAGCCTATTTACATATTTTATTTTAGGCCCATGTAGACCAAAGTTTTGTTGATGCCCTCTTGGACTTCAATGGGCTTGGGAGGGAATTTGATTTGGGTCCTTATGTAGGACAAATGGACGGCTGTGATTTGAGCAGAGGTTTGAAATTTGGATTACACCTGAGGGGCAGAGTTCGAAGATAGACACTGACAACTGACTTTAAAGATAGATACAGAGACACCCTCTGTTACAAGTAACATCTATTTAATTTTTTCATACAAATAATAAAATGCATTATACTTTTAGCAGAAAAATGAATCGTAGCCGTTGGATCTGCAGAGGAAATAGGCGCCGTTTCAGTCTGCGTCACAGCTTTGTCATTAAATCCAACGGCTAGCAGCTTTATGACACACGAAAGAAAAAAAAATTAATGGAGCACTGTTACACTTACCCTATCAGTATAGAGAATCTAGCTAATTTACTTTCTTTCTTAACCAAAAAGTCAACACACTTTTTGTAATAAGTCAGCCTATGTAGGCTATCAATTCATTCAGCAGCTCATACATTATCAACTTGATTTTAAGACAAATTAAATACACAAAGATTACGTTTGATGGTAGACTTGTCAAATAACGTTAAAAATGGCGATGGTAATTAATAATTTTGGTTATAGCAAAAAAGAAACAAACTACATAGCTCTTTCTTAACTCTTTTTAACTGATCTTGTTTTCTCGTTTTCACTTAACGATCTTTACCTTTTTTTTTTATGACCAATCTAAATCACCCACGCATATATATTGTCGCTGATGTAAGTAATTGCCGCGTATGAATTAAGATTTTGTATTCTAATGGAGGTGGAGTACACGCACCGGAATAGTTGACCCTTCAAAAAGGTTGATGAAGGATAATAGAAAAAACCCGGATATTATCCCTAACAAAAATAGTAAAAAGTATCACGTGTCGCCAACTTAAGATTAAAAGCCTAAGCTCAAATTACGATTATAGTTCTAATTAACTGAGTCGCAATAATCATCTTCAATCCGGTGACTAGTGCCATTAGGAGAACAAAGAGGAAACAACGGCAAAAGCTCCGGTGCTGACTCGGCGCCGCTTCTCGGACTCGGAAGGAAGTAGAACCCTTTTTCGGCTATGGCTTTTTGCTCTTCCTTGTCAGGTGGCGCGTGGTGATCCTCACGCGCTGAATGCGGACTCACGCGCCCCCAGAATGAGTCGAGGTGAGAAACCGGAGAGACAAGGAATCCTCGGTGGAAATGGCTGAAAGGGTCGTTAGGGTTTGTGATATTGTTGACCTTCAGCTCCATTTTCTTTGATGATTGACGGCGTTCGTGGAGCTTGAACGCCGGTTTCTTTGGAGTTAATGGAAGTTTTTGTTGTGCAGCGGAGACGCCGGAGGAAGAGGATGAGAGATCAGCTGGTGCTCCGGTGAGTTTTTGGACGATGTTGCGGAAATTGGAGGGATCTGCTTGAACGAACATGGTGTTTGGGTCGGTCGCATAGCTCGGCGGCTGGTGGTGCTGGTAGCTCATGGTGGTCGAGATGACAAAAAAGAGATGTGTGTAGTTGAAAATGTTGAAACCTTCAGAAGAATAGAAGAGACAAGAGAAGAGAAGCGTGTTTTGTTTCTGTCTAAAAGACATTCGTCTGCCTACTACCCAATTAGTTAAAGAAGACCATCTTGTTTTTTTTTTCTTTACATTTTTGCCAACATATTAGTAATATAAAAAGTTGCTAATCTGTTTGACTTTGCACGTCTAGATTCTATAGTTGATAAGTTGACTACATATAAATAATGTTTTAGTTGCTAATAATTCACTAGTATTTATGGTTTGAACACGGATTCAAACTTTTTCTAGATGATTATTATCTCCAAGTCAACGCCTAAGCTAACCATACATTATTATAACTGTTGCCAATTCAGTACCCGAGAAGCGAAAACATCGTAGATCAATTCGTGTTTGTTAAAAAAGTCGGTTAACAAATTAACTAATATTCCACAGCATTCCACTAATCTAATATTTCAATCTACATTTCATACACACAAGCGTTATATATGTATATATAACATATATGTTTACAAATTAAAATGTTGACGTGGTGAATGAATTGATGATATGTAGTATAAAAATATAAGTACATAGAATGTTGGTGTCGAGGTTTGTGTAAGTAACTTGGTAAATCGTAATGTAAGATCCTGACCGTGATACGTAACACACATAATTGTCATATCCATGATTTATCATTTTCGAATTTTGAATTCCCCAAAGAAATAAATGCAGTGACGAGAAGTGCATCCGAAGTTCCCCTACACAATTTATGAGGGTTCAAATTTTGAAAACTAAATAATTAAATGAATTTAGACGATATATAAAATTCGTACATAGTTGAGTAATGAGTATGGAAACGATGAAATTTTAGTTGTTGGTTTGCTAGAGATTGTGATTACCTTTCCAATGCGCGATCGCCATATTCTACGTTCGCTTGACCAAGAGATATGTCAGCTTGACGGACAGAACCACGATTGACTACGACGATGGAAAAAGCCAAAAGATCGATCTCCTAAGTTTACTTCTTCTCACCTTATATTTTACATTTGTTATCAAAATACAAAGGTCAGCACCATCAGAATTTCGAGCAGATGACGAAGAAAATTCGAAGCAGATCGTAAATTGTTCATCTGTCACCATTCTCGAATCTTCATGGTTGAATTGAATTATATGATGCTTATTTTAGAGTATATTGCAAATCTATCACCATCTTTTCGTCAGATCTATGATAGTAGTTTTAATATCCCTGTCTTAATTTTTATTTATATGTACTTTTTTCTATGAGCTCAAAATGTCAAGCATGTTACAATTTGCTTAGACTGGATGATTGGTTGGCTTTTCTTTTTTGTATGACCAGTGAATATTATTGCTCTGTGGCGGCTCCTTAATTGAATATCATTGCAGATGTCCTCGAGGCCTTGAGAGCAAAAAAAACAGAGTTTTGGCTTGGAGATTGAGACATCGCTGTACAGAGGAAGACATCGCCCGTGTACATTAGCACAAACGAGACTTCTCACTGAAACTCACTGCGTAATCAAACTCCATGAATGTCATTTGCTTGCTCTTCTTCCCTTTTTATCACTGTTTCTATCACTCTGCTTTCTCCACTTGACTTGCAATAAAAGAAAGTTCAAAAAACCTATATTCAAATTCTCTTCTCGAAGCTTTTAGAAAAATATAATACAGAAATCGTATGGTTTTAATTAATATAAAACTTCAAAAATCAAATCAAGCAAGCTTTAAAACCCTTCTCTAATTCGTCCCTGTTCAAATTCTTGCCAATGAAGACGATCTTGTTCACTCTCGCCACGTCTGATTCCCATAACCGGTCTGCTGATCCTTGAAATATGTCATGAACTCCTTGAAACAAGAAACTCTCCTCCATGGTGTGGACCGAGATGAGACCTTTCATTCTGTAGTTATCCTCACTGCGTTCCATCAGTAATGTTCCCAGCCACATGTTTGCCTGATGGATTGTGACACAATTTTAAGGTTAACATACGGTTTCACAATCAATCTCAAGCTGCATATATACTATATTACCTTCTCAAGGTCTAAGCTTCCCTCCCAAGCTATACTGACTGAAGAAACAACGGGATCATGTGTGTGATCATGAGAATGATGATGATGCTCTGCGGTTGAAGAATCAGAGACTGATTAGCTTGTCATGTGAGAGACCAGAGCCAAAAAACCCATGTTTGTAAAGCTGGAGCATGCAGTCAGTATAACTGATAAAGACTTTTCTAATAAACTTACCATGTTGATCGTGGTGATGGTGTTCGTGATCATGGTGATGATCGTCGTGACACTCATGATGATCTCCCTTATCATCTTCATTCACAGAGCTCTCGATTCTGATAAAGCAGAATTTACATGACAAACAAACAAGAAAACCTTAATAAATGCATACAGCTACGAGACACCAAATTATATATTATCATAAGTTGAACAAGAAGCAGACCAAAACCTCCAATTCCAAGAACATAATACAAGTCAACATTCCCATACTTTGTCCGAGTCATCTGAGCCATGCTTTTTATTGTCTGTAGATAACCATAGTAAATACGTTAACATAGAACAAAATTGACAAGAATGGTCTAATAGAAACATATAATCATCTAATCTAATGAAGTAGAAGAAAAAGAAGAAGCAGGATTAACCTTTATTCGTTGCACCACCGAACCTAACTCTGACTCACCAACAAGATCAGTCTGCAAGAAAGTACAATCACTTTTCAGACACAAGAGTGAATATGCCAAGGAAGACAAATACATTATAGAAAGTCAATAACTCCCCTTTACATTGGGGATCCATCACTTGCGACGTGTATAAGATTTGTAAAAGCAAAGTTATTTGTAACTATAAACTATTTTAGTTCCTTACCTGTTGTCTCAATCACTATATGATCAAACTTTCCTTTCTTCTTATTGACTAATTCCGAAATCATCCTAACAAGATCACCCCTAACGTCTTGATAGCGTCGCCATTTTAGTTTAAATTGACAAGAGTATAATAAACTCTGTAGCTTCTATATACATAACAGATATTTTTGTTTTTGTTTTCTCCTTCTTTTGAAATTGTACTAATTTTCAAATATAAGTCTGTGGGCCGTGGGCCGCACAGCCTTAGTTATTCTGACTTCTTATCTCAAACAAGCTTATGATTATCCAAACCGTTCAATACTTAGGTTCGGAGTACACAAGTTTGCAAAATTGCAAATTCGTCCTTAACTTGTTAACCTGATCTCGCTTCCATACCAATACTTTTGCATTACTGAGAATTAATCTCTAGACCAAAAAGATCGAACTAACCAATTAGGAACTGTAACACCTTGCTATAAATAATATGTTACATTCACCTTGTTAGAATGCATTCTTCCAAAAAAAAATCGGAAAAGATCTAAAACCCAAAAGAACAGAGTAAAAAACTGAAGCAGATCAGTTTCATATCATCTCTGAGGCTGGTCAGAGGCAGAAGTTCCAACTGAAGGTGTAGCCGTCACAGCGCTGGCTGAGCCATTCTCAGTCGGTGGAGCCACTCCCCATTTACCTTCTGACTCAAGCGGCTCGAATATATGGACTCCACCGTCTGAGAGACCCACAGCAAACATATTGGATTCTTGGGGATGAGCCGCGATCACCAGTGGATGGACATTCGAGTTGCTGCACACACACATTATGGATATTCAAATATTTAAGATTGCTCTGTTTTCATTCATTCAAATGTTTTACTCACCTGAGAGAAGCTGGCAAATATGCAGAGGGATTGACTCTGCAACGCAATCGAAGGTTTGCAGAGCTAAAGACACAGATCGTGGCGTCCATGAAACTTGTGTATATCAATTGGCTATCACATGAGAATGTGGCATATGTGATTGGAGCTGATGATTCACGCACAGGCCACTGAAATATATAAAAACAATCGTAAAGGGTTTCAGAAGCAAGGAGAGAAAAACAGACAGAGAGAGAGTAATTAATTACTAAAACCTGTTTCATGCATTCAAGCTTGGTTGTCTCGTATATAGCGAGCTGAGTTTCATGGACCACGAGGAAATGTACTTGATCATGATGAAACTGAACACGTGTGTCTGAAAGAGTAGCTGTCGATCGTCCCTGTGGAATTTGCAGAACCTTGTTTTTCTGCTTCTCCCATCCATCCGTGTTCCATACACAAAGCTGCATAAATACAAAAATCAAAATATTCCCGATAAGACGTAAACCGATTGGAATTCTTGATTACAAAACATAAGACGAATCAGTACCTGAGCGTCTGCTCCAGACGAAACCAGAACGTTTAGTACATTGGAGAAAGCAAGGCCAGTTATTCTCTTAGAATGTCCTTTGAGCTTGCTCTTAACCTCATCAACGCGAACATTGTAAATCTGTATTGTACTATCATCCATCCCAATCGCAATGATATTGTTGTCTTGAGGGTGAAAAGCAAGAAACGTTGCAGCAGGAGGAGGTGGCATGAAAGTAGCCATTGTCTGCGTTTAGCCAACAACACTATCAAAATGTAACAGATAAAACATTGTCTGTATTTGTTAGACAGAGCGCTGTCTCTAGCTGGGATTTTACCTTAAACGTCATCATATTAAACAAAGAGATCTTTCCTCCAGATGCTGACATCACGTAGGAATCATTCTTGGATAGAGCAAAACATGGTACTGCTTCTTCTGGATTAGTTTCAGCCACATCATTTGTCATTAAGATCCCGCTCGCTGGTTGCCACTGCTGAGGAGGTAAAGAGGCTGTTGCCTACACAAAATCACATATTGAATTTCAACATGATATCACCTTTTTTGCGATCTTAAAGGCACATTTTAGACCATACGTACCTTTCCAGTTGCAATACGGTCATTTCGCTGCCACTTCCATAGCAGATGAATAGCATTTGACGCCAATGCCAAAATTGCATTTCCCGAATTTGTGAAAATCAATCTCGCTATCTGCTAACGTTTTTAAGTCATTAGAATCAAAGCCATATAAGTACAGTAATGTCAGTCTATGTGTTAAGTACAGTTATGTCAGTCTCTGTATTAGTACCTTGGTGACTCTCACATTCTCCGGGAGTCTCAACGAACGGCATTGAGAGGGTTCGCCGACTTCAGTAAGCTTCCATACCTTAGACTTATCATTTGATTCTTCAGTGATCACTGGCTTCACATCCACCATATTCCGTGAATCTCCATTCTGTTGTAAATGTAAGTGAGCAAGGACGATGATTGGACACAGACCAAAGGATAGAAAAAAAACCCAAGGAAAAAACAATCGATTCTCATACCATTCCAGGGATGGAGACAACAGAGGCAGGTCTCTCTGCCACCGCAATGTTGTTAATTGCGGGCTGCAAATGTGAATGAAAAATTGAGTATTGAAGAAACTTCGACTTGGGGTTAGTAATTTGCTTGTTGAAGATCCAATGAGCAAAAAATCCAGTACCTTGGAGGATTCAGAAGATAAGTTCTCGACTGTGTGCAATAGCCTTAGACCATCTGAGTTTGCCATAACCTTAATCATATTTTCATTTGCAGAAACGGCCAAGAGAGAGCCTTCCTTGTTAAACCGGATCCGTGGACTTGCCTACAAAATATAGAGAGACATGATGGCTGCAAATGAAAACATCCGATTTCCAGGAAAAATCGAGGTAGTAGTTAATATACCTGGAGACCTCCATCAGCATCAATGGCAGTCAAAAGCTGTATATTGTCCATATCCCAGAACTTAATGGAGAAATCATCACCCGCAGCGAGATAGCGGTTTTTAGTAGTATCAAACTGAACAACACCAAGAGAACGCTTGTGGAATCCTTGATAAGTTCTCTTAACAGCTCCTTCGCTTTCATTCCACTCTACTATGAATGACTCCCCATCTTTACTCGTCCCACAAGAAAATAACCTATCCATGTGAATGTATATATAAAAAAAACAGACTTTAAATTTTGTCACCACCATCATGGCGAGACAGAACAGAATCAAGGCAAATAAATAACGAGAATTATGCTAGAACCTAGTCCCATCAGCACTGTAGGCCATCGTTGTACACCAGCGACCAGGAGCTTCATAGTCAACCCGAGAACCCATATTATCATATAACCATGCTTTTATTTTCCCGTCGAGGGCAGTTGAAAAGATAAACTTGAGCACAAGAAGAAATAAACAAGTCAAGACCAAAACCAAATTGAAGCCAATTTAAACTTGTACTTAGACAAAAAGAAACTGATTGAATTGCTACTTACCTGAATGTTTTCCTTGTAGTGAGGGCAGATAGAGTAAACAGGAGCTTCATGGCCTTCAAAAGTATGCCGTTTAACACCCGTTGCAGCATCCCAGACCTTAATTCAAAGAATTAATTAATCCCTCTTTTGAGTTCCAAAAAAAAAAAGAGTTCTGGAAAGGAAATGAAAAAGACAGAACCTTGATGGTTTTGTCATCACCACAAGTAGTAACACATAGTTGCTTGTTCGGACTGGAGAATGCAATGTCATTGACACCGCCAACATGAGCATCAATCTGAAAAAAAAAATCATTTTAATTACAGGAAATGAAAGAAATGCTCCTAAAAAGTTGCAAACAATGTAACACCTCGAGGTGTTGCCTCATATCTTCACCACCGTGATAAGAATATAGTTGTACAATATGTCTCGAATAAGCAACTCCTGCAGTTGAAAGCGCGTACGTTAATAGCCAAATCAGTTGACAGAGCATTTTTAATCTCAAATCTTACCGAATAAGGAACCATCTGGGCTCCAAATTACACGGTTGACAGAAACAACAGGTTCTTTCACCAAAGCAGCCTAAAGATCATAAATATTGGTTACTGAAGTTTCAAATAAATGCCAGATATTAAGATTCTCGTTGATTTTCTTAAAGAAAGGCACCTGCAAGGGCATCGAACATTTACTCAAGTCCCAAACTTTGAAAGTCTTCTGTACTAGACGTTCTCGAGAGCCGACTTCCCAGAGCCCAATATCCCCTACATTCGTACCAACTGGAACAATGCACGCAAGAAACTTCCGATTTAGAAAATTTCTGATGATGTTTGTTACATGAAATTATAAACAGAGCAAGAAAAGGACCTAGTAACAGAGTCTGTTTGATAGGATGGAAATCCATGCTCATGGGAGATGACCCTTGGCTCAAAGTTCGTGCTACTGTCTTGGGCAAGTCATCAGGTGCTTTGAAGGTTTGAAGATGACCATGAGCCTGCCCCGGGAATGTCATTGGTAACATGTTTACACCTAGACTCACCTACATACGGGAGAGCATAAAAGAAATATGTTTAAAGTTTAAACTGGCATTACCAATTAAGTAAAATTAGTATTGATAAGAAAATATATAATATTTGCTTCAGATTTTTGTCACCTCGTCAGATATCCCCATAGGCCTTGTTCTCTTCGAGACATGGTCTGAATCACCTGATGGATAGTCTACAGCAGAATTAGTCGGCGGAGTTCTCGGGTGCTTCAAGGCTGCTAAAACCAAAATAGGAGAACATGTTACATAGATCACAGGTTATACTTAAAAGTCCTGAAAAAAAGGCAAGGATAAAATTTTAAGACTATAGTTCCACACAACTTCTATAAAGAAACACCACATTTGATAAGCAAATTACCTTGGATGGATGGAGCCCCAAGAGCAATGGCTCCTCCAGACACAGCTGGATGAGGGACAGAGGAAGGACTAGACATCCAACCAGCAAGAGGTGTTGGAACTGGAGAAGGTGTTGGTTGAAATGGCTGGAGACAAAAAGGCAAGTCAAGCACGCCATGTGAAGGTAACCATAGAACTAGGACCAAAATAAGCAGAAATTGCACTTAATAGAGAATACAAAATAAGTTGGAAATTGTCCTACCCCGTGTGCGCCTAAAGGAGGAAATCCCCCGGCTTTTGGTAATGATCCAAGCAGCGTATTGTTGACAGGGGATGGTGCTCGTGCATCATTTGGTAAGCGACATGAGTGATCCACAAAGAGGGTCTTTATATCAGGATTTGGCCTTGGGTTTTTACAAAGCTGATGCTGCCAATTTAAGCTGCAAGTTATGCAGTCACATAGAAACTACGAGTTAAAGCGGCTGAGAAATGAAACATTGAAGTGAAGAAGAAAGAACAATCAATACCTCTGATTAATCAGAGTCCTAAGGCGTGAATTTCTAAGGGTAGGAAACTGCAATTTATCACGGAATAATGGATTGGCTTCAATCAACTTCTTGAGTTCCACCAACATGATAGCTCTAGCGGACTTTGTGTCCCCATACTTGGATAACTGCTCGTTCTCCCTGAAGTTGAACAACTTAAACGATTCATTCTCTTCTGCACTATGTTTAAGACCTCAAACTTGTTAAAACTTAAAGCCCCTAGATGGCTTACCGGAAGTTTTCTAAGGTCAAGAGCTGAGTGATTTCCTTGAAAAGCTCCTCATTAAAAGTGGAAAACACTTTCAAATCTTTCACTAAAATCTCGACAGCCTTGGGACGATCATGCCTACAAAAAGCAACCATTGATTCACATATAAAACAGAATTATTCTTTTGTTGCTTTTTTACTCACATTTACTTACTTATCCAAAGCCTCGAGATACTTCTGCTTTCTTATCTCGAAGAAAATCTTCATGGAGTATCTATTATCATCAACTTTTGTAAAACCAGAGAGATACTTCTCCACCTCATCCCAGTTTCCATTGTGAACCTCATCCTCAAAATACTTCATATTGAAGAAAAACCCAGATTCTTGTTCAAGCCTAATATCAGAAATCAAAGTTAATGCATTACCAAATAACTATGATTCAACAAACGACAAGACAAACCCCAAACGTAGACTTACTTGTGAACAGTCTCTTTGAACTTTTCTTCGTCTAAAAACTGTAAGATCAAGAACACAAGCTCTCTGCTTAGAGAAGACATGTCTTTTTAGCTCACTACGGTAAGTTTTCAACTCAGATGCGGAAAACCCACCTAATCTATCACCAGATCTGCAAAAAAAATTATTAATAATGGCGACGATAACCTTTTATGAACATCATCATCCAAAATTTGGGTTTCAAATATTTCTGGATAATAATTTTAAGAAAATTTTAATACCCTCTTTCTTAACTAGATCTTTAAAACTATCTCCCTCCAAACGTCTCTATTCCGGCGGTGTTTTTTAAATTGAGCAAAAATGGGGGAAAATTAGGTCTTCCTAGTATTATTATTCTCCATCGAGCTTAAATAGCCCATCTTTTTACTACTACATCGAAAGGGAGATAATCAAAAACCCAGAAAAGCTACGTTTAAAATAAAAGTAACCAAAACATAAAAATTCAAAGAGCTAGATTCCATTTACAACAAGCATGAAGCTTTACTTACCATGAAGAAGACGAAGAGATCGATTTCAGAAACAAGCCCTCTCGAGTTTGAGTTTTCTCTCTCCTGAAAATGATAGGTTTGCTTTTTGGACTCTCTTTTTTTTCTTTCGACCGCAAATATGAGAAGAAAAAAAAAACAAGTTTTTTTCTCTCTTCAGTATTATTTATACACGAACATTAAATCTTGCAGAAATGGAGACTTTAATTTAATACCCAAAAATAATTATTAATATGCGAATGTGGCGGATAACGGAGGGTGATAAGAACAACAACCTATAACACGATAAGGAAGGTGTATATAATAAGAGGAACCGCTTACACATAAGTACAGTTAAACCAGGACATACGACTTAGCCGGCTAATATTCTCGACGTTATCGGCTCGAAATCTCTAGTTGCTAGCTGTACTCCACGGAGACATGATCCTCTGTGATGCGACAACGTTACACCCTCCGCGAAAACCGTCGATCAGGTACGATTTAATCGTATGACTATTAATCCAACGGTTTATTCGCGTTCAAAGCGAAGTTGCTGCGTCCCCACAGATCCCTCATAACACGACAAACTTTTTCCTTCTAAGCCGTATCTTAAGTTCCTTGCCCGTGAAATGACAAATATTACCTAATTTGCCATTACACCATT
Organism: Cardamine chenopodiifolia; assembly: GCA_963922655.1. NCBI lineage: Eukaryota > Viridiplantae > Streptophyta > Magnoliopsida > Brassicales > Brassicaceae > Cardamine > Cardamine chenopodiifolia. The sequence goes on along the minus strand of OZ000476.1, from coordinate 17,044,169 downwards.
TATTCTTGAGATGCCGTACTCGTTCAAGATCACGTGATGCAGAGATAATGGAACCTAATTCTCGCGTTATGACAATTCTTAGACGATTTCTCTTCCATAGGAGATGTCCATAACTCACTGGGACTCGTAATCTCAAATCATTTTCTATAAATTATACCAGCCTCATTTAACTGTTTTCGATTATTTTTTATATCGCAAAATTTGATGTCAACTATATTGAGTATTTACACACCACAAATCAAATTTACAAAAAATTGAAAATATGGTTTATAATGTCTCCTGTTATTTTATATTAATCTTTTCGCTAGAGACATCGAGTTTGACGTCATTACCTTCAAGTTTTTCGCACCAATAGAAGATAAATATTATTTGCTTTAATTGCTCAAGAGTGATATATAGATGGTTTCTTCTACTAAAATTATGGGTGCACAAGAAAAGTATAACTTTTGAAAAAGCATACTTTTATTCTTTTAGTTTACACGGTAACACGAGTGTCTACTTCTCTATTAATGTTAAACAGAAAAAAAAACAATATCTTCAAACAAGAATACCAACCTAAAAACGTATTCAAGCAAATATAAACTCATGCATTGTTTATTAGACATTAAATTAGTAGTTTATAGCATACCTATAGATAGGTTTATGATTCAAAGTACATGTGCATGATGTAATTATTACTTATTAAGTCGATTCTAAGTTTTATAATCTTTTTAAAAGGTTTATTTATATAAACCTTTAAATATATCATCATTGAAACTACCGATTATGCTATGAGAATCTCGATTTTCGTGTAAGTTTTTCACTACTACTTCGATTTGCTTTCGAAAAATATGTACCTTTATAAACTAAACCAATCATTAATTTAAAATATTATAAAAAATGATTTTCTAAATAATAGGGAGTAAGTAGTTCGCTACAACGTCTAGCTATTTTAAAATGAGTAGATTGTTCGATAGATCTTTCTGCATATTTACTTTTATATAAATCTCCAGATCAGAGCTCAAGTTGTAATAGACAAATAGCTTAATTAAATGAGTATCTTTTAATATAAAAATCTGACTTACACGAAAACATCCTAAATAAATAAATAAATAAATATATATATATATATATTGGGCAAATGGCATTAAAAGATGGAGAAGTGAATTAAAAAAAAAAAAGAAAGATGGAGAAAGTGAATGGTGGTCTGTATTCACTGCAACCTTTTTAAAAAAGCCTCCGGCCAGAAAGCAGTGCACGTTGGTCCCATCTGGCGGGTCTGTTCCAAAGTCTAACGAGATAATTAAATTCTTACAAGGGATCTTGTTGTTGTTGTTGTTAAAGAGCTTACAAGGGATCTTACTAACCATTCACGATGTTACTTGCACTTACTTGGTTAACCAGAAAAAGTTACTTGCACATATCCTGTTGATTTACACACTAGTTGCTATGTTCTATTGAGTGTTGCTAGCCACACCTTCCAACGATGATTAAATGCACCTTTTCTAATTTCGAATTTAACCGATACTAGCATTGTAACTATTTTTTCTCCTCCACAAAATGTTTTGTTGTTGGCTCAAAGTTAATTAAAGAATTAGTGTTCCCTAATGACACTCACAAAACAGAGCTACAGTACATGTCTCTTTAATAAATAAATAATTTGTTAAATATATGATTTACATTAAAATGTTACTCTTAAATGGTAACAATAATATTAAATTCTAATAATATAACAACGTCAAATGTAAAAAAAAAAAAGGTTTTCAAGAGTACTGAAATAGTTGGCTCCACACATCAAATTAAAAAAATTGAGACCTTATTTTTTTAGGGAATATATACCATTAATTCAATTTTATAATTATATTTTAAAATATTGGAGACAGAAAAAACATTTTATTTATTTTATAGCTCAATCGGTCGATGATGTTGCTTTGAAATCTTTAAGAAAAGGAAGAAAAATAGTGTCAAATACAGTATAATTGAGTATGTTAATAAATGACTAAACTCCACTAACTATAAAGCGCACTACATATGTTGATATGTCCAGTAAACTACTACTACTGTTATTGGCTATGTTATTCACTTAATCGGGGTTAATCTTTAGAATTTAAAAAATCAATTTCCAAACTGATTAGTAAAAGTAAGAAATTAATGGGCATAGGGTGTTTGCTAATCACTACTGGTCACTTTTCCACTTATGGATGATTTCTCGCCTCCTAAAACACTTTATTGCTTTGTTAGTATTCTCTGTTCCATTTTATAAGAAGTTTTAAACAATTTTTCTTGTTCTAGTGTATTAAATGTTTTGCAAGTTTTTATGAAAATAATTAATTATATTTAATTTTTGTAATTATTAGTATTGTAAAATACTATTTATGATTGGTTGAATTATTTAAATTTTAATATTTTTTATTTTAAAAATAAAGGATAAAAAATATTTAATCTAGTTTTTTAAAGTCGGCCTTTTAGCTAAAAACCTCATTCTTCAATTTATCACTTTCTCATATCGCGGTATCTAAGCGATATATTGATTTGCTTTCCAGGAGCAGTTGTCGGTTGTCCTTGCATTGTAATGTGGGACTTTCTGAATTTCCGAAGCCATGATTATATGGGGCACTATTAATATTATGCCAAAAGAACAAATGAATAATAATTAATTATTACGATATGTATATGTAAGACTAATTTCCACGTATCCAAGACATTGCCGCTAATTTTTTTTGTTTCGGAAAATTGATTTTGTTTGTTTTTTCTCTTATCGCTTATGACGACGACAACACCAACATTTTTTCTCTCTTTTTAAATGTTTCTAACGCCGCTTCGTTTGAAAATTGTCTATGATCATGGTTGTGTCTACATGTTTGAGACTTTCCTAATAAATATACACTTAAAAAAATTTGAACCGTTGCAGCGGACAAAATAGATTAATATTATACCATTATGGCTTCAAGATGGATACTAATTTGTTGTTGATCAAACTTTTCTTTTTAGTAAAAATGATTTGTACTTGGTCGGCATCATTTTTTTTTGTCCGCACTACACTTCTACTGTATATAATTTTTTTAAAGTAATAATCATTAAAAATCTAAGGCAGAAATAGTACGAACTACGAAGTCTTTTTCGTTGAAAAATTTATAAAAAGTATAATATTTATCTGAAACATCTAAAAATCAGGTTCTTTTGGATTAACCGGTCGATCCGTGTTACCAGTTTTGAGTGGGTTTTGAAAAGTTTTAAACATGTTTGACCAAAAAAAAAGAGAGGTTTTAAACATAATCTGATTTTAAAAATATTAAACCAGATCGAACGAAGAGAAGAATTTGGAGATAAGAACGCAAAAGAAAGAGTTGAGTTATATCAGTCATACCGCCGGATTCGCTGACCTCGAATGAAATTGACTTTGGAAAATGATTGATTGGATTGTTTATAGAATGTTTGTACAGTTGAAGGTTTCAACCGGATTAAACCGGATACAATGGGCTTAAAGCCTTGGGAAAGTAATTACATGTGGATTGTCTTAGAGATATGATAATTTTGTAGCTTATATGAATACTTTGTGTGTTGTTCAGGAGACACAAGATATATATAGCCCTCTGTGTCTTCCAATTGAATGGCTAACACTGCCTGCTTTATAGTCGTTGGCCGGAATCATATTCCCATCTCCGAAGCTGAAGTTGGATCAGCTGCCAAAGTACACTTTCTCTATTTTTATATCTCTAGTAGAAACAGTGAATCTGAATCATTCAAGTTTACATTACATGTTCCTGCTTTTTATTTTCCTCTAGGGTTTTGTCTGAGATTTGTATCATTGTCAACAATGGTGGCGTTCTCGTTGTTTACCTTATTATTATGGGCGATGTCATGGCTGGTTCACTTCATCACATTGGGGTTTTGGATCAATGGTTAGGAAACGGATTCTGGGATCACCGTAAAGTTTTGATCTTGATTGTTATGATCATCTTCTTGGCTCCCCTCTGTGATTTTAATAAGATTGATTCAGTAAGCGTTACATCAGCTGCTCTTGCCGTTGTCTTTGTGGTTGTCTGTTTTGCTGTCGCCGCGATTAAGCTTATCGCAGGGACTATTGACCCTCCAAGGATGACTCCTGATTTTGGTTCCAAACAAGCAAGTTTGGATCTTCTTCTTGTCATTCCGATTATGTCAAACGCTTACGTGTGTCATTTCAATGTTCAGCCCATCTATAACGAGCTCGAAGGCCGATCGCCTCATAAGATGAACCGAGTTGGCAGAATCACAACAGCTATTTGTGTTGTTGTCTATGCTTCAACTGCTATATCGGGTTATCTCCTCTTCGATAAGGACACGGAAGCCGATACTTGACCAACTTTGATCAAGATCTCGGCATCCGTTTTCAGTTCTGCAGAGAATTACATTGTCAGAGTCGGATACATTCTTCATCTAGTTCTCGTCTTCCCCGTGATCCATTTCTCCTTGAGGGAAACCATCAATACCTTATTATTCGAAGGCTCGCCTCCTCTCTCTGAAAGCAAAAAGAGGTATTTGGGACTCACTGTGATCTTACTGGCTCTTATTTGCATTGGCTCAACGATGATCCCAAACATATGGACTGCTTTCAAATTCACAGGGGCACCTTTAGGATCTCAATCACTGGTGTTTGTTCAGGCTAAGCCTAAAGATTTCCGGTTTGCGAATTCTATGTATACGGACCAGATTCTAATGATATTATTATATATATACACGATTTTGCTGTTTTTCTAATTAATAATCTCCTTTTACCGACTGCGATTCATAGTTTTTCTCTTTTCGCTTTATGTTTTTGTCTTGTATCGTTTGGGGATCGGTGTTATTTTTGAATGTAGTTTAAAACCGAGTTAGTTTACTCTAAACCATACTCCATTTGTTCCATTTTATAAGAGATTTGACCTAAAAACACGAAGTTTAAGAAACTACACTAAATCATTTTTTGTTTTATATTTTTATATATGGAAAACACAAATTAATATCTAATTTTAATAATTCAACCAATAATAATAATAATATTCTACAATATTAATAATCACAAAAAATTAAATATAATTAATTATTTGCATAAAAACATAAAACATTTAATAAAATAAAACAAAAATACCTAAAACCTCTTTTAGAATGGAACATATGGAGAATTTAAATCGTTTAGTAACGGATATAACGATGAAGCTATGAATTTTTAGTTGGTTGTTAGAGTCAACATATCGGAGCTTGGAGATTTATGTACTTTGGCAATTAAAGGGAAAGTAACGAAACTTAAGTTCGACTTAAAGGATATCACTAAAGATCTAATAGCCAACTTAAAGACACCTTTGATTCATGACAACAAACAAAAAGTACTAATTATATGTGATCCAACGATTTTACCTCAGTTGTTTAAGCAAATCTTCTAATATAATTCTTAGTATTGGATTATTCTATTAAAGTGGTATATCTCCTAATTGATTTACAATTCATCGGGGCCCTAAATCATTGATCGATAGACTTCAAACATAATGTGGCCAAACCGAAAATGGATGTGGAAGCTAGTGGGCTGCATATGAACATTACTTTAAATTCCACATGCTACCTGACCCGTGATCACCACTCGTGTCTTCTATTGATCTGTATAATATTTTTTTATAAACTATAAGCTTATATATATGTGTATATTTATATATCGAATGTTCTGATTGTGATAGATGAATATTTTGCATGATTACATCCGCTACTACAAGTGTCGATGTCTTTGTAATCACAGCATTCGATGATAATGGCTTGTTTAATCTCTTAAAAGCTCAATAATCATTTATCTTCCTCCTTAATTCAAAAAGGCATACTGAGGATAATCATTAAACTCATGGATTTGTATTCATTGACTCAAGTAATAAAATAATAATAAGAGAAATGTATACACGAATTAATACAAAAGGTGTATTTTAATTTTCATAGTAGCTCTTTGTTTCTTTTATTATCGTTAGTTGACCAAACTACGAAGATAATACTAAGTATTAAGTTAATTAATTCAGCTTACCGGTAACGAAGAGAAAGATTCAACTTAATAAAAAAGTAACAATTTTAAAATAATTTGGTCACGGAGATATCTATTACAAACAGTCGAAGATGTCTACAATACTATAATCTATATGGCCATCAAAATTACATTCATTTATTTTGTCCTTTTTAATATTTTAGTGTCACGGTAGTCTTTGCATTTGTTCTAAAATCACTCTCATTATCTTTTTCGCCATAGTTTGAGACAAAAATGGATTTCAATCCAAAACAAAATTGTTTTCAAGGGTATTTAAGCAAATGCATTGATATATTGATTATTATTATTAAGAGTAAATGAAATATTAGAGAGAGTGCTCCAAAAAGCAAGATAGCATTATATGCTCCATTTCCCACACCGTGATTAATGGACACAACCACGCTCAGAGTCATCTCCATGTGTTATTATATATATATATATATCCTTTTTTTATTTCAAATTTTATTTTTTTTGGTGGATCAAACATTTTCTCAATGATAAAGATGTGGAAACTTGGCGTGTTAGAAAAAGAAAAGAAAAAAAGATGTGGGAACTTGTTCATTTTTCGTATCCTTTATTTCAGTTTGGTCTACTTTAGTCCATCGTTCACCCACCTTACCAAGTAAGCCCCGCTACTTTATAAAAAGTCAAAAAGAACCCCAACCGTCTCTCCTTTATATATGTAATTGAAGTTGAACGACTTAACCTTCACAAACCAACACTCTCATCAAACTTTCTTCTCCCACAGATCAAAAATCTCATAACAAACAATGGATTGGTTCTCATGGCTCTCGAGAACGAATCTCGAAGCTTCTCTCATCTACGAGTACGGTCTCTCCTTGTCAAAGAACGAGCTCGAATACGAAGACGTAGCTTACTTCAACCACGAATTTCTCCAGAGCATGGGGATCTCAATCGCCAAACACCGCCTCGAGATCTTGAAGCTCGCTCGGAGGGATCGGAAACCGTCTCCGCTCACCGCTCGTTCGGTTTCAATAGTCTTGATTGCGATTAGGAAGACCGGGAAATGCTTCTCCGAGTATGTTAGGGCCTTAATCCGAAAAGAGGAATCGTCTGGGGCTCTGATGATCGTGTCGAGCAGCAGCGGGAAAGGTGGTTGGCTGAAGAGGAAGAAGAGATCAGTGATGCCGAGCAACGGAAATGGCGGATTTGGTAAGGAAGAGAGACTTTTGTTGACGAATGGGACTCCTCCATATAGGCTCGATAGCTTCTCGAATCCAAAGGAGATTATTAAGTGGGATTCAATGTTTCAGAACCTTAAACCCACTTGATCATCTTTGAATGTCTCTCTCTGGTGAGGAATGGGATTTTCATCATTTGAGTTGCGGTTCGTTTATCGAGTGTGTGATTATTTATGTGTGTGTTAGGCTAATTAGTTTTGTTAATCGAACCGGTTTTTGGCCGGTTACATATTAATACACACAAGTTACTAATCTTATAATACACTCAAAATAAATATGCCGCATAGTACAATAGGAGCCTATAACTATAATAGTGAAAATTAAGTAGATGACATCTATGAGTGTATTTATATCTTCTTTCATCTAAACAGTCTTCTCTCATCCTCTGGAGATATCAATGACCCGTTGACTGCGGCTGCAACCGGAATGAGCCAGATGCATTGAGAGCTTCGGGCGAATTCTCATCGTCAAAATTATGGTCAGCAGAGTTCCAAGCCCACAAACATATTGGTAGGTTGCAAGAGAATGGGCGAAGAGATATTTAGATCCCTTGATGCTAGAGTCTCTGGTTCAATTGAAAGTTTGGCTTAGCTTGAAAAATATTCAGAGAGTGACATAAAAAGTAATTCAATGCTTTGTTTAAGAAAATTATATTCCTAAGAATAAGATGGCTGTTAAGATAAAAAAGAGCAGCTAATAATTCTGTGGGGGATCTGATAAATGGATAAAAAATGTTTGTATTTGGTAATGTAAGTTTTTCCATTACAATATTAAAAACTTTGGGGTCAATTATGAAAATTAAATAATGTGCGAAAAGGACCCATAAATGTAAAGAGCTAAAGTTTCTTTACAGAATGAGAGAGAGAGAAAGAGAGAGAGAGAGAGAGAGAGAGAGAGAGAGAGAGTTTACAAATCCGTAAAAAAAAATCCGAAATAAGACAGAAAGAAGAGAAGAAAGACGCAATCCTTTCTACCTGAAATGGCGGCGGCTCTGCAGACAAATATCCGACCGGTCAAGTTTCCGGCTACGTTGAGAGCTCTCACCAAACAATCGTGTAGAATAAGATGCGCTGTTGCTTCTCCTGGGGAAAAACGATACAACATCACTCTCCTTCCCGGTGACGGCATCGGTCCGGAGGTTATCTCCATTGCCAAAAATGTGCTACAGTAAGCTGGATCTCTTGAAGGTTCTCTCTCTATTTATCCATAATGTTGTTGCTGTTTAATATCATTTAGGAATTTACTGTTTTCTGCTTGGGACTGGAATTGGTGATAGACGTGAGTATTGGAAATTGGCGACATTTTATTTTCGGAAGAATGGGATTTAGTTAGAATCGTGAGTTGGGTTTATTTTGGATTTTCTGGGACATTGCGTCTGTGCTGTGTTAACAGGAGTTGAATTTAGCTTCCGGGAGATGCCCATTGGAGGAGCTGCTTTGGATTTGGTCGGAGTGCCCTTGCCTGAAGAGACCATCTCCGCTGCTAAAGGATCTGATGCTGTGCTTCTTGGAGGGTCTGTCTTCTATTCTACCATTTTTCTATTTTCTTCTTGGGAATATTCAGTTTGTTCATCTTGGTATAATTTCAGGTACAAATGGGATAACAATGAAAAACATCTGAGGCTTGAGAAGGGTTAACTTCAGCTTCGTGCTGGTCTCAAAGTCTTTGCAAATATCAGACCTGCTACTGTTCTCCCACAGGTAACCATCCTCAAACCTAATCTCACGAATTTCTTGCTAGCTTGAACAAGTATTTTGTTTCCTGAGTGAAAACTCTAATTATCTTCTTAATCAGTTAGTGGATGCTTCGACCTTGAAGAGAGAGGTAGCAGAAGGTGTTGATCTAATGGTTGTAAGGAAGCTTACAGGAGGTCAGTTTAATTAGTTTATTTTAACTGATTGTTATTCTTGTCTTTCTTGTTCTGTAGTGAGACGGTATCTTTACAATGTGATGGTAACAGGTATTACTTTGGAGAGCCAAAGGGCATAACGACCAATGAAAATGGCCAGGAAGTTGGCTTTAATACTGAGGTTTATGCTGCTCACGAGGTACATTATTGAAAATTTCGATGCAGATTAAGTACCTCTTTCTCTCTTTGTTAATTACTATGCACAGATGTAATAAAGCATTTCTTATGTTCCCTAGATTGATAGAATTGCTCGTGTTGCCTTTGAGACTGCTCGGAAAAGGCGTGGCAAGCTGTGTTCTGTTGACAAAGCTAATGTCTTGGATGTGTGGTTGATAATTACATTTTCTTTGGATTATTCCTGTTTCTTATGGAACGCATATAACAGTGAAGCCAACACGATTTTCTTGTATCCAGGCCTCTATTTTATGGAGGAAACGAGTAACAGCATTAGCCTCTGAATATCCTGATGTTGAGCTGTCACATATGTATGTTGACAATGCAGCGATGCAACTTGTTCGTGCATTTTCCAAACTAGTCAGCGTTGATAGCACTTTGATGTGGGAATTGTGTAAATACTATTTGCAATGGTTTTGATTGTTTCATAAATGCAGTTTGACACAATCGTCACAAACAACATTCTTGGTGATATATTATCCGATGAAGCTTCAATGATAACAGGAAGCATAGGGATGCTTCCATCTGCTAGTCAAAATTTTTTTAAATTTCAAATTGAACTTTGTATTTGTTTTCTCTATTTGATTTCCTCAGTGATTCGGTAATAATATAAAATAATCTTATCTTTGAGTATGCAGATATGTTCTTGTCTGAACATACACTCGACATGTTTAATACAGGGACCTGGACTCTTTGAACCTATACATGGTTCTGCACCTGATACTGCTGGACAGGTTCTAACTCTATTCTTCAAACAAACACAAACTTTTCTTCCCTGATATAAAAACTACTTCTATGCCAAAATAAAGAGCACAACTTCTCGATTCTTTGAATTTTTCAGGATAAGGCAAACCCATTGGTAACCATTCTCAGCACTGCGATGCTTCTGAAATACGAACTTGGAGAAGAAAAGGCAGCTAAAAGAATTGAAGTCGCAGTATTGGTTGCTCTGAACAAAGGGTTCAGAACTGGAGGCATTTACTCCGCAGGGACTGTACTTTTCTTGAACCACTCTTTTTACATGCTTCTTTTTCCTTAAAACTGTCTGAATGAGTGTTAGAAAAGTACAACGAGCAGGCAACAACAAACAGTACTAATGCGTTTATCTTTTTGAATAGTGTGTGATCAGAAACTGGTGGGCTGCAAGGAGATGGGAGAGGAGGTTCTGAAGTCGATGGACTCCCAAACTCCAGCTTCTGTTTAATCATCTGTAAAACATTGAAGATTGTGAATTAATCATGAAGAGATTGTTTATCTTCCAACAATAAGTGTTGCACACGAAGAGTCTCAGTTTCATCAGCGAAAATTTCTGTGATGTCGAAGTTATTTAGCGGGACGTATTTGATAACATTGAAACTTTTGGCGTTTTTCTATAAAATAAATATCCTGGTGGCGTTAAGACGAAAAAACAAAATATAACTTGGTGGGGTTAGTGACGTGTCAGAGGCTCACTGGATAGTATTTTACTAAGGCGTGCGAGAGACCTCCGTTGCGACGCCGAAACTCGTTTCTTTTCTTTGGCGGCAAGATGATGCCCTCTACTTCAAGCATAATCGCCGGTGAAGAATCGGTCGTACCACCCCTGGCAAGTGTTTCCGGTGAATCGTTTCTCTCTGATATGACTCAGACAGTTCATTTTTCCTCTGGAAACCCTAGAATCGGGGAGACACGCGGCGTAATGCATCTATTTTCTGACGATGCCGTTTCGTCGTCTTCTTCTTCATCCTCCTCGAATTTCCCTGTAAGATTCCTCTCTGTCCGTCTGAGGTTTCTTTCTCCTTTCGTCTAATTGCATCGATTTGTGTTTTTGAATCTGGAAAGTTTTGTTGTCCCTTAGATTGGAAGGAACCCTCTTGTTTGCGTTCTTGGGGTACCGAACCATATGACCTATGCAGATTTTTGCCAGTTCTGCGGTTCCTTCATTCAGCACATTCTGGAAATGCGAACGGTGAGGTAAGAGAAGAAAAGTCAAACCGGATATCAATTCGATTTAGCAAAAAAATTGAGTTCCATTTGTTTTCTGGCTTTTGATATTTACAGGAATGATGGGATTGAAAATAGATACAGCATTTTGATAAGGTTTGATAGTCAGGAATCTACTGATATATTCTACCAGCATTTTAGAGGGAAACAATTCAATTCTCTGGAGGTATGATTTTCTTGGAGTCAACATATGTCAGATGTATATCTACATTGAATATGAAGTCAATTGTATCTTTGTGACTGATTAGCTGCTGCCAATTCTGTGCAGGAAGATGTCTGTCGCCTGCTTTTTACTCTAGATGTTCAGTTTACCGGTTATAGTGGATCTATTGACCATACACAGGCTTCTGCCGCTGGCCCGATAGAGCAACCTACTTGCCCAGTTTGTCTTGGTAAAGTCTTAACCTGAATTATTTAAATTTTTGCAGAAATATGGCATAGTCTACCTCTAGAAAGTGTAAAATTAGGTCTTGGTATTAAGATTGAAAAGTATTGTCGGTGTCATATATTAGTTATGTAGGTCTTGGTATTAATATTGACAAGTATCGCCAGTGTCATATATTGGCTATGTTTGGTTCAGATGTAATCTAAACCTTTTATGCTCATGTTTCAGAGAGACTAGACCAAGACACTGGTGGCATTCTCACAACAATGTGCAATCATTCCTTCCATTGTTCTTGTATTTCTAATTGGCCAGATTCTTCTTGCCCAGTAAGGTTCTTCTATCATTTATATATTGTTTTAATCTTGTGTCGAACTTCTTCATGTATCTCTATGGGTGTTCTTTTTTTGTTAGGTTTGTCGATATTGCCAACAGCAACCTGAAAATTCAGTATGTTGTGTTTGCCAAACAACAGAAAATCTCTGGATGTGTGTTATCTGTGGGGTTGTTGGCTGCGGGAGGTATGGATTGTATTTTCCTGCAATCAGCAAAAAGATTTGTTTCACTCTTGTTCTTCCTAGGTTATATATTTCTCTTTGTTAAATACTTCTCGTAGGTACAAGGGAGGACATGCCAGAAGGCATTGGGAGGAGACAGAACATTGCTATTCACTTGAGCTTGAAACACAGCGTGTTTGGGATTATGCTGGTGACAATTATGTTCACCGGCTTATTCAATCCAAAACTGATGGCAAACTAGTTGAGTTGAATTCTCATGGTAGTCTGAGCAAGGATGGTTGTGGAAGCTGTGAATATTCTGACGGTGGAATGACTGATGCTCTCTTGAACAGCAAAGTGGACATGGTAGTGCTTCTGTTTCATGTTTCATAATCATCGTAGTTTTGTATTCTTAACTTAATTTAGTGCCTGGTCATTTTTCCTTTTTAAACCACAGATCATTAGTGAGTACAACGAACTTCTCCAGGCACAACTAGAGAATCAAAAACAAGTAAGCACCTATCCTGTTAGTATTTATTGTCTCGATAACTACTAGTCTCTTGAAGTTTCATGGTCTGATTCACATTATATAAGTGTTAATTCTGTCTACCAAAGGGACTTAGTTTTCTTTTCTTGGTTCTCTTTTTTTAATATTTTCCTCTCCGTTAGTATTTTGAAAAGTTGCTACAAAATGTCAAAGAGGAAACTGAACAGAAAGTCTCAGAAGCTGGGAGCAAGGCAATAAGCCAGAGACTACAGAAGCTACAAACCAGGTTTGACAGATGTGTAAAAGAGAAGCAATTTCTTGAAGATGTGAGTATCTAGCTGTCATTTTGAAAGTTATCTTGATGACATACTTACAAAGCAAGATCTACTTAGAGGACTGACATGTTGTTTTCTCATATGTAGTTGAACGAAAATCTTGTGAAAAATAAGGACGTGTGGAGCACCAAGATTATAGGAATGGAAGCAAGGTATTCATCAGGCTCCATTATAAAATAAATTAGCTAGGTTATTTTTGGCTGGATTTACACTTATGACATAAGGAATTTAAAGTTGAATGTTGTTATTTTCCATTGATGAAACTTAGCATTGATTTAGGGAGAAGAAGGCAGTTGGGGAAAAGGAGGAAAAGATTCAGGGGTTGGAAGAACAGGTAAAGAAACATCCTATAGACAATACAACCTGCGTTATTGATTTATATAATGAAACAGCTACTCAAGATATGTTCTTCACACTCTCAGCTTGGAAAACTAATGGCCCAAATGGACGGGGAGAGTGAAGTCTCAGAGACAAAAGTGGTCTTACCCATATCTACCAATACCTCTTCTTCTGGGTCTGGGAACGTCATACATGCTGGTAAAAAGAAGAGTAACAGAAAAAAGGGGTAGATCAAGATTCAAATGGAACCAAACCTCAGGCTAGTAGACTTACTTGAAGCAATCTAACGGCTGGGAATGCCTAGATCTAAATAGTCGTGTTATTTGTCCAGTGAGAATCTGAGAGGCATAACGGGGTTATTGTATCAACCTGATGGAACGATATTGTTCACCCTTTGCCTATAATACAATAAGTTAATATCAAATTTAAATGTCTTTTTTTTTTTTTTTGGTGTGATTTGAATGCCATCACCCTAACGTTGGAGTCTCCATCACCCTGTAATCACGCATTTAGCTTGAGGTTTGTTTATTATATTGGAGTGAAAATAACCTTAACTGAAAATTTGTAGTGAAAATTGTTTTTGTTGAAAAATTGGTAAATTAACCTGAAGTAAAAATCTTTTAACCAAGAAAAATGGGATTGATAATATAAAGTAACACATCTATAAATTAATAATATTGGGACCGCCATAGTTTACTAATTTACAGAAATATAAATTTATCAATAATTATTAATTTATAGAAAATTTATCTAATTAAAAAATAATTTAGAGGAAGAAGTTGAAAAGACAATACTGTGATATATGCAATTTGAGAAAATAATACTAAGTTGTTTTTGATACATTTTAAAAAAGTTACAGATAAGCTTTAAGAAAAAATCAAATATACGAATAAACACACAATATTAGTATATCTTTCACTAAATTGTTTTGGTTATATTTTATAAATTTGTATAGTTATTAATTTATGATATTGATAAGACTATATATTTACATAAGATTTTCAAAAAATTATTATTATTTTACTCTTTTATCGAATTGTGTTGATTATTACACATCCAATTCGAGACAAATTTATTAATCTTAATGATTATTATAATTATTTATGATCTATAATATTTTATAGAGGTTTTACTGTATTTTATAGGTTGAAATGAGTAACATATGAGTTCAACAAAATTCAATATTTATAACATTAACTCTAATCAAAAAAGTTAATTGACTTGGTTTGCAACGACTAAATGTTTAATGGAAAAATTATTTAAAAACAAAATCGTAATTTGAATTAAATTCTATATCAAAGATTAATAACGGCTAATTTAGTAATCAAGTTAAAATTTACTAATTTAGTAATCAAGTTAAAATGTACAAATTTAGTACAGAAAATTAATTAAAAATAATCAAGTCAAAATTTACTAGATATTGGGGTTACTTAATTAGACCTTTTAACTCCAATAGCTAATAACTGAGTTACTTCATTAGACCTTTTGAGTTTAGAAAAACCCCAATAGCTTTTGACTTGATGATTTTTAATCAAGTCAAGTTAGATCTTCTCGAGCTCATCGCGCAAATTGCGGTTTCTAGATAGGTACAAAAACTTAATCCCCGACTTGATAACCAGTTCCTCGGAATATTCTTCGACTCCGAAATTCGTAGCTTCCATCATCACGCACCTGAGGGAAACACATCTTTCAATGATGCTAAAGAAAGCTAAAGCTAGACCAGCTAAAGCTAGAACAGAAACTAAGGTTTAAAAAGGTTAAACGCGGAAGGAACTTCCGTAAATGCATAATCAAGTCATCAGAGAGGAAACTTGATCCTTTAAGATTCAAGTGAACAAGTGTTTGGTACTTACTCAGCAAGTAGAAGAACACATCAAAATTGATACCGTGGCAATTGGAGAGAAGAAGCTTCTTTAGAGGAAACTTAGTCAGCAATCAAATAGAGCAACTCACTAGACAGAAACGAATCCGAGAGATCAAGCTCAGACAAACGACTAGCAAATAAGAAAGCTTCGTTGGAGAAAGACATCCTCGGCCTCATTCCGATTCTGTTGATCGCAAAAGACTCCAAATGCGGAGAATTGCACAGAACGAATTCGATGCAATCAGATGAAATGAAATCACAGTCACAGTAGATAATTTCTCTCAAGAGTAGACAATTTGCGACAGAGCAACCAAACATGCATCAGTGATGAAATAATTTCCAGAAACGTTGATCTTCAACAGACCCTTGAGATTTTACGAAAGACTGATAATTCCAGAAGCAGAGATGTGCTCCGACAAGTTTCAAGTTAGCTTATGTCCAGCTTCTCTAGCAACGGAAAATTCACTCCGATTGAAATCAGATCGCTGTCTCTAAAACCCTTAAATCTACTACATTTCAATTCCTTGACATTACTCAACTTCCCCTTCATCCCCCATTTCCCAAAATCTGGGAAACACGACATTCTTGACACATCGATTGATTCGAATTTAAACCGGAAAGCGAAATCTTGAGAAGAATGGAATAGAGATCCTGATTGAAATCAAAGAATTTGATTCGTTTCAAGTTCCAGAATCGAAGGAGATGCTGATGGAGTAAAGGAACAGTCCGATCAGTGATGACAAAAGTAGAGCGAACGTGACTGGTGATGGAGAAGAAAGAGCTCGATACGACTGAAAGAGCTTCCAGGAATCGATAATCATCTTCATCAATTGGTTTACAGATCAATTCCCAACATTCATCAGGCAAATCCTTTCTTTTGCTGGTGAGGGAATATTTGTGCTGCTTTAGCTATTTAGAGTTGTTTTTGATGATCACTGGGCCCACACTCCATTCAAATTTTCATAATTGGGCTTGTTTCGGCCCAATCATAGATTCTTTAAAGATTCAAATTAAGTGTTAGACTCCATTTGTTTTGTACAGCTGTGACTAGTCAGTGACCAGTTGTGTCGGTAGTTAAAGTTTGAAGAGGACGGACATAGAAAGTTCACATGAATAATGTTCAAACTTTTGGAGGTTTGTCCATTTAGAAAAAATAAAATATATTTGTTGGATTCACTCTTCAACCACGACTTGTTCTTTAGCTCATTTTTTTACGCAATGACCCAATCGAATCATTTGGATTAATGTGCCTCAATGCAAACAACACTATCGAGAGATTACATAATCCATTCCCTATATTCTTTTTTTCTCTGTGTCACATCATATCATTTATTAAAAAAATTCATAATAATGATTTCTTTCACGATTAAATCAAGTTATTCATCCAGGACCAAACATGCCTGATCTAATCTATACTAAAGTATTATCTCTGAAACTCGTATAAAATTCAAACTTGCAACTATAATGTTGGAAATAAAAATCTAAACTTATAAAGGACCAGCGCTTTCATAGATAATCTTTTTATTATTTTAATTCGCATAACATTATAAAACAATATCTTTTAGCTTTACGTATGAAAGTTTTTGTTTGTTTTGTCAACTATGATAATAAGACAGCATCATCATCCATCATCTTATACCTTGGAATGTTAAATTTTGGGTAAAATAAAAGATTGTGTAATGATGGAAACTATTCTAATCCTCAATCCACAAATCCACGTCTTATCACCACGTCTGGTGGGTTTCTCTCTCCTAAGAGCATTCCCTTGGGCTTTCAGCTTTTCCACCTTTTCATAACTGCCACATGAAGACCAAACACCTAAAACATTGTCCTCCTCTCTGTTTCCCAACTCCAACAGTATCTCTTGTCGCCATCTCCAGACGATTACTTCTACCATCTCCATTAAGAATACGAAGATAGACGAAGAACGAGAAGAAGAAACTTCATAGTTTCATATTCTATCTTCTCTCTCTCTCTCTTTTTGTCTGTTCTCTGCATGTTTGTGAAACTAGACAAACAAAAAATGTGTCTCTTTCGTCATTTGCTGTTTCTACTACCCATTTGGGTTTTGGGTTTCTCCTTCTTCTCCGTTGCTCTTGTGACTAAAGCGGAAGAATCATCCGTTGTTTTCGTTTCTGCTACTTCCCACGAAATCCCTATTTCTCAACGAATGGGAGCTCAATCCCCAGGTACTATTTAGTTTCCCCCTTTTTAATTTTCTTCAAGGAGTAGATAATATCAAAATACTGGCTACTGATTTGAGTGCTTGGGTCTTACTAGTTCGTGAAATTGCCGAAATGGGGTTTGCTAGTGGATGCCTAAAGGAATCGAATTTGATACTGTTTCCGGAAGAAAAATTATTACTTTTCAGGATAATTAGGCAAATATCTGTTGGAGGGTAGCTTCATAAGATATCACCAGTCCATGAATCAAATTGGATTTTATCTGACATCGATAAGAAAAAAGTTCACCTTTTTTTTTAATTTACCTTCTCAGGACCTCCCATTGTTAAAGTGGTGCTTCGCGAGGACTTAAACAAGAAGCTTCTTATTGCTCTTATCGTCTCATCAACTCTCCTCTGTGTCACTGTCATGTTCCTTGTGTATCTCTTGCTATGGAGATACAGAAATCTGAATAACAACAGCTTCACCGGGATCAAGCCAAAATCTGGTATTCAAGTCCATCTTTATATATCTTTACAATTGTAATTTCTTGGTTTTGTTGCTCTTTTATCATGGCTTATTTTGGTGCTTTGGTTATCTGAAGATTTGGTGAAGAGTGTATCCACGAAACCGATTGTACACAAGATTGATTCTGTGAGGAAAGGAACTATCCCTGTGTATGAATATCAACTGCTGGAATCTGCCACTAACAAGTTCAACGATAGTAATGTGTTGAGCCGAGGTGGTCGTGGATGCCTTTACGGAGCTTGCCTTGATGAAAAATCCTCTGTCACTGTGAAGAAACTTGATGGTGGTGGGGAGACCGACGTTGAAAAACAGTTTGAGGTTTGATCGGCTTGACCCATAAGACTCCACAGTATCCAACCATCTCGTTCGATTAACCATAACTCAGTTTTTTTTATGCAGACTGAGGTAGATTGGCTGGCTAAGATCAGGCATCAGAATATAGTTTCCCTATTGGGGTTTTGCGTATATCGCCAAACGAGATGTATTGTGTATGAGTTGATGCAGAATGGATCTTTGGAGAGTCAGTTGCATGGTAAGGAATATGACCCAAGTTTAGGCATCTTTTGTTCCTTCTTTTCACATCTGATTTTCATTTTTTTTTGCTTTTGGATACTTTAAGGGCCTAGTCATGGTTCAGGTTTAACTTGGCAGCTTAGGATGAAGATAGCAGTTGATATAGCAAGGTAAAAGTCCGTTCATCGATACTATTTTCAAACGCCTAGGAGTTTCCTGTGATCCCCAAGAACTGTTGTATGCTTACAACATTTTGCTTGCTTTCTTTTAAAGAGGATTAGAGTATCTTCACGAGCATTGCCATCCTCCGGTAGTTCACAGAGATTTGAAATCATCTAGCATCCTCCTTGACTCCGATTTCAATGCTAAGGTAAAAGAAAAAAGATTGATTTAAAATGTAGAATTGTTCTTGACATATGAGTAGTAAGGATCTGTTGCAACATTTGCTTCTCTTCAGATATCAGATTTTGGGTTTGCCACGGCGTTGACGATGCAGAACAAAAACCTGAACAGAGCTTCTGAGTATCTTCTTGATGGTAATAAGTGTATCTATCACAAATCTTTTCGTGGTTTCAATCTTGACATATGCCAAACGAATACTCAAAAAAAATTCTTCTCTTTTCATCTTTCAGGGAAAGTAACAGACAAGAATGATGTCTACTCTTTTGGAGTGATTCTCCTCGAACTTCTCCTCGGGAAGAGATCAGTCGAGAAACCATCATCTGAACCAGAATCCATTGTCACTTGGGTACATACAAATCAGAAACTTTCACGAGAAAGTCTCTTTGGTTAGCAGAAAAATCCTCTGGCTTATGATCTTTGTTGTCTTTCTTGATCAGGCTGTACCTAAGCTGAGTGATAGAGCTAATCTTCCCAACATCTTGGATCGTGCAATCAAAGGAACTATGGACTTAAAGCATCTCTATCAGGTCAGCTTCAACAAAATCACATTTTTCTTCACACAGATTTTACTACAGCACCAGCCAAATATCGAAAAAGATTCATACTTTTAATTGTCTTGGATTGGATTCGGACAGGTTGCTGCGGTTGCTGTCTTGTGTGTCCAACCTGAGCCAAGTTACAGACCACTTATAACTGATGTCTTGCACTCACTCATCCCTCTTTTACCGGTAGAACTCGGCGGATCATTGCGGATTTTATAAAAATCTTTACTTTTTTCTTTTCTATCTTTTCATATCAATGTATCAATATGTATGTGAATTTTTCCTTTTTTTGGTTCTTCGGCGAATTCATATTTGTGTGTTTAATCACTGCTACAAGAAACCAGAATACACAAGTTTTACAAAAATGGAAATAGTAAGATTAGAGTGTGGTTAGTAAAGTTAATTAATAAAGCTCAGGCGAGAAAAAAACACAAAACACAAAGTTTGACTTTTTGAGACAGAAAAAGAGAGAATGAAAATGAATTTATCCGTTTGTCCGGCAATCGTTGAATTTGATGCAATTTTGTCGGTGGAAACGAAGCAGATAAGCAAAAACTCTATCATCAGTCTCAAGGATATTCCTCCTCTGGATCCCCATTACTTCCACTCTGGTAATATTTGTATTTTAAACACGTTCCAATTCTCATGCTCCCTTCTTATCAATCTTGGGGTTTTTAAAGAGAAGATTGTTCTGTGATTTTCCTCATGATCTGGCTGTTTCTATGCCAAATTTTGTCTTAAATTACGATCATTGCAGGAGAGGGTTAAGAAATATCTTAACTTTTGTTCTGTCGGATGCAATAATGAATCTTTCTTTCTTTTAATTGTTGTCTATTTATTAGAGACCAAGAAGAATGATGGTGCCGGTTAATGTGGCAAATCATAGATATGAAGAGAAAAGTGAGTTGAAGCTTAAAAAGGTGAATGAGGTTGAAGGAGACAAAGCTATTTCTTCCTTCTCTAACATTCAGACTGATCCTAACAGCACAAGAAGCGTAGTAAACATTACACAAGAGAAGAAGCTTGTTTCTAAACCAGAAGAAGACACCAAACCGAAATCTAAAGGTTCAGTTTTTTCTTCAACTCTTGATCAAAATATAGAATCATCTTCTTGTTTTCACTTAGAATTTCGCAACTCTAAGGTTTATTCAATGTAATGGTTCAGATGAATCTAAGAAACGGTCAGCAAAATCGGTTTTACACGAAAGATGTGCTCTAAGCGTTGGAAACCTCCAGTTTATGAGTGCTGCAAAGTTGATGGACCTTGCAACATGAAATTGTACGTGGAGATATAACTTACCTGCATTTGCTTCTATTTCTGATCGCAACATTTTTGTATGCACTTGTGTTTTTTTTTTCGTTTTTGTGTTTGGTTCAGATTTACATACAAAGTTGTGGTTGAGATTAGAGATTCTTCAGGGAAAACTGTTTTGGAGTGTTTTGGGGATCCCAAACGCAACTAAAGGGCTGTGGCTGAGCATGCTGCGGAAGGAGCGCTCTGGTACCTTGAGAATGTAAGGCGAAACCAGTCGCATCAGTAAATTATCATCTAGTCAGATGAAGTAACTGGAGAGTTTAGTAAAGTTTTATATAGTTCATACGTGGGTGGCTTAAAAGATATTCACAGATGTTAGTTCATAATAGCTTGCTCTATGAGTTGTGTACAGTGTTGATCTATATCAAAATATAGTGTGACCAAACTTTTAATGATTATCTAAATTTTATTGCAATCCTTGTTCCACTATATTTCTTCTTATGTTTATAAGTAAAGAACAAGAAGTGCAGACAAAACACAAACACAGACACTGTGGATTGATACGCAATTCTTTCGATTAGGATATTTTTCTTTTCTTTTTAAGATGACGTCTTGGTTGTGAGATTCATCATCCAAGTTAGAGAGAGAGATTTCGAGGTTTTGTTGGGTAAGCCCGAGGGAGAGAATTCAATTCTCTTGGGGTATTTTCTAACTTGTGTTTTGTTTCATGTGTTTAAGTTAGAGTGCTTTGGGTTGTTCTCATCTGCAATGAAGATTTGAGTATTCTTATTTTGGTTTTAAAGCATTTTCACTTTCCCAGACAAAGACTGGAAGAAACTCAATGGTGGAATAAGATTTCTAAGTAATTGTAAAGTTTTATTACTTTTGTAAAGGCAAAAGCAAAAATATCTCAAGACAAAAAATGGCAGCCACATCCACTACTAACAAAAAAGAAACAAAATTTCTTTTGCAGCATTCTCGAATTATGGAGGTGGTTATTTATTCAATACTCTTGTGGGTTCT
The DNA here is from genome assembly GCA_963922655.1 of Cardamine chenopodiifolia. Classification (NCBI taxonomy): domain Eukaryota; kingdom Viridiplantae; phylum Streptophyta; class Magnoliopsida; order Brassicales; family Brassicaceae; genus Cardamine; species Cardamine chenopodiifolia. Next base: position 17,022,574 of record OZ000476.1, on the reverse strand, counting down.
AAACTAAACTGAGAAACACTTGTTTCTGAAATCACAGGGTATAGTGTTGCTGGATAGCCTCAATATCAAGTCCCTTCTGCTTCACTACTGATTCCACGTGACCTTTCAAGGTATGACGTTCCCTTAACCTGAAATTACAAGATAAGAATGTTGTAAGGTCATATTCTGAGGAACATAATGTTATGGAATAATCAGTTACTTGAGCGTTGCCTTGCGACTTCTGCACGTCTCTTGGCTTGGTCTGCTATCTCTGAAAGTTCTCTGTAAGTGCTCTTGTCGTTGAACATATCTGAGGGTTGAGCAGGTTGTAATCCGTGAAGGGTACGTTGAGCTTGTGCCCATTGTGCTTCCCTCTCTCCCTTTCCATAGTCTTTCTTTGACGTGAAAGCGGTCTGAACAAAGGAACAAAGTTAGGAAACAGTACTTCGAAAAAGGAGTACACTGTGTTCTTGTTGTCATTATTGGTTTCTAAAGCAAACCTTGTTCTCAATGACATTATCCCAAGCTCTTCCACTCAGTGAATATCGAATGATGAACTTGAGGAGATCCAATGGGATGTAGAAGACTATACTATAGAGCCAGATAACTCCTGCCCATCCCCATCCAATACCTCTGATTCTTGCAAAATCCCAGTTTGCATATACGGCAATGATAGTAGCAATCTTAAGTCAAGAAACAAGAACATATGTCAGTAGCAACCTTAAGTCATGAAATAAGAACACATGTCAATGTTAGAAGAAGGAAGCTTTAACTAACTCACCAGCTGAGCTAGGAAAAAGGCAGCGACCAACCAGAAGCCAGGACGTTCAACATATGACCAACTACGTGACCTTGTGACAAAGATAAGCGCTTGGCTAATGATGCTAACTTGGAGGTAAATAGCTGCTGTTAGCTCGTGCGGATTACCACTGATAGGTCTCACCCCAAACTTTGCCTGGACCAGGAGCAAACTAAAGATCAAAGACACTTACTCAAGTTGGTGAATTGAGTCCTCTTAAGTAAGGTAGAATCCTCTTACCGAGAAGAAGTCAGTGCTCTCTGCAGCCCAGAAGAAAACTACAGTCATGACTGCTAAGTAAGTACCAAGAACAACGCCTGTAGCAAATATCTCTCTGAGTTTCCATGAATCAGGTAGTGGAGAAGGCTTTACTCTGTCCTTTGATATCGTCATAATGGTACCATCATTGAGGATGGCAATGATCAAGACCATGAATGGTGAGAAGTCGAACTTCCATATGAGTGCAAGAAGCATAAAGCCCATGACTATACGGATAGTGATTGAAACTGCATAAATTGTGTAGTTCTTCATTCTCTGGAAGATGGCTCTGCTTGTTAGGACAGCACTAACTATGACACTGAGCCCTGGCTCCGTTAGTACAATGTCAGATGCACTTCTTGCTGCATCAGTCGCATCAGCAACAGCTATTCCAATGTCAGCTCTCTTGAGAGCTGGGGCATCGTTTACTCCATCACCAGTCATGCCACAAATGTGCTTCATCTCCTGGAGTCTCTTCACAATCTCATACTTGTGTTCTAATCAGAGAGATGAAACATATGCATTGGTAAATACGTAAATCCATTTATAACCAGTTTTACCATATATCATAAGATTTTTATTGTTTTACCAGGGAAGACACCGGCAAATCCATCAGCCTTCTCGATGAGTTCATCAACAGGAAGGCTAGCTATACTCTCATCCTTGTCCTGTCCAAGTAGAGCAGAAGATGGATACATGTTTGTGCCCATACCGAGCCTACGACCAGTTTCTTTACCAATCGCAAGCTGGTCACCAGTGATCATCTTGACATTAACTCCAAGGTCAAGAGCACGTCTGATTGTTTCTGCACTATCATGTCTTGGAGGGTCAAAGAGAGGTAACAGACCAAGAAACTGCCATGGCTCTCCAGGGCTGTTCTTGTCTTTTTCAGAAACAGTCTGAAATTCAAAAAGAAAAAAAAGAGCATTTAAAAAGAAAGAAACACATATATCCAAAGTTTTGGGATTGACACTAAAGCTTTTACCTGTCTGCCAACAGCAAGAGAACGAAGTCCTCTGTCAGCAAACTTGTCAATGATGTCATGAGCTCTCTTCTTTGCATCCTCCCGAAGGTTACAGAGCTCAATGATCTAAATATTACAGAGAAAGTCAATGGGAATAAACTTAAAGGCTCTTGAGAAAAGAATGAAATGAAGAACATGAATTTTATTACTTGCTCTGGTGCGCCTTTGCTGACACGGTGCCAACTTCCATTACCATCAATGTAAGTGATAGCTGTGCGCTTATCTACGGGGTTAAAAGGAAAGAAATGGACTTCAGTGATGCCCTCTCTTGCTTCTCTGGGATCTCCAAGCATTCCTACAATGCAAGCATCAATAGCATCTTGGTTTTCAACTCTAGAAGCTCTTGCTGCATTTACAAGAAGCTGGTCCTTGTCCAAATCTTTGACAAACACCTCAACCATGATCTTGTCAACCGTAAGCTTGTTGAGTGTAAGAGTTCCAGTCTTGTCACTACACAAAACATCCATTCCAGCCATTTCTTCAATTGCTGTCATTCTCTTTGTGATAGCTCCTTGTTGGGAGAGACGGTGAGAACCAATGGCCATGGTAACAGACAAAACAGTTGGCATTGCAATTGGAATCCCTCCAATGAGAAGCACCAGAAGGTTGTCGATTCCATCTCTATATGCACGGTGCTGAATAGGATACATCACAACGATCTCAATGATCATACCTATCCCAATCGAGCAGATGCAGAAGTTCCCAATCGCAGTCAACACTTTCTGGAAATGGCCTTCTTGGTTTGTGCTATCTACAAGATGAGCAGCTTTTCCGAAGAAAGTATGAACACCAGTGGCGATCACAACAGCTTCAATCTCTCCTTGTTTACAGGTGGAACCCGAGTAAACTTCTTGGCCTGGGTTCTTGGTTACTGGTAAAGACTCACCAGTGAGAGCAGATTGATCAACCTTGAGAGGATCACCATCCAAGAGACGACCATCTGCTGGAATAATGTCACCTAATTTGATGCTGATAATGTCTCCAGGCACCAACATAGCTGCCTCTTGCTCGCTCCACTTCCCATCTCTCAGAAGCTTTTCAAAACGATTTTTAAATTCATTAATCATCCACATTTTTGCTTGTACGTACATTGAGCTAATAATTGTGTAGCTTACCTTGGTTTTAGGAGCTAGACCAGCCATCAAAGCGGCTGCAGCATTACCGGCGTTGTTTTCTTCAATGAAGCTTATGGTAGAGTTGATGATAAGAAGAACCGTGATACCCACGAAATCTTGCCAATCCGGTGGTCTGCCCTGCAGATTTTACAAATGTTGTAATAAGTGAGAAAGATGGATCCGGGTGAGTGCAAAAGAAAGAGAAGAGGTTAGGTTAGGTGAGTTACTCCTCCGTTGGCCAAGGCGATAGCCATAATAGCAGCCAACTCCATGACCCATGAGAGAGGGTTCCACATAAACCCTAAGAACTTCAAAACCTTGCTTTCCTGGGGGAATATAATCGAAATTGGTTAGATGGAGTATCTTGGGAGTGAAGAAACAGAAAAGTAAAACATAATCAATGGCTTAGTATATATTGAAGGTGTTTGCCTTTTTCTCTTGGAGCTTGTTAGGACCGAAGATCTCGAGGCGAGTATGGCCTTCGTCGCTGGTAAGTCCTTCCCTTGTACATCTCAGCTGCGTAAGGACCTCCTCGATCGGTATTTTCTCCTGTTCAAGATCCAAAAGTTAGCGTTTTGAGGTAAAGACTGGAACAGAAGAAGCTAAAGATGGAGAGTACAGACGAGATCGACGCCTTCGTTCTTGATATCGTCCCAGCTAGAATCTTTACCCGCCATTTTGTTTACAGAAACAGGCTGTTTCTCCTCTCGATTTTACTTTCTTTTTCCTGATTTCTTTGTTGACAAAAATTTTTCCAAGTTTCTCTGCAGTTTTTCTTTTTCAAACTGAAATTTTCTCGAATTTTTTTTCTTTTCTGTTGTTATTTAACGAAACAGAAGAAACAAAAAGGGAGAAAAAATAAAAAGAAATTATTTTGCATAAAATTGAAGGAGTAGTGGGGTTGAAGTTGGAGTGGTTATATAGGCAGAGAGAGAGAGAGAGAGAGAGAGTTTTAGCTATGGGCAAAGTCCAGGTCCTCCGCTCACTCCCGCTTTCATCTCCTGCTTACACTAATCAACTGCCACGTGCCCCCTCTTTGTTTTACTAACTATAACCATATTTAGGAGCGATGTCATTTTTTTTTTTATAAAATTATTTCACAGAAGAAAATAGGTGTTTTATATTTCTTCTTTCTTATTAATTTAAAAGAGGTGTTATATAAAAGTTTTTCAGTTAAATCAAAAACATAAAAATTCCTTAATATGAACGAAAAGGTACGAGACAAGATGGTTCAAATACCAAATGAGAAACATGGGGAGGGTTTACTTTTAGACAAAGACTCTCTCTATATTCAAAATGTAATAAAAATATATATATAACAAAAGAAGCTAAACAAAAATCACTAATAGCCAAGGAATACTCATTTCCTGCCCGTGGCACCAACTCTTGGCTTGGCCTTGACCTCGCTTTCCTGCAAATTCATTCAAAACTGTTCATAGATTGATACTATTGTTTTGCTTACAATATTATTATGAGTGACGCACATACCTGTGGCAAGTGCAAGAAAATGCTGCTTTTCGCAGTTGCTGGGTTGTGATTTTCTGCACCTTTGCTCCAGTCATAGCATGCCTATATATAAGACTTATGTTTTAAAGCTCATCTCAAGGTTTTCCATGTCGAGCATTACCATATATATACACATTACTGAAACCAAATAAATAAGATTCATATCATACCGCATATGCATATATCGACCCATCGTGGTTAAATGAACTGCAAGGAATTGGCTGATTGCACCTCGACATGGCCTGACATTCATGGAGAACACAATTAACTACTGTTAGATGTTACATAGTTAAGAAGAACAAATCAAATTAAATAGAGATGCAAGATGAAAATACCTTTAGTCTTTGTTTACTATCCTTGTCCCAGAAATTGAATGCACCATCTGAGCCAGCAGTGGCAAAAGTGCCATGTACCTTATACACACAACTCAAACTATCTAGTCATCGCTCACCATTCTACAGTCTACTAGTTTCATGCTGTTCAAGGCTTTAAGACTACATATATGAGTATATAATAACTACAGAGCCAAAGAGCTTACCGGGTGGAAATTCAGAGAGTTGACAGAATAAATCTCATTTCCATCTCTGTGGCATTTGAATGTAAAGTTTTTGGAATTTTGAGATTCATCCAGATGATGGACACCAACCCGCCCCTCAATTGAACCAACCTACAGAGAGCATTGGATCACGTTATTTTTCATATGAGCACTTTTTGTGATCTAGATAGAATCTGAAGATGTGACTGACAAGACAACCTCCAAACTTTATTCATTACTAGAATAACCTATAGAACCTTCTTGAGATTGCAAAGATTAACCTAAATGTTAGCTTCTAATGAACAAGCTAATTCCTGTAACACTGAGCTAACCAAAACACCATATAAAATATTTAAGAAGACTTACCAAAAATCCTTGCTGATCAGGGAAGGCAGTAACACATCTCGTCTGGTACTTCAGAGGGGACTGGATTCTCTTGAACTCAGTCTACAATTTACACAAGGGAAACTGTTATTCTGATGGTCAAAAGCCAGTTCATGAGCCAGAAGACCAGGAGACGTTTTCTTTGTATGATAGCATAACGGCTTATATAATTTATCCATACGTCGGTGCTAAATTGATAATGAATTCCCAGAACCATGTGATGTTCTCAGCATTCTTAGCACGCATAACTCTCATGCCAAGTAATAATATAGAAAAACAACAACAAAATTTTACCTGAGGATTCTGCAAGTTGAAGACTATCAGATTTCTATCAGCAGTTCCGACAACCATCAGAGGATGTTTCACAGACAATGCATAACATTTATCTGGAAGCTGTTGGGTATGTACAGGATTTGGCTGCCTTGTGTCCCAATATCTGGAAGGAAAACCAATATAGTACTTTAAAATAAGTTAATCAGTCAACATTCTAGCATTTGCTTGATTCCTCACAGAATATAATTAACAATCAAATCTTACTTCAATGTTTTATCCCAACTTCCAGTAGCGAGAAGATTCATTCCCGGGATCCATGCCATAGCTACAATAGGAGCATCATGCATAGCAACAGTTACAGGTTGACCACCTGACAACAAGGGCCACATTTTTGCTTGCTTATCACATCCACCACTAAAGACTGTGGTTCCATCATCTTTCCAAGCAGAACATAAAACCTTCATCACAAGAAAGGAAAAGATATAGACATCAGAATCTAAGCAATAAAAAAAAGAAAGAAAGCAAGATAAAAAGATAGAAAGCAATAAACATATTACCGGCTGATCATGTGATATTGATGCTTTCGGAGCACTGACTATAGAGACTCCACTACGGGATATTTCCCAACACCTCACCTGCAATAGAAGAAGAAACTCAAATATAGTACAATATAAACACGTTCGGACTCAAGAGGAGCCATGAAAAAGAACTAAAAAGTAAGATTGTAAGCCATGAAAAAAAGGAGCCAAAGAAAGAAAACCTGATTGTCCCATGAAGTAGCTACAAGTATGTCGGCTCTTGGACTAAAACTTAAGCTCGAAACAGAATCTGCGGGTGATGGAGTAACCTGCAGGAAAATACAAACATTGTGAAATTTATAATAGAGGTAGAAAGAAGAGCTTTAAAAGATAACCCAAGATACACAAGGAAGTAAACACGTCCCAAAAGAGATCATTCAATAGTAAATAAAAGTTATTAAAAAAAAAACAATATGCCAGGATTAGACATTCTAAGACTTCAATTAGCATTTCTAGATCAGTGATTAGTTACACTAATAGACGAATCTCACAACAAGTGAACTAAGCCAGAAAGAAATAGTTAAATCAGAAAATCCCTCCCTTCGATCTCAGCCATGAAACCCTATCACACCTAAACGGCAAGAACAGTCAATATTAAATCAACGGAGCTTATAAGTCTAAATACAAAACACGAAGCCTAAATACAAAACCTCGGAAAGCAAATCAACCGCCATAGAAACCCAGAGAAACAGATAAGAAAATACCTCGTAGGATTTGTTAGGGTTAACGTTGGCGTTCGCACCGAAAGTAGCCATGAGCACGAGTCGAAGTCGGATGAACTGTAAAAAGTTCAATTCAGGAGACAAAATCACATAAGTAATGCTCCTCTACAAGCTTTATCGGAGATATTGACTGAGAATAAGAGAGACAAACCTCGAGAGAACATGGGCCTGCTTGTTAGGCTTATTTCAGCCCAATATTTAATAATTTATTTGTTGGTCACTAATGTATTATTGAAGCGGATTTCGGGTCGGTAAACGGATCCTAACCGAAATAAACCTGGTAGATCTCACAAAATTTGAGTGTAGACTGTAGAAGATGAAGAATCACGACGGTTTTACATTTCTCAGATTATTTGTCGCCGCCGTCCGTTAATGGATTCGTTTTAGATTATTGGAGGACTGTCAGAGACTATAAGATAGGAAAAAAACCTAGACTGGCCGCTTTAATGTTGTTTCTGTTTCAACATTTGGTCGATCGTGGCTTCTCTTTCTATTCTTCCAGCTCCAGGTTAGTCTTTAAACTATGTTGTTAGTTGAGTTTGTGTGGGCTTATCCATGTTTTGGGTTATTGATTTTTCTCAACTCATGTTGAAAACTTTTCATTCATTCTCCTATGTTGACAGGGATTTCGAGGATGGCTATAAACTTAGACTCACGAAAGAAAAGAAATATCTCTTTCGATAGAAACTCTGTCTTATGTGAACATTCCAAAGAGATCATTGATTCATTGCCTGTGTTGAATTCTCCTGACTACTTCTTGAAGCCATGCATCAACGAACTGGTTGAGCGAGAAATTGAAAACCCTGATTATTGCAGCAGGGTTCCTGATTTCACAATTGGAAGGATTGGTTACGGTTATATCAAGTTTCTTGGCGATACAGATGTTAGAAGGTTAGACTTGGATCAGATAGTTAAGTTTCAAAGGCACGAGGTCATTGTTTATGATGATGAGAGCTCCAAGCCAATTGTTGGTGACGGGCTTAACAAGGCTGCTGAGGTCACTCTGATCGTAAACATGCCAAATCTAACTTGGGGGAAAGAGAAAGTTGACCGTATTGCTTTTAAATTAAAGCAGAGCACTGAAAGACAAGGGGCAACTTTCATCTCATTCGATCCTGATACTGGTTTATGGAAGTTTTTGGTTCCTCATTCCAGCAGATTTGGGTTGAGTGATGAGGAGGCAGAAGATATTGCTATGGATGATGCCCAAGTTTTAGAAGATCACATAGCACTTGATGGTGACAAGGTAGCTGACATTGATGAAGAACATCCAATGGAAACTTCTGAGCCAGAGCTTTCTCACTCTCTTCCAGCCCATCTAGGTCTTGATCCTGGAAAGATGAAAGAAATGAGAATGCTCATGTTTCCTAATGAAGATCTAGACGCAACTGAGGATTCAGAGAGCAAGCTTCCCATCATTTGACATCCTTGACTCAACGAAATGTAAGACCTTCACATAAAATTTCTCAAAGAAATAGTCATCGAGATACTCACCAGTCGTGCGGAAAACTCCACTTGCTTTACTGGAGTATAACCCTGGTAATGATAAAAGCTCCCCACGCAGTATACTGATGGTCCAACAAAATAAGAATCTGGCAGTCAGAAAGTCCAAAAGGGGAGGTTTCGAGCTGGACATCAGCCATGTTACGCCATTAACTGATAACTATTCCCGCAATGTTGTTGATGCAGCATTATTCATGGGACTGTCGTTCCGAGGAGGTTGGGGCCCTAACGGTGTCCTTCTTCACACTGGTAAGCCAATCTGTAGTTCTAGTTCCCAGAGGGTATTTTCTTCTGTGATCAATGTAGAAAAGGTAGCAATTGACAAAATGGTTCGTGATGGAAAGGAAAAGGTTCAGAAAGAACTTATTAATTATGCACTTGAGGCTCCCTTAAGTCTCCACATGGAATTGTATCATGAAGAAGAAGAAGTTAGGTTTGGCCCTTTCAGTCTTAAACTTCAGAAAGTCGTCTCTGATCGTGTAGTACTTTTAGATATCTGCCGAAGCTATATTGGTATAATCGAGAAACAGCTGGACGTTGCTGGGTTGTCCAGATCTGCCAAGCTGTTTTTGATGCACCAAGTAATGGTGTGGGAACTCATAAAAGTTCTCTTTTCGGAGAGACAGAGTACTGAACGTCTGAAATATGCAGCTTCTGATAATGAGGAAGACATAATGCAGGATGTGAAGGAAGATTCTGCAGAAGTTGATATGGAAGCTCTTCCGCTTATCCGGAGATCAGATTTCAGTTGTTGGCTCCAAGAAAGTGTCAGTCACCTTGTACAAGAAGATGTGAGTGATCTAAATGGTTCTGGCACCTTGAGCACTTATTCTTTCTTCTAACTGGACGGGAACTTGATTCAGCTGTGGAACTTGCTATATCTAATGGAGATGTTAGGCTTGCTTGTTTGTTGAGCCACGCTGGTGGATCAACCGTAAACCGCAATGATATCTTGCAGCAGCTTCACCTTTGGAGAAGGAATGGGCTGGATTTTAATTACATCGAGAAGGAGAGAATTAAGCTTTACGAATTGCTTGCTGGTAATATCCATGATGCGTTAGAAGATTTTACAGTTGGCTGGAAGAGATTCCTAGGGTTGTTAATGTGGCATCATTTGCCTCCCGACAGTTCTTTAACTGTCATCTTCAGAAGTTATCAACAACTACTAGATCAGGAAAAAGCTCCGTGGCCTGTCCCAATATATATTGACGAAGGTCCTGCAGATGGCTTTGTAAGAAACAACAAGCATTCTGACCTCTTGTATTATCTTATGCTTCTGCACAGCAAAGAAGAGGAAGAAATTGGTTATCTGAAGACTATGTTCAGTGCCTTCTCTTCAACTGACAATCCACTTGACTATCATATGATCTGGCACCATCGAGAAAATCCTAGAAGCAGTTGGAGCTTTCACTTCAGATGACCTTCACGCTCTCAATATGGGATTTGTTGCACAGCTTCTCAAACAGTGCCTTTGTCATTGGGCAATCTACGTTGTTCTCCTCATACCCTTCCGTGAAGATCATCCATATCTACACGTCATTGTCATTCGGGAAATCCTGTTTCAATTCTGTAAAACTTGGAGTTCTGTGGATTCACAACAGCAATTTATCAAGGACTTGGGTGTCCCTTCTGAATGGATGCACGAAACTCTGGTAAGGACACTATAGAAAAACTCTTCTTTTCTACTTCTACTAAAGGAATTCGTGGTTATAAAGGGGAACCTTTTTCTTGTGCTGCAGGCAGTTTATTACAATTACCATGGAGATTTCATAAAGGCTCTTGACCACTTTATTGAATGTGCAAACTGGCAAAGAGCTCATTCCATTTTTATGATGTCAGTTGCTCATTCATTGTTTTTGTCAGGTAAAGCCCCTTCAATTCCTTATTTGCAGACACAGCTGCTCAACTGGAACATGATTCCGGTGTAGTGTAGGAAGGATATATGTTGAAGTGATCTGTTTTATCTTTAATAAATGCTGCTAACAATTCAGAAATATGGAGAATTGCTACTTCAGTGGATGATCGCAAGTCTGAGATTGAAAATTGGGACTTGGGTGCTGGAATTTACATATTATTCTATTTATTTAAGAGTTCACTGCAAGAAGATCCTGACACGATGGTACAACTGGTATATCTATGTTTTTTATAATCTTAAATTTGAGGTTAAACTCCTCTAGCTCTCAAATTGCTTAAACTTCAATTGTGGTGTTGTTGACCAAACTGACAGTACAATATATCATTTCTTGCACTGATACTCAACAAGATTGCTTTAAATCCGGAACTTGTGCTCCTATGACCATGGGCATAAGGTTCTTTTTTATCGATGTGTAAACACTTGTATGAATGATACAAACAACATAACTTCATTGCTTCCACAGGAACCCCTTGAGAGCCAAAACAAGTCGTGCAGAAGTTTTATCGGCCGTTTAAACGAATCATAGGCTGTTTGGGGCGACAGATTACCAGTTGAAGCTAGGTAAGTACTTCATACGTCTCACGCTTGCTAATAGCATTGAATTGCATGAGCTTGTTTGACTCTTCTTTGTTCATGTTGTACACGCGTTTATTAGATCATTCCTAGGATACATACCTCTTAGATATTTCCATAACCTAGAAAACAAAACATAATGGAGCAATTTTTGGATGGATCCTTCTAAATTCGGTGGTATCCATAGTGATTGCTCCTAAACTGAGGCAGTTGGCTTCTGATGACTACACAGGCTAAGTTTGCTGTGTGGACAGATACGGGTCAAACATCTCACAAATTCTATGTTCATCATAAAACCTGTTTAGCATTTTATTAATTTGGTTACCAATACACACTAAACACACGAGCTCCTTGTATGTATTCTACAGAGTCGCATACTCAAAGATGGCAGAGGAGATATATGATTTGCTGTTGTCATATCTCAGTTGTGATCCAAGTCGAGAGACTCAACTAAGCTGTTTTGAGACAGCATTCAATGCCCCTTTTACCAGAAGATGTCAGATCAACACATTTGCAGGATGCTGTGTCACTCTTCTCTCTATATCTATCAGAGACGGGACAAATCTCAGCTTAGTGAAATAGATTTATGCTCTCAGAGTGGTTAAGTGGAACAGATTCAGTTTGCTTTTGTCTTGCATCTGTTCCTTAGAAGCGTGAATGATTGATTTGGTCGTGTTGTTTTAGCAAATTCTCAAATCTTATAAATATTTTGTTAAAGTAACAGGTCAAAAATAATAGATGTTAGAGCGCTAGTGTTATTTTCAAGCTCAACTGATTTCGTAAGTACATTTGTATTTTAGCTTCATAATCACAATCAAACTAGTTCAAATTTGAAATATTGTTACCTGCCATGAACAGAGAGAATGCTTGTGATAGATATATAAAATACGTGTTCTACATTCAAATATTCTGCTCTTATCTTAAGCTTTCGTGTTGTAATTGAATATTGGCTAATGTTCAATGTCAGTCAGGTCTCTGCTTTTCATAATTATTTTGTTTGTTTGTAAATGATATTTAAATTTCTTGAATTGATACTGCCGAAAGTGAGATAGTAAATCTACAAAGTGTACGGGAATATTTTCTCCTTTAGTTTCAAAAAAGGCAAGTCCACATATTCTTCTTCTTTAGTTTTCAATATATGCTGAGAACGGATTTGCTGTGTAATAGTTGTGTTAAAATAATTTCCAAAAGGCAAAATCTGAAACGAAAATGTGAAAAAAAAAAGGTTTGCATATTAACAAGATTACAAATCACATTCGCAATTAAGGGAAAAAAACAGAGTGGTCTCTCCAGTTGAAAGATCAAAATTAGATTTAACAAACAAAGCCAAATTTCAATTTTTTTCCATATTTTATGTATAGTCAAACGGATGAAGATCCGAGAATCAATGGCGATAAAGTTTGTGGAGCACGAGAACGCCTTTTCCTGCTTCGGCCGCGAACTTGAACTGAAGGAGACGACGAAGGAGTAGCAATTGCTGACCTCTCTCTGCTCGATACACTCGTCAGTTTCTTCTTCTCAGCTTCTACTTCACATGATTTGTCTTGATTGATTCTGTTGTTTCCAAGCCTGGTCGCGTTTATGGTCGCAGGAAGCACACAATTGCACATGAATCCTTAAAAATCAACACACACCATTTCAATTCAACTTCAGAGCATCGAAACAGAGTCCTTTCCAAAATGTTCAAAATGCTAAAACATGGAAACTTTAAATCAAACCCAAGTCATATCTTAGGCTTGAAGCTGATCTTGATAAAACGTACATATCAATAAACCCAGAAGCTGAAACTTGATACTCAAGCATAAAGATGGAATCTTTCAAGCCAACTCCGACAAAAAAGAAGCTAAACCTCGAAGCTAAACTCATGCTTAAAGATGGAAACTTGAAGCAAACTTTAGTCTTAAATCATGTTTATTAGAGGATAGCTTATTCTACATGTAACCAAAAAGCTGAGACTTAAAAAGCCATTTGAGTATTAGCGTCACTATATACCCCACTTGCAAACTTACTACTTGATTCAGTCTCTAACTTGTACAATCAAAAACCAAAATGCTAAAGAATCAGAGGAGTTACCAGAGATTTTACCAATTCTTGCAAGCCGATTAACCCAACTAGGAATTGGATTCCCAGTTAACTTAATACAAGTTTCGTCGCAGAAATGGTTGCAATTCTTGGTGATGAGATTGTAAGAACTTCCTTTGTAGTTGTCAGCAAGTTGCTCCATTGTAGCTCTCACTTCCAAAGGCCCAAGATCCGTTTTACCAATCAAAATCGATTTCCTAAACGTAAAGCCTTCACATTGCTTCGGTTCACCTTCGAAAATTCCAGTGCTTGGATATTCATGAGCTCCAAAAGCATACTCTATACCATGGACTATACAGTATACAAAAAATAATAATAATCTTCAACAATTATCTGCAAGACAATATCTTGTTCTATGATTCTATCAATATTGAAATCTAACACTTAGGAGTATAAACGACTTGAAATCCCAAGAAAATCTGATCCAACTTTATATAATCTATAGAATTGAAATTACTATTTAGATCTAAAACATGAACACCCGGAGAAAAAAACAAAGAAAATCTAAATCCAAGAATCTAAAAGACCAACCTTCAACTCCGGAATGGTAAACGCCAAGACCAAGCCAGTAAGCGTAGCCATTAATGGGGGTTAGATCGTAGACATTGAGATAAACCGGAACATTTCCTCTGTCCACAAAACTTGAGCTTTTCCGGCAAAGCATTGTCGTTCCTTTCAAATTCTTGCTCTTCTTTTCAAAGTTTAATGCTTACAAGTAAAGATGTTTTTCAGTCGGAGAACCGTAATGACTACACCATTTTCCTCAATAATCTCTGACCACCGGAAAGGGAAAAAAAAGTCAGAGAAAACAGAGGAGCAAGAGTATCACCGGCGGTAGAGAAAACGGCGGGATGGGAGTTCTTCCGATGGAAGATGACTGGTTCTATAGAATAAACTGCCTGAGTTTATGACAATTTACCCTTTTCAAATAAACTTAATTACACAAAATGCCAACGACTTGTCTTTTGAGATTTCCTATGTCGAATTATATTTTCCCTTTTGGTTTATAAAGTTGAAGGATGAGAATGAGACTTGCTTAGCTATTAGTTTTGAATCTTGAATTTTGTTTTTAAGAAATTACTTTATTTTCACTTGGCATGTTTATGATTTTTTCATAACCGACGACCACTGACGAATTGAATAGATATACGGCTAGTCTCAGTTATAATAAATCGTTATAGCCAATGATTTATAAATTACATAGAAACTTAAATTAAAGAGTGGCGGTATGCTTTAATAATTTTACAGTTTATTAGGGGATCCAATATAGAGCTTTGATATTCCTTATCTTTGGCTCAACAGACCACCCTTTTTTCTTTTCAATTGACTGAAAATGTTTATATATTTAAATTAATGTGTGGAAGTGGTGCGACTAATTATGGTGCAATGTGGCATCTTACAATAAACGATTTTTCTTTGCGGAAAAAAAAAGGCATTAACCATGGATCTCTGAGTGTTTACTGAAGCTGCTGGTGCCCCCAAAAATATTTTAGAATTATAATTTGGCGTATATTCTTTAGCCATATAATAAACAAAACTGGATATAGTATTTTTTTAGAAAGAAAAAAAACTATATAATAACGTGTAAGATGTCGTAAAGACTATAAACTTGAGAGTTACGAGTTGTATGAAAAGTTCAACTTTCTATCTTGAAAATATGAGAGGCCTGCCACTAATTTTCCTTGGTTAAGTTCAAAATAAAATGGTTCACTAGCATAATATAAATAATTAAAACTAATTAAAAATGAAAAAAAAAAAAGGTCCACATCTTAGCTCACAAATAGTCTCCAGAGCTGGAAAAAAAGACAAGGTGACAAAGACCATTGAAAATAAAAGGTAACAAAAATTTGTTGACAAAGATTCCAAATTCGATTCAAGTGTCTGATTACGGAAACCCGAAACCCAATCCGATCCGGTCCGATTCGGTTATCATGGAAATTCAAAATAGCCTCAACGCTGCGCTTTGATACGCTCATTTGTGTGGGAAATTCGCGAGTGGTGGAGCTGCCGCCGGGAGAGATCAGGATGATTGGCGGCAGAAGCTCGTGGGTCGGATTCTCGACCCGGTTGAAACTTAACAGGATCTGACGTCTCTGCACAAAAGGAGAGAATGGCGGGAATAAAGTCGAGAAGACGGAATCTAGTGTTGCTCATCACAGCGAGACTGAATCTAGTGTTTCTAGCTACAATGAGACGTACAAGAAACTCGTAAGCTCGATTTCGTTACCGCTGCGAAGATCTTGTTCACTGAACCACCAAAGAAGAATAAATTTGAGTAATTTATGCCGATGATTTTGGGTTTTATCAAAAAACTGTATTTTGGTGATGTTGGTTTGATTGATACTTAAGTAAACCCTAAATTAGGGAAAGACCCTATTTTCGACTTAGCATATAGATTTTGAAGTAAAATCAAGGCAAGAGAAATGTTACATAGCCTCAGAATTTTAGAACTGTAGACTGTGAGCTTCTTGTTGGCTGAAACAAGTGGGGAGATCACTGAACTGGTTTTCAATTTCTGCTGATATTATCTCTTTGACTTTCTGAATCTAACTCATAAAGTAAAGTTGGGTTCTTGTACTGTTTTTTATTGAAGTATAAGGCTTTTGCTTTGTGCTAGGTTTGATTGGCATGTGGTGCAATTCATCATCGTCTGCTTGCCATCTGTAGGTATTGCGGTTTCACTCCCTTCGACTTTCTCTTAATTGTTCTCTTCTGTTCAATGTTTTCTGTCAAAGATGTCAATGTTACTTGTTTATATGGCTATTGTTTCTTTGTAACAGCTGTATATCTGGTTGCTCAATATGCTCGCCGTAAAATGAAGATCATGGACGCTGTGAGTTATCCTTCTCGTTCATTGTCAAACTGATCTGAATTTCTGAAGTGATTTGAGTCATGTCTTAGTGTTTGTTCTCCATATTCACTCTGGCCAATGCTGCTCATATCTTCTGAACATATGCCTCATGCCTCATGATATTGGAATTATTCTCAGGAACTTGGAGGGAAGAAAGGGAAAGAAGAAGAAAAGAAAGAGAAAGAAGAAGCTGAACAAAAGGCGTTAGAAGAAGAAGCAGCAACCAAGTCTTGCGAAGAGCTTATGGAGATGAAAGAGAGCGACGGTGTGTTTTGGAGTAGGTTTGGGGTAATCAGAAAAACCATCGGGTAAGCCTCCGGAATCAGGACTCTTTTGTTTGAACATAAAAGTTAGAGATATAAGATTACTATGAAAAAGGTGAAGTTATTGTGTTTGCCTTTGGTTATTACAGGGAATTAGATGATGAGCTTCAAGACGCTCTTTATCAATTTTTAGAGGAAAGAGGTATAACCGACGAGCTTGCAGGTATACTGATGTATATGAAGAACAAAGATAAAGGCGAGTACATTAGATGGATGGAGAGCGTTAAATCTTATGTCGAGCAAAAATAGACTTTGGCCTGCACTACTTGCCTCAGTTTTGTTCCGAAGAATGCAGTGTGTGGTATGTGATTATGGCTCTCTTCGATTTGGATACGCTTAAATAAACTCGTTTGCCAATTCTTTTAATTGCTGGGTTCTTAGCTTGTAGATTGTGTAAAACCTACTCTAGATGCATAATTACGAGCATGGAGGGTCATATAGACACATAATTTCAGCAATAGATGTCACATCTTTCTGGTGTTACTTATTTTTCCTCTTTCGTACCAGCAATGGAGATTGGAAATACCTTAGTAAGTTAAGTTTGTAAAATGATGACTTCTCGGGTAAGTTTGTTTGCTTGCTATCTAACTCTTTTGTCTGAATTGGTGACTTCCAAATCAATTATAGTGTTCCTTAACAGAGTAGCAACTCCATAGATCTTAATAACTTTTTTACTTTTTAGTTTTTAAATCCTGTGTGGATTTACTGTGAAACACCAGAAGTTAAAAGGACAATCCAGCTGAGTCCATATAATTTATTTTATTTTTTTGTCAACGAGCCCTTAAAATTAGGAAAGAGATTCCATATATCTCAATCATGGATTATATTCCGACTGTGGACTACTATAATTAGCTGTGTTTAATTTGGTTTTGGTTATAAAAAAAAAACTGTTTAGTAAATAAAGTAAAGGTTGATTTTAAAATTTAGTTTTGGATAGGTTTGTTACCGTTTTGGGTAATTAATCGGAAATGTATAACTTTGTCAAGTTTGGATAATTTGTTCTTTTTCATTTGATTCTTTTGTTGGTCCATTTGCTCTGTGTGTGGTGAATAAAACCAATGAGATCCCATTATATTATGATGGAAAAGAATCATATGTTAAAAAGGTCATTTAACATCTAACAAGCTTTCGTGTAGCTAAAATAACACGTCATTATCAAAAGAATTATGGATCTTTTTCCACTGTGAAATCTGATTTTGGGATCTTCATATAAATCTTAATCGATGTGACATATTAGAATAATTAGGAGGATTTAAGAGGTAATTATGGTGCGTAACAACATGATTTCCGCATCGTTAACATCTTGATTTGTGGAAAATATTGATTGTTAATTGCAATGATTAGCATTCTATTAATCATACTAACTTTAATGTAAACATCAACTCGATACGGACCCACGCAAAGCAAATTTCGCAGAATCTTTGGGTTATAATTCACTAAATCCAAGATAATAATTAATTTTTAGTAATAGATCCATCTCTCCCACATGGCCACATATCATTACAAAAACGAGAAATCGTAAAATGTGAAGTAACAAATGTAATGTAATTATTATAAATATATTCAATATTGCAGATATTTTTTCCTGAGTACTAATTGATTGAATCTGATAATGGTTAATTTTATTTTATATAACAGTGAACAAATTGTGAAATAATAAAAGCGACGTGACAAGATTAGATTAAAGAGGACCATCCAAATTTTAACTTTATCACATGGCGATGAAAACAACAACCTCTGACGAAGAACTCTTCACTTATAGATGAATGTCTGTTTCTTTTAACTACATGGAGGACCTCACTTCGATAATCACATTGTATCCACTCTATTACTTTTCAAGAAACGTAAATCTTGTTAATGGTTTATTTTTGTCATTTTATACTGTATAAAATCGTCCATTAGACTATAAATTATATTATTTTATTTGTTACAAAAAAGACTATACATGGTTTAGTTATAAAGAAAGAAATGTATTGATATTGATTGACTGAAGTCATTTCACGCCTAATAAATCGGTGACAATCTAGTGGGCAATAATGCGTATAACGTAGGACATATTTTATTTCTTCAAGTTTTAATGACTATAAAGTCTATACATATACATATCTCACAATAATTTGTTATTCCATTGTTTTTGGATATATTCATCTACTATATTTGGAGTTAATTTTACTTGGCTTTTAATAGATGGCACATTAATTTCTTTGAATATGGGATATTATTATGTTAGTACATGTGATATCCATATTTGTGATTATAATAATTACACCAGTCTAATAATACATGTCGAAGACCTAACATTTTCTCCATAGTCCAATTTAGCAGTTTTTAGTATTGTACTACATTGACTTAAAATAGACCTCAAATATGGAATTACACCAACACATATTGTAAGTTCAACTTAATTAACGAAACTCTAACAAAAAGAAAGTTAAAAAAATATAAGAAAGACGAAAAAGGAAGATAACAATGAAGAGCTCAAAGCTTAAGAGTCAAGTCAATCTTAAACTGATTATGATCTTCTTGATTGCCCTTGAAATGTCCAATTCCCTCCAACTTAGCAGCAATCATGTTACTGTTATTACTGCCGGTGACATCAAGGTGAAAATTTTCCGCCAACACCTTTCCGATGGTCGGTTTCTGGTGAATGCTCTGTTTGAAAACGTGACTTAAATTCGCTGTTTGTCTTCCTAAAAAAAGCTTATTTACCATTGAATGAGCTTGAATCCCTAACGCTGACCTGTTATTCGCCGGGCCATGTAACGGTAATGATGCCATGCTTGTGAATCTGCTGACTGAACCGTGGCCAAATGCAAACGCTGAAGAAGGCGAGGAGGAGGAGGAGGATGAGAGACTCATCTTGTAGTACTGTCCGCGTTTGGCTAAAGTGCGCTCGCGTTTATGAGCGTTTTGGTGGCCACCAAGTGCTTGTGAGCTATAGAACTTTCTTTGACAATAATTGCACGAGAACACCCTCTGATCTTCCAAATGCTCTTGATGATGAGAAGTCGATGATGAACTGGTATTGAAAGAATCGATGAGATTGAGTTCCGATGACGTCGAGCCACGTGGCAAAAGGGTCACACCCAACTCAAGATGTCGATGACCTTGTTTCTTGTTTTTTAACATTTCTTTATCTTCTTTGATGGACGGATCCATGTTTATTCTGTGTCCTAGCTATAGAGAATATATAAAGAGAAGAAAAGTGAAAATTGGATATAGATATGAACTGATGTGGTCGTGGGAAGTGAAGTGTGAGTTCTATTTATGGAATTGGATGGACATGTGACCCTTTTTATAAAATTGAATGATGTTTAAAGAAACAAGGACATTTTTATATGTGAAATCTGACCTAGAGCTACAGACCCCACATATGTAATTGTATAGCAGTGAACACTTGAAAAAAAGATAAAAAAGAACTAATGTCGTAATTATATGAATTATTGATTTATCTGGGAACACATACATCTAGAACTTTTTTCTATCCGAGACACCATCAAATATTTATGAATGATATATAGGTAAAATATAGTATAATATTGTGGAAACGGTTATATGTATTAATTTTTAGTAAATTTTGTATTGATTTTGAAGTTTATTTATAAAAATGATAAGAATAGTTAAACTATTTTGTATAAATGTTTACTTCCAGACATATAAAAATTAGGAAAAGAAAAGTAATGTAAATTTTGGAAATAAATATACAGTTAGCATTGATGGAGGAGGGGAATATATTAAAGAAAAAGGAAACAAAGTGTTGACATTGCAAAGTAAAACAAAAACATAAATTAAGTAAAACAAAACAATAAGAAGAAGGAATATAGGAAGTGAGTCGAAGTCTAATTAAGATGAGGCAGTAGAGAGAGTTTGTCCGATTTAGCCATGATTCAATAGATAATTATAACTACAACATCAAACATTTTAATAATAGATCCGCCCCTGAACACATAGAATGAGTGTTCATGATGACTCTAATAAATGCAATAAGTGGCTCTATCTTCATCAAATGAGTTTGTCTTCGTTGTCATCTAGTTTTTTTCCTTGTAATAATTATACTATCCCTTTTCATTATAAACGTTTTTGCAGGATTATAAAGAATTAAAGATATATGAACCGTATGTATGTAGTTAGTCATTCTGTTAAGGGTTTAGGTGAGACGTTTGACTCAAAACCCTACTTGAAGAAGCTGTCTTTATTTGTTTTAAGTGTTAGGTAAGTTAGCACTTTGGACAAGGATTATGAAGCCAATCAAATCTCCCCGACAATCCTTTTCGTTTCTATTTTTTTTAATCCATTCTCCCGTTTCCGGTTGAATCTCCAAAACTGAAAAACCATACACATCCATCTCACAGAAAAATGTCACTAATCATTTTTTATGATTATATATTCATTCTTCTTAACTTATAAAATCATACACCATTGATATAAGTCAACTAAACTGTTTAATCAGTTTTTTTTTTAAGTTGTATTTGTGGCTTATCTAAAAAACTAAGCAGTATTTGTAGAAACATATTTTTCTTAATAATGATTATTTTTATTTTGGCTATGAATATACATACAGTTAAACACAATGGCATGATCGTTTCATTTGAAAACGTAAAGTACGACTTCACTTGATAAAATTAGTGCAAATGAATTTTATATCTATGTCTACAATTTATATGCAGTATCATATAAATGAAATGGTTTTTTTCCTCTTGGTAGGCCGATGATTGAAATTACAGTTACCTTGTTATTACTAACAGCACATAACTGCGATCTTATAGAAACACAAATCAATTTACAAAAGTGGTCATGCCAGTTCAATTTTCAATACATCGTAACGTGATCTTACCATCAACATATGAATCGCCAAAATCTATTATCGATTTCTTTTAAATGAAAACCATCTGCTGAAAAAAGGAAAACAAAAAAAAACACTGTCCACCTTTAGTTTCAAAAGTACATTTTTTGCTTTCATCGTAGTGACTTATGAGGTGATGCATTTTGTTTTTATTTTGCTTTGTCTAATCAATTTCGACAATATATCTCCTCCTAGATTACATTGTCGGTCCAACCTCCACACCAAAAATATATGGACCACCCTCTAATTCTTTAATAACACAGAGAAGGAAAAAGAGATAAGAACGTCCATGAATAATAGAACGTCTAAAGCTACAAACTTAGTAATAAAAATTGTTTCCCAATTGATTTGATTAATCATAAACAACTTACCCATATACAAATTTCACATGTGATTGATTTTTTCCTAAGGATTAAATGGATTATTTGGAACAGAGTATAGCTTGCAATGGCTCAAGAAACCAATCCTTTTGAGTTTGACTCTTTGAGCAAACTGATAAGACCAGACGCCGGAGATGTACAAAAAGCTCCATGAATTTGCATATCGATTTGACTCCCACTTAAGGTATCAATCAAATACTCAGCATTCAATTATGATTTGGCTTGTTATGAATGTTTTCATCTACATTGCTTAACACTTTTTTTACAACAGATTTCTTCAGGAACTCATAAGAGAGATTTGCCCCAATGCTATTACTTCTATGATATGATATATGAGCGGCCACACCTCACATTTTCCAATGCATATAATGGTTCTTGAATTTATTTTTTATTTGGTCATGGTTTCCTTTTAAATATAATATCAATGTTAATTAGTTTCTAGCAATACCCTAGACTTAGGACTATTTTTATATGAGCACTGCCTTATCTAAGTTGATCATTTCAAGCTTTGTTTTTTGTAGTTTCATCATACTTTATTCATAGTGTTTTGAATAAAACTAATGATTTCTGTTTTGCCAAAAAGTCCCAAAAGATAGGGATGCATCATCAGCAATTTCAAATAATCGTAACTCAAATTGCAATGAAGATCCCAACAACGGTAAAAAAATTATTATGGATCCGTATAGTGGGTGTGGAGCAATGAATAACGGATTGTGCATGGAGCTGTCCTGTCAGGCATGAAATTAGTTACCGTAAAAAGACTTTTCATGAAATTCATGTTTTCACATTGTTATTTGTAAAACAATGTTTAACAGTCTTTCTGATTTTTTGCAGAAATGGGCTGTTTACATAAACATTTGTGCATGTGAGAGTGAAAAACTGAACCATCCTGAAACAGAGGTAAGTCTTTTGTGGTGACTTTTTTACCTGTGTTAGGATAGTAAATACAATAAGCACGTATGTAATCAATTGATTTTTAACATTAATCAGGTGAGAAATGAAGCTGCGGGAGACTTTCTAACTCTACTCAAAGAGTGGAAAAAATTCTGAGAAAAGTTTTCTTTGATTTCCAGTTCTGGACCAAAAGAAGCAGTTATTGATGTGGAAGATGAAGAAGAAGGAGGTGACCAGAATGATGACACAGAGCTCATTGCCATCTGTTTTGGAGACCCACAATATTTAAACAATCTGGCATTTCACCTCAAGGTAACAGTTCCCTTGAATCTCAATTAGGACAAACAAATTTCATCATCAATAAGATGTACCTTAAACATTATTAGTAATCGTTTGATTTCAATACTCATAGGTGTGTTGGAAAGGTTATGGTCCTGATGAAGATACTTGGGAGCCTAATGGTTGTTTAGGGTAACTTTCCCATATTACTCTATACTACACCTTTTGTAATTGATGTTTTCTCGTTATTGATATGGGAATGATAAGCTCAAGAAGTTTGTGACAAAAGGGTTTAACTCTAACATGCTACCCTTTGCTGTAAGTCGTTTTGTTTGCTTTGAACATTATTGTTAGCTGTGTATGATCTTTACCCTTTTTATCAATGCTTACTACATATTTGATGACTATAGCAAAGCCAATGATCTCTTTAACAGAATTTGCCTTTTTTACTTTTTCAGGGTAGTGCTTATTTTGTGTGTGGAGGGCCTCCCTGTCAAGGGATCAGTGGCTACAACCGTTACAGATGAGAAAAGCCGGCAAATGCTGGTTTACGTGGACATCATTGAAACCAAAATACATACTCATGGAAAATGTGGTCGATATTTTAAGGTTTTCCAAGGGTTTTTTGTGGCGTTATGCTGTAGCTCGCCTAGTTGCGATAAACTATCAAACACGAGTTGGAATGATGACTGTGGGTTCTTACGGTCTTCCTCAAGTTAGAAACAGGGTATTGTTATGGGGTGCGCAACCAAACTGAGGTAAATATTTGTTACATAATAGTTAGCACTAATCTATTGTCTTATTGCTCTCTCTTTATTTGCTTAACAGAAACTGCCTCATGAGGTTCTCAACAAATGCATAACCCCTAAAGAATTTAAGGCAAGTGTGGGTAGTTGTACTTTTAAATCTCATAGACTCTTCTTAATATTCTTGCATTGCTTATTTATTTGTTGTAAATGCAGCAAGTACAAGCTGGACATGGCCAAAATCTTAAAGCTAGAAAAGGCTCTCACTCTTGCAGATGCAATTAGTGATCTACCACAGGTGTGTATCTAAACTTCAAAGTTGCTGCAGGTGACAAATTGGGAGGACAATATTGAAATGAACTATAACGAGGCAGGTCCCAAGACAGATTTTCAGAAGTTCATTAGTCGTAAGAGATCTGGTGAACATCTTGAACTAGATAGATTTAACGTTTTTTTACCTGATATCAACGAATATTATCTTTTCAGAAACACTAATCCCCAAAGTTGGTTGAGAGGCTTCACATGCACCAAATTTGTATGATCACCAACCACTGGAACTTAAAGATGACGACTTTCAAAGGGTTGGGGTATATTCCCAAGAAGAAGGTGCGGATCTCTTTTGTTTTTATATTTTCTAGTGTTTGCTTGGAGCATTCAACGTATAAGCATTTCCTGTTCATGATATTGTATTCTTATTGCTACAGGGTGCCAACTTCAGAGACTTGCCTGGTGTTGTAGTTGAGAATAACCGAATGCAATTTGACCCTTTGGTAGAGCCAAAAAGACTGAAATCTGGAAAATTTCTGGTATAAATTGATCCAAGCACAACCTTAATTATCATTTTTCTGTCCCAGTTTTTTTTTGTAGCTACTTTATGATATGGCTTGTGGTTTTTACAGGTGCCTAATTATGCAATGAGTTTTGTCAAAGGAAAAAAAAGAAGAAAAAGAAGTAACTTTCTCTAACTAAGATGCTATTTCCAGTACTTAAATTCACTAAAAGTTCTTTATTGGTTTTTGGTTTCATTTCCATGGGCTTTGTGTGTTCCTTCCACTTTGACTTCTCTAAGTGACTCCTTGTCATTAAAATCGGTCTCTGCAGTGCGTAATCCATCCGTAGCAAGATCGTGTGTTGTCTGTCCCTGGGAATGCTAGAATTGAAGGGTTTCCTGTCCGTAAGTCCTTGTTCTTTGCTACTACTTGACAAGCATGTTTCTAAATTTTTCTGTGATTGTTGTATTGCTTTGGAGATTCTGACATGTAAAAGTGAATATTTGCAGGTACACCCAGGTTGGGAATGCAGTGGCTGTTCCTGTTGGTATTGCCTTGGGATATGCATTTGGTATGGCGAGTCAAGGCCTGACCGATGTCAGCCTGTCATAAAGCTGCCCGAATGCAGAGGATCATTCTGATTCACAAGGATATGATTTCAGTAGCTTCAATAATCGAACTCCATTGTTCTAAGGATGAATTTGCTTTTGTTTTTCTGGTACTCACTGTTTTTGGTCATTCACAGTTATTCCCTTCAGAACTTGATATTCATTCCATTTATAAAGATTGAATGAATTGAGTCAATAAAGATCTCATCTTTGACCTCAATATTTTTATTGTTATGATTCGATTCACTGGATTATTCCTTACTTGAAAGAAACCATCCCAGGAACTTCCACACTTCAACGCCACGTCGACCTTACTCTAAAGATAATTAGCTAAGTAGACCTAAAGGCAGTTAGGCCCATATATGGTGGGCTTTTAGTCTAAGATTTTTATAGGTCTGACTGACCCGAACCGTGGCAAAGTTGTTAATACACAAATGAGATTTTAGTTGATAAACCCTAGATTCTCAGCCATTGTCACCTACTACGACTTGGAATTTCTTGAGCCGCCACCGGTAATTTTGTTTTCCCTTTCTCTATTGCTCTCTTGTTCTTCGTGTTTGTCCCTATAGCCTCAGTTCTAGTGTTTAGTTCAGTTTTCATGAGCTTGTGTATTATAATAAGAAACTGAGATCTGTTTGTACTGTAGAAAGAAAGAGTAGAGATAATGGCTGAAGAAGAAGCTAAAGGGTTGGATTACATACCGGAGGTGATACTGAAGAAGAGGAAGAACAGGGATGAGCTTGCCTTTATCAGGAAGAAGCAATTAGAGTTGGGAAATCACAAGAAGAATCAGAAGAAAGTCTCTGATATCAAACGACCTGAAGATTTTGTTCTAGAGTTCAGGGCTAAGGTACTCGTCTTCAATATCTATATTTTTACTGCCTCAAGTTGTTATTTTTGCTTTGAGACTTGTCTACACCTTAGAAACATGTTTTGTAATGTAATCCATAATTTACGTAATATCTGGTTTACAAAGTTGTGCTTAGGACTTGTTGTTTGTTCTGTTAACACTGTATTATTCTTTGTTAATTTTGTGTTTTTATCTCAAGGAAATAGATCTAATCCGGATGAAGCAAAGGGTAAAGAGGCCAAAGGCATCTCCTCCACCAGTAAAATCAAACTTGGTTTTCATCATACGTATACAAGGGTAATTCATATTCTCCAATTGGCTTTATCTTCCCCTTGGAGTTTTATCTTTTTTACCTCTGCCTGTTTCCTCATCCCTCCCTTTTCTTTCTGGTGACCAGCAAGAATGATATGCACCCAAAGACTAAGAAGATTCTTAACAATTTGAATCTAAGGAGCCTCTTTACTGGTGTATTTGCCAAAGCAAGTGACGGTTTGTTCCAAAAGCTTCTCAAAGTGCAGCCTTACGTCACTTATGGGTACATGATCATACTCCTCTTTCAATATCTTCTTCTTACTTTATAAGCTGACCAATGTTTACCATTCGTGAAGATACCCCAATGATAAGAGCGTTAAGGACCTCATATTCAAAAAGGGATACACAATCATAGAGGGAAATCCTGTTCCTCTTACCGACAACAACATAATCGAACAGGTTAAGTTTTCAACCCCTCAGGTATACGTGCTTATTCCAGGTATTAACTATGCTGTTCTTAATCATTCCAACTTCTGTAGGCTCTAGGAGAACACAAAATCTTTGGCATAGAAGACCTTGTGAATGAGATTGCAAGGGTCGGTGATCATTTCAGAGAAGTTATGAGATTCTTGGGACCCTTGAAACTCAACAAGCCCGAGGCTGGTGTTTTGCACTGGAAGAAACAGGTTTTCAGTGAAGGAGGGGATACTGGAAACCGCGAAGATAAGATCAATGATCTCATCAACAAAATGAATTAGAAGCAATTGCAAGCTACTTTACTATATTTTCCTTAAAAGTTCTGTATGTGCCTAAAAACCAACCACTTTGATGAAACGCTATTGCAATTTTGATAAAAAGGGCATTCGGAATTTTATATAACCATCGTTGGCTTCAAAGATTATATTATACACGTGTGATGCATAGCGAGTGTTTTTCAAGTTTTGTCATTTTATCTCCTAAAGCTCGTCTTCTCATTGGGTGCTTCGTCTTCCTCTGGCAACTTCACAATTGTGTATGTTCCCGCTCCGATTAACGCTCCAAGAATTGGGGCAGTGAGGTAAACCCAAATACCTGTGTAATTGTTTGCTGCAATGGCTGGACCTAATGTTCTTACAGGATTCATCGAAGCTGAAGTTGCTGGTCTATTGTAGACAGCAACATCATGATCAGTTAAAACATAATAATTACATAAAGGGACGAATTGTTAAGGATCCATCTACTGTTTTTACCCTGCTATGAGTATGTTAAGCATGACCGTTGCTCCAACCGCAATTCCCGCCAACTCTCCCACCTGTAATTTTGTAATTACTTTTTACTTTTCATACACGAACAAATTTTAAGATTCTTCAAATGCTTTTATAGTTAATTTACAGCTCTCGTGTCGGTGGCGACGGCAGTGACAACGAACATGAGGTTGAAGCTAATAATGAACTCCAAAGCGAAGGCTTGGCTGAGAGCCACTGTCGGCATCGTCACGCCACCGCTCATCGTCGGTTCAAACACTGCTTTCAGTGCAAACGCCGCACACACCGATGCCATCACCTGAGCTCCGATGTACACCGGAACCTATTTTTTTACACATTAATTTTAACGATGAATTTATTTCGACTTTATCAAAAAGAACATCGGTAATTTTTTTTACTGTAAATTGCTTTTTGTTTTTGACATTGTATAAATGATCAGATTTTATATATTTTTAAACAACCCATGTTGAAAATTAATTCATAATAAACTGTCACAGTGCATGTGCATGTCTATAAATTTCATGTGGTCGACCGTAACATCCAAAAATGTGTAAAATGTATTGAAAACAAATAAAATTAAAGTACTGACGTGTTTCCAAGGGAAGTGTCTAAGGGCAGCAAAGGCGATGGTAATAGCCGGATTGAGATGTGCTCCGGAGATGTGACCGGTTGACAAAATAACGATCATAACCGCCAAACCAGCTGAGGCGGCGCAACCGAGAAGCGTCACCGCTCCATCTGTTTTCTGATTCACTATCGCCGTCGCTGCTCCGGAAAAGATCAGAATCAATGTCCCAACAAACTCTGCTCCCAACTTTACAAACAAAAATATGCATTGGTCAATCAATGATCAGTGAAAGCAAAAAACATGAATACATATGGAGAGGGTAAAACTGTAATTAAGACGAGAATGCACCTTGCGGTAGAGGGAGACATTAGGGGGAGGGAGAGAGCAAGAGACAGGAGGGAGTCTTCCATCTTCAAGAGCCCACTCATTGTCGACACTAAAACATTTACAGCTTTTTAGAAGTGAGTTTGGTGTGTATTTACCATTATGTCCATTCCTCTTCCCTTCGAATCCTCCAAAGAGCGGTGCTCCTGGAGTCCCCGGGGTTGTCGCCGGCGTTGAGGGCATGGATGGAATTTCCCCATGATCCATCTCGAGGGTAGAGAGATATGAGATCTTGATTTGAGAATATTATGTTTTAGTTTATGATTGTTTGTATGATATAGACTTGAGGGATGTGAATGATCCAACAGAGATGATTGATATTTGGTTTGAGAGTGAGGAGTGAGTGGGTTGGTAATCCTTAGTTTTATTTAATTCATGTGTCCTAAAGAAGACTCTTTACATAACATGAAATGTTGCTATCTTTACGAGAATGGGTCGTGTATCGTATCTTTTTTTTTATTTCTACTTGCATGATACATGTATTGTAGTGTACAGTGTACTACTAAAGAAGCTTTTGGGATGAAGCAATAATTGTGGATCTTTTTCTCTATCGACATACTTTATTTGCTTAATTTGTTCTTCTCCATGAGAATGGAACTCTTGGTTTTGTGTGGTATGTTACTTGTTCGCAAAGAGAATGATGATAAAAGCGATGGTTCTTGACCTTCCTTGTCACACTTGGCTTTTTTGCACTCGTTTTTGGTTAATCTCTAATGCATGCACAAAAAGAAAAAAAAAAAGAGGAAAGTGTTTTAACCAAAATCAAATATCGAAGAATATTGCAAGGGATAATGTAATAAATTATTTGTTTTCTGTAGAGTCTTGCACGTATTAAAAACCGTTTTTTTTATCGAATCGATGCTGATATTATACAATACAAAAGGTGGTGTAGTTGTAAGTATATAAATAAGCATTTTTTTTTTGTTGGAATGATAGTTTCCTGGAAAGTTTAAGACCTGAGCCTTTATCAAAACAAGAAAAAGTTTAAGACCTTAACCACTTAATTAATCTCTCAAGATCCGGAACTTGCCGATAAAATCTGCTTTTATGGGAAGAAGTATACTAGCCCGTCACAGGCAAGACTCAACTTAGGGGTCATAACTCTATATATCCGAAGAAGATTTTGATTATAACTAGACTACCATCTTTTGGTTGAGTTTAATAGTTTTTTTTCAATGTTTCGCGGAAATATTATCATTCACGATAGAAAAACATGAAAGTATGTCTACTCTCATTTGGTTATTCCACTTTAACAAATTGACAAAAAAATCTAAAATAATATGCTTACTTTTTAGAATCCAGTAAAACTTTTAATCGAACTATATGATAAAACTATACATAACTCATATATAGAGATGATAAACCAACTATATCTGAGTTTTAAGAAATACAAAAAAGAGTAAATGATAAAACTCGTATATAGGTTGACAAACACAATCATATTTAGTTGGATTTATTACCTCTAATGAAGAAAAAGTATATGATAAAACTCGCATATAGGTTATCAAGATTTTACTTGTCAGATTAATGATATCTTTGTTATTATTAAAATCACTTTAGAATTCATCTTTTATTTAGTTATTGTTATCATTTTCCTATATAAATTGCGTTTTAATTTCTATAATTTAAAGGTTATTCGTTTTCTATTTGTATAGAAGAATCTTTGATGACCGTCCCTACTCTTTAGAATCTAAGTTAAATTAAATACTAATTTCTGGCTTTTGTTCTCACCATCGTACGAAGTGTCTTCGAACTTAAACTTTATACGTCCAACTAAGCATTGTATACTTAAGGTATAAAGCTTCTTAAAAACCTTTTTCGCATTTATATATAATTTATGCTCAAGTATACATAGCATTTGCTAAGTTATACAGAATAAGGAAATGAGTGGTCTCGGTTTTATAAAAAAAAAAACTATAGATCCGGAGAATATATACCTACTACGATTAAGATAGCCATTTAACTTTCGTCCATTCCCTTGACGTTAAATCACGTTATGTCATAGAGAACATACATATGGTAAAATTGGGTAAGCAGATATATGGTAAAAATGAGAACACATGAATGTGTGTTAATTGTGTGTGGTGGTGTTGGATTGTTGGGTGTGGAGGAACCAGGGCGCTCAACACTTTTGTAGGGGTTTAGGGCAAAAAAAAATTTTGGATCCTTAAAATTTATTTTCTTACTTTTTATTAGGTTTTTTAGTAAATTTTTTTTTTTTAATGTATAAGTAATAATTTTGTAGATTTTGTAATGAAAATAAAAATACATAAATATAAATATACTTTTTTGACTCTTTCAATCTAATTTTAAAAATATTTTAATTTTTTATACATAAATTATTTATAAAAATTCAGATCTTTAATTATTAAGATACGAAAGACAAACCGAAGACCGTCGTACAGCTTATCCCTTTGCAAACCGGCCCTGGGAGGAACAAATCAGGACCGTTTAAAAGATGTGAAGCGACTGTTTGTTCTAAAGCCCGAGATCACATCGCAGGGTATTACAGAAATAAGAACTGTGCGATTTCTTATATTTGGGTGAAATTTATTTGACCATTCACTTCGTTGTAAAACTAAATTACGAAGTCTGATTAGATACTTCAAAAGCAAAATCCTAGTAATATATAGACAATAATAATATATATTTTATTTGCGTGTTAATAACAAGAGTTTTCTGTAAATAAATCATTAATATTCTTTTATTTATCTGAAAATTATGCAAGTTTATTTTATCAATTTCAAAATTATCTGCAATATAATCTCTCAGCATATTATCAACATAATCACGTTAGTTTTAAAACAAAAAAAATTATATGTTGTTTGTATATTTTTTAAATATCATAAAATTGAAGAAAATCAAATTTGGGGGAAATTAAAATTAGGGTATCTCTTCCGTCAGCTTCTTCATCCTTCTTCATCAGCTTTTTCATCCTTTTCCGTCAGATTCTTCATCCTTCTTCATCATGATTGTCCAAATAATGTTGTCCCTCACTAATCGTGGCTAGCATGAATTGGTCAACTTTATTCCGTTTTCTTCTTAATTATCATAATTTGAAGTTTTTTTCATTATCATAGCTGCCTCACTTCACTGTGCTCGTTTAGTCTTATTTTGTCTTCATTTCCTTTTTTTTCCAAAATTTTCATTCTTTTTGGGCATAATTGACATGATGTTTTAACTCAGCGTTTATGAAGGACTTCATTTCTTTGTAATATTATATAATGTTTTTGATGTGCATCTATATATTTTTATATGTATGCACAAATATATTTAGATGTGTATTGAGTTATTGAGTATGGACCAAAAAGAATCTTTAGATGTGTATATAATTTGAAGTATAAGGATATTCAGATTTTATATATATAGACGAATATATTCAACCTCATGTTAAAATTTAGAGTTTATTTTGATTAAGTCCTATTTTGAATTTATATATTAGATTGGAGCTTTATTTTGAGTAAGTCATATTTTGAATTTATGTATAGTATACTCTATACTTTATGCTGTGTGAAATCATAATGTGGCTGGCTGGTCCTAATTATTTGAAAACGGGTTATCGTCCATGTTTAAACTTTATTAGAAAGAAAAACAGAGACACTGCCCAAAAAATAAACAGAGACTATTTCCTAAGTTTCTAAATTGGACAAAACAAAAGAAAAGCTATTTACAAGATTGCTATTGAACCACACAGCTAAAGCAAGCGTGATAAAAGTCGTGTCAAACAAAGAATTTTTGTTTCTTTGTTTGTGATGTCATTATTGTTTCAATTGGTGATTTGAAAATTAATAATGACGATTTTTGTTTCCAAAGCTTTTTTTATAAAGGGTTTAATTAAGCTTGTTCCTGCATTGCTTATTTATTTATTTTTATTGAAGTTTGGTTGTCAACGATTAGATATTTACTGATGCAACAAAAAAAAAAACCCAAAGATTTAGTATATACATAACCCGAATTGGTATAAGGTGCTTGCTAGTTGCTATACATAATAAATGCATGTGGTAAAGTGATAACTAAAAAATACTAGCACGTAGAAATATCAAGCTAAATCATTTCATTTTCTATAGTGTTCTAACTTTAAGTAAGTAGTACCACAAAAAAACCAGTATGTAAAGAAAAAACAAAAAATAGTTTAACAAAGGTCAAAATTTTCAAATAGGAAAGTTAGAGTATTTTTGGATGATATTTAAACCTAGTCAAAATATTATATTTGACTTTAGGGCAATCTCTTATTTGAGTGTAGCTTTTCTTGCTTGTTTGGATTAAAATTAAACTTAGTGCTGTCTTTACTTTTTTTTCTTAATAATATATAAAATTATATTCAAATAAAACAATATTAAGGTGCAACTAGTGCTGTCTTTACTTTTTCTCCCCACTCATCTTTCAGATTCTTAAATTTCTCAACTTCTTCGTCCACCACTTCTTGCATGTAAAAATACAGGTGATTTATATATTTTTGATCTATATCCGAACGAACCCGAATTGGATTCAAATTCGCCATTTTCCAAAACCCTAAAAACCTAAACCGAAAACCCGAATGTGGACAAAAACAAATCTTTGGGTAGTTTGATTGGTACCCATGATAGATCATTTACGTTATGTTGCCATTTCGAGTAAAGCGTATCAAACTGAATCATAGCTTCGTCTCCAGTAAATATCTGGTTGCATACTTTAAAAAAAGGGCTTCAAATTATATTAACTTCTCCCAACCGATAAATCGTTAAATCTCTGCGTCGCATAACCAAAACAAGAGCCGTGAAAAAAAGCTCACCATGTCAGCGCTCAAGAACATGAAACATATATGATATATACCGTAATCATATCAAGCATATAGACGTTCTTTTATGACGAGACGCGTGATCATAATCTCTGCTTCTTTAACTCATAACACTTCTCATCTAGCTTTTCATTCAAATCTTTCGCTTTCTTCATCATCTTCTTCTTCGTAGAAATAAACAAAGGAATCTTATTAAGTTGGAAAATGTAAAAAATATTGAGGTCTTTTATGATGTTCTTTCACTCTGCATGTACAGTGAAAATCTTGTTCCAAGATATTGTATTGAGAGCCACGCAATTTTAATTAAAGCAAGCCTGATTAAAGGAAAGCTTGATAAAATATCTTTTGGAATTAAGATTTCATAATGATTATTTTTGTTTCCCAATTAAAATTTCTTCCATGTATCCTAGAAGATCGAACGGTCGCGTGTAAGTATATGGTTATCTAGTTGCCTAATAAAAAACCATTAGGTCACATTGCATAGGACCAATCCAAATATAACGTTTTGGAAAAAGCGAGGGACATGGTAGACCTGTCGCTGCCGTGAGAGATCAGGATCCTCGACCGTCACGACCCAATTGAACTAACTCAAAGAAGATTGAAGTTTCTTTTACATCTTGTTTCTAAAATAGTCTAAAGATTACCAAACCAAGGAGCAGAAAACGATAAGAAATTAAATTACATATAATAGAATATATACGAGAATTTCAAAAGAAGCCTCCATGGGTTTAGATTGCATATTTTCTAGATCCAAAATGAGAAGAACTTACAAACAAACGAGGTCGAGAGTTTCATTAGATTCCAAACGCACAAACTCTTAATAAGCACTAATTATGAGCGCTTGCGTTTGAGAGATTTGAGCTCCTCTGTCATGTGAGCAATCTCTTCTTTGAGTGTTGCATTTCTCCCTTGTTTAAAATTCCACAGTACATGAACTGTGTACCGGCCACTTGGGTTAAACTCGTTAAGTTCCTCCAGTGCTGTCTTAACTGCATTCATCACATCTCCTCCCCACTCTTCTCTCAGATACTCAAGTTTCTCATCTTCTTCATCCACCACTTCCTACATCATAAACATTTAACATTAACCATATAATCAAGACATGTAAAATGAGAAAGAAATTGATCTGAATGGAACATGAGACAGATCAAACCTTCATTTTGTTTCCAGTCCCCACGCGTTTGAATGGGTACCATGCTGGATCCTTAACGGCTTTCTGCCATTTGATGTTCTTTTGTGTTCTCTAATTCTTCCAACTCACAACGCTCCTCTTCCAGCTTTTCGTTCATCTCCTTTATTACTTTCTTCAGCTCTTCATTCTTCTCCTTCTCCACCCTAGATTTTCTTATATCAACCTTTTCAAACTCTTCCTTCATTGTTTTCTTTATCTTTTCAAGCGCCTCCTTCATTTCTTTCTCCACATCTCCATTGAAATTATCTTCTTCCCTTCATTCATCTTCTTCATCTCTTTTTTTGTCTTCCGCCTTCTTGCTTTGTTGTTCAGCAAAAACTGTGATCTCCAAACTTTAAACTCTGCATTTACGAATAAAATATCTATTTGAGTCGCAGTATCTTTACTTAATAGCCAGAGTGATAAGAAGTCGTATCGTTCTGGATTTAAGATTAGCAATGATTACTTTTGTCTTCCAATTAATCTCTTCACTGCACCGCCTCGAACTTTTCTTCTGTTACGATTGACCCTAGGACTAGGAGACCGAAAGGTCCCAAACTATAAGAAACGATAAACAGATGTTGTTATCTAGTGGCCCATTAGTTGACAATACAGAAGCCCAATACACCGTGTAGGGTGTTTACTAGTGTTGTGGACGATCAACTATGGACGATCTGCGTTAGATCCGAGAACGGTGGAAAAATAAACTCGAGAGGACTGTATCTACTAGTGTTGTTACTTGTTAATATCGATTTCGTGAACCCTACAAATTAAAGATAATCTTCACTGTCTGATTTAGAAGTCGAATCGTTCTGGATTTGTTAAGAGTTTGTAATTATTATTTTACATTTTTTTACTGTACCGCTATTAATTACCCTAGGTGACCGAAACAATAAGAAACGGTAAAGATATGGTAATCTAGTGGACCAATAGAAGGCCCACTAATTCACATATTGCCTAAGCCCAATATCCACTAATCTCAAACATGCGTTCGGAAATGCTGATTTGTTTGGCAAATGCGGGAAACGTGGTCGAATTGCCCGCAGAATGCTTCGGGGCAGAGGATCTTGGGTCAGATCCTCCACCCAATTCGCAAGCTTCGGCACTAAGGGCTTTTTCTTATTTACTTCCCTATTCAATCGCAAATGATGACCGATGGCGTCAAAGCCCATTGGAAAAGTCAAGCCAGGGGCTTTGGATCACATCGTTTTTTCTTTGGTGTTGAGACTCAGAAACACGATGAAATTGGCGTCGAGCTTGGTTCCTCATCAATGGCGTCTCTTAACATCACCACAGCTTCGTCTACAAGCTTTCATTTTCTCCACAGGTACTTTATTCTCTTCCTCCAATCCTTGATTTTTCACCCATGGTTTCGTTATTCTATTCCTCTTACCCCTCTTCTCTGTCTTTCACTCGCTCTTCTTCTTCAGTCTCCACCACAAATTTTCCCACGTTCTGGTCTCCAACCTTGCGTCAATGTCGGGATCTTCAGACAGCTGTTTCTCTAGCCATCAGTTCAAGCTACTTGCCCACTTCCTACATTACTCAGAAGCAGATTGAAATCCCTACCTCCCCTGTATATTCCCCTTTAGAACCTTTTGTTTACTCCACATATCTTCTTTGAATACATGTGTTGATCTTTAGGTTCTAATTTGTGGGAAAAGTGTTGATTACTCAAAAACGAAATTGGATTTGGTTTGCAGGAGAAACAACCGCCACCAATGCAGGAAGGTTTGGGTGCTTTTCAAAAGCTGCCCATGGTGATGCCATCAATTGATTTATATTGTTCTGCACTCAGGAAGTCGAAAAGAGTCCAACCAACAAAAGGTAAATTGATTCCTTATCTTATTGTTTTGTTCACTTATTCACTCCTTGGAACTACTTTAATAGAGTCTTTGTCCATTTTGGGTCTCAGGCATTGCTAATATTGCCAAGCGAGAAAGAAATAGAGGTGCTAAACAGCTTGACGCACTCATGAAAGTAATTTCACAGCATCCTTTGCTCTGTGGTTCTGCTGAAATTCTGAAATGATTGGTGTCTTACCAAATCAGAAATTGCTCTTTTGTTTAAGGAACTGGCTCTACCTTTAAAAGGATACATGGAAAGTTTTCCGAGGAAGAGACTCTTGCATCCATATGAAAGGTCTCTTATTGATTTGACACTTGGTGATGGAAAGTATGAGGAGGTATCTATTTTGCATCCGCTCTTAAGTAATTCAGTATATTAGCCTGCAGCTGATTTTATCATAGGCTTTAAAAATTAATTTTTAGGTGTTAGGAAAAGTTGATGTTCTGAGGAAGAAGGTGCTATCTGTTGGAAAGGAACATGCTTCTCTCTGTGCCAAGGTCAGACTTCTCAATTCTGTCAAAAACATATTGTATTTTTCATGTTAGTTGATCTCATATAGGTTGCGATTGGTACTATAACACTAAAGGCTTTACAAGCTTCTTAACTATTCCATTGTTTCATCTTATTCTATCATATATCAGTTAAGGAAAATTTAAAATGACTTTTTGGTTTTATTTTGCAGGCATTGTCAAAGCGAGAAGCAGAGGAACGCTTGAACGAAGGTGTGGAGAAGCTTGAATTGGTTTTCCAGCAAGAAGGAAGAGCTGTTGATGATTTGCTAAGCATAGCAAAGGTTCCTTTATATGAATCATTTGCTTTTCTTTTCCAGTGGTTTGAACTTTTTGACTTAATTATTAGAACCATATGAAAAGAGTTAAGCATTTTGCAGGTTTTGAGGGCTATGCCAGTCGTTAACTTGGAAATGCCAACTCTTTGCCTTGTCGGAGCACCAAACGTTGGGAAATCATCGTTGGTCCGCATTCTTTCAACAGGGAAGCCTGAGGTTTGCCTTATGTGCCACTTTATATATTTGTGATAGTAATTTGCATTATCTACTGCTTATGTTTTTTTTGGGTTGTCAGATTTGCAACTATCCTTTCACTACCAGAGGAATTCTGATGGGTCACATTGTCTTGAACTACCAACGATTTCAGGTTAAGCTACTTGCTTTCGTTTCGTCTAATCACTTTCCTCGTGATTTTGATTATTAATTATCCAGAAACGCATTGCAGGTGACAGACACCCCTGGTCTTCTTAGGAGATCTGATGGTAAAGTCAAGTTACTACAAACTCTCTTGTGGATGCATAGTTTTATGAAAGTTGGTTAAGTCTTGATTGTTGTTTTTGTTTTGTTCATTACAGAGGATAGAAATAATCTAGAGAAGCTAACTCTTGCTGTACTCACGCATCTTCCGACCGCGGTTCTATATGTTCATGATCTATCTGGAGAATGTGGGACTTCTCCTTCTGATCAGGTATTTATTATAAAACAAATTCTTATGGATTTGATTGCATCAGATGAGCCAAGGAATTATAAGAATGAGTTATTGTGCATCGTGTGAGTAAGCCAAATAATTGGGTCTGATATGTCCTAATTCAGTAATGTATTTGTTTGGAGGGCATTGCAGTTTTGGATTTATAAAGAGATAAAAGAGAGGTTTAAGGATTACCTGTGGATCGATGTTGTATCTAAATGCGATCTGCTGGGAGGCTCTCCGGTGATCTATGCCAAAGAAGATAGAAGCAGCGATGAAGCGGAAATCATTAAGTATCGGGAAACAGGGCCTGATGAATCAATTCATGTCTCGGTGAAAACAGAACAAGGTCTCAATGCGGTACGAAACTTACCAGAAATATTTGATGTCCAAAGAAAGCAAGATTGTGTTTTGAGTGCTCTGTTTCTCTACTTGGCTTGCAGCTAAAGAGCAAAGTGAAGGAAGTACTGAGTAATGAGAAGGAGAAGATCAAAAGTGGAGACAAAGTTGATCAAAGTGTTGATAGTTGTTAGATATAGAATTTTGCACATTGATGTCTGTCTCCTTTGTTTTTATTATTCTTAAATAAGATCAATGGGAGCTTATCAGCTAATGTTTTTGATGGACTTTGGTTCCAATCTTTATCTAAATTGTGATACCCAAAAAAAGGAACAAACCTTGTGAATTAGAGAATTTGTCAGAGGAACACGAAAACGAGAAAACTAATGGAGAACAAAAAAAAAATCGGATTCAAACGAGAGAAAAAAAACATTAAAAAGGAAAAAAGAAAAAAGCGAGGAAAAAGATAAAATCGATATAATATTATCTCTTCTTCTCCTTTCATTTTCCCTTTCGTTAAACCACCACACCACCATCCTCTGAAACCCTAGCCACGTCAATCGCCGTCTTGTCTAGATACATCCATCCGCTTCGCCTTTGATTTCCAGGTTCGATTCACCGATACCACCTCCTTGTTAATTTATGTGTTCAATTATGGTTTTCTCGAGATTTCTGAATGATTTGTTGAAATTGAATATTCGATTTGCTTTCTGGTGTTGAATTAATGGCAGATTTGATGAAACCAGATCGGGTCTACCTCTAGATCTGTTCTAGGTTTTGAATTTCCACCGTCTATCATAATCAATCCAGATGCTCCGTAATTTCATCATACATAGACATGTCTCTGTTTCTAAAAGACGATTCGATTCAAATTCGCGAAGTCTGGAACGATAACCTACAAGAAGAAATGGATCTGATCCGAGAAGTCGTCGATGATTTCCCTTACGTCGCCATGGACACTGAGTTCCCCGGAATCGTCGTCCGACCTGTCGGAACTTTCAAATCCAACGCCGATTACCACTACGAAACCCTAAAGACGAACGTCAACATCCTCAAGATGATCCAACTCGGCCTCACCTTCTCCAACGAACAAGGTAACCTCCCAACCTGTGGAACCGACAAGTATTGCATCTGGCAATTCAATTTCAGAGAATTCGATGTCAATTCCGATATCTTCGCACCCGATTCAATCGAGCTTCTCAAACAATCAGGCATTGATTTAGCTAAGAACACTCAAGATGGAATCGAATCCAAGAGATTCGCAGAGCTCTTAATGTCCTCAGGGATTGTGCTTAACGAAAACGTGCATTGGGTTACATTTCACAGTGGATACGATTTCGGCTACTTGTTGAAGCTCCTCACTTGTCAAAACCTGCCTGATACACAAACAGGCTTCTTCGAACTGATCAATGTTTATTTTCCGACAGTGTACGACATTAAACACTTGATGAAGTTCTGCAACAGCCTTCATGGTGGTTTGAACAAGCTTGCGGAGTTGCTAGAGGTGGAGAGAGTTGGGATCTGTCACCAAGCTGGTTCGGATAGCTTACTCACGTCTTGTACTTTCAGAAAGCTTAAGGAGAATTTCTTCGTTGGCCCCTTGCAGAAATATTCTGGTGTTTTGTATGGATTAGGTGTTGAAAATGGTCAGGTTGCTATCTAAAAAGAAAATCAAATAAATATTCCTTGAAAACTTTTTCTTCTTTTTCTTTTCATCTTATTTCTTCTACTATGCATGATCATCAAATCGAATCGATCCTAAAGTTGAAGAGATTTGATCAAAATTGTCTAAAGTTTTAACTGTTTTTGGACTGATTAAAACGGCTCAATTCCAGTTTTTCTTTCGATAATGTGTATATGATGCCATACGATACGAATATCGGAATTAGCTTTCGAGCGCCTTAACGGGAAAAATTTTGAATGGGTAATAATATGTTGGTTCTGTATGGATAATCTATTCGTGGGCCTAATGTAAGGCCCATTATTGGTATTAAACCAATCGTTCATCTTCTGAGTTAGTCACTTCACTCACCTTCTCCGACTGTTCTCATCCTCAATTTCATACGTTACTGCGTTCCGGCTATTTATGTGATTGTTAAGGTTTTTGTCTTACGCGCCGGCTCTCGGTGTTTATATATCCAAAAAATTGAGCACAAGTGTTGAGAGAATATGCCAATTTTAACTAAGTGTAAAAGATTTTGGAGCGAGGAGAACCTTCGAATATTCTCATGGGTGATGTAGTATATGTGGAAAAGTAGAAATAGGAAAATCTTTCAGGATTTTAATAAACAACCAAACGACATTCTCGCTATGGCTATTTAAGAAGAAGAAGCATGGAGGAGAGTGAACGTTAAAAAAGACACAAATGGAGAGGAGATTGAGGTACAACCAGAGGTGAGTCTGCCAATAGACTCCATCCTCTGCTACACGGATGGCTCGTGGTTAGGATCAGACAACAGAAGTGGACAGGGATGGATAGCCACAAAAAACAAAGAGGTACTTCACATAGGTCTAAAAGGCTTCCGAAGGTGTCTTTCTCCCTTGCATACCGAGATGGAAGCCCTGATACGGGCAATGAAGTGTTTGACGGAAATCCCTATACGCGATGCTCTTTTTCTTACAGATTGTTCGGACCTCATTGACATGACGACAAATCCGGAAGAATGATCCTCTTTTACATCAGAATTGAAGGACTTTTTATTACTTAGAAACTCTTTTTCACCATTTAGGATTAGACTTATCCCGCGTTGTGAAAATTTCGTGCTGATTAACTTACAAAGTGTGCAAGAGCACGAGGATTTTTTTTTTCCCATATAAGCACATCGGTGCCAAGTTGGATCTCTCTTGAAGAACAGATCCAAAACCGATAACTTATTAATTAATGGAGTTTGCTGACAAAAAAAAAAAAAAAAAAAAAAAAAACTAAGTGGACCCCACAATCTACGGTCAAGAAGAAAAAAGAGCTCATTGATAAAATCAAACGAATTAAAGTCTACTATCACAATTCCTAAAGTAAAAATAGGGTACTGTTTAGTAGTCAAGACAAATTTAGTAGATACAAATTATACAATTATGTTTTTCTTCGCTATTAATATATGTAATATGTCGAAGTTGACTTTAGTGCATATGTTCTTATCTCAATCAATATAAACTAATTGTAGTCCATTGAATAATAGAGTTATGTTTAGAATCTACCAGTGTAAAGATAAATGGAATGATCAATATATATATACATATTGACGGCATTTTTTTTTACGGCAGATCAAGACATATACTATATACAAGCCATTTTTGGAGATCTACGAGTGTAGAGTTATATGAAATGATTGCGACGGTATGTAATGTATATTAATATGTATAGATTATAGGTATATGTCACAATGTTACTGGATAGTTTATTTCTTATATATGGAAACTGTAAACGACTTTTATCAATTAAGTTTTAAGATAAACTTGAATCTAATAATCGAGACAAAAACTAGCATGTTTTAATCAATTATTATGTTCTTTTTTATTTTTTATGATTAAAGATTCAGAATTTGTAGATTCTTAAATTTTTTGGGACAGGATCTACATCAACTTAAATTAATTTTTTTCGGAAAGTAACCAGTTTTTAACATGAGTTAAATCCGTGACTTTTTCGATTTTTGACCCACGAATAGTTATTATGTTCAATTATTATTTAATTAATTATTATGTTCGTTCTACATTAATTTAGTTAACGGGGACATTTGAGTGGTGGCGTGAGACTGGAAGGAGATATGGAGCTAGGATAACCGTTAATTAGTTGATCTATATGATTTGCTATGCTCTGACAAAGAAATAATAATAAAATTTTAATTAGTTGATCAATATCATTTGCTATGCTCGGACGAAGGAAGAAAAATAATAATCAAATAGGATACAAGATATAGGTTTTGAAATCGCGGGCAGGGAAGATGTTTTTGGAAATAACGGGGTGAAAATCTTAAATTTGGATAAGACAGAGGTTGTTGTTGATTTGGAAGAACGATTTTTACAAGAGGTTTTGATATAATGCCCTGTTTTAAAAATCTTTGTCTCTGCAAAGAAGATTCAATCTATGCTTATTAACATATATATATATATATATACTCATGTATTCTTCCGTAAATAAAGTTAATTTTACATTTTTTATCATCTGATATATTATCATTTGAAACTAATTTTATTTTATTTTATTATATTATAAATGATCAACTTAATTTTAATCGTTTATAGTTTATACATGATTCTATAACCGATATTTATACCCACACTACATGAAATTAACTTTACATTTAATGTCAAAAAAAATTAAAGTTGACTTTACCTTTTCCTTCAGCGTTTTACAAATTTTGTTGTCACTAAGGAAATAGAGGGAAACTTATGACATTAAGAAAAGAAACAAGGGTTACTTATTTTCGTACGGACGAACTAACTTGTTGGCTCGGGCCTGAGAGTTGAAATAAGGGCCAAGCCCAAATACGAGAACTAAAACATATAATAAAGGAATCTTCGGAGCCGTCGTACATATTATACGATGTAAATTAGTTATAATAACAAAAAAAATCTTTCTAAGATTCAATTATATTTCAAAATGAATGAAGCAATTACATGAAAAAAACAAATCAATAATAAATGTGGGTGCGTCCGCATGACGTGAGAGCCATTATCTTGCAAATGTTGTTGATGGCGGCTAGTCGATAAACAAATCTCTATGCATACAAAGATGAACGCTGATTTTTTATATAGTAATTACTTGTCGATTTTATGCCTTTTTATCTAATCATTTTTTATGCGTGAATAAATACGGTTAACTTAAAATATAGAAGCGTCTGAGTATGTTAATTTTTTTTAGGCGTCAGAGTCTTAACATTTTAGAAGTACACCATAACTCCTAAAAAATAAGAATGAGTTTATCTGGCATGGATTCTGATTAGAGATCGAGCACATGATTGGATGAAAAATGACATTTATAAGTTTTTTTTATTCATATGTGAGTATTTCATATATTGGGTAACATATATGGTCATACTAATATCAAGAAGGCAAGTAAAAAAAAGAAATTATCCATCAAATTGGACAAACTTTTGGCAGATCGTACGTAAACATCTCTTAAGCAATAAATATAGAAACGTAATTTATGAAACACTGATATCTCGTTTCAACAAACAAGCCAAGTTTTCATACACCATAGTTGTGTTTTTATAATTTTATTTTCTTTCATTTAAGTTCAGTCTTCGATTTAGAGCACGAACGTGGAATTATGAATTCGTCAAAGTTTAGACTTTCATTACAACATCAGTGGGACAAAGTTGATGGAAATAGTAGTATTAAACAACGTATAATATTTCAAATACTATTACAGTAAATTCAATCAGGGGGGTAATTGAATCACTCAAAACCGTAT
Organism: Cardamine chenopodiifolia; assembly: GCA_963922655.1. Taxonomy (NCBI): domain Eukaryota; kingdom Viridiplantae; phylum Streptophyta; class Magnoliopsida; order Brassicales; family Brassicaceae; genus Cardamine; species Cardamine chenopodiifolia. Next base: position 16,979,316 of record OZ000476.1, on the reverse strand, counting down.
TATTCATCATGGCCAGAGTCCTCTTTGTTCTGGTCGGCCATCTACCAAGACTAATAAAGAAAATAAAATTATTTCAATAATATATAATAAGACAAACAAAAATAGAAAAGACAATAAAAAAGAACGTAAGGAATTGAACTACCGAAATAAAAGTATTAATCTACAAAATAAATGTCAAAGAAAACGTATAATTCACGGATACACACTGTTCCTCTGATGGCTAAGAGAATTATGTGTATGAGTTTAAGAATCAATAATTAGATTCATATCACCACATGTAGTTAAATTCCACTTTTTTTATGTGGTACGGAATGAAGTTTCTATAGATCCTTTTATTTTTTGCCGAATGAAATTTCTATGGTTACTGGTTAGAGTTTACTTGTTACAATACTATATCACAACTATGAATGGAGCGAAACTGTGTATGACAATTATGTCACCTTTTTCAACTACAAATTAATGTTAAAAACGAACTACTAAAATTAGGAATATAAGGTGACATGGAATATCGAAGAAAAGTAAAACAACGAACAAGGGTAGAATCTACGATTTGAGATTAGTCGTTGATTTTCACACTTGGTCATGAAATTAAATGGACATGGACATTAGAAACAAAATATAATAATATTTAATAGACAACACATATTAGTTCACGAACCCTTGAATTGTACGGCCTTTCGTTTCTTCAACTAAGTTCACTGCATCTCCTAGTGGACCTACTGCTTAGCTGCCCAAGGAAAAGAAAAAAACATCTCAAATGAGCTACTGTACTAACAACTACTAATTAAAGTCCATTATATTTTAATTTCTGACAACAAAAAACTCGGTCTTTCAATTTCCACAAATATATAGTATGGTTGATACTTTTATACAAATTGAATATTCGAATATATCGTTATAAAAACAAGTTGGTTATATATACTTTATATTTTTAAGATAAAAAATCATATTAAAAATTCTTAAGTTAACTAATTTAAACAAAAAAGTTATACTAGAACGACAGTTATTAATTGTATAAAAGATGAAATTTATTTAAATGTAAAAATAACACAATATGGTTAGTTAAGAAGTAAAATTCAAGGCTTTGTGTTTATGAATTAAATAAAAAAATGTATAACTCAAGTTCGAGTGTGAATTGGTTATGTCAATAAAATATTCTGTTTTTGTTCCAATCTAAGAAATTGTACGGATCTTATTTCTTTTGTTATATTCATCTAATATATTCCTTAAAATATAAACTGGATGGAGATATTTTAGACAGGAAGAAGACAGGAAAGGGAAGGAGAGGATGGAACTAACCAAACCGCTCGTGTGTTGGATTTTCCGAGTCAATATGGTCAACGGTCAAAGTCTTTGAAAAAGGAATTGTGCTTTCGATACTTCGCTTCTGTTCTCTCTTTCGTTGGACTATAAATGTTTTTGCTTTTTCTTGAATTTTTGTCCACTTGTATTCATCTCATTACTGACGTCAGACTTTTCATCACCGACCTTATTATTATTATTTTTGTTTATGTTGTCTCTACAATTTCCAAGTCTTTTTGGTCGGCCAGTCTGTTTGTACATCGCCAAATATGCATACTTGCTTATTAATGTTGTTTTATTATACCTTACGAGTTAGGAGTGTAAATTTATTTTAATTGGATAAACTTGCTCACTCAAAATAACGAACTTTTCTTCATGGCATCTAACTTTTGTTTTTGTTAGAGGGTTTACATGGCATCTAACTTGTAAATAAATCAAATGAAAATTTAATCTTTGATATTAAATACTACAGGTTATGAATTTTTTTAATTGCCAAACTAAAAATTATGGTTTAATTTGTGTATTATAAAAAAATATATTGGTTGGTGGCCAAATTGTTCGTTGAGTGTTGTAAGAACCAACCTATCTCAATTCTGTTTCTTTTTAGAAAATACTATTAGCAGCCCGACTTTTCTATTGGAATCTTAGTCAATAGGAACATAGTTCGTTTTCGACCGATTGATGACAATAACTGCTCTGTAACTGGGGAAAATTAATTTAAGATGAACGTAATTAACGAATTTTTTTTTTTTGTTATCATGTATAACCTTTTTATATATGACAAAAAGGAATCAGCTAAAATTTGTCAAGTGTCGAGTAGGCTTGACTTTTAAGATGCATCGTGTTGATCCAAAGCTGATAATTAAATTGATCTAAGTTAATGAAATGATATATAAATGTTAAGATCTACTAGTATACTTTCGTCTAATTGTGATTGAAATACTTTCATTAAAAATTAGTAGTTTTTCTCATTATTATTAAAGTTTAACAAAATTATTATAGGAATCTTAGTTTCCTAGAGTAAATGTGGTGTATTGGATTAAGTATTCGAAGAAATTTGAGTTAAATGATAAGTAATATGTTATTGAGATATAAATTTTAAAATATTTTTAAAATTTTTGTAGATTGTAGAGAATTTAATAAAAAAATTATTAATTCACCAATTGATTAAAATTATTTTAAAAATCATTAAAATTTAAATTACTCAAAAATTTTTTTTCCAATGCACCCCTTAAACTAGTTTACGTAAGAAAATTATACTTTTTGAGTACTTTAGAGGGTAATTCTCATAAATAAACATATAACAATTAATCTAAGTAATTAACGCGTGCTTATAAATCTAATATCTCTTTTGTTTATTGAAGTTTTTGTAACGATATATATTCTTCACAATTTAATAATACATTTTATTCTAAGACCATCAAACTAGGCATTTCGTTAATCACGATCGATTTGGTCCAAAAAGTAATTCTAATGGGTATTCGTCAACTGAGATTTGATAAATGGTTTTTGAAAAGCCGTGTGGGCTTGACTTTGAGCGAAAAAAGCACACGTATACATAATTTAATACTTTTATTACTACCGAAGAATCTCTCAACAATATTAAAGTGATTCGCATTAGAAACATATAAACCACGTTCCGCACACTCTATTATACTACTCACACCGTTCTAATAATTTTTGTTTGTCAACCGTGCTAATTATTTGAAAAATATAACATTAAACTTTCTAGTTAAGCACGCATTACTAAATTACATTATATATCTGTAATCAATAATTTATTGCCATAAAAACATTAAAAATCAATCATGTATTTTTTATTGCACATGTCGTTCGTAATCCATTATGTATATATTAAGCTATCTAAAAAGCATTATAATTGTCGTCTAATGTTTAGGTCTATTAGTTAAATCGTTTAAAAACTAGGATAATATCTTATATCGTAACTATTAACTAAGCTAGTTAAATCACACATCTAGCCTGATTACGAAATATTGGTTACGAGTCCCAAGAATTTAGCATTTTTGCAAGCTCTGTTCATAAAATGCGAATTAATAATCCTTTAACAAAAAATGTGAATTATGAAAATTGTAGATTTAAAATAGATTAATCTTATTTATGTACATTCCCCCCAAATATAAGATCTAAGATAGTTTTTGTATTATGGAGGGTTTGATATATATAGTTGACGAAAATAAATAAATTAAATTTATACAAAGAAATAAATAATAAACCAACTAGTGACATTGAGGTGATATGATGGAAAATTATATATATCCGACTCTTCTACACATTCTGGATACCAATACGAGTTTTTGCCGGCTTAAAGAAAACGAAATAAAAAATAATAATCATTTCCGAAAAAGAATAATCTATATACTATTATTTGAGCAATATTGAAAAATAATCAAATTTTATATATTATATTACATAAAATACCATTATTTTTAAATTTTTAATTAATAAAATCATTAAACATACAATAATAATCACAAATTAATATAATTAAACTAAACAATTATAATTAATATTATAAATAATTATTAGTTCCCAAAAAAATAATTTACTTTCTCTCTTTAACTAAATATGAAAAAATTAAAATTATTATTTTTAAATTGTTAACCAATCAAAATTAAAAAATTAAGATTTGATATCTAATTATACATTATTTATTTGAAGTTATTATATTTGAAAGATTTTGTTAAGATTTAAAATATGATTCTTCTATCATCTTTGTTTGATCTTATTTTCTAATTATTTTGAATTACCATATAATACATATAGTTAATAAAAATATAGTTTTTTTAGAAAAGGAGATATTTTATTCAATCGATGAAAAAAAAAGTATGGTCAATGTCTCACATCGGTTAAAATTTTAGAAATAATTTTTAAATAAAATCATTAAACGTACAATAATAATCATAAAACTAATATAATTAAATTAAAATCATAAATAATATTTAAAATAATTATTAATTCCAAAAAAATAACTCACTTTCTCTCTTTTATTAATTATGGACGAAAATTATTATTATTTTAACCAATTAAAATTAAAAACGATTAAGATTTGATATCTAATTATAGCATATTATTTATTTTAAGTTATTATGTTTGAAATTTTTTGTTAAGATTTAAAATTATGATTCTTTTATCATCTTTATTTGATCTTATTTTTTAAATTATTTTAAATTATCATATAATACATATAGTTAATGAAAATATAGATTTTTTTTGCATTGTGAATCGATTTTTAGAAACAGATATATATTACTTAATCGATGAAGAAAAAATTGTGTTCAATGTCTCATATCGGTTAAAAATTTGAGCAATGATTTTTAAATAAAGTCATTAAACGTACAATAATAATCATAAAACTAATATAATTAAATTAAAAATCATAGATAATATTTTAAATAATTATTCGTTTCTAAAACATTGAATTCACTTTCTCTCTCTTATTAATCATGGACGATTTTTTTAAAAATTTTAATTATTAAAAACTGAAAACTAAGATTTGATATCTAATTATATCATATTATTTATTTTAAGTTATTATATTTGAAAGATTTGGTTAAGATATAAAATTATGATTCATCTATCATCTTTGTTTGATTTTATTTTCAAATTATTTTGAATTATCATATAATACATATAGTTGATAAAAATATAGTTTTTTCCTGTTATTAATTAAATTTTTAGAAATAAGTATATATTATTTAATAGATGAAGATAAAGTATGTTTTTAACGTCTCACATCGTTTAAAAAATTTGAACATTTTTTGAGACATATTATAAAAAGAACCAAAAATAATTTCAAATCTGAAAAACAAACTTGACTTATTAGGCGTTTAAACTTTTTAAAATTATTTGTTTAGTATGGTTCTTTAGTTAAACTAATAATTTTATCGTATAAAAAATAAAATGTCTATTTAAAATACTTAGTTTAAAATATTATATATATTTAAACTTTAATATTTCAAATATATAAAAAGTTTATAATCTTATTAATATTTAAATATATATTTTAAACTTTATCAAGAATTATATAGTTTTCAACTTAAAAAAAGTTAATATGTTATCAATTTTACTGTCAAAAATATTTATATAATTTTTTAAAATTGTTCAAAAAGTATATGAATTTAATTTCAACGGATCCAATATTATATCATCTAGTTTTAGATATTCAAATGTTCTAATTTTTATAACGGATTTAGACGGATCAACACGAGTCATAACATGTAAAAATGAATCATAACGGATCATGACGAATCTCATATTGAATTTATAATCATTGATAATAATTGAAATTGAACTAAATTAATTTGTTATAGATTGTTTAAATAATGTGAAAATAAATATATAATACCACTTAATTTTTATAGGTAAATTATGTTATTAAATAAATTTACTTATGTGTATGTAATTATATTAAATTTTTGGTTAACACAACATAAAATATATAATAATAATAAATAAGATGATAAAAATATAAAATAAATTTAATATAAAACATAAATAATAATTTATAATTATATAAACTAACAAATATGAAATACATATTTTTTTGTGTTGCAGATCCTAGAGTACTATCTAATATAATTATTATATGGAGTAAACAGGGGAACCAATCAGAAGCCAAATGTTGTCTTATAAAAACGAATGTCAACCAACTAACTAAAGTAAAAATCAAGCAAGAATAGAGTTGATACATACACATAATAAATATAGTAAAAAGATGGTAATAAGAATTGGACCAAATACGTGTGCTAGTGGACCCGCCTAGAGGGTCGAGTTGAGGTCCTGAAGACTAAAAGTAAAAGGAGAAATGATAAGTCGATTAGTTTATTGCATGAAAATGAAAAGCACATGCTCCTCTCTATTTCCACCTAGTTTCCTCTCAACACTCCATTATATATAGATTCAAAATCTTTTCTTCTTCCACAATCCCAGAAGAAGAAGAAACCAATTGATCGACTCTTACTTCGAATCTCTCTACTTTCTTACTCAGCTTACGAAACTCCCACACATATATCCGCAAGAACCCAGATCGAAGATTCTTCCTATATATATGGATCAGTACTCATCGTCTTCTGTCGATACTTCATTACATCTCACCATCGGCGTTACTCGTCTGCGAGTTGAAGAAGATTCACCGGTATGCTTCTTCTGTATTCTTCATTGATCTTTACATCTTCAAAAATTTTAAATCTCTATATCCATGGAAATATTGTTAGTCTTTCATCGTTTTGAATTGCACACATATTTATCGTTATATACCAACGTAATTATCTATAGATTTGCGTGGATGTATATATACGCACACCTATATATATGTACATAAATATTTTTAGGTATTAATTGGCGTATATATATATTTATGTATGCATAATAAACTCTAACCAAACAAAAAAAGTTGTTAAGTAATTCATATGTTATAAGTTGTTAAGTAATTCATATGTCATAGGTTGTAAACTTATAATATGTTAATATTTGGTTACTATGTTACCAAAAAAAAAAGATTTGGTTTCTAACTTCATGCAATATATAAATCATTTAATTGCAGACAAATGCTTTGGTGGATGAATTAAACCGAGTGAGTTCTGAGAACAAGAAGCTCTCGGAGATGCTAACTTTGATGTGTGACAACTACAACGTCTTGAGGAAGCAACTAATGGAATACGTTAACGAGAGTAACATGACCGAGAGAGACCAAATCAGTCCTCCCAAGAAACGCAAATCTCCGGCGAGAGACGACCCATTTGGTTCGGCGGTTATTGGTGGAGTGTCGGAGAGTAGTTCAACGGATCAAGATGAGTATTTGTGTAAAAAGCAAAGAGAAGAGACTGTTGTCAAGGAGAAAGTCTCAAGGGTCTATTACAAGACCGAAGCTTCTGACACTACCCTTGTAAGCCTTTCATGAAAACAAATACATTTTGCTATCTATCTTTAGAAACTTTAATTTCTATATATATGGTTTATTGATTTTAGAAGTGGTTTCTTATATATAGGTTGTGAAAGATGGGTATCAATGGAGGAAATATGGACAGAAAGTGACTAGAGACAATCCATCTCCAAGAGCTTACTTCAAATGTGCTTGTGCTCCAAGCTGTTCCGTCAAAAAGAAGGTAGTTAATAATGAAAGAAACTAATTTTCGCTTAAAATATGAATTGGAATGACAAAAATTTCTTAGACGTTTTATGCTGATTCTGATTCTGTGATTGTTTCTCTTCAGGTTCAGAGAAGTGTGGAGGATCAGTCTGTGTTGGTTGCGACTTACGAGGGTGAACATAACCATCCAATGCCATCGCAGGTCGATTCAAACAATGGCTTGAACCGCTACATCTCTTTTGGTGGTTCGGCTCCAACATCCGCTGCAGCCAACGAAAGAAGTAGCTTGACTGAGCCAGTGACTACCATAGATCTGACTGAATCCAAGAAAGTCACGAGCTCAACATCAAGAGTCGACTTTCCAGAAGTTCAGAAACTTTTGGTGGAGCAAATGGCTTCTTCTTTGACTAAAGATCCTAACTTTACAGCAGCTTTAGCCGCAGCTGTTACCGGGAGATTGTATCAACAGAATCAAACTGAGAAATAGATTAGTTTCAAATTCCATTATTATTTTTAGATTGAAATTTGGCATGAGAAAGAGAAAGAGAGTAGATTATAATTCCTTGTGATACTGAAAATGTAACATGTAATAGTTTTCATACAATCTACAATACATTCGGCTTAGAAATTCGTCCTAGTTCGACAACAAAAACATCTGTACAAATGCAAACAACAACACAAAAGCAAACCATCATTCTAAGCAGCAAAGTGTTAAAACTAATCTCTATTTGGTTTTTCTTTAGTTATCAGTCTGGTCCTTTGTCATGCAGTCATGGTGTCTGAAGCAGCTAGTGAGATGGTCGTTTGTGAGACCAGCTGTTTGCATGAACGAGTAAATAACCGTTGGACTGACACTGCGAAAGCCTCTGCGAACAAGGTCTTTGCTTATCAACTCGGCTTTAGAAGTCTTCACAGGGACTTGGCGTGGGTACCGGAATTGGCTCTGAGTAGGGTTTTGGTTAACGAAGTTCCAAATGTACTTGTCAAATGATCCAAATTCAACTGTTATCTGGATTCGAGAAAAGCAATAACAGTTAGAAAAAAGTAATTGTATTAAGAAACACAGAAACTATGATCAGGCTTATAGATGTTAAATTACGTTGCGAACTTGGTTTCCATTCTCGAGGATTGACCGAAGCTTTTGCTCTGATAGTAACGTGGTGGTAGCAATCTCAGGGGAAGTTATCTTTTTATTGGTTAGTTCAGATATTGCAATTGGATCAAAGTCCGTGAAAACTTCCCTGTGTAAATAAAGCAAAAAGCATTTCTAAGATTCGAGCTCATAAGAAGTCGGAAGATGTATAACCATAAAAGCTTTGGTTCTAGTTACCTGAATAATTGTCTTTTGGAAAGTATGTCTTTCCAAGATAGTTCAGCAAGAGCACCAGACAGGCTTAATAACTCAAAAAGTCTCCTGCAAACAGTTTAACGAATAAGAGAGTTTATAATCACAAAGAGCATCTCTCAGATCAGTAAAAACTAAGTCTGGTATAAAGAGAAAACGTCACGTACTTGTCATCATGGACAGGAACTCCCCATTCTTCATCGTGGAAAGCAATGTAACATTGGTCTTTTACAAGAAACAAATAACGAAATGATCGGTCAGTCATAGCAGAAGCAAAGATTCAAGCCAAGACAAAGTTAGAGGCAGCGTAGAGAAATGACAAATAATCTCTACTCGGTCGTTGTTTAAAAGAGATCTGCCTGATCACGAAGCATACTCAAGATTTGAGCTACATTCAAAAACTCTCTCCAACCTCAAAAAGAGTACAAATCTTTTAAACTACTCAAACTCAGAATCTTTTTAAGAACATTGACACTTCAATTGCTTAACCGATAAAGCCAAACATCGATTGTATTTGTAGCTCAATAACAGTAAACAATATGTGGAAACAATTGTATTCCAACAAAAATTGGAATTGATTGAAAAGGATTGTTACCAGATTTGGGAGTGATCCAAGCGCATCTTTTACGACCATCGGAGAAGCAATCACCAGCTTTCTCATCTCTCTCATCCGTCAGAGTCCTTCTCAATGTAGATGATCCATTTCGCCGCAAAGTCTTCTTCCCGCTCGAAGTAGACGCCATACTCAACGACGACGACTCGCACGAAGACGACGCATCTGACGAATACGAAGCGGTCATCGAGATACCGTTTCCTCTCAGAATTGAAGGGCTTAGAGACGAACATTGCTGCATTTTCTTCGTCGGAGACGCCGTAAAGGTTAAATTTTTCGTTTTCTCAGCCAGTGGCTTTTTCACCGGCTTTGACACCGATTTCTGCTGCAGCTTGTTACCGGCGGGACCAAGAACTGATCGGAATTCTCGGTCGGATGAATCCAAAGACCGAACTCGCGGTGGAGCCGACATTGACCTAAAGTCTCCGATTTTTCGAAAATGCCCTCTTCAACTACAGCTCTTAAACACAGTGGATCATACAACTAAAGAACTGCAATTTCCCAAAAATCTCAAACCAATTCAAAGAGATTACACCAATTTCGATAAGCCCTAGAAGAAAAGGCGCTGCATTTACAAACTTAAATGAAGTCGTCACCTAAAATTTCCCAATTCTTCTAGAGAAATCAAGGCAAAAGACCAAGTTGCTCATTGGGATCACGGGAATGAGTAAGGTTTACTCACACATATATATGAAAGTGAATGGAGAAGAAACAAAACAAAATAAAATCATCGGAACAGTAATGAGAAAATCCTTTTTTTTTTTACTTCAGAGAACCAATTACAAAAAAAAGAGATGACTTTTCCGATCGAGAACGAAAGGAATCGAATTGAAGGAGAGAGTAAGAAAGAGTAGCAAGAAGTTGTCGTTAGCCAATCACAGTTTGACATGTCATCGTTTGTTTCCTCTGCGTCCCTTTTTTTACTAATTAGGAGTCGGGTGGCTATTTGCCCGACCCGATAATAAGCGGGTCAAATCTGAGATCGGATCAAAACTATGGGTCTTATTAACTCTTAACCCGATCAAGCCCACTATTAAGATTTGAGATCTGTAAATTTGAATGATTACTAAGTAGATTAGGAATGTGTCTGTCTTTTTATTTTTTATTTTGCACATTCAAAAATAGAATTCTTTAAATCCCCGGCATAAAGAGAAGACAGAGTCCCAAATACCACAAATTAAAACAAAATGATTTGTGGTGTCACAAAATAATATGTATTGTCTATGTGATAAGTCATTTAATATATTTTAGTTTTTGAAAACTAAAACAAAAAACAAATAAAAGCGAAAAAAATAAAAAAATAGACAGTTCAGCTTTCCATGCCGTCCATTTCCTCCCAAACAGCTCAGCTCGCCCCATCCGCCTCGCCGGCCGTTGCCTCCTTTTTCTTACAATTGATGTCTTCTTCTTTATTTTTCACCATTGCTGAAACATATAGTAAGTTCATTCTTTGATCTTCTTTGATGATTAACGATTTTTAAAATTTAAAGATTTGATATCAAAATTACTTGTTTGGATATTCATATATGGTTGACAATTATGTTTAATGGGTCCATTATGTATTGGATTGGAAATTTTTTGAATGTAATTATTGAATCGTAATGATTAGATAAATTAGAATCCCTGATTAAAATCCGATTTAACAAAAGCTGCAGAGATATGACAAATGATACAAATGGTATAATTAATAAATAATAAAACAACTAATATTACTTAACAACTTGTGTAATTTATTTTATTCTATTTCAAAGAGGCGATGAAGAAGAAACGTCAGACAAACGTACATTTTGACTATGAAAGATACTATTGAAAAGAGTATGACTAGATTTCAAGAATTCTATATACGCTATATCGTTTAAGACCTCATCTTTAGAAGAGATAAGTTACTCGGTATTAGTAGATAAGATTTGCAGGAAAATTGTGATATATGAAATCTTGGGGAAGCTGAAATTGAGTTACAATTTATCTAAAGCTCAGAAAGAGTCATATATTTTGAGTTTGTGACAATCTCAGAACGACCCATTTCTGCCCAGATCCATTTTCCGGTTGCTTTTCCTTGAACATTTTTCCAAGAACGAGGAAAGGTATCTTCTTTAGGACCTAAACAAGAGATCTTCATTTGGCCTAAAACCTCTAAAGTTTGATCGAAATTTACAGCCTCAAGGAATGCATGAAATATATCAACTGTTAGACTTAGGTTCTCACTTATCATGGTTGTCAATAGCTTCCTGGCTTCTTTCAGCTTTCCAGCCTCACAAAGGGGGCGTATCATCAGAGTTGTAAGTGACTGAATCTGGCTTTAATGCTTCCTCGCTCAACTTTTCCATTAGATTTATAGCTGCATCAAAGCAATTCTCACGAGTCAACACATAAACCAAAGAATTGTAAACTTCAATCCCTGGAGCCAATCCTCGTTTCTTCATTTCATCGTAGAGCCTGAGAGAATCAAAAAGGTTCCCAACTTTAGAGAAGCAATATATCATGTGACTGTAAGAGTCCTTGTTAGGCGTGATACAGTAATTCCCCGTCTCTCGCCAAATCCTCTTTGCTTCAGTCACATCAGTCCAAATGTTACGCCAACCATTAAGAATAATGTTGAATCCCTCAACATCCACCGGAAAGAGCTTTATGCTTGCAAGCATGAGCTTTTCAGCTTTTTCAATGTGCCCATGTCTACACAAGGCATAAAGCAATCCTTGAAATGCTTCATCATCAGGAGTGTGTTTAAACTTATCCATGATATCAAATGTCCGAATAGCTTGGCTAGTATCATTAGCAGCAACATATCTACATCAGTACCAAAACAACCAATTCAACACCTAGTAAAATCTGTGTAACAGAAAAATCTGAAAAGAAGACGAAACCTAACCTGTCCATCATGAGAGGCCTTTCTAGTATCTCTTGAAACATGAAACATATAACGGATCAAACACCAAGCTATGTTGAACTTTTGATGATTATCCAATACCCAGATCATCAAATCACAAGCTTTCTGATCATCACAGCCGCGTTTCTCGCCCCATTTGAATGCAAGAAAGGCAAGCCTCCATTAATCTCTTAATTCCCAGATTAAAGAGTAGAAAGATTCATGATTTAGATCAAAGCATGACTCTTCTAGAGAAGCCATTGCATCCGCCTCTGACTCTAGCTCAGAGACCTGTCTGATTAAATCAATCAGACCCTGTTCCAACGGAGCCAGGGCTTGCATGATATCAAAATTTTCGGAGATGATTTGGGTGGTTGAGAAACGATTGGAAGAGTCAAAATGTGGGACATAGCTTAAGATTTGAGAATGCACAAGACCTGCTCGATGAAATGCTGAAGACAAGGAAGGATTCTGAAAAGATGAGTTTGAAAACGATTTCGACACTTGATGTAACATATATTGTGGTGTTCGTGTTAGTTTCCTACTAATCGCAAGAATCGCAGCCATAGCTCATCGGAAGTGAAGGAGTGTGACTAAGTGAGGTTTGATGGAATCTTTTTTCAAACTTGAGGTCTCTATGGGATGAAGAGATGAAATTATCAAGTTTACGGGGATAAAAACTAATATATTATAAATATGGGTTCAATATGGTAATAAACAGTTATATGAATGGGCCTCTAAATGGGGCCCATTTGAGATGTTTGTAAAACCTCCGAAAAGGTAAATTTCACAGGAGAAATCCCAATCCTGATAAACCCTAGAAGAGAAATCTGACTCGGAGAAGTTGAGATGGGAAATGAGAGAAAGAGCAATGGTGCTTCAAATTTGGGAGGAGGAGGAGGATTTAGGGCAAAGATGGAGCACTGTGTCTACAGCGGTGAAAAGAAGCACGTTTTAGCTGGGATCGGGATAATCAGCATCATCTTCGGAATCCCTTGGTATCTAATGAATCAAGGTCCATTTTCGAGTTTTCTGGGCGATTTAGATTGACTATAACATTTCTTTGTTTGGATTCCGGGAAAACAAACGAGAATTACTAGGAAAGCTAGAATATTTCTAAGACGAATGTTGCGTTGTGGAAATTGGAAGAGGATGATGATATATGCGTTACTTATTCGATATCATAAGCTATTAGCTTTAGTATTTAGTGATAACATATTTAGCTTCGGATTTCAATTTTCTTGGCAGATGGAATCAAGTAATAGATTGACTGAATAAATAGAGTTTGATTATATATGAGAATGCGTCACAATGTTTATCTTGTTTGGATCATAGACTTGCAGGATCACAATCTTACCATGTTTGTCTGTTTTTCTTTCTCGAACACAAATCCACGAACCTTCCAACAACATCGGATCTACTGTATATAGCGCACATTTTTTTGTTTGGTTTATATCTTATTGGTTATGTGACATTTGGTATTTCTCTTGTTTGGCTAATTGTTGCTAAATCTGGTTTATTTTCAGGTTCTAAGCATCGGTCTCACCAAGATTACTTGGAAAAAGCCGATAAAGCTCGAAAAGCACGACTCTCATCATCTTCATCCTCTGACAAGTAGTTATCTGCAAAACCTTTTTCTCATCTTCCCCACTTGGAAACCTTTTTGCTGACTCTAGTCAGCTACATGCTGTGATTGAACCATACATCGTTTTCCATGTCCATAGAAACAAAACTCAGTAATGCCTGAGCCAGTTTAATTCGTTCGGATATGTATCATTTCACTGTACTGAGGTTTCTGTATTGAATAAATGACAATTTTCTCAAACACAAAGTGGGTAAGTTTGAAGAATTGCTCCTAAGTTAAAAGCTTCATTCTCATAATACTTTCTCTGTAACACTGTTTCATCTTGCGAAGGTCACAGATAATTAATATATAATTTAAGCACCATAAACAGTAATAGCAATTGTCTACTTGTCTGGGGCAGTCGTGTCTTCACAGAGGCATGAGTCTTCTACGTTTGTAGAACCAGACGAACGCCAAAAATACAAGAAGGCCGCAGACTCCAGTAATGGTCAAAACCCACTTAAAAGCACCAGGCTGTTCAAAGAAATCTATTTCAAAATTCATCCCAAAGATCCCGGCTACAACACCAAAGATGGCTACAACGAATGTCGCTGTCGTTAGCAGCAGCTCGAATTGGATCAGCTGATTCCGCACATTATCCTGCCAATTCCAGAAATTTTCAGCAGACTCTTTCTAAGCAAATAAGGTATACGATTTAAAGGTATACCAATTGAATGTTGATGAAATCCTCGGTATCATCGATATACTCCTTTAACTGAAGAGTCAAGAGCAGATGGTTAAACAACTTTTAAATGCTGTTGACACGAGATAATGAATGAACAGAAAGGAGCGGTTTCTATGTTACCGAGGTTAGCTTGTTCAGAGTGCTATCAATGACAACAAAATATGCTTCCAGCAACATCTCTAGCTCCTCTATATTCTCAGTTGTGTCTTCTGAGCTCCTTGCACTGTCATGTCGGCTCCTTACAATGCTCAAGCTTTTCTCAAATCTTCGGGTCTCAGGAGGAGAAGAAACAGGAGAAACTGGTGCAGAAAGAGAAAAACAATCATTTGATCGGTAACCAAGTATGGACTGATCACCACATAAGGATCCTTCCATTCTCTTCTTCTTCTCTGTAAGATACATTTCCGCCATATCCCCATCATCGTCCATTAGCTGTTCAATCTCATCCCGAACTTTCTGAACTCTTCTCGTCAATGCCACAAGCCTGCTCTTTAGTCTACGCACACGCTCCAAGTTTAAAGTACTGATCTTTGAGGTAAGCTCGTCCAATAAAGGGTATGCCTCAATCTCCAATTCTGAAGCCTACAAAGGGTAAAAGTTAAAAATCTATTCCCAATGTTAATGTACTAAATTCAATAAGTTCTGAGACGATCACTGACCTGGGAATCAAGGAAGGTACAAGCAGCTTCGAGAGCAACTTCAAGAGCCCTAAACTCGAAAGGTAAATAATCAGGGGAAGAGTTCTGAAACACATTGTCTAAACTCCTACTCCTCCTCCTGCTCAATTCAACACTGTCCTGATTCCAAACCTCACCAACAGCACTTGCCTTGAGTCTCTGCTGCAGCTCAACCACATACCGAAGCACATCGTTATCAAGGGAATTCAAGAGCAAAATCTCATCCGCAGTAATAATACAACGGATCTGCTCTAAGTTTACAACAATAGCCTTCTCTCTTCCCAGGATAGTTGACGGATACACAAACAAAGGATCAAGCAGACGCAAATCACGTGCTGGTAAATCACACCTACGCATCATTGAGAACTTATCGACCTCAATGACCTGAGTATTGGCAAAAGTATCAACACGAATCCATGACTTAAGCCCTTGTCCACGCTTCTTGAGACCCAAAACATCAACTCCAAGGAGAGGTTGTCTCCCTGATGCAGAAGGCCGAGACCCTGCATTCTCTCTAAGGTTAATAGCTGAAGCAGGTCTTGGAGGAAGCAAACGCTCCTTGAGCTCAGACATTGGTGCAAATCTTCAGATACTAAAAAACCAAACAAAATATTATAAGAATCTCTTCAGGGTCTATTGCTCTATCTGATGCAGAATCAAGAATGGAAATTTCTCTAAACAGGATCGATCGTCTTTCAAAGACCAGAGCAATTAATAAAACGGATCAAAAAAACTAGAAGAAGAAATCAAGACTGATCTCGGTGTTCTTACTCTATCCCAGCCTCAGAAACTGATCAAATATCGAAGATTTTTTTGCAGAAAATTTATAACTTTAGAGGAAAACGACAATCATACACTACAAGGCGAGGATCAGAAAACGATTCAGAGTTAGAATTTTCCGTGGTAATATCCCACGAGTCGTCGATTGGGATTGAATACCAGAATCAGATGGATCGTCTCGAAACTATAAAACAGAGAAAAATCACCAAAAAAGGTCTAAAATTGTACAGTAAAATTCACACCTTTTATAAAATAGCTCCGAAGAAGAAATCCTATGAACTAAATTCAAATAAAACGAAAGGGGGTTGCGAAAACGAATTCGCCGGATTCCATCTCTTACTTGTTTTAGTGAATACGAAGAAGCAAAAGCAAAGAACCTTTGCCTTTGGCTCTTTGTGGACGAAGTTTACATAGAGAGGTTTAAAACCCAAATGTAAACCGATTCTTAATTAATTTACTTTGGTTTAGACTCGATATTTACCGGTTTAAATACAACCTCCATTATTATAACTAAAAATGCGCTAGATTATTAATAGTTGTTCATTTCTTAATGCATACAATTCAACTAATATCATACTACTATCTATGATTCATTCCCAAGCGTGACGATTAAATGAGAATAAATGTCAAATGTAATAACCGGTTTGGCAAGTATTCATAGATTGAGGAGACACAGTCAAATAAATAATTTGAGTATATAGGTGACAACGTGCGATTATAAAAATAAAACAAAAATGACCCGACTACATTAGATCCTGACCCGGTTACTTTTACCGACCCGGTTACCTAGTTCCTCTGATTTCGCGGAGTTTTGCTGCTAACAAAAATTTGATCGGTTAAAGTCGGGTTTCGATTGATAGATCTGAACCCTCAATCATCAGAAATCAACTTTTTGATTCTCGTTCTGTACATTGAACTATTGCAATAGTTGAAGGTCGATCACTCTTTGGACTTCGTTCTTAGGGTTCATCCTCGAGGTAATCAATTTCCCAAGTTTTGTGTTTATAACTTTAAATAGGTTATGCGATATCTGTACGAAATTGGTCAACTTGCGATGATCTGAGTCCCAAAATCGTAAATTTTCTTAAAGAGTTATAGGGTTCTCTGGTGATGGTTTTTTTTTTTGGCTTTTCTCTCATTTGATGTGTAAATTTATACTCTGGTATACATTCTTGTGTGCTTTAAGGTGTAAATGAGCTCTTAGAAGCTATGGGAATGGCATCCATGAGCTCTGGTGGTGAAAGCCTTCGTCTTTGCGTGTTTGACTTGAGAAGAGGCCAAAACGAAGGACATGAACTGGACAAGATCTTGTTTTTCTATCCTCCTGATCTAAGCTTCTCGACACAGCTTTCGGTTATAGGGCTCAGCGAAGGGCTAATCACATTCACGAGGTCAGCTTCTAGAGATTTTCTTTCTTTACAGATATTCAAGCTCATGGATTCAATTGTAATCATATAGAGGAACATTCTTTTTCACTAGTCACGTTTTCTGTTGAGTTTTTGATTTTGCCTGTATTTTTTTTGGTGTTTCTGAGACGTGGTTTATGGTATATAAATGCAGACTTTTCTCCCCGGAGGCTGCTTGTGAGGTAATAGAAGCAGAGAGGCACTCTCATGTTTTCTATGAGGCTGAGCCCGATATATGGATGGTCATGGTATAGCATTATCAACTCTTTTACTTGTTATGAAACTTAAATTGCACATTATCCATTTGCATAAACAGAACAAAATTTGATCTAGACTTTGGCAGGTTGTTGAGAAAAATAAAGAGACTGAAGCCGTATGGAGAGTTGATTCATTGCGGAGAGTGCTTAAGGAAGTGCATTCCCTCTTTGTTATGTTTCACGGATCAATCAGGGAGTTTCTTGAAAAAGAACCAACTGGAGGGTTTATCCGATCGCATTTGTATCCATTCATCACAGACTATCTAAATGGTAAGCACTATCCACCAATCTAGCACAGAAAATTCCTGTGTAATAGCGGTTATCAAAAGTTTTTATATTTTGGGGCAGATTGTTTTGCCTATAAGAAACTTCAGTTACCTTCCTTCCGTGAGACTTTGAAAGAGCGTGGAACAGTTCAGATGCTAACTTTAGCTAGAGATGCAGCAATCGAAGTTCAGGTTTGTTTCTCCATCAGAAGATTTGTTTCGCAGTAACACGCTTAATAATAGTTCACTGTTTTGACTAGTATTGTTTTAGATGTACAGTCTCTTGTCGGAATGCTAGATTTATGTGCTGAGACCGTTCGATGCCACTCTGTGATTTTGTTTCATGATCTACTGGTGTCAACAACTCTCTCACCTGTATGTTTACAAATCCCTGACTCGCAATATTCTGAGCCAAAACTATTGTGTCGATATGATTCTTGATTTGCAAGGTTTGCGCATACTATACTAAATTTTTTAATCTTTTTGGCATTTTTATTTTCTCAGGATGATACCGTCGACTTGTTTACATTTGCTGTCATGAGATTGACCAGAAACGCGCTATCCTCTAGCACAAGTTCCTGGTCATATCTTCGCAAGGGATCCGGGTCATCTCAAATCTCTTCTAGATCCACCTTGACACACCTTCTTGGCTCAAACGAAGCATTGCCTTCAGGAAATAGTAGTAACATTGGTTGTGTTATTAGACCCTTACAGCATGATAAGTGGTCGAAAGGGAAAGACAGGTTTCTTGTAACTGATATTTGGGGTGTAGATGCCACCCCAACAATTTTGCTACAGAAGACACGAGAAAGATTTTACCTTTTGACTTATCAATACAAAAGTCTCACCTTGGTTCTTCTCGTGCCTACCGCTGCCATTGTTAATGGAGAGCTAGATATATCAATCGTGAAGCAGCAAGTTATTAAAAACGTTAGCTCATCTCTGTAAACCTCTTTTGCTTCATTGTAAAATCTTTTCAGACTGCATATCTTATTGTTGATGTATATTTTTGCAGGCATCGGCGAAAATCTTGAAAGTTGAAGAGAAGCTATCGGAAGGATGGGATGGTGAGAATGCTTACCATGTAAGCGGTTACCGTTACTTGCTAGTTGATAATGACATGGAAGTTTCTAGAGCTTCTCCTCCAGGAAAGGTAGCAACTTTAGCAAAGGTAAGATAGAAGTCTGATCAATCATATACTGCGATTGGGCTAAGTTGCATAACTTATCAAACTCACAAAAATTCTCTCTAATTTCGTAGGAGTCTTTGCTTGCACTAAGCAAGCTAAGGGAAGAAGTGGATTCAGAAAAGAGCCGTACAAAGCAAGAGAAAGACCTGGAAATCTGCATCCGAGCGAAGAACAACACATGGGTCATCACTCGCCTAACCAGAGGTAAAGAGCTTTACATGGCTTTAGAGAAAGCAAGTGAAACTCTTGTTGATGCTACAGACTCAGTCCAAAGATTCAGCAACAGGTAAAGCTTTTAATTGAGTTTCCTACAAACAAAAATACTAAGTGATGTTTTAATCTTTGCGAATCTCTTCAGGTACTGCAGCGGAGCATTCTCCATGGATTAGATTTATTATTATTATTTTTTTGAGAAAGTTGCAAATGGAAGTGTTTTTGAAGTACTTTGAGATGTTTTAGATTTGTATTATAAAAATATAAAGAAACCGTAACAAAGAATGATGACTCGGTCTAGATTTGATTTAACAGCAATCGTTGAACTTGACCCTTCACGGAATTGAAAAGTCAAATGGTCTTTGTACAAAGAATGATAAAGTGGTCTAGATTAGACTCCAAATTCAGGATAGCTTAAAGCTTTAAATCATGGATTCATACTAAGGAGAAATCACTTTTTTCACATTTTATGAAACAATTTGACCTATTGACATTGATCTTTTAGTCTCTGTTGTTATTTATTTACATGAAATATGTGAAATCGTTCAAGCGTAAGGATTAACGTGAGACGAATAATCTCGGGTTCCTGCTCCTTCCCATCCCATCCATTCTTCCCACGTGTCGCAATCTGGATCATTCATTCCATTGAAACCATCGTCCGTTACATCGAACGGCTCAAATTCATCCGTTCCATCCATCTCATTCTTTATTTGCTTCAACACAATCTTCAATACCCAAAAAAAAAAAGGAGATGATCAATTTTCATAACGAAATCTTTGTTAAAATCTGAAAAAAAAATTGTTGCTTTCATAAACACACTTACATCATAAGCTTCGTTGATTGTCTGAAATTGTACCCCGCAATTGCTTCCTCTACAAACATCAGGATGATACTGCAACAAACCAAAAAATCAAACAAAATTGATCAGAAAGTTATTAAATTTAAGAAAAATCGAATCAATTGACTCATTTTTTTTTTCCAACAAGTTTCATCAGATCTAAATGATCGAGCTAAAAAAAAAAAGGCAAACCTTTTTGGCGAGTTGTCTGAAAGCTTTCTTAACCTCGTATTCGGATGAATCGGGTCGGATCCTAAGAGTATTATACGGATCCATTACAGAAGATGAAGAACAAACGACTTTTGTACTGTTGAGCATCTTCGTGTTCTTTCTTCTGCTGTTTCTTAATCGAAACGATGAAGAAGATGATGAAAACGACGATCCGGGTAGACCTGAGAACCCGTTTCCTCCGATCGTTAAAGCAATAGTCATATTTTTTCCGGTTCACAAGACAGAATCAAATGGAAACCCCAACGAAATGATATGATCTCTAGAAAATAAATAAAGTGTTTATTTTTTTACTTGAAGGTTCTTACAATAAAGGATTTGGATATAATGGATTGGATAAAGAGAGAGTTTATCTCATTTTTTGTCATCTGAAAGTTTCCTTATCCATAAGACTACCGATTTCCAAGGGTTAATGTTTTTTTTTACTATTTTCTTTATATATAGATAAAACTACTTTATCCATTTCCAAGGGTTAATGGGTTTTTTGTTTTTACTATTTTTGTTTAATCAATGTATTATATTCAATACAAAGTTATAATTTAGAGATTGACTAGCAGGCTATTGTCTGCGACTTTCAGATGTTGACATATCTCACGTATAAATTAGATCAAAATTCTATGAAAACGTCTTTTATATTTGAAAAGAGAAAGAAAAACATTTCTTTTTACAACCTTAATTGTCTAGCTAATCTCTTGTTATCAGCTTATTATGTAACTGATATTTGATAAGCAAGAACAGAAGCAGATGATTGCGCATTGACTTATCATGTAAATTCAAGTTGACTAACCATAACAAGATGTAAGGCATGTGAAAATTTCAATAATTTTTGGTAGAGATGACAAACAAAACAGCTTCACGCTCTTCTTCTTCTCTTCCTTTTCTCTCTGTCACTTTCATCCGAACTAGAAGAAGATGAGTCTGACTCAGAATCAGACTCGGAACCAGACCTATCAGATCCAGATGATGATCCTGATTCTGATTCCAAGACTTGCTTCTGTTGCTGCATTATGAGGCGTGGCATGTTTTTCAAATACTCTCTGAGATTCTCTGTGATACCTCCAAGACCAATGGAGGTAAAGAAGTTGATTGCAAACCTCGTGTTCTTTGGATTATCTTTAGGGAAGATAGATTCAAGTGATTCCTGCATTGTTGGATCCTGAAGCCTCTCGTTAAGCAGCCTAATCCCTAAGTGTTCTGACAGTTCCTGCAATCAACGCAAAGTTGTAACTAAATCAGCACAACATTCATACCTTGACAACATTCATCAGCAAAGTCATAATTGTGCAGTAACATTTTCATAGTTTCATAATTGATTACTTAATCATATGAAACAAGGAATTGACCAATTACATGACCAATCTCCAACCAAACCATGAGATGGACAGCTCTGGTAAAATGAATTAAATGGAGTGTGTGTTGAGGATTCTATTTACCTGGAAAAGGATCTTGATGAAGATACGAGATGAGGAAGTCGTGTCCTCCTCAGTTAACCGAATGTAGGCAAGCACATGCCAGGGGAGGGCATCTGTGCCCAGTAAATGGGCAAAAAACTTGGCCACATTACGCAACTTGTTCGTCTCAAGACGATGAATCATGGAATACTGCTGAACAAAGCATTTCTCAAAATTCTCTTGATGAATTTTGTTGATCATACAGAAACGCTGACCCAACAAACCGTAGTAACGCAGATAAGTTCTCTCCTGAGAGCAACATTCCAGGAGCATTATGCATAGTTCCATCTGCAACATTGAATTGGATAAGAATGTTAAAAGACTTGTACACTTCTGGCAAGTCACAAACTTAAAGATGGATTGATTGCAACATCAAACAATAAAGCAGAAAAAACAGGACAATATAGATTATCAGAGTTTGGATGAAGTTACCTCTTGACCTGGTTCAAGCTTGATTTTAAGTAACTTGTGACCTGCTTCCTCAAAATCAACACTGGACATAATGGTCAGGTAGATTGTCCTCCTAAGATTAACAAGATTAGTCTCCGTCTCATCTCTTATTCTCATTTGTTCTTCATCTTCTTCATCAGATTCATCTTCCTCCTCATCATTATCCTCTGAACTAGCATCAGAGCCATCTTCATCTTCGGACTCCTCACCGAGTAACTCTTTCTTCAGCGCCTCATATTTATTTTCGTTCTCAATGAAGTCAGGATCAGGTTTGAAAACATCTGCAAACCGAAAAATGTAGAATTAGATCTGTTTTGGTAATACCAAATTAGTAGCCTCTCTCTCTAGAACATGGGGTAAACTTTAAATACAATACCAAGCTTACCAAGGGCAGTTTCAGGATTAATTTCCTGATCAAGAGAGACATCATGCGAGTATTTTTCTTCCACGAGATCTAGCTCAGGACGAACGGCCGGATGTCCCTAAAAGTAAATCATTCACACGATTTTAGGAGCATTACATTATCCATGACCAAAGGAAAAAAAAACATAGTGTCATCTCGCTCACAACACATAATATCAGATACAAATTCAATGTGACTTGAAGCATCTTACCTGAAATTTCGCTTTCCTAATAGCAAAGAGTCCTTCAATCAAGTATTGAACTCTCTTATCTATCTCTCCCTCGTGAAGTATTCCACGAAACCGCTCAAAAATCCCTGTTTTGACAATATGAACAGCTTAGAAACGCAAATAAACGAAAGAGCTATGGCAATATAGAACACACCATGAAAAACTGTAAAAACGTGAAGTGAATTGGCTGATACACAACCAGGTTTCTATATTATCCTCTTCCAAAGAAAAACTAGGTTATCATATGTCAATAATAATTTGACTTATAAAAGCACTTGATGGATTAGGTGAAATTACTTGCAGTCTAATATTTTCTTAATATAACTAACAAGAATTCTCACAAACAGAAAGAGAGGTTGACAGGGTATTTACCATCCAATCCTTTTGGTGTAACGTCTTGAAGCATTGCACCACACTCTGTAACGAACCCAACAGCCACCTCGACACTGTCATCAGTTGGGTCTTCCAGAAGTACAGTGGCTAATTCAAGTGCAATGATCTCCTCAGCGACTTGCTGGTTTACTAGATGCGCTATAAATTTTACAGCAGCGAGCAATTGAGGCTGCCAAAACAAAAATGAAACATAAAAATGTATATATATGACATATAAAAAATAAAAATGCTTGACAAAACTTATAGATTGGGAAGGCAAAAAAGACAAACCTTGTCATTACGCTTATACGCTCTCTTTAACTGCAAAATGACCCTTTTCAATAGAAGTTCAGCAACTTCAGGGAATTTGGCGTTAATAACAGCGACTAAAGCTGCAAAGACATCAGTGAAACCAGGAGATGCCATTTGAGACTTCATACATGAACGGCAGAAAAGTCCCCTTCCTCTGATGAGATTTTCAGCAAACAGTTCAGGGATTATGTTCTTGATGTTGCTTGCATTAACCTTATTCACCAGCCCATTAATACTTTTACGGAGAGCATCCCATGTAAGACGTTGATACTCTACACTGCTCTTATCCTCAACCTCCTTCATCATGCGTGCAAGCTTGAACGGAGGAATATAAACTCCACCAGTCTTTCCCAAAGCGATAGCATTGTTCTCAGATGGATTGAGTTCTGGCAGTTTGGGCTTTGCAACCTCAGGCTTCTCTTCCCTTTTCCTGCTATCTTCCTTTCTCGCATTGTCTCTTTGCCTAACATCATATCTATCACTGTGACTCCTTTCCTTATCATCTCTGCGATGTCTATCCTTCCTTTCAATTTCCCTATGCCGAATCCCGTTCTCACGCCCACCAGTCAAGTCTCTCTCCCTCCGATCCCTCTTTAAGAGACCTTCATTGTTTTTACCACTCCTCTCTTTTCCTCCGCTCCCACTCTTAATCTCACCTTCCTCATCGTCATCAGATGCTTGATGATCTCTACGTCTCCTCTCGCTTTCTCGCCTACCTCTCCTGCTCCTCTGCCTATCATCTTCATCATCAGAAGGTTTATCTGCTATGACTCTACTACTCCTATAACTCCTCTCTCTACCCTGTTTCTCCATATCTTCAGGGCTTCTCTTCCTTCTTCTCCGTTCAAAATCATCATCACCATCTTCATCCTCCAAACCTCTACGAGTCTTTCTTCCATCTTTGTTACCCTTTGGAAGATGCTTACCCTCTTCTTCATCAGAAGAAGTGTCAGCTCTAACCCTATCCTTATCTCTTCCCTTACTTACCCTCCTCTCACGATCAGCATCACTATCTACTTCCATTCTTTTACCTCCATCTATTCCTTTATCATCCTCAGAACCCGAATCTACTTCTCTTCGGTCCTTTCCCGATCGCCTAGCCAATTCCTCATCAGAAGAAGTCTCCTTTCTGACCTTATCTCCACGGCGTCTCTCTCCAATCTCGAGATCTCGTCGTGAGCTCTTATGGTCCTCATCATCAGAAACCCTAGCCCGAAGACCAACATCTTCTGTTTCCAAATTCGATCGCCTACCATCTGGGCTTCTCTCTCTTCTTCGCCTATCCCTTCTTCTAACTCTCTCTTCTTCCTCGGAGGAACTATTTTGCCTACCCATAGATGAGCAAATACACACAAGCCAACTGCGAATTTACAGATAAAGTAAGAACCTTTCTCGATTAACACAGAAAACACTAGGCTGTAGCAAGAACCCTACTGAGGTTGTCGCTAAGATCTGAATCGGCTAGCAAAAGTGAGAGACTGGGGAAACTAAGCTTTTTCGATTTGGGTTATGTTGTTTCGCCGACAGGATGTCCTTTAATCGATGCTCAAAACGGCACAAAGTCTATATGAATCTTAATTTCGGTGGACGGATCAGGGAATTATTAAGCCCAATGTAATCTGTTAATTATTTTGACTAACCAGAGGAGAAAAACTGATATTGAAAAGATTTCAACCAAATAATTAAATTGGATTAGAAACAATGGACGGCAAGCATCTCTAGCTTGGCCACTGCCGCTTCTATCTTTAACTTGTTGCTTGCAGGATACGAGATGGACGACGACTTGATCATCATCGTCTCTACCACCGTCCCTTGCCTAATCCCAACTCAAACTCTTCCTCTGAACCGCTGAAGTTATACATCCACACGGAATTTAGCATTGGGGAACGCATCTTTGTTATTATTCTCCTCCCACAACTTCTTCTGCCAAGACTCCTTTTCTTCCCTAGGACCATTGTTACCAATTATGTTTTGTTAAGCAAACTTAGACTAGTCTTCAACTTTTAAGCATCAATGTAAATACATACCTTAAATATGATCTCGAGCTCCATCATTTTATGAGTCCATAAACCTAAGACTTGTCGTACCCTCTCAACTTCTGTCCGATTCATTAAATCTACACTCACCGACAAGGATGCAGACTCAGAGAACGTCGTTCTCAACAACTCACCAGATATCTTCACAAATTCTTCATGCCCAATGCTTTTAATTTCCTCCTCAATCATACATCAAAGCAATGTCAAACTCAACATCAAATACTACCTTGAAACACGTACGTGTAACAATATATATATGTACCTTTGATATGTTGTAGCTGATGAGGCACGGATCTCCCTGCAACCCAAAAGTTTCTATTAAATTGGAGTTGGGACTCTACGAAAAAGCCATCTCTCCTAAAAGTGGTATATTCAATGGCGAGAATACCTAGACTAGTTGCTGACACTTTAATGCCATCAATGTCTTCCATAGACGACACGTGCAAGAGCGTTAGTTTGTTGTTGTCAATCTTCAAAGGACCCCCCACTTTCCATGAAGCAAGTGATGTATAGTGCAAGCACCTCGAGAGAAGGACAAGATTCGAGTACCTCCTGTTAAAGAATCCAACTCGGGGGTCAGGATTAATATAAGTTTGAGGGTCCTCAGATTCGAGCTTTTTCTCAAGGGATCTGAGCTTTTGAGAATGTATGAACGTAGCGAGAGTGATGTAAGGCTAGGATGGGAGAAGGAGTCAAAGATTTTCTCGCTAGATCAAAACTATCAAAATAGCGTCTAAGTGTGAGAACTTTAGTGTGTTTCACGCATGTCAGTGATCGAATCCAAGTATTGAGCAATCCATTTAAACCTTGGTATGAGAAATGGGTAATTTCACAGCTCTCTAGATGTCCATGATGATTATTTGTAACCTGACTGATTTAAGATATGACCATGGATAAGCAGAAAAAAGAAAAAGAAAAGGGAACCTTAGTCATCAATGTAGCAACTCGATTCGAACTATCATCATCACGCAGCTCTCTGGAATTGATAACCCTTCGCAAGTCGAAGTCGAGATGAGACATTTGTGTCCACTCATGTTTCCATCGTTTCGACGTAACACTCGTCTCGTCCTTATGGCTTCTTCTGTGGAAAGTCTCGATATTATTTATGAGCAATACATCGTCGGGGAGTTTGCTGATCCAATCAACATTTTTGACCTGATCAGATGATACCATTACGCAACAAACGCCACAGTATGAGAGTTACAAGTATGGCTTGTAGCAAACCTTAGCCTAATCAACGATATAAACCTGTAGCAAGAGCCCTACTGAGATTATCGCTACTGTGAAACAAAAAAAAATTCTATTTATGATGAAATTTTTTTTTTCTATTTTGGATTTTGATGTGTTACCCGGCGTTTTAGCCTTTTATTTATTCTCAAAACGGCACGATGTGTATATCAATCTTAATTCGGGTGGTCGGGTCGACACGAAAAGGAAATATAATACTAATGGGTCACGGGCCAATGTTTTATAACGGTTGTATAAAATTTATCTTAATACACCTGAGCCCAAGAGTCCATAATATTTCAATTGGGATAATATTATTCAAATACTTATAGGTTACCGAGTATTTGCAAAAATTGTAATAAGACGCACATTCCAAGAATTATTAACTTCAAGAAAGATGCCCACATCGTGGCATATGCTCTCGGCAAAATTCGAATTTTTTTTTGTAACTATACATTGTTTGATTCTCATGCAAGCCACCCAATATTTAACCCCAAAAAAACACTTTTTTCCTTAATATTTTTTCTTGGCTGCTTGGGAATTTTATTTTAAGAAAATACAGTAGGTCCCGATGCAAAAAATGATCAAACAAAACTCTTACTAGAAAAAAATAAAGTTACGTAGTTATTATGTAAAAAAAAGTAACGATTGTGTAATTCTATAGTGTTACGGACTTGAACTTTTTAAAAATAAAAGTTGCAAAATAAAATAAACAAACAGTAATCTAAACAAATCAAACGACATTATTTTGAATTAAGTCTCTGCGGTTCACTGATTATAATATTAGTATCTTACCTTGACTATATAGTTAATAAAAAAGTAATCTGATGTTTTTATACTTTGTTTAATCAAATGATTTAATCAAGACTTGCCGACGAAACGTATGATCGTACTCAATATATCCCAATATCCCATCCCTTAAAGATCTTTTATAACGTAATTATTTATTTTCCAATCACAACTTAATATAATCCAAAATTAATATATTTATCAGTACCAAAAATCCACTGACTAACTATTCGGCAGATTCTACAAATTAAAAACAACACATGCGATAATTATAGAATTCTAAAAATATAATCTCAAGTTTATTCAGTCGTACATCTATTTGATTTCGCTCAAAAAAAATGGTATGTAAAAATAAAATCATGGTTAGAATATAGAAATGTCGTAGGGGTTTTCTTTTCAGTTTAGAAAAGGATTAAAGATGAAGTGAAAAAAAGAAAAAAAGTGAAAAAGGGTTCAAGGATGCATGAAAAATAAGCTAAGACATAAAGACTGAAAGGGTCCCACGTAAGAATACGATAAGACAAGTATTTTCGACTTCTAATTTCTTACTTTAAAAAAAAAAAAACGTTTAACAAGTCTGAAGCAGAAAGCAAAAGCATTTGGTAATCGTAACCAAAACGCCAAATCATTACCGTTCAGCTGAAATCTAACCGAGAGTCCTCTTTTCTAGGGATTTCGATCCCTTGTACGTTATCTTCTTTTTCAACTTCTCTTCCTCTAAAATCGTGTGTCGTTCTAACTTCTAGGAATTTTCAGATCAGATGGAGAAAGAGGCTGGATTTGAGGAAGTCAATACAAAGAAGACAGTGACTGATGGGTTCGTTGGCGGTTTTTTCCCTGTCTCTACCACCAAGATCGCGTGGAAATCAAGAAAAAGATCAGGTTAGGTTCTTCCCCTGTTTCTTATTTTCTCAGAACCACCAAAGATTGTAAATTTTTGTAGCTACCCTCTCTTTTCAGTTTTTTTGGTCTGAAATTATCAATTGTTTAAGACATGCTTGAAAATGAGCTCTCTGTAACCTTTCCTTCAAATTCTAAGCTCACAGATCTTGCTTTAGTCTTCATCTTTCTGTCATATGTGCGTTTGGTAATGAAAAGCATTAACAACTTCGCATGCAGCATCGGTGAACCCAGACAAGGCACCAGAAGCTGTTATGGAGGTCACACCAGAGAAGAATGAGACAACAACAATGGAAATCGAGAAAGTTGGGGAACCTATGACTACAACTCCTGTCCTGTCCGAGAAAAGAAAAGCTCTGTTTGAGCCACTCGAACCCATTACAAACATGAACGGAAAGCGACCAACAGTGGCTGATTCTTTGTTGCCCCCACCAGATTTCGAGGCTGCAAACTACCCAAAAGGCTGGTTGATCGGTAAGAAGAGGAAGCTGGTGAATGTTGATGTAGTTGAGAGCATGCGAAGAATCGCTGTCCAAGAAATGAACCGAAAGGTATAACAAACAACACATAATACAGATTCTTCTTGTTTTTTTTTCGTTGTTGGAATTTTGATTTAGGGATTGTGACAGGATCGAGAGATAGATGGGTTAAACGAGCAGCTCGAAGAGGATTCACGGTGTTTGGAGCACCTACAACTGCAGCTGCTAGAAGAGAGAAGCAAGAGAACAGAGATTGAAAGAGAGAACACAATGTTGAAAGAACAAGTTGATATGCTTGTGAACATGCTACAAGAAGAAGAAGGAGCCGAAGAACCCTAGCTGGGTTTCGGCATACGTATGTCCAATCTATCTATAATAGCTCTGTCCTGTTTGTTTATTCATTGGTAGATTTGTTTCGTTCATAAAAAGGAAGAAAGAATGAAGCTTTAGCACCATGTATTATCTGGTTAAGCTACTGTTGTTACATCTTGTTAGAACAATAGTAATCAAGAACATCATATATTCTAAGTTCTGAGTTCTCCTGCAAGATATGAACCTGGTTTGATTGCATCGATGATCTTTAGTAAAGTTCTAATGAGGATGAACTATTTGCTGTGTATATTTGTGTGTCTCTAAAGTTGCTTCAGCAGGAAATAGAAGCAAAAATACAAATTTCAGAAATGTATCTTGTGTATATTACTAAAGTTGTGTTAAAAGTGTTTCCTTCTCCTATGAATAAATGAAATATGAGGACCACGAATTTCGAGTGTCCATATTAGCTTTTGCAAAACAAACCTGCACGAACACGAAAGAGATGCTTCAGATTTACATGTCCAAAGTTTCCATCCCAGCCACAGCTTCTTTTCTGATTAATTGAAACTCACTATAACACAATAGTTAAAAAGACACCGAGAGAAAGGCTTGAGTTGTATAATCAAACTTTTGTTTTTATTAATCTCACAGATCCATTATTCAATCACTGTCATGGCTGTTTTAGGTAATGACTACTACATTACAAACATTGTCAGGCCAGTAAAATTTCACTCTTCTTTCTGATGGAAAACACGGGTTTGACTAAGATTACCATTGAGAGTTGCGTGATATATCCTTTTGTCACCAAGTCCTAAATCCGATAGAATCAAGTTACCCTGAAACCAACAGGAAGAAAAACAAAGGCAAACATTGGTAAACAATAACATACGAGCCAAAAGTATATACGCAGCTCTAGTTTTCTACTGAGGTTATAAAGCAAGTACCTCGGTGGCCATTAATTTCCGAACATTGCTAGCATAAAGTTTGGCATCATCTTTCTCTTCTTGTGATGGGTAGTATACAGGTAACCGTATGACTTCCAAGTGATTTACGAATTGACAGAGAAGGAATACAATGTGGCGTGCCTGGAAACACAAAATATGATTCTTATAACTTTACTAAAGAAAATCTGATTTTTAATAGCAGAAACTTCTGAGAAAATGAATACTCACCCCGGATATTGTATCCCATGCCACGCTGAAGCGCTTGTATGTATATTTTAAAATAACCGGAAGAACAGGAGTTCCAGCCAAAAATGCACCTGTCTTGAATGTAAGTAAGTAGTCTCCATTGGTAGTTGTTCCTTCTGCGGTGAGACCAAATAACAATGTTAAGGACACAATGATGGTTTGGTTAATAAATTGATTATGAGAGGAATACTAAACCTGGAAAAAGCATTATAGTTGGAGCAGATTTATTCCTATGAGCTTCTCGAACTCTTTCATTTACTGTGCCTGTAAAGATAAGAACAGCGGTTAGATATATAATATGCAGATGATTTACAGTAGCATTAATGATCTACATAGGATTTGGCTCATAAAATTTCCTAGTTTCTAGCTGAAGATTTTTCATTTCTTGGAAAGGTCAAAAGATTTTTTTTTGTAAGAATCACATACCGGATACACCCTTGAAATCAGGCGACTTAGCTTCTCGTTGAACATAGACACAACCAAGGCATTTGCTGTCAGAAAATAAAAAGAAACAAGATATAACCATTTTTTTAGATGATCAATGGAAACAAGGATATTTTGAAGTTGTGATGAGATACAAAGACTGTTTCAAGAACTTAGATAAGTCATTCACAACTAACCTGATGAGGCCAATAAGAGGAAGTTTGCCCACTGATCTCTTCAGCAATCAAAATCATGAGGAAGGACAGACAAATAAATGTTAAAGTCTTGCCATTAAAAGATACCCACAATGCAAACTCCAGATAATAGCTTAACAGAACTACCATATAGCATATTTATATCAACTAACCTTGGCAACAAAACTAGGAAAAGAAGCAGACATATGGTACAAAATGTCCAGGTATGAAACGTGATTAGACACAATGGCTCCAGGTCTTTCAGGTTCCTCCTCCTCTTCGCCTTTCTGGTCAATCTGAAGCCAAAAGACCAAACCATTTAAGATAGAAAGCAAACATCAAGCCGCATGTGGGAACTAACCTTTGAATCAATTTCAGTAAAAAAGAGGTCCCAGATAAGGACCATCTTTAATAAATTGTACAGCAACCTAACTTCTCCTTTGAGCCAAAATTGTCGTACCAAGCTAGAATCCTACCAATAAATGGCCCCCAAAGTACATCTTCTTACAACAAATTCTGACACTTTAAGGTTCCTTATAACTAACTATTCACTCCTACATCTACAAGTTCCTCCCACACTATCAAATACAAAACACAGGAACCCTAGCTGGTTTATGAGACCTATCTAAGCTTATACCTCTGCAGAAGATGTTTTAGGATTGGAATCCATGGCTAAATGACAATCTCGACGGCTCTCGTGAATCCAATAAAACCCAAAAACGAAAAGCAAAACCCTAGAGAGAAACCTCCCACACCGCACGATAACAATACGTCTCCATCCTCCCATATGAGCATAATCTTCCTGAACAACGACTCCACCTTCTTCTTCCTCTTCCTCTGCTCCACGATACGGAGCAGAAAACAGCGTAAATATCCTACAAATCAAGTAATACAGAAGCAAGATGCTCATCGCCAGAATAAACCGCACTGGAACAAGCGTCACCATTGCAACCGCCAACTTAATTTTCTCCATCACCGAAAAAGGACCCAAACCCATCGTTCCATACAAATCCGTCCTTGCATAAGGTGCGAACTTTTTGTCTAACGCTTCAATGGCGGCCGCCAAATCGGATTCTGATTTCAGCAACACCCGTTCTTCTTTGCTCGAAGGTGGATTCGAATTCATATCTTTGAGCTCTGATTCCATTATTCTTTATACCAAACCTAAAAATCTAATCTTTTTTTTTTTTGTTGTTTTATGAAAGTGGAGAGGTTTCAGGTATCGGAATCACACAAGGACGAATGGGTTGCTGTAAAGTATGGATGAAGATGAGAAGATAGATAGCGGGTCTGGAGAAAGTGTCATCCTTTGCCTTGTCGTCGTCTCTAGAGAGAAACCTCCATGTTCCCGTGAAGGCTTCAGCCATCGCGCACACGGAGATTCGCCGTAAAAGGTAAACATGAAACGAAAATAAGTGCTATAATTCTGTGCGACCAGTACATTGTAATATTATAAACCCTCATCTACCTTAACCGTTAGATGGATGGTTGGAACAAAAACGGACGACGACTGTTAATTCATGTTGTTATTTATCCAGACAATGTCAATTAGATTTTCCTGTTATTTCTCCCATCTTTTTAGAATTTTGTTATCTAAAAAAACATTCAAAAATTTAGAGTTTTGTTTTGTAGTTGTATCCAAACGGAAAATTCTTGTTTGACTTGGATATAAATTGCTTGATAGGAGTATTTTTCTTCTGGTGTTCGGGATCGATTCTTTTATTATATACGATGAGAAATCCTCGTAGAATATTAATAAGGTAGAGCTATAAGCCTATAGTTGTCTTTGTTTTACACTTTTTATACAGAAATAATTGCGTAAAGAGCATTGGAAAATTGTCTAATTAGGTACTCGACCATTTTCTTTCTTGATCCCTAACAATATAAATAGTTTATGGACCAAATTATCCTCACGCGCTTTTCCATCATGAAATAATCTGAAATATTTGTCGGTTTTCAAAGGCCATTAAATCATTTCTCTACACCAACTCTTTTTTTTCTTCCATTCTCTAATAACTTTAGGAGTATTATTTTTTTTGGGTACCTTTTTGTCTAATACCTAAAGGAAATTTCTCTTTACTTTTCACCTAAATATTATCTCCAATATTGCTGATCCACAAAATTCACCTTTTTAATAAAATTTATTAAAAAAAGTTATTATACGTTAAATAATAATTAAATGTAAATTGGTTTACTCTGTAGTGCTACCATAAAAACAAATGAAAACGATAACCCACGAATCATTTCATTTACATATGATATAGCGAAAATCGATTTTTAATTTGAGACAAGTAAAATAAGTGGTCGGACCAAATCGAACACGTCGAGCCTTCAACTAATTACTACTCTCTCTTTAGTGGTCGGACCAAACAGAGCAAATCAAATTACCTACCAACTTGCCCTCCTTAATACAATACCGTACGCAATCACAAGGCATGTTTCCTTCAATTCAAGAGCAATATCAATCATTTGTTTTTTTTAATCTCATCTGATTTTTATAAAAAAAAAGAGACTCGACATTAACAATCAACTTTCCTAATTATAACTCAAAAGTTTTCAGAGTCCAAAGACGTAATCATAGCTATGCAACCTCCATCAATAGTTACGACCACCATGTTTTATATATAATGAAATCTTCTGAATAAAATATAAAAAATAAACTTAATGAGTAGTTGTTGTACTAAAAGTCTTGTGAAGAAACATCATGTAAAACTGGTAGCGGCAAGACAAAAAAATCGAGACAATTTCAATAAGAGTTTAAAAGCAAAAATCTTATACTAATGCTTACTGTTTATCTCAGAAAAATCCTAAAAACAAAAGTGGAAGTTGTGACAGTTAGATTCCCTTTGGTGTTGAGTAGTCTTTTCCTCTGTATTTGTTTGTTCTTTGTTGAAAATTAACCAGAAAGCAGACATCTGTTTGATAAAACAACGCATATATTCAAATCTAATGTCATTGTTTCTTTTTTGGTCATGTCGAGACCTTAAATAAGTGATCTATATATAACAATGATCATTATGAAACGATATTATCAGCGCCGTCTCATTAGGATTTAGGACGAGCGAGGGATGTGACGGTCTCGGATTCAATAATGAAAAGGTTTAACATTTTTCAACTAAACATTTAGATTATAAAGTTAAAAATAGGCAACATAAACATATGTATTTTTTTTTGTTTCTATAACCATGAATAAATATATATATATATACATATATAAAGTTATACAAAAAAGCTTTTGAAAGTTATGGTTTTGATAAAAGTCGCAAAAAATCAATTTTAATTAGAAACTGTCGTATTAAATGGTGAACACATATGTTTTGGCCTAAAACTCATAATAGTCTTGGAGCGATACTTGCAGAATGTTATAACGTCAAGTTGTATATATATAGAAGAATATGGTATTGTCTATAAGATTCTGTTGTAATTTGTAACATTTAAGCTAAAGAAATTCATTATATCACCGTTTGTTAATTACAACTAGAGTGCGTAGACAAGAGATTAAAACCCTCCACTTGCACTAGCGGACACCACTGTAAGAATTAACAGAAGTAGCACCACCATCCACACATTGTTTTTCCTAACAAAAACAAAAATTTATCCTATATTAAAACTACCAAAAACATTGTAAATATGTAATAACTTGGTAATAAAACAGCAGTAATTCACGTGAATCCCCAATAATTATCTCATGCATAAAAGTGGGGTCCTAATATTTTTCATTTGCCACTTCTCGCCAGCCCTTCCTCTTTTGTTCTCTTCACTACCTCCAAACTTCCCAAGAATCTCTCTTTCTCTCCTTGTCTCTCTCTTTTCTCTCTTCTCTCGCAGCCCTTATTTTCCTCTGAAGAGAATCCTCCTTGTGAAAATGTCCAAGAAAGCAACTTTTCTTTCATTCAATCTTTCACTTGCTCCTTTGCTGCTTCTTCTTCTTTTCCTTCTCTCGTGTGTTGTTCATGGCGTTCAAGAGAAGAAGATTCTCAGCGTACACAAGAACATTTGGTCTCCAAAGAAATCAAACGAAGCTTTGAGTTCATGTTTCTCTCACAACCTTCGTAAGTTTTTTTGTCTTCTCAAACGCTCAC
Organism: Cardamine chenopodiifolia; assembly: GCA_963922655.1. Classification (NCBI taxonomy): domain Eukaryota; kingdom Viridiplantae; phylum Streptophyta; class Magnoliopsida; order Brassicales; family Brassicaceae; genus Cardamine; species Cardamine chenopodiifolia. The sequence goes on along the minus strand of OZ000476.1, from coordinate 16,944,069 downwards.
CAGCCATAGAGAAAGTCAGAAAGATACGTAGATAATGTTCCTTTGCTTTAGTTTAATATTAATGGCGTGATTTATGGTTAGATTAGCAAAAGTCTCAAAATTTGTATACACTCTTAATTAAAGTCATTAGCTTTTACACTTCTTTATATTATCCCTTTCTTTGAATTGGGATTAGTATAGTTCTTTTTCTAAAGCTTTAGAATCTTGAGCTTCTTTCTTCTGTGGAGACAACTCATCTATCAGATATGTTTTTGTATATCCTGAGTGTTTTGTTTTTGATCTCCTTTTTTGACTCTTTACTCTGTTTATGTAATTTGTTTATTGCAAAGAGACAAGGTCAGTTTATCTTTATAAAAATTTGACGATTCTGTTTTGAAAACTTAGGAAAAGGAAGAGAATCCAATACATTGGAGATGAAACATAGAGAACTTTGCTCAGGAAAGACTATAGAATGGGGTAAGAAGCTGAGAAGAGCCTTAGTTCTCGATAACATTCGAGTTCAGTCACTTCAACTCAGAATCAAAGCATTGACGTCAACCACCACTGCACAATCTATTTCTCAAACTCAGATTCCGTTAACCTCAGGGATAAAACTTCAGACTTTGAACTACATCGTTACAGTAGAATTAGGAGGGAAAAACATGAGTTTGATCGCTGACACTGGAAGTGACTTGACTTGGGTCCAATGCCAGCCTTGCAAATCCTGTTACAACCAACAAGGTCCTTTGTATGACCCATCAGTCTCATCTTCTTACAAGACGGTTTTCTGTAACTCATCTACTTGTCAGGACCTTGTAGCAGCCACCGGCAATGCAGGTTGTGGAGGTAACAATGGTGTCGAAAAGACAACTTGTGACTATGTTGTCAGTTATGGAGATGGATCATACACTCGAGGAGACTTGGCCAGTGAAAGCATCCTATTGGGCAACACAAAGCTCGAAAACTTTGTCTTTGGTTGTGGCCGAAACAACAAAGGTCTGTTTGGAGGAGCTTCTGGTCTAATGGGTTTGGGAAGAAGCTCAGTTTCTTTAGTCTCCCAAACTTTGAAAACTTTCAACGGAGTTTTCTCATACTGTTTACCTTCTCTTGAGGATGGAGCTTCTGGTTCATTGTCTTTTGGTAACGAATCCTCTGTTTACAAGAATTCAACTTCAGTTTCCTACACGCCGCTATTACAGAACCCTCAGCTTCGTTCCTTTTACATTTTGAATCTTACCGGTGCTAGCATTGGTGGTGTGGAGCTGGAAACTTCAAGCTTTGGTAGAGGGATTCTAATCGATTCAGGAACGGTTATCACAAGATTACCACCTTCCATTTACAAAGCCGTGAAGACAGAGTTTATGAAACAGTTTTCCGGATTTCCTTCAGCTCCTGGTTATTCAATCTTAGACACTTGCTTTAACCTCACAAGTTATGAAGATGTAAGCATTCCCACTATCAAAATGTTCTTTGAAGATAACGCTGAGCTCGAAGTGGATGTCACTGGTGTGTTTTACTTTGTCAAGCCTGATGCGTCTCTAGTCTGCTTGGCCTTGGCAAGTCTGTCATATGAAAATGAAGTCGGGATCATCGGAAATTACCAGCAGAAAAACCAGAGAGTAATATATGATACCAAACAAGAGAGGCTTGGAATTGCAGGAGAAAACTGCGGTATCTGATGACAACCTCATAACTTATAATATCCTTTGTGTGTTCCCTTCATATCATGACAGCCAATCATCTCTTTTGGCAAAGCCAATTTAAACTCTCCCATTACTCATATATATATGATGAATTGTAAGAAAAAACGTTTGATGATCTTCTGAGAGGAAGGAAAACTATCTAAACCATAATAACAAACAACGAATGGAGAAAAAAAACTCGAGAAATTTCTTAAATTGACAGCAATACGTCTGCTGGAATGTCAATGGATCCATTTGATAGGTTTGCTCAAAAATCTATGTTCCCGTACCTATAAACAGAACTGATTCAACTCAAGCTTCATCACTTATCAGAGCAGTCATCTCTATCTTGTCAGTATCAGTTACACTTTCACTTCTTCTGTTTATTAACATCCCAGCTGGAAGAATGGTTGAGTTGGAATCAACATTCGGTATCAAAAAGACCAATCCAATTGGAATTAACCTCAATAAACTCCTGATCACAATAACCAACCATAGATGATCAAACTGAGTACGAGTAACTTTCAGGGCATGGAGTAATACTCCTCCCCCCCCACGACGACAAAAGGTGTCCTACATGTTCATTCGACATGAGCGAAGCAAAGAAAATGCCTTCCATACCAGCAGGGCAGAGCTTGGAACTGAGAACAAGTAAGGGTAACCACTGGATTCTACTGATCATATCTGAAATAAAGTCATCAACCACAATGAAGAAGTAATCAGGAACACCAAGCTTTAGATTAATGTCGGCTTAGTTTCCGGTATTAATGACTATGACCGCCGGCTTCATCAGTTTTTCATCACCATCTTTTCTCTCATAAAAACATATTCACCATTCCCTTTCACCACCATTGTCTCTGCTCTTTTTTTCTTCTCCTTCACCGGCAATGGCAAAAGTCTTTCGGCGGAGTAAGAAGACAATTGTTGACGAAGAAATCTGCAACAAATCAGCGTCTGCGTCTGATTCTGCGTCCATTGTCTTTAAATCCAAACGCAAACGGAAGTCGCCGCCTCAAAATACTCCTCCTCAGCGCAGCTCCTCCTACAGAGGCGTCACAAGGTCTCTCCTCACATGAATAAACGACATCATTTAGCAGCTTCTTTTTCAGGTAATTTATTTGGTTTTAATTTTGCGATTGAATAGGCATAGATGGACGGGGAGATACGAAGCGCATTTGTGGGATAAGAACGGCTGGAACGATACACAGACCAAGAAAGGACGACAAGGTTTGTCTCTACTTAAACACATACACATATATTAGGTAACAAGAGTTTGTTAGTTTGTTTATGGTCTTAGATTGGATTCCTATGAATTCGGAAACTCCTGTTTCTCAGGACAGACTTCGTCACTGTTCTTGATTTGATTCTTGATATATATCTATTTTTTAATTTGGGGTACTTTTTGATGATCGTGATGTGCAATGGATGAATGAATGTTCACTCATCAAGTGCAGTTTATCTAGGTGAGTTAATAGGCAATATCCATATAATTTTTATATAAGTTGAAAAATACATAACTTGATAAATTATTGTTCTTTTCTTTTTATTTTGTGTGTTTCTCTTCTTTTTTTTTTCTATATATCACTTTTTCTTTTAAATTATATATCACTTTTGACAAAGTGATGAAAAAAGTCCACATGCACATGTGTGATACGGTTGTAAATTAAAGAATGAATTCCACCGAAGTTGGCAGAGCCGGTGGGTCCAACGCAATTCGAATTTGTCCTTTTCTAGTATATGAAATAATTAAAATCTTATTCTATATATCTTTTACTAAATTGATATATGGTTTTTGGATAGGGGCTTACGACGAAGAAGAAGCAGCAGCACGTGCCTACGACTTAGCGGCATTGAAGTACTGGGGACGAGACACACTCTTGAACTTCCCTGTAATTTTTCTCCAAAATCCATATATAATACTTTCTCTTCAAACATATTACTTCTCTTCATGATCTTTCTTTGCTACACAATCCCACTAGTTTTTTATAACACAAGAAAAGGCATGTGTACACTTTTGTAATGCAACGCCGATTTATTTTCTTCATTAAAATGTTTTTTTTTGTTTGTTTTAAATTAACTGGACTGTTGAATTTTGTATTTCTTTGATGAATTTTTTTAGTTGCCTACTTATGAAGAAGATGTCAAAGAAATGGAAAGCTTCCAAGGAAGAGTATATTGGATCTTTGAGAAGGTAAATTAACTATCTAATCAATCAATTATACTAAATTGATTAATCATAATTTTAAGAATTAAGTTACATCATTTTGGTGTAGAAAAAGTAGTAGATTTTTTCGTGGTGTATCTAAATAAGGTAAATAGAATTTTAATATTAATAAATAGTCCACATTAGAGTAGTTAATAAATAGTCCACATTAGAGTAACTCTAGTGTTAAAGTTGCATATGAAAAATAAAAAATATCCACAGGCTACAAAGTTTAAAAGGATTGTATATGCATAAGCGAAGCTTGAACTTTTTCAACAGCTCGAATTGGATGGGTGTTTCGTAATAAATATCTATATTTTGGAACATATAGTATGTAATCCCATTTATCTTTGCTTTATATATATGTTTTCCTTTGCATAATAATATTTTATAAAAGATGCAAATTCCGAGTTTAGTATTGAAATATTGGATTTATCTTAGCAAATTCAAATATTGAAATTTGGGATTAGTATTAAAATTGGATTTATTCTCTGTTCTTCTGTTAAGTGGGATATTAGTATACTAGTACTACTTAGACCACGACATGACACATATATAAAAAATAGAATTGACAGACATGCATGAATGTGGTCTCCAAGATCTTTTTTTTCTTGTCAACAACTCCCAAGAACATTTAAGTCAAACACATGATAGATCTCATAGAAAATTCAAAAGAAAATGTATTGATCTAAGGTATTAAAATTCTGTACTAAATGCTTGTGTTGATATATAGACTCACTGTTTATGAACCTTTAAGAGGGTAGTCAAATCTTGTTGGTTGGGAACTCGATCACCAAACCCATCTACTTAACCTATTTATTATATATATATATATATATATATATCCAACTTTATTGGTAAATCCATTCCCTTATTTGTTATATGTTTCCCAGTTACTTTTTTTGGTCATATTACTAAACTTGAACCCAGATTATGATATGACAATGATACTAGTGCAAATTATTAGGCCATATTTCCCGATCATTTTTTCAATTTCTTTTTATTCATTTTTTTTTTAAGTATACAAAAATTACAGACAATGTTAGATCACATGACATGCATATTTCTAATATCGCATTAACATGCATATTACTATAAGTTGTATGAAATTATGCTGTTGAACATAATGTTTTTGATTTGTAACATTTTAAACCATGTTCACGTGCAGCCACGCAAGAAGAAGCAGCCATAGCATACGACATCGCAGCAATAGAGTATCGTGGACTTAACGCCGTTACCAATTTCGACGTCAGCCGTTAAACCCAGGTGCCGCCCTAAATCATATCCCGGATTCCGATTCTAATCCCATTCGAAATCCTAATCACGAGTCCGAATCACCACATGATCAAACTTTATCAGAAAGAGATAATCGAGCCATCTACACCGCCGGAAGCTATTCCAACTCGCCGGAGCTTTCCCGACGATATCCAGACGTATTTTGGGTGTCAAGATAGTGACGGAGGAAGACGTTATTTTCGGTGGTTTAAATATTTTTTCATAATCCTGGTTTCTATAATGAGCCTTAATGGTAATTTCACAAGTTTTGTTTGATTATATCAATGCATCGGATGTTATCATAAAGCTCTCAAATTAATTTCACTGGGACCATCAAATTCAAAGGTATCCATCGTCGATACTGTCCTTGAGGCTAACTGATCAATCAAAAAATGTAAAGGTAGCAACTTTTATTATTAATAAACAAAGAACACCCATTCAGATAACTCTATCAAATCCAACATTTGGTTATGATGAATCATGTGAGTTTTTTATTTATATAATCCATAGACTCGCTGAAACTAAAACCTGAGTTTTTATTTATTTATATAGTCTGCCTTAAACTGAAACTTCATCTGAAGTTTTTATTCATAGTCTCGCTGAAACTAATTTCTCAATTCATCAATGCATCTGCTAATGGAAATGTCGGAGATATATCCACCGGTACCTAAACACACAAGCAAATTAAGAAAGCAGATCATTCTATGTGGCTAATCATGTGGAAATGTCAACTCAATTTAGGTTTGTTTTCATGTTAAGAGACTGTACCTTAACGCTCTCGAGCTTCTCCAGAGCTGTTTTCAGTGGTCCAGTAATAGTGCAGTACTTATTCAGAAGCAATGTTGCTGCGTTTTTGTCATCTCTTCCTTGAATGGTTAGTATCTCATGGCTCAGACTCTCAACTGCACCTTCGATCTTTACGTGCAGAAAAACCAATATTCAAGAGTTTTGATATCAAGAATCAGAAAGTTATCAAAGAAGAAAACAACACCTTTGATGTATACCTTAGCAAAATCAACCGAGAATGTAGAGTCCTCATGGAAAACAAAAGCTCCTTTCTCATATAACCAGTTGAATTGCAAGGCTTGCCCTTTGCTGAAGCGGAAAGAGACAAATATGTCAGGAACATAAACTATACATACAGAAGTGTGGATTATACAAGGAACCTATTCTCTATATATCACTCATTACCCATGAGCTTCTGTGAGACCAAACCGGATGGATCGAAAGCATCCAGCTAGGAAAGAAACATATATACTCTCCACCATACTCTCGGATAGCAAACCCTGTTGATTCAGGTACAGAAACAGAGCCAAAAAAACAATTTGGATCAATTGAGTAGACAACGGATTCCAGAGCATTTGACTCTGAGATGAATCAAGGTTTTGGAAATTTGGAAACAGATGAACAAAGTTTCTACTGAAGTTGATCATTGACCTTGGTGATGAGAAACTTCAGTGCCCAAAGACCAACTATATCTGCCTTTGCTTCTTCCATTGCAGAATGGACGTCTTGCAGTTCCTAGATCAGAGGAAAAGACAAGGGAAACGAAAAGGTGAAACGAAAAGTTGAGTCGTGGTTGGTATGTGATCGTAGGACGAAAGACTTTAATTAGATATCTGAATTCTTCCAGAAAGAAGTAAGACCTTTCTCACTGTAGAGGTTTGACCATCAGGAAGGTTTATGGTATGAGGACCAATGCCATGGCAACATTCATGACAGATGGTGTGAGTGAAGAAAGAATCAAAATCAACTAATCCTCGCTGTTCCTTGCTGATGGTGATTTTAGCTACAGGCTTTAGAATATGTTGAAACCTGGAAAAGAAAAAAGCGGTAGTTAGACGTAATTGTGACACCGTTTATAGATGAAATATGGAGGAGAAGGAACATTACTTCGCCTCTTGGATGTTTTTGAGCATAACCATTGATGTTCCTTATCTTTGACAATTTTCTCATCGTTTGGCAAATTGTAAGCAACAGTCTGAGAACCTTTCACATCCTGTCACAATGAAGAAACAAGTGAACCATGAATAAAGGCAACACATTTTTTTCCCTTTCCTCTCTCAGATGGATGCTGAGGGGAACTTACTCCAGAATTGTAAATTAACCGGATGACCCGAATAGGAGCAGCAGATACATCTTTTGATTTGTATACACTGTCAAGCGGGAGATTATCTTCCAATAGCTACCGGAAAGTGGAAAATGAAAAATGATCTTAGAGAAAATGGAAAACATAAGCAATTGCAACATTGATTGATCGAAGCTACTAAAAAGAAGAGTGTACCTTTAGATCGTCACCAAAGAGCTTCAGATCAGATGTGGCTTTATCATCTCGAATACCGATAAAGGCTTCAAATGAAGCCTTTGATGAAAATAAATACAGATTAGAGAGATCTCATGCAAAGAACCGAATATAGATTATAACTAAATGGCTTAAGGAGTTGCATGTCGAGACCGTGAATGTACAAATGCATAAGTAGATCACTGCAGAAGGAAAATTTTATGGAAATTCTTACCTTGTATCCAAAAATTTTAACCGAAACACTACTTATCTATGAACATGAATGGGTATAGAAGAGGTACCAAGTCCATCCATGCAATGTCTGACTCATAGTAGTCATTTGAAAGGAAGGCTTCAGCTTTGCTGTGCAGCAGCTTCTTCAAACTATGGGAAAACATTATGTAATACTTCAATACACAAAGCCACTCGAATGGGCAAACTCTTTTATATGGTAAAGATGAGAAACTGTATGATATATACCTCCGTGAAGTGACCAAGTCTCCAGCTTTGTGCAAAAGTTCAGAAGCTTTTGCGAGGAAAGGACGATATATCTCTGAATAGGGAATACTATACAGATCGGAATTAGAGTCTGGTAACTTCTTTGTGCTGTTGGCGAGATGATCAGATAGAGAAGCATCTAGATTAGCTTCATTTCGCCTTTTTATAATACTGAAAAATCCTGTTGCAGCATGCTTTTGCTCTTCCGTAAGACTGTTGAGCCACAAGGAGAACTCCTACAAGATTTTCGAACACATTTCTTATTACGGCTACGGAAAAAGATGAAAAAATGGAAAACAAGCATCAAACATATATAGTCGATACCGTTTTGTCCATATCGGGAGGATAAAAATTGGCACCAGGAGGTTTAGTCAAAGGAAAGGCTGCTCTATATTCAAGACCCTTCCAGCCAGCAATAGATTTCGTTGCTTCAGGAAGCAACTTTACAGCTGAGTCCGCCGTAGTCAAGAATGCTTCATTTTCATCCAGAGACGACCTACAAATGTAAAAAGAAACATCAATCTCTTGTAGTGATCTCTCCTAATCGTCATGAGATTTACCCACCAGATACAATATGTTGACGAGTTATGTTCAGGACAATATCTTTTACAGCTTTAATTAACAGACACATTGTTAAATTTTACAACAGTTCGTTGACCAATCCCAACCCTTTTCAACTTAGATGTTAGAACAAAGCTAGTTCAATGATAATCACCATGGACTTTTGTTGATCAGGAAGTATTCCCATTTTAATTTGTCCACTTCTGATGCATTGGCATGCTCCTTCAGCCAATCTCTGAGAGCTGGATTGCTGTGCCAAACCTGTTTAGGAGAACTTATCTAATTTAGTTTAAGATCAGCAATGAGATCTCATGTTCACAACAAAAACAGAAAATTCGAACTACAGATCTACAAAACCTGCTCATAGAAAATATCATCAATAACTTTTGCAGCCTTCACTATTAGACCCAACGCTTTCTGATCTGCCTCCGAAAGTTCTGTCAACTGCATAGTCAAGAAAGGTATCTCAGAACGAAAACTTATTCCATGGAATGAATACTGAGTTATTTGGTACATCTGAAACAAAGAAATCACAGTAATATATGTGGAAAATTAACCTTTGCTTCAAGGGTGACAGGAGAATATCTCTGGATTTGCTTCTGTAGAGACAAACTACGGGCCTCACTGTTCACTTGGCACCTTCAACAAACTCAAAAGAAACACTCTATTTAAGATAAGACATTTTCATATAAAACCTCTAGCCTAGCAATGGATATGTCACACAATTCTCATTTTGTATTCTTCTATATCATGGAATATATCAGCGATGGCCGATGAACAGAAACGAAAAAAGTAATAACTTGTAAAAAACCAATAAAAGATAACGTACCTCTGTCTGATTATGTCAAATAGTTTTCCATACTCTCCATTTACATCATATGGCACATAAGCAGGATCTTCCTTAGCCAGAAAGTTTCGGTACTCTTCGTAAGGTATGTATTTTACAGCAGAGACTTCCTCTACCTAATATATAAAAGAAAAAAGGAAAGGGACAGGTTACTTAAGAATCCAAGTGGTTTATAGTAATTAAACTTACAGCGCTGTAACAGAAAAAATCTCACTGGAAGAGTAAAGGCTTCTAATGGAATTGGATGCAGAATTGTAACAAGATACACATCATTGAACTCGTTATTTATGAATTTGCCATCGTTGATGACACTGTAAAGATACACACAAAAGAAAAGCAGCAAACTGTCTGATCAGGATCTCAATGAAACTCGAAAGTAATAAATCACAGTGCATATATTGATTAGAGAAACCAAGTTAGCTATAAGAGGCACTGAGAATACCAATGGAGCTAACAAACATGAATCACATAGGCCAAGAAATCGAATGTAGAAACAAACCATTCTTGCAGAAAGACGAATATCTTTTCAAATGCATCCTTTGGGAGTTTAACGCCAAGCTCTTCCTCAAGCTCCCGCCTAGACAAAAATAGGACAGCATCTTTAGTAACAAGATAGAAGAAGTAAGCGAGTGCAGAATGTGATATATACTTACTGTGCCGATATAATCGAGGGATCACCAGCTGATATATGGCCAGCACTAGAGATGTCCCATTGACCAGGCCATGAATCTTTATTATCAGATCGGAGTTGGAGAAGTCATTGTTGAGTACTCTCCACAAAGATCCAAACATGAACTGCACGATGGTAATCTCCATCTCTGTGAATCTCTCCCCTACAAGGACACGGTTCAAAGTTAACAATGAATGGGCATTATAGTAATTCATTGGAAAAACAAACTCCCAAGTAACGTTTTTTTTCTTCATCTCGGATCAGTGCCATATGATCAAGAACACAAATCCCTAAATTAACAAGAAGATTATTTTCAGGGCTTTCTACAATTTCTTAGAATTTTAAATCCAAAATCGGATTGAAATTTGTCTGAGTGTGAACTAAAACCCTGTCGTCGAGTTTATTTAGCTGATGGGGTCAACGAAGCATCAAATGAAACAAACAAAGCCGACTTTGTCCGAAAAAAGACTTAGTAGAAAGGGAAAGCAAGTGAACAATACACATACCTAGGTTTGGACACACCGGTCTTCTCACCGGATTTGGTCAGAACATCGAAGTGCTCCTCCGCCATAGCCCTCTATTTTTTTGTTTTTTTTGGTCTCTCTCAATGTCCAATTTATAGAAGAGAAATGTCCCCGTTAGCCACATTTTCATCGAGCCTCGGATTTTAATAGCTGATAGAGTGATGACACTAGGAGCACAATACAATCTTCTGGAAAATTTGGAGTATATACATACACCACAAAAACTCTGCATTAAGTTCTGTCAAAAATAAATTCAGTTATCAAGAAGGAATTCATGCAAATTCCAGTATTCAAAGTTTGGCCTTTCTTTCTCCTGTGACACTTAAGTGTTTTCCACGTTCATTAGTGGTGAGAAAAATAGTAGTCATGCGGACATGCTTCTATGTTCTAACCTGTAAGTAAACCTTAACAAAATAAAGGATGGGTTCAATTAGGTAAGAAAAGATTAAGTGAATAAATATTTAGCAGAAAACAATAAAATGAGGTAGATTCACTTCTCTATGTTAGTTCTTGTTTGATTAATAGATAAGTAACAAACAAAGTAAATTTTAAAAAAACCCAGCTTTTTCCTTACAAATACGAAGACATATTTCTTGAGATAATCTAAACAAGATTTGAACAGAATCAATGATGGTGAAGGTGATGAACCAAGAAGACAATGGAGAGAAATGAGTTTTAATCGTGATTCTGTTATTCACACTAAATGAGAAGCAAATATAAGGTGTAGTGGATTACTCTGCTTACGTGTTTTGATCCTTGGAATTGTTTTGAATAAGAAAGCGAAAATTCAAAGACGAAGACTTTAAATTCAGTGGAGTAAGAAAAAATTCAAAGACGGAGGACGTGACATGCTTTCAGTAGGCCCACAAACATAAAGATTGTTGATTTAGCCAAGGAAAACTGAGAGTAAAGACTGGGAAGAGAGGTAAATATGAGGTGCTTTCTTCTCTTCATCCCTGTCTCTACATTATTGGTTAACGTTGATAGTAAATATGTTTTGATCCTTGGAATTGTTTTGAATAAGAAAGCGAAAGTTCAAAGACGAAGACTTTAAGACCTATTGACTATTGTTGTGTCCAAGTAAACGGAAGCTTGTCTCTTCTGCTCTGCTTTTAGCTATAAAAAACAAGACAATTTGCTTGAGCATAATATCATAAACATGAGCTCTAATAATAGTTTTTCTCTTTTGATTCTTTTCTCTCTGCTTCTTTTGTTGATCCTTGATTCAGCTGCTCTCACCTCTTTGAGCTCTTGTCCAAACGAATGTGGAGGAATCGAGATCCCGTACCCATTTGGAATCGGAAAAGGTTGCTATCTCGACACAGGGTACGAGATTGAATGCAAAAATGTTTCCGGAAATCCTTTTCCTTTCCTTTCCGTTAGCAACAAAGAAGTTGTAACTATCTCTCTTCCTAGACAGTATCTTAATGGGTCCATTTCACACTCATCGCTTCACATCAAAAGCCCTATTGCTTCCAGAAATAAACAAGAATTTGGATCCCTTTCGAATTCCACAGGGATGCGAAATTCACAATGGTTCCATGCTAAACAGTATGCTACCCTCGAGCTTCAATGGTCATTTCGTACCTCCAATCTTTCACTCATCACCTCATTGGGCTGCCATAATAAGTTACAGTACAATAGTCATTTCTTACGAAGATCTTTCAACATAAATTGTACATGCCAGAATAGAACTGATTCTGGGATCATCTACGCAAGTTGTGGATGCATGGAGGGTTACAGAGGTAATCCATACCTCTTGGGTGGATGCAGAGGTAAGAAACTTCTTCTTTTTTCCTTTTTAAACATTACCTTCTTTTGTTTCCTTCCAAATTATATAAGACATTATTTTCTTTTCTAATCATTACTTTTGTTATTTTACTTATCTAGATATCAACGAATGCCATGAATACAATAGTGAAGGGGTTCCTAAATATTGTGGGGATCCTAAATATTGTGTGAATCTCCAAGGAAGCTATCTTTGCAAATATCACCAAAGTTATACACGATTATCACCAGGTCATTGAATTTCTTTAATGTATAGTAAAAGATTTTATTCACAGGTGATGATGAACACATAAACTATCAAGAATGCAGTACTAATCTTGAAGTGTTCTTTTCACTTGTCTTTTGTGTTTTACAGCCGCGGCAATCATTGTTGTAGGCGTGATGTTGTGTGGAGTAGGTGTGTTGTTATACAGGTTTATTAGAAGGCGAAAGCGGATCAATCGCAAAAAAAAATTCTTCAAAAGTAATGGAGGTCTATTGTTACAACAACAGTTGACTTCAACCGAAGGCACCGTCGAGAAGACAAAAATATTTAGTTCCAAGGAGTTGGAGAAAGCTACTGAAAACTTCAGTAAAGATAGGGTTCTTGGACAAGGTGGTCAAGGTACTGTGTACAAGGGAATGTTGGTCGATGGTAGAATTGTGGCTGTAAAAAAGTCCAAAATTGTAGATGAAGACAAGCTAGAAGAATTCATAAATGAGGTTGTCATTCTTTCGCATATCAATCATAGATTCATTGTGAAGCTCTTGGGATGCTGCCTTGAGACGGAAGTGCCTCTTCTAGTGTATGAGTTTATTTCCAATGGAAATCTTTTTGAGCATCTCCATGACGAATCTGCTGATTATACTTTGGCTGCTTGGGACGTGCGTTTGCGAATGGCTATAGAGATTGCTGGAGCTCTTTCATACTTGCACTCAGCTGCATCGAATCCAATTTATCACAGAGACATAAAATCTACAAACATAATGTTGGATGAGAAGTATAGAGCTAAGGTGTCCGATTTTGGTACTTCAAGAACGGTAACAGAAGATCATACCCATCTTACAACACAAGTTTCAGGTACAGCAGGATATCTAGATCCAGAATATTTCCAGTCAAGTCAATTCACCGATAAAAGCGATGTCTATAGTTTCGGGGTAGTGTTGGTGGAACTGATCACAGGAGAAAAACCAATTTCTTTCATGCGAGCTCAAGAAAACAGAACATTGGCAACTTATTTCAATATCTCAATGAAGGAAAACAGAGTCGTAGAGATCATCGATGCTCGGATCAGAGATGACTGCAAGCTAGAACAAGTCATGGCGGTAGCACAAGTTGCAAGAAAGTGTCTGAATCTGAAGAGAGCAAAACGGCCAAACATGAGACAAGTATCGATGGAATTGGAAATGATTCGTTCGTCTCCGGAAGATATGCAACCACAAGTGTATGTTAATGAAAACGAGGAAGTGAATGAGGAAGAACCCATGGAATTTAACATAGGGGTAGAAGCGAGGAACAACAAGGTTGTTACCGCACCAGCGTCTCAATACAACGCCGCTGCGTCATCTTCATCGTGGTCAGATGCTGAACCATTGTTTCCTTCTCAGGCACGGTAATACCCCACCGACGATGACTGTATAATCTCATGTCTTTGCTTTTTTACTTTTAGTTTACTTGTTTTGGTTGAAGGTATTTCTATAAAGGTCGCCATTCGCCAAGTGTGTAGTGATATGGATCTCGTTTGTATTCACTCTGTACTATACACTTCCGAACAGAATACGTTTTAATAGTTTCATATTTTGATTATTACATAAGGTATTTCTGGCGACGACTATTACAGAATATACATAGGACATAGCTTTTACATATATACTTCACAAGCTTTTGTTAGCTGCACATGGGTTTGGCATACATGTATATATGTCCAAAGCATAGAATCATTGATAAACCTTTTAATCATACAAATCTCTTAAACACTTCCTAAAGCTGACAAAAAATAATGATTTTTTTCTGAATAAAATAATTACCTGTTTTGGTTTCGTAATCAAATATAAGTAACAAATGGGACCATCAGTAAATATATATATGGCCAGCTTTTGAAATGTCCCATTGTCTAGGCCATACATCGTTCTGATGTTGGAGAAGTAGTTTTGAGTGCTCTTCACAAAATTCCAGACATGAAATGCACAATGGTATCTCAATCTCGATTAATGTCTCCTCTACTCTACAAGGTTACGGTTCGGAAACAGAGACGAATTGTGGTTACTCTGGAATAGTGAGTGTCATGTCAAACCATGTACAAGTTAAGGGAGTCAACGATTTTGGATCATGTACCTATGATAAGGTCCCAAAACTTAAGAACACAAGAATACACTTTGCTTTAGGCAAATAAATTATGCCTTTATTTCTTTGTTTGGTTTTCTATTTATAGCAGAGTCTCTAACTCCTACCGTGTGGGAAACACAAACGTAATAGACAATAAGTAAGGGATCACGTACAACTAAGCATTATTCATTATTCAGTAACAATTAAATAAAGAAATAAACAATTGCTTCAAGAGGCTTATGTTTATATGTTTATGAGCATATTTCAAATGGAGACCTATTCAAGAGGCTTCACGATGATTCTGATGATTACACAATGACTTGGGATGTGCGATTACGTATAGCTGTTGAGATTGCGGGAGCACTGCTTACTTGCACTCGGCTGCATCTACTCCGGTCTATCACAGAGACGTCAAGACCACTAACATACTTTTGGATGAGAAGTATAGAGCCAACGGATCAGATTTTGGGACTTCGAGATCTATAAACTTAGATCAAACTCACTTGACAACTCTGGTTGCAGGGACTTTTGGATACTTGGATCCAGATATTTTCAAACTAGCCAGTTTACGGATAAAAGTGATGTTTATAGTTTTGGGGTTGTCTTGGTTGAGCTCATAACTGGAGAAAAGCCGTTTTCTGCTATGCGGTCTGAAGAAAACAGAGGAATTGCATCTCATTACATTGAGTCCATGAAACAGAACAGAGTTCTTGATATTGTTGATTCTCGGATCAAAGAAGATTGCAAGTTGGAACAAGTGTTGGCCGTGGCAAAACTTGCTAGAAGTGTTTAAGTCTAAAAAGGAAGAAACGGCCAAACATGAGAGAGGTTTCGATTGAGCATGAGAGGATCCGTTCATCACCTGAAGATTTGGATGTACATATCGAAAAGGAGGAGGAAGAAGAAACCTCCATGGAAATCAACATAGATGATTCTTGGAGCGTCAACATGACTGATCCCGCTTCCCTTATTTATCGCCCAAGTTAGATGCTGAACCGCTGGTTCCTCAACGAACATGGTGATGATTGAGCCTGAAACACTGCAAATGCACAAAAAAATTGTTCAATTGTGTGATAACAAAGTCTTTCGATGTTTCACTCTTTATTTATCCAAAATAAGATGATGACAAAAAAGAAAGCTATTCTCAAAACCTTTTAGCATATATTGATTATATTCCATTACAGAAGATTCATATTTGTACAATAATTGTGAATCTTGGAACATAATGCAAGTAGAATAAGGTAAGTGTTGACTCTGATGAAACATAAGCCATTCTTTAGGCCATTACACACGTATTACAATAGAGAGACCAATGAAAACAAATCTTTGTAAGGCAAACTTTTTATGCAAATAAATCATCAAAGATTTCATTTTTGCAAAAAAAATCTTCAACCAAAACTTGTGCAGGTAAATCCTATCAATTCCAAAATCATTCACAATATATTTTTTCTGTACATGTTGACGTGGTTACATTTATAAATGCTAAAAAAACTAACAGATTGATCAAAACGATGTCGTTTTGTACATAAAGACAACATTTTGGGTTCGATTCGTTGAGTGAGGCAGAGGAGATGGGTAGAAGATGGTTGGGAGGAGAATGAGAAGACTCCGGCAGGATCGTAGGTGAAGGAAGAGGAGCTCTCGAGAACTGAGAGTGGAAGTAGAGGGTTTTGAGAGAAGAGGGTGCGACGGAGAAGGAGCAAAAGAACATACTCTCACGAATCGTAGACAGCAGCAAAGAACATACTCTCACAAAAGAACATTTATGTAAAATCTTTGTTTCGCTTAATCACAACATGTTTACTGATAACATCTCCTTAGATTATGATATTTCAATGTTTTCGTAAGGTTGAGATAGGTGTATGAGATTTCTAAACCTGTAGAATAGAATCATATTGCCATGAATGCAAAATTTCAGAGTATGTTGTAGGCTTTGGACAAACAAGATATAGGTCTCATAAGCAGATGCCAACCGTCACCGATTTGAGATCTCCAATAACAGGACCAAGCCTACATACAACAAAAACCCAACTTTCACCGATTTGAGATCTCCAATAACAAAACCAGCTTATATACAACAAAAACCCAACTTTCACCGATTTTGAGATCTCCAATAACAAGACCAGCCTACATACAACAAAAAAGAACCAAAATTAAGCTCTGTTCACACACTATAAGCAGATGCCAGAGGCGGAGGAGTTTTTTTCTCTCTCTTTGGGTGACCATGGTGGCGGACGACGGTGACCCACCAAATTCGCTGCAGCTACGAGTAAACTGTGAGAGTATGTTCTTTTGCTCCTTCTCCATCTTTTCTTTTATGATATGCTATCATTCAAGATTGAACAGTTTTGTATATTAATCACTATAATTAGTGATGACGACCCTATCACCGCCCAAGCGACGAAGCGAAGATGATCCAAGATCGCCACCACATTTCTCAATTTTAATCAGCGCTTGAGATAAAGGAGATGATGATGACGACTTGCACTCTCAGAATACCATTCTGGTGAGAAGATGAAGTTCTAAGCTGTTATGTATTTTTTTAATGTAAATTCTATTGATGTTTAAATTGGATTTGGTGTTATTTATTTGAATAGAACTAAATTATATTAAATTATAATTGGTTAAATAAACCTAATTTATGATTTTTAAAAATTATGTTTTGAAAAATAAATTATGTTGTTTTGATGAAAACATCGTGCATTTCTTCAATTCTATAATGTTTAACCTGCACAAATTTTGGTAAAATTTTTTTTTTGCAAAAAATGAAAAAGTTTGATGTTTTATTTGTACAATAATTGTGAATCTTGGAAAGAATTAGGTAAGTGTGGACTCTAATGAAACATAAGCCATTCTTTAGGCCATTACACACCCATTACAATAGAGAGACGAATGAAAACAAATGTTTGTAATGCAATCAGCTTTGGCTGACACTCTACAAGAATTTCAGTTTCCCTTTGGAGAAACTGGCTTGGACGTGTTGGCACATTGCCTTCTCTTTTCCGGTCATCCCTGAACACGACAAGTGCCTAGCGCCTAATGTCACCGCAAAGTAGATATAAATGGTACAGAGGAATGCCAAAAGAACCATAGCGGTTAATAGGAACCGATGCCTCTGGAAAACAGTTGAGCAGCTACCCAACTCATCCCATTGCTTCTTTAGCACATGTGGCCTCCGTAATGGCGATGATACAATCCCATCAAGAACCATAGCTTCAAAAACCAGAGCTTTATAGCTAAACCAACCTGAAATGACAAATGAGTTAAAATTCATACATATAATTGCAGGGAAAAAACCAGAAGCTTCTTCAAGAAAATACAATTGCAGATGGTAGATACCAATGGATTAGGTGTAAATTGTGAAAATTTCCATCATATATCATTTCAAAACCATCTTTATCCAAGCCACTATGAGGGTCATAAAAGAACAATGTTCTGATCTATGCTAACAGAGGTTAGCAATTTTGAAGCGAGATAAGTCTTTTATTTGGATTTATAAACAAGCTAGAGTCTTGCACAATATGAAATACCAAAAATCCATTTATTACACATGGATAGAGAAACGAAATAGAAGATCATCACGCCAATAAATAAAGGAAACAGATCGATTCAGGGAAAGAGATAACGAACCGGTGAGACAGAAAGAGTTCACAAAACGATTAGGGATCTGGAGAAGAAGAACAGCTGATTCCAGCTCCGCCGATTAAAAAACCCTAATTTATGAGAAAAATCTTCTTCATGCAGTTCCCTATTGTCTTCGGCGGCGTCGCTAAAGTGTAGATCTCTTCTCCGTGGAGTAACGGCTAGAGGAAGAGTCGAGTTCGCCGGAAAACGCGGTTTCTCAAAAGAACAGAGTCCGTTACATATACCGAAAATTGAGGGGAATGATTTGAAAAGAAAAAAAAAAGGAGAAAGAAAGCGTGTTGGAATGAGTAATTTTCCACTCACTTGTGGATTTATAAAATGCTCTCAACATGTGGGGTTGTTATTATTCTTGCTGGCTTTTAAGTCTTCGACCGACATTATATGACTGTTGTATAAAATCAGCATCTTTATTGCTATATACCGACAACAAAATACTATTTAGAGTTGTTTGGAGTTACGTCTGATTTTAATGCCATTCGTAAAAGGGAATGGGCCCATGTGATGCAAATCTACATGAGTAGCTTTTAACTAAAATACGGCCTAATTGGGCTATTAATGGGCTAGATATCTATCTGTCGCGTTTACGAGCGTGTGGTCCTCAAATTTAATACAGATAGAGTTTCATGCTCCCTCCTTTTTATAATATAATTATTTTTTTCCTTAAAATTTTCTGTAGAATATATATATATATATATATATATATATAACGATGTCTATTATAATTTGACTGGTGCTTCATCTTGATAATAATAATTTTACATTGTAATATACTGGTCTAATAAAATATCTTTTAGCGTCAGTCAAAGAATGGTAACTAAAGATGACAATATGTCAATATCACAATACATTTAAAACCGGTAAAAATGACAATAGTATACCAGATAGCTATTCAATTGTAAAATCCAAAAAGTTAATAAAAATTGAAAGAGTAGATATTTTTGTTATTTTTTTCGTTCGGATTTTTAGGAAATACTTAAAATTCAAAATGATGTTTTAAAAAGTGGGAGAGTTACGAAATTGTTAATTTCATTGAGAGGATTAATTGAAGGAAAATTGGAGATAAATTTGTGAGGGCATGTGTCACGTGGATTGCACATGGAGATCTCTTGCCGCGTTTATAAACCAAAACGCTGTGTTGATAGGGACTGTTTAGCGTTGCTCTCGATCTCTTGAATTGAATTTTTAGGTCTGTCTCTCTCAGTGCACTCTCCCCACCGTAGTTTCTCGCCGTCGATTTCATCTTTTCCGACGATATGAAGCTCACCGTTAAGACTCTCAAGGGTCGTCATTTTGAAATTAGGGTTCTGCCCTCCGATTCGGTTAGTTGTCGTCTTTTCCACTTTCTTTGTTTAGGCGTATGAGTAATTTTGCATTGGAGGGTAGAGAAAAGTAGGGACTGTCACATAAAGAGCTTCAGATCCAAAATTTTGAATTGGTGATCCAAATATCTCACTTGTATAATCGCTTTGTTAACTGCTCAAATTATGACTCGCGAATCCTTGTGTTTGGTCAAAATTGGTTATGTTAGTCTTCAAATCATTATAATCTGGGCATGATGTGCTTGTTTTTAAGATAATGGCGGTGAAGAAGAATATAGAGGATTCACAAGGCAAAGACAATTATCCATGTGCGCAGCAATTGCTGATTCACAATGGAAAAGTTTTGAAAGATGAAACCACATTGGTGGAGAACAAGGTTACCGAGGACGGTTTTCTTGTTGTCATGCTTAGCAAGGTTGGTACCTATTCGAATTTGGCTACTGCAAATTTCATATTTTCTTTTATCTTCAATAAGTTAGTCTTCTTATTTCCTTTGTTGTATTTTTGGTAGTTTTTAACATAATGTGCTCTAAGCTAACTAGAACTGTGTATCCAGTTAATTTCCACTACCACTGTTTTAATTTGATAAGCTCATTCTATTGGAAGTTTATATATCTAGTTAATTCATGACCAGTTTAGTGTTTGAAGAGATACTCAGAGAAGAATTGTAATCGGCGGATATATTAGTCTTGCTCGGGGTTCCCTTAGGCAAGGATAAAAACTGATAAATGAATGTCCTCAGGAATATGTTGCTAGATGTCTCTTTCGTGATTGTTCCCTTGCTATGAAATATTATTTAGCTTGTCATGGCGCTGACATTGTCTTTGATTTTGGTTATTGATGAACTGTAGAGTAAAACTGCAGGTTCAGCTGGTCAGTCATCGGCTCAGGTAGCTTATTTGTTTCTCATATATCTGCATATCACTTGTTTAGTCTGGTAATTCTCAGTCTGGAATACTTCTTCTATTTCACAGCCGGCTTCTGCTACTACGTCTACTACATCTTCGGCTAAGGTAACTTTCTTGCATATACTTGTGGAAAATGTGATGAGCCGCTCGTTCCACTTGTTGTGTTTGATTCAAGCTCGTATTGGAAAATCAGCCTGCAGCTCCATCTACAACCCCGTCTACAGCTGTGCCTGCTTCAACTATTCCTGCTCAAGAACAACCGGCGTAAGGTTTCTCTCCTTATATTGTCTACTTTTTCATTTTTTTTAGCAGGTCCTGCCTATGCTCCTTTTATGGTTTTCCCAAAGTTTCCAGTTTTGACCTCTAGTTTATGTTGTATAACTTATTTCTTTGATACACTATAACCTCCACAGTTGAATTGTATGTGGCAGGGCACAGACTGACACCTATGGACAAGCTGCTTCAACCTTGGTTAGTGGCAGTATTCTCGAGCAGATGGTCCAACAATTAATGGAAATGGGAGGCGGAAGCTGGGACAAAGAAACAGTTACTCGTGCACTTCGTGCAGCTTATAACAACCCTGAGAGAGCAGTGGATTATCTGTACTCGGTATGGCCCCTCTCTGTGACATTATTCCCTGAAGGTTTAAACGATGAAATTATTGACATTTTTTAAATATTATAGGGAATTCCTGAAACTGCTGAAGTAGCTGTGCCAGTACCTGGCGCTCAGATGGCAGGATCTGGTGCAGCCCCTGTCGCACCTGCATCTGGAGGACCTAACTCATCTCCTTTGGATTTATTCCCTCAGGTATTTAGTATTATTTGTGTATGCAAAAGAATTGATAGGTATATTGAGTTTTCTTCTCACTCTATGGTTTAATTTTTCCCAGGAACCAGTTGCTGCTGCTGGCACTGGTGATCTCGGGACGCTTGAATTTCTTAGAAACAATGACCAGGTTGCTATTATAACTTTATCTGCATCTCTCCTAAATTGCGAAATTATTATCCTTTAACTATTTGATATCTCCTCATCGGTCATGGTATTGAGTGACTGATTATGGATATGAAAAGGGCATCTAGTATGGTTAGAACCACGTTGCATCAACTTATGCGAAAATTGGTCATTCTAGGACGGGATGATAATATATGTTAACATGCTTTGACTGTTCGTTCTAGCTTTTGTGACTTTCATCCGTACGCTAATTCTCTTGTATTTGCTAATTGCTATTGTATTAGTTCCAACAATTACGCACCATGGTCCATTCCAATCCTCAAATTCTCCAGGTAAGAGTGTCCTAATTTTCGTTATATCTGGTCCAGTAATTTGTTTCTTACTGATTCTGAACGTCTTTGTTGAAAATGGCTCCTTTTGTTCCAGCCCATGCTTCAGGAACTTGGAAAGCAAAATCCTCAACTTCTGAGGCTAATTCAAGAGAACCAGGCGGAGTTTCTACAGTTAGTAAACGAGCCCTATGAGGGATCTGACGGGTGAGTCCTCCAATATTTTTATCTTAATCTAAGGTTCTGTCAGATGTAATTGTATTTTTAGTAAACTAAATAATTCACAAAGTTTTAAAACATAACCCATCAGGGATGCGGACATGTTTGATCAACCCGAGCAACAAATGCCACATGCCATTAACGTTACCCCAGCAGAGCAAGAAGCGATTCAAAGGGTAAAACACCATTACTCCTAACACTCCTTTTGCACACACACTCTTTCCTTAACTATATATATTGCCTTTTGACCTCTCTAACAGCTGGAGGCAATGGGATTTGATAGAGCCTTAGTAATAGAAGCCTTCATAGCATGTGACCGCAACGAAGAATTGGCAGCAAACTATCTATTGGAGAACTCAGGAGATTTTGAAGACTGAGTTCACAAAACAATCTCTTCTTTGAAAAAAGTTTTGGCTCTTTTCTTACGTGGGATATTTACGTATCTTCTCAGAACTAATTTGTGGTATTTGATCTCTCTCTGACTTAGTTTTTTTTTTCTCTTGCTGGAATTTTATTTTATCCGTTTGCTTTTTCTTGCGTTTCGCGCGGTTGTTGCGTTTGTGATAGATATTTTAAGTGTGAAAAGAGCAGGATGCAAAGGGTGATCACGTAATTCTTGAGGATAAACATAATAGTGTAACAGATATTTAATCCTAACCAATCTGTTCCTATGTTGTGATTGATGGCAATTCACGGATTTTCTGATATTGAAAGGTGAACCACTAACATAGGAAACTAGGCAAACCAGCTTCATCTGGTTCAGGAAAACCGATGGTTTCCTAGTTGGGTACAAATTCTAAATTTCTCACATTTGTACATCTAAAATTATTGGTGAATCTGGTTTCAACCGGCTGCTTTGGTACAAAGTCTTAAAACTGTTAAACCATTCATTTATGACATAAGGCCGTAAACCGGATTCAGTTATTTCACCAGGGAAACAAGGAAAATGGATTTATTTAATTACTAGGATAATAGTTCACTTTTCTCTTATCCGTTTTAGGTTAAAAAAATAATGCAACGTAGACAGGTCTGTTTTGTTTTCCGGAATATATATAAATATCTGATTTCAAAATAAAATAGTCATTAAATTAGGGAAATTTGAAGGAAGAGGAGAAAAGGGCAGAAAAGCAGAAAGAGACCTGAAGTGGCGGGATTCCATAAGTTAACAATATTCACAGCAAAAAAGCTTCTCTCCCTTTTGAGCGGCGATCGGATTCTGACTCTCTTTCTCTCTCTCTAGTTTTCTATTCAATATCTTTCTCGAGAAAATTTTGACAGAAAGGACACAAAAAGGTAGAAAAAGAGGACGTCACATAAGATCATCATCATCATCGATATCTTCATCAGCACGATATCTGTCTCTTTCCTTTTCTCTCACTCTTCTCATTAATCATTCTTAATTTGTTTCCTGCTATTTCTTATATTTTCCGTGAATGTCGTAATTTTCCAGTTTATTTATTGCAAGGAGATTAGGTTTTTGAATCTTATTTGTTTTCCTTTTTTAAAAATTATTCTGTAGATTTACTCGACTGTAACCAGCTGCGTTTCAATTCCAGGTAATCGTTGATTCTTCTCTTTCCCTTTTTGTTATCTCCAAAAAGTTAGATTCCGAAAGCGTGATTCCAGGTCACAACTCTCCAGTTCGTTGCTGAGAAGAATTGGAATTGGAACTAGATTTTTGAATTGATTTTTTAGTGAATCAAGGATCTAAAGAATGGAGAAGAAGAAGTATCCGATTGGGCCAGAGCATTACAACCTTTACGAGGTGATCGGACAAGGTGTCAGTGCTTTAGTGCATCGTGCTTTATGCATTCCGTTCCATCAAGTCGTTGCTATTAAGATTCTTGATTTTGAACGCGATAACTGCAATCTGGTGATTATTCTCTTCCTCTCTCAATCAGGATTCCATGTTGCTTTGAAGCTATTTACGTTTTTCTTTTGGGGCAGAATAACATTTCTCGTGAGGCGCAGACGATGATGCTTGTTGATCATCCCAATCTGTTGAAATCACATTGCTCTTTTGTTAGTGATCACAATTTGTGGGTCGTCATGCCATACATGTCTGGTGGTTCTTGTCTTCACATACTAAAAGCTGCATATCCTGATGGTTTTGAGGAAGCTATTATAGCTACAATATTGCGTGAATCGTTGAAGGGCTTGGACTATCTCCATCAGCATGGCCACATACATCGGGATGTCAAAGTCAGTCATTCAACCTCTCTGGATATTCTTCAGTTTGCAATTCTTTTACTTCTTGTTACATTGTATTCTTGTGGTTATGAATAGTGTTTATCCTCAAATACCGCTGTGAACTTAACTTGTTTAACTCTTCCTACTCTGATATCTTGATAAACTATTGGCAATTTGGTTATCCTTCGTCGTGATTATTTTTGTACGTTTTCATTTCAGGCGGGCAATATTTTGCTTGGTGCTCGAGGTGCAGTTAAGTTGGGAGACTTTGGTGTATCTGCCTGCCTCTTTGATTCAGGTGATAGGCAACGGACAAGGAAGACATTTGTTGGAACACCTTGTTGGTAAGTTCTAGCGTAACCAATGCCCCAACACTTTTATTCTTCTTGTAGAGGACTTTAACACTGTTTGAATTTAATTCTCATGTGCATCACCTACTGTTTCTTATTTTAACAGGATGGCACCTGAAGTCATGGAGCAGGTACATGGTTATGACTTCAAGTTAGTTTATCCTCATATCCAAAGTTATATCATTCTATTTTCTTATGTTTACTAGAGGCGTATATAGTATTTCTTATTTGGAGCATCTACTTCAGGGCTGATATTTGGTCGTTTGGTATAACTGGGCTGGAGCTTGCACATGGTCACGCTCCTTTCTCTAAATATCCACCAATGAAGGTACATAGCCTGTGATATCTGGATTTAAGCTCCAAAGTCTTCAGTTCAATCTAATACGGTTGTGGTTTCAGGTTCTGCTAATGACCTTGCAAAACGCTCCACCAGGGCTGGATTATGAAAGAGATAGGAAGTTCTCTAGGGTATACTCTTGGTGTCCAAACTATACATTCTGGTCAGAATTTTGGGCTTATTGTCATCTCAATTTTGCCTCTTTTCCTGGTATTGTCAGTCTTTTAAGCAGATGATCGCCAGTTGTCTCGTTAAAGACCCTTCCAAACGTCCGTCTGCCAAAAAGTTGCTAAAGCATTCCTTTTTCAAGCAAGCAAGATCAAGCGATTACATTGCACGAAAACTTCTCGATGGGTTACCAGATCTTGTTAATCGTGTTCAGGCAATAAAGGTTGGATTTGTAGAACCAAGTAGATAACCCATAGCTGTAATGTTGAATATTATCAATCCTCATCTTATGACGAAAATTGATGGGGATATGCTTTCTGCATGCAGAAAAAGGAAGAAGATATGCTTGCACAAGAGAAAATGGCGGATGGAGAGAAGGAGGAATTGTCGCAGGTTTGTGTTTCCAGTTTCCAATTTTGACTATATTTATCAATGTTTGAGTCTTTGGCTTTTAGTTTCCAGTTCCAATTGTTCTGCTGAGTATTATTAGCCTTTAACCTCTTGTCATAGTAACATGCAGAATGAATATAAGAGAGGTATCAGTGGATGGAATTTCAATCTCGATGATATGAAAGCCCAGGCTTCATTGGTATGTTATAGTCTCACCAAACCCATAAAAAGTAGCCAACTATAAAGCTCACTGTGCTTCATATTATGATGTTCTTTCCATCAGATCCAGGACATAGATTGTGGCTTATCAGACAGTTTATCGGGAAGTACAACTTCGTTGCAGGTGCTAGATTCACAGGATACGCAATCAGAGACTCAGGTGTCCTCTTGTAGAAATTTTTCTCTAATTCTAGAGTACATGTGGCTAGATGTTCTTGATTGTTCCAGTGTTAGAAATGTTCTTACTTTCATCTTTGTTTTGGTATTTAGTCGATGTTTACAGTTCTTTATAACCTAATCTCTGCAGGAGGGTATTGGTCCAATAACGACTAAGTATCTCCAACCCTTAATTCACCGAACTCTAAGTATCGCGAGGTTCGTCTCCTAATTTTATCACTGTTGTTCTCTAATTGGAATTTTCATTTCGTTATCTACTTATGTGGAGCTACTAGAGGTGAATAAACTGAATAATTAATATTTTGGTTGGTCAGGGATAAATCCGATGATGATTCAAGTCTTGCCAGCCCCAGTTATGATAACTATGTATATTCCTCTCCCCGTCATGAGGATCTATCTTTAAATAATGCAAATCATGGTAGTACGCATGCAATGAATGGGAAATCAATGGATTCCACATCAGTTCCAACCAATCAACCAACAGAGATTCTAGCAGGGAACTGTGTTTTGGCAGATAGAAATGTTGCTGCCAGTAAAGGGGAGAGGTTAGTCCTTTAACACGAACTCCTATTGTAAGAGCTTTGCTTGGATCAGATTTCAAGTTTTATTGTTTAACCTCTACCAGCCTCTTAAAGTCTTTGAAAACCTGAGCTTTGATATCCTTTTCAAATTCTAGACTCTAAATTAACTTCAAAACACATATTCACCAACAACATGTACTCTGTATGCGACATTGTATTTACTTCAATCTGTGAATTCCCAGTGATAAAACCCAAGATCGGCTTCAAAATGGGTCAACCTGCAATGGGGCACAACCTACAGTGGGAGGAGATGAAGTACCAACAGAGCTGGCTATTAAACCACCCAAAGCAGCAGGCGAGCATTTACAAGATTTCTTTATACTTGAAAACCAATCTAAACATCCCTGTAAATCAGTGCTTTTCTAATGAAATAAATATGTGTTGGTATCAGCGAGCCTAGATGAATCTGATGACAAATCAAAGCCGCCAGTTGTGCAGCAAAGAGGGCGTTTCAAAGTAACTTCTGAAAATCTCGATATCGAGAAGGTAACTGTTTTTTGGTTTTAGGAGGAAAAAGTGTGTTTTTTTTTGTTTCAATCACGTATTTAAGGTTTCCTTTTGTATACACTTTTTCTTCATCAGGTGGCAGTTCCCTCCCCCATACTGCAAAAGAGTCACAGTATGCAGGTTTGTAATAGTTTTGAGGTCAGCATGATCAGCTGCAGCCAAATAATCAATGTCTATTACCACAACTATTCGTCTCAAGGTTTGTCAATGAACAAAATTCATTTATTACTTGTTGGTATGTAGGTGCTCTGCCAATATTCTTCTGCCTCTCTACCTCCCTCTGATGTCACATTACCAAATCTAACCAGCTCATACGTGTACCCGCTGGTGTATCCAGTTCTGCAAACTAATATCTTGGAAAGGGTATATGCCTTTTTTTCTGCTTAGACTCTACTCCCTTTCTTTATATTTTAAGTTCATTGCGTAATCTAAATCGTCCCAAAACAGGATAACATTCTGCATATGATGAAAGTACTCACCAACAGAGAGTTGACAGGTTACTTTCGTGCAACTTTCACTCTTTTTCTAACTCCATTCTCCCTTCTGATTACATTTTTCATGCCACTGGATTTGAATTTCCTTTATTTCTCTGTTATAGATGGACGTGCAGTTGAACCAGGATGTGTACAACAACCTACTGTACCTCCTACTGAGAAATCCATGGTATGCAAATGTTTGCAGAAATATGTATTGTGAGTCACATTCATTCAAAGATTGGAACTTAACAGAACTGTTCCTCTTTTGAATCACAGCTTGAAGCAGCACACGAAAGAGAGAAAGAACTGCTCCACGACATAACCGACCTGCAATGGAGGTAAACTATCAAAAAAGAATCTCCTTGTGTAGCTCTTTCAGATTTAGATGAAATACCAACATTCTTTCTTCTTTTTTTTTGTGTGTGTATATGTATTCACAGGCTCATTTGTGCTGAAGAAGAGCTTCAGAAATACAAAACCGAACACGCCCAAGTAAGCTTGAGTAGCAATCTTTTCAATTCAACTATGAGTCTATGACCACCAAAACTCATTCTTCTCTGTTCAAATTCCAGGTTTGATTTCCTAAGAATCCTGAGAAGATATTTGGCTAAGTACAAGAAGTTCAATTCATCCTCAACAATAAGTATTTTAATAAGATAATACATCTAATGAAGTTAAGATTTGCTTTCGGATGTTTTGTAATTTGATTCATAAAATACATCACTCCCTACTTTCACTTTGTGTTTTTTTTTAGTCATTTAGGTTCGTTTTAAGGAATATCTATTATGTACCATGGTAGCTATTTTATAACCATGGTTACATAATGATATGTGCAATATTGATACAAAAAGGGTTACTGAGTTTCTTAAGACGATGATTTAGATTTAGGAGTTCGATAAATTAATGTTTATGTAGTTTGGATGCGTGTAAATGAATGCATTTCTCACCAACTCAATGGGACAACTAAGACTTGTCGCCGTGTCACATTGGCCAGCACACAATCCGTGAATTCTATTTCAGTCATAATTGTTTCTCCTTAATGCTCAAATGTGTACTATATCTTATATCATACGACACACCCACACCACCCATAGATACATATATGATCAAGTTCTTCGATCTACGGGTGGTATCCGAGAATTTTAAAATATCCAGATCTTAAAAATAGTTATCTGGATCCAAATTTGCCACAAATAGATAAAATTTTTAAATAATAATATAAAATTATCAAAAAACAAATTAAAATAAAAATAAACAAAAATATCATATATAATATTTCAAAATAATTTTTATAAAATTTTTATAACATGTTTACTGTATAAAATTTTAAAAATACACAAAATTTTCAAATAATATTTATTTTGTGATAATTTACATAAAATTTTATTTATTATATAATATATATTATACATATTTTAAATAAAAACTATTTATAAAAATGGATCTAGATCCAAACACTTCGAATATCTAGTTTTTCGGATCAGATCAAAGTGGATTATGTATCGGATCTCATATGCTGGATATTTTGTCCATCCCTATTTCAATACATGTAAACTAAAATAATTATAATTCTACTAAAATTGAAAATTATAATTGGATAGTAATTTATGTTTTCTTATATTCTTCTCAAACCAACCCAAAATTAGATTTGATTATTATGAATCTTGAAAAAGGGTTGATATTTAAGTAGCTCAAATGGAAAGCAATCTTACAGCAAGATTTAACACCTTCAATGCAGTAACTGAGCTAGATATTATCAACGTTTATTTTATTTTTAAATATGTTAAAGGTTAATAACACAAGTGGGTACTTTTCAATTATCATTTTGGACGTTTTTTTTTTTCTTTTTCCAAATTTGGCTGGCTATAGAATTTAGGTTTGATAAAGGTAGAAAGGGACCTTGTGACTGATCAATTGTTAATACTTAATGGCAATGGGTAATTGGATTAATTTCTGGTGAGTGGAGGGTACAATGCAGCCAAGAACCAAAATTTCCCACAATTATTATTCAGAAAAAAAACTCAAATTATTGGAAAAAAAAAAGATCTCACGTCGTAGAATTTTTCGATCGGCGATTTTTTTTAAAAATTTGAACTTGGTCTTTAAACCTTAGAGCTCATTGTCCAGACTTTTCAAAATGGGTCTGTGTTATTCAGTAGATAGGACCACTGGGAAGGAACCAGGAGAAACAAGCACCACCTCCTCTGCGGCGGAAACGACGGAAGATAGATTAGGCTCCGGACGGTGGCGGCGGCCGAGAGATTCAAAGTGCGGCGGCGAAATAGAAGGGATTGAACAGGTTTTGGGTCGGTTGGTTTCAAATGGTTCAAGTAAGATTGCATGTCTTTACACTCAGCAAGGCAAAAAGGGAACTAACCAAGACGCCATGCTCGTCTTTGAGGTTCGTTTCTTTAATCTTTCATACTCTCTCTAATCTTTCACTCAGTCTTTGCAACCTAGTTATTAGGATTTGAGCATGACTGAAAGAACAATTTAAGGAAATGAGTTCAATTTTTGAGGAAAGCTACTTGATTTTTTTGGATTTGTCTTGTTGCAGATCATATGAATCTTCAGAACATGATTGCATTATTCTTCATATCAAAGAAAAAAAATGATTGCATAATTCTTTTGTTGCTAGTGCTTAGGAAGAAAGAGAAACTTGGAATGATGCATGATTATTATCAATTTTTTGGGACCATGACAGAGCATAGAGCTTTGAAGATTGAGGTGGCTTTGTTTTGCCATTTGTGTTGTTCTTGTGCTGTCTCGAGTCTTTGACCTGATTCCGCAAGGACCACTAGTTACTTGACTCTTCCTTAGATTCTATTTTTGCTTCTTTTAGTGTTATATGACATATGCGGACAATTTCTAACTTTTAAAAAACTACTTCAAATTCCAGAATTTTTGTTCCAGAGACGGTACAGTGTTTTGTGGTGTATTCGATGGACATGGACCATTTGGTCATATGGTTGCAAAGAAAGTCCGAGATACATTGCCCTCCACACTCTCAACCCAATTGAAAATGACCACAGAGTTAGATCGAAGCAGCTTAGTGAATGAGAATGGTTTTCAGATCAAATGTACAGAGGAAGAAGAAGTGCAGAAAACTGAGTGTGTTACTACTATGGATGAGCAATGGTGTGAGTTAAATCCAAATGAAAACAACTATGAACTTCCGGAGATGTATCTGCCTCTTAAACATGCGTTGCTTAAGTCTTGTCAGCAGGTAGATAGAGAGTTAAAAATGCATCCAACTATTGATTGTTTCTGCAGTGGAACAACTTCAGTCACTTTGATCAAGCAGGTACTCAGCTTAGATTTGCTTGTAAATTGTAATCAAAATTCGTTTCATTGACTGTATGTTTATGACTTTGATTGCTCTTAATGGTTCCTTTTAGGGTGAGGATCTGGTGGTTGGAAATATTGGTGACTCGAGAGCCGTTCTTGCCACAAAAGACGAGGACAATGCTTTGCTCGCTGTACAATTAACTGTAGACTTAAAACCGGATTTGCCAAGTACGGTATCACGAAACTTGATCTTAAACTCTCTGAGAAAGCAGAGGGAAATTTTTCTTAACTTGCTCTTTCTATGTACTTTCAGGTGAATCAGCGAGAATCCAGAAATGTAAAGGAAGAGTCTTTGCATTGCAAGATGAGCCTGAGGTAGCTCGTGTATGGTTACCAAACAGTGATTCACCTGGTTTAGCAATGGCTCGAGCATTTGGAGACTTTTGTCTCAAAGATTATGGATTAATCTCTGTTCCAGATATCAACTACCGACGCCTAACAGAACGAGACCAGTTCATTATTCTTGCTAGTGACGGGGTAAATTTAACATTCAGTTTCTTGCCACTAAATTGCAATCTTTTTCTATATCTATAGAGCTAAAAATGTTTGTTTCTGAAATGATTTAAAGGTATGGGATGTGTTATCCAACAACGAAGCTATTGATATCGTTGCTTCAGCTCCTAGTAGAAGCACAGCGGCTCGAGCTCTAGTGGACACAGCAGTTCGATCATGGAGAATCAAGTACCCAACTTCCAAAAACGACGACTGTACTGTAGTCTGCCTCTATCTACAAGATTCATCAGTAGCCATGGAAGTTTCAAGCAATGTAATAAAGCATTCACACAAAGAAGACTCCATAGAGAGTTTCAGTAACAGTATCAGCAAGGAGGATGACGAGATTGTCCCGGTTAAAGACGAAAAAATCCCTGAGATTGAGTCGAAGATGATGACAATGACGCTTGCGGAATGTATCTCTGTGGCACAGGATGATGAAGAGTGGTCAGCTTTGGAAGGATTAACGAGGGTTAATAGTCTCTTGAGCATTCCAAGGTTCTTGTCTGGAGAGCTTAGATCAACTAGTTGGAGAAAATGGTTGTGAACTTTTTTGACTTTTGTTATTCTAAGTTAAAGCCGACAAAAACACTTCATATCACCATGTTCTTTTGTTTCGTATCCAACTTTTTTTCTTTTCTTGGAAGTTCTTTGCAGATATATAATGTTTTTTTTTGGTTTTGTTTTGATTAATCTTTCAGACAAGTGAGATTGTTCACGTTAGTGGAAGACACTAGACACAGATCATTCGCTATAAGGCAGCAACATTTTTAGAATTAACAACTTTTTGTGATAAAAATTAATTGTTTTATAGCAAAGTATAATTTGTTGACGAATTGGATCTATTATTGGATACTCTCTGTCTGTGTATTGAATTAATTATATATATGTTACATGTAGACAAATGTGGTTTCTTGAAAACTGAAAGAAGTGGCTATTACGTTTAATTGTTTATTTTATTTATGGAGATGGTTGTCTTTTTGAGTAATGGCGGGACCTACTTATATTTGTAGGTTCCACTATCGTCTGTGTCTTGTGATTCGAAAGTTGCTTTGAGTAGAAAACAGAGCTTTGACGGTAACTTAAGTTTACATGATTATAGCTTCTATGATTATTTTGTAGTGGCTATTTGAAATAATTTTATACTTATGTGGAGATGCAACACTCAAGTGTTTTAATAACTAAAGTATTTTGAAAAAAAAGACACATGAACCGTTAAATTGACTTCAAAGAGAAGGAATATTGATTGAAAGCAAATGGAACCAACTTTTAATTGGTGCCACTTGTGTTCCTATTGGCACACTTACCACAACACATTTTTCCTTGATGAGAGAATGATGAAACTTGTCTCATAAGGAAGCTCCTTTAATCCGTTTGTTCTTTCTCCAAGATTTCACTTAAATATCAAACCTGAAGAACTCACGTCTCTTGAGGAACAATATAATGGTGGCTTCCACAACCACCATAACCGCTACATCGCGGTTGCTCTTGATCTGTTTCGCTTACTCCTTCACTGTCTTCTCGATGATTTCATCAGTGACTGACCCTCGTGATGGTAAGAATTATGCTTTTATCTTGTGTTGAATCCGATCCGTGGAAATGATTGTAAGTTACTTGTTTTGTTTCTTTTTTATTAGCGGCGGCTCTGCGTTCTTTGGTGGATCAATGGGACAATACGCCGCCTAGTTGGGGAGGTTCTGATGATCCTTGTGGAACTCCTTGGGAAGGTGTCTCCTGCAATAACTCCAGAATCACTGCATTGTAAGTGTTCCTTAATCACTCATTCATACTTATGCATGTGTGAAAAAGGAAGAAAAATAATAATATTAGAGCACTTCTTTTACTTATTTTAGTAACTTACTGAGCAAGCAAAAGTCTTTTGTATTCAGGGGTTTGTCAACAATGGGTCTCAAAGGAAGGCTTAGTGGAGACATGGGAGAACTAGCTGAACTAAGATCCTTGTCAGTCTCTTTCGATAAAACATACAACAGAGGAACGTCTTTTATTTTCTGACATGAATTGGCGATTTTTTGTTTGTTTCAGGGACCTTTCGTTTAATCCAGGACTCACAGGTTCACTTACTTCCCGGTTAGGTGACCTGCAAAAGCTCAACATCCTGTAAGAATCTTTCCCGCGCAGACATCCTTAAAAGTTGCATCCTTTCTCTTTCTTGTGTAAAAAGCCGTATTGGTTATTTCAGTATTCTTGCTGGCTGCGGCTTCACTGGTAGCATCCCAAATGAGCTTGGCTATCTCAAGGATCTATCTTTCTTGTAATAAATCCTCATTTTCCAGTGTTAAATCTTGTACCTCAAACCCTGAAACCAACCCATGTTTGATAAGACTGGCACTTTGGTTCCACCATGTTTTCTCAGGGCCTTGAACTCAAATAACTTCACGGGTAAAATTCCAGCGTCTCTAGGAAACCTCACCAAGGTTTATTGGTTGGATCTTGCCGATAACCAGTTGACAGGACCTATTCCAATTTCATCAGGCTCAAGTCCTGGTCTTGATCTTCTTTTAAAAGCCAAACACTTGTGAGTATTTGTATTTCTCTGCATACATCTTCTTCAGCTTCAATGATCTTTCATCTGATGCAAATGTTAAAACGGCAGTCATTTCAACAAGAATCAGCTCTCAGGCACCATTCCACCAAAACTTTTCAGCTCTGAGATGATATTGATCCATGTGTAAGTCAAATACTCTTTAATCATTTTTAAACTTCTGTCAAACTTAAAGTTACTCATCACAATAGATTTGTTCCACATGTCAGATTGTTCGATGGAAATCAATTCACAGGGAACATACCTTCCACCATAGGACTCGTTCAGACACTAGAGGTTCTGTGAGTAACACACCATCTCTATGTCCTTAGTTTCATATTTCTTACCTATCTTCAAAAATATTTTACCTGTTTGGATTTGCAACAGTCGGCTTGACAGAAACAGTCTGACCGGAAAAGTTCCAGAGAATCTCAGTAATCTCACAAATATTATTGAACTGTGAGTGTAACCAGAGTTTTTCTATTACCATATCCATCATCTTAGGCATCACTAATGAATGTAATAATGTATACATCTGGACTTCTGTCTATTAGGAATTTAGCTCACAACAAGCTGGTAGGATCTTTACCAGATTTGTCAGACATGAAGTCAATGAACTATGTGTAAATTTCTCAACACCAGGGGATGTCTTTGTCCACATTTCTGTGTTTGTGTGTTCTCATTAAATTTGATTTCTATTACAGAGACCTCAGCAATAACTCATTTGATCCATCAGAGTCTCCTCTCTGGTTCTCAACCTTACCTTCACTGACCACACTGTAAGTATTGCTCTGATACAGATTACAAGCCAGCAAACTCGCGCATTGTCTCATGAGGAAATCTCTAATTATGTAACTATTTTTTTGGATTTAGGGTTATGGAATATGGAGCTCTTAGAGGACCACTGGCTAATAAGCTCTTTGGTTTCCCACAACTTCAACAAGTGTAAGTTTCAGTTTTTGGTCTCCACTGAAGTTTGACAACAAATTTAAAAATCAGCTAACTGCTGCTTTGTATTTGCATAGGAAACTGAAAAAGAATGCATTCAATGGAACACTGAGCTTGGGAGACACAGTAGGTCCACAGCTCCAACTTGTTGATCTGCAAGACAATGACATTTCCTCTGTAACACTAAGCTCTGGATACACCAATACATTAATGTAAATAGCTTCTTTCTTCATACATGTACTCTAAACTGTCTCTAGAAACTTAATCAAGAAGCTCTCTTTTTGCAGACTCGTAGGAAACCCCGTATGCACAACAGCTCTCTCAAACACAAACTACTGCCAGATTCAACAGCAACAAGTCAAACGAATATACTCGACCAGTCTTGCTAACTGTGGAGAAAAATCTTGTCCATTAGACCAAAAGATCAGCCCTCAGAGCTGTGAATGCGCATACCCTTACGAAGGCACACTATACTTCCGAGGGCCTATGTTCAGAGACTTGACTAATGTGAACACATACCATTCACTGGAGATGAGCTTTTGGGTGAAACTAGGACTCACTCCAGGCTCAGTCTCTCTACAAAACCCTTTTTTCAACAATGATGATTATCTTCAGATACAGTTGGCACTTTTCCCATCTATGGGCAAGTATTTTAACAGAACTGAAGTTCAGAGAATTGGATTTGACTTGAGTAACCAAACATACAAACCTCCTCCTTTGTTTGGACCTTACTATTTCATTGCATCTCCCTACACTTTCCCAGGTAGCATGTACAAAAGAAGGTTATACACCTGTGTTTTGAACTTGAAGGCGTACTGGGCTCTAACAATCTAAAAACGTTTTGCAGCTGAAGGTGATGGACATTCTTTGAGCTCTCGGATGGTCACTGGGATAATAACCGGGTGCAGCGTTTTGGTCCTGTGCCTTGTTGCGCTAGGAATATACGCAGTTTGGCAGAAGAGACGTGCAGAGGAAGCTATCGGATTGAGTAGACCATTTGGTAAGTCCAATGTTCTTGCAGCTGAGTTATTGTAGAAAACAATGAATCAGTGAGAAGGTGACGCCATTTTAGATTTGTGCCTGAGTATGAGGTCCACCTGAAAAAGCAGTAACTTAACATGATAGATTCGCTGTAAAGTTGAAGATTGATATGTTAAGTTTTTATTCTTTCAGTTTCATGGGAATCGAGTGGGAAAGACAGCGGTGGTGCACCGCAGCTGAAAGGGGCACGATGGTTCTCCTACGAAGAACTCAAGAAGCTCACTAACAATTTCTCTGTGAGCAATGAGTTGGGTTATGGAGGTTATGGAAAGGTGAGATTTTTAGAATATTTGTGGAAAATTGATGCATAAAATTTTGAAAGATGGATGCTTGAAAATAAGGTTTAACTTTGAGGGTTTGACAAATAATGTTCCTCTCTCTATCTCTCTGTAATCTCCATAGGTGTATAGAGGAATGCTTGCAGATGGGCAGATGGTGGCGATCAAAAGAGCACAACAAGGATCAACACAAGGTGGGCTCGAGTTCAAAACAGAGATAGAGTTGCTTTCTCGAGTTCATCACAAGAACCTCGTTGGGCTTGTCGGGTTTTGCTTCGAACAAGGCGAGCAGATTCTGGTCTACGAGTTCATGTCCAACGGGTCACTAAAAGATAGCTTAACCGGTAATACAAAATCTGCTCTTTAGCTGTTAAGTCAATCACAAACACAAATCTTCACCACAAGTATTTATATAGGGCGATCCGATATTGCGCTGGACTGGAGAAGGAGGCTGCGAGTGGCTCTAGGATCGGCAAGAGGACTCGCAT
Source organism: Cardamine chenopodiifolia (assembly GCA_963922655.1). Taxonomy (NCBI): domain Eukaryota; kingdom Viridiplantae; phylum Streptophyta; class Magnoliopsida; order Brassicales; family Brassicaceae; genus Cardamine; species Cardamine chenopodiifolia. The sequence continues at coordinate 16,907,550 of OZ000476.1, read as the reverse complement.
ACCTCCACGAACTGGCGGATCCTCCGATCATCCACAGGGACGTGAAATCAACCAACATTCTTTTGGATGAGAATCTCACGGCCAAGGTTGCTGATTTTGGCTTGTCCAAGCTGGTTTCAGACTGCACCAAAGGCCATGTTTCAACACAAGTCAAAGGCACATTGGTAACTTTTGCAATCGATGAAATCACTGACTTCAATTTTGAAACTTTTTTCTGGTGTTTGAAGAAACTGTTAATGGCAGGGATATTTGGATCCAGAATACTACACAACGCAGAAACTTACAGAGAAGAGTGATGTGTACAGCTTCGGTGTTGTGATGATGGAGCTGATCACGGCGAAACAGCCGATAGAGAAAGGCAAGTACATTGTTCGAGAGATCAAGCTTGTAATGAATAAGAGTGACGAGGAATTCTACGGACTGAGAGATAAAATGGATCGTTCGTTGAGAGACGCCGGAGCTCTGCCAGAACTTGGTCGGTATATGGAATTAGCCCTAAAATGCGTGGATGAGACGGCACCTGAGAGACCAACGATGAGTGAAGTGGTTAAGGAGATTGAGATTATCATCCAGAATAGTGGGACGAGTACCAGCTCCTCCGCATCTGTTTCTTCTTCCGCTACAGATTTTGGTGCCGGGAAGGGCAGAGATAAGCTATTATACGGAGGCAGTTTGAGGAAGAAAGAAGCCAGAGACGGAGCGTTTGATTATAGCGGTGGCTACTCTGTTCCGACCAAAGTTGAGCCAAAGTAATTATGAACATCTCTTGGTTTCTTCTGAATATTATTTTGTCGCTATTTTTGCATGAATGAAAACTGAATTTATACTAGGCTTGACTTGACTCAAAATCATTAAATTTTCATTATTTTTTCCAGTCGAATTTAAAATTGTAAATTGAATAGTCCTCGCATAAACGTCCTTTAAATGGATGTCAGGCATTATCAGGCCGTTTTGGAAGGTTTAAACTGATTAATCGAAGCTTCAGTAAAAAAGAACCAATGAGTTTTCGTTATTCAAATTGCCTTTTCGTTAAACATGAGCCCAGTGGTCAAACCATATTCGCAATTATCCCATAAAAGCCCAAATAAATTATATTGGGTTTAGCTACTTGAAGGCCCATAAAAGCCCAAAACGGAAAGCCACCTGAAGTCAGAGCAACAGTGGCGACATGGATTCCTATAAATAAGCAAAATGCGTCCTCAGAAAGGAAGAAGAAGTCTATTCATTAATTACGTTTCGTGAATCTGTGTGAACAAAGACGAAGAAGACGAAAGCTAACAAGAAGAATTAACACTGATAGAAACCCTAGATTTTTTATTCCGTCGCGTCGAGGCGTAATGTTGTCGGAGCTGCAGATTTCGCCGTCGATTCATGACCCGCAGAGGCAAGAGAAGCAGCAGCAAGCCGCCGGAGTCGGGATTTTGCTTCAGATCATGATGCTTGTCCTCTCTTTTGTACTCGGTCATGTCCTTCGCCGTCATAAGTTCTATTATCTACCTGAAGCTAGTGCTTCTCTTCTAATCGGTTTGTTTTTACTCGTTTGCACTGCGATCGACCTTTCCGTTTTCCATCGATTGTTTTATTTGATTCCTTGTGAAATTGTGAAATTTTAGGGCTAATCGTTGGTGGTTTAGCGAATATTTTGAACACCGAGACTAGCATAAGGTTTGTTGAAGTTCTTAATTCATTTTTTAAAATATTTTCTCAATTATTTATTACTATTTTCTGTCGTTTCTCCACTTACCTGGAAACTCAAAGGAGCGCAATTACCCATATGTATGTATGTAAGTATTCTCCAATTCTAATCAATTTTAGCTTTTCTCCAGGACATGGTTCAATTTCCACGCTGAGTTCTTCTTTCTGTTTCTGCTGCCGCCTATCATATTATATCCTTAATTGAGTTTGCATCTGCGTTGTGTTGTTGCCTTTTACTTACATCTCTATGTAACATAATCTTTTCATGATTCTCACTCAACTTGGCAACAAAATATGTTGTTTTCCTTGACGTCCTTGTTTGCACCCAGTCAGGCTTCAGTCTACAACCCGTAAGTGCAGAGAGCTATCATGTCTTTTATTTGGTTTTCTTATTTTTAACCATCCTGCCTTGCTTTTGAATTCTTGACGATGCTTACGTTGTTGCTGGGTTTTATGCAGAAACCTTTCTTCTCAAATTTTGGAGCCATTGTTACTTTTTCCGTACTTGGAACTTTTGTAGCTTCCATGGTTACTGGATTGCTAGTGTATGTATCTCTGTCTTGTGAATGGCTTTTGTTTGTTGACAGAAAAGGTCATCTTTCCATTATTCATAAGTTCTTTTTCTATTGAAGGTACCTTGGCGGTGTGATGTTTCTCATGTACAGACTTCCACTGGTTGAGTGTTTCATGTTTGGCTCTCTTATCTCAGCCACTGACCCTGTCACTGTCTTGTCTATATTTCAGGTACTTTCCCTTACTGCTTTACAGGGAGATTCACAATTCTCTGTATAGTATTAGTTTTCGACCACTTCTTACTTGTTGTCTCCAATCTGGAAAGATTTAGGGCATGGAATATTCTCCAATCAAGACCTAAATTACATTATCAAAAGAGTCGAATAGCTTATCCTAGAAATTCCTTGGACCGCAATCAAACCTTGTGATTCTCACAGTCTCGTTCCTTGGAGATCGAAACGCGATCGCGTGCTGACTTTGCAGGCGCGGAACCACCAATGGACTCGAAAAGGAAGGAAACAATCATTAGTCAACTTGTAACGCGACGAAGATTTTTTTAACGAGCTCTATAAAACGACTTCGTTTTCTGCCTTATCCAAGTTGACGGCTCATCGTCGAAAGTCGGGCTTAATATTGATTGAGAAAATATAGAGGTTAAAATACAAAATAGAAAAGAAGTTACGGGTTGACAAGTATAAATACATGATAACTGTAGGCCGATGCGAAAATTGAAAATAAAGCCTGCTGGAAGAGGTTCCTATACAACTAATGGGCCAATTTCAAAGGGATATACTTTAAGGCCCATTCCGTGTGAATTATAAAACGGCGTCGTGTTTTTGCTTGCTTATGATGGCACACACCTCCATTGGAAAGCTCTTAGGAGTTTTTTAGGAAAGGTTTTTAAGATTAAAAATATATAAATTGCATTGGTAAATGTGTTTTAAGAAATTCTTCTTAAGAACCAGTTTTTAATTAAGAGTCTTAAGAACTGGTTCTTAACAAGAATTTCTTAAAACACGTTTACCGATATAATTTATAATAAAAGTATTGATAAGAAACTCATAAGAGTTTTTTATGGATGGAAATGGCCTAATCCTCCAAATCAATGTAGCCACCAATTATTAACCCTTGAGCCCTCGGCATTCGGATATTCCGAATGAGTTCGAATAGAAACCGATTAGATTCGGGTTTTTTGAGTATAAATTTTTTGAATCCGTATAGATATCTATAGAGTTTAGGATTGGTTCGGATCTAAAAAAAATAGTATCTATAAAAATCCAAAAAAAACCGAAGTACAATAAAAAAATTTCAGGTATTATCGGCTATATTGGAACTGAATTTAATAAATTTTATCCAAAATATGTTAAAATATTTGAACTCAATTTTTTAATACCAAAATACTCGAGTGTGGTAAAATACTCGAAAAATAGCAAAAATTCTCGAACCCAATTTCTTTAAATACAAAATACTGAAAATATGCTAAAATACCAAAATACCAAAAACATCTATATGTGTTAATGTATTTTGTTTCGAATACCTGATCGGTTCTCGAGTAATACCCATAACCAAATTAATACTACAGGTATATGTGTGCAAGAACCATTGGATAAAATAATTATAATCGAACCCAATCCGAATTGGATTTTTTGAATCGGTTTCAGTTCGAATTTTTGGGTTATGATATTTTGCCTAGAGCTATGCATGACATATGATGCAACAAGTTTTTATTGGTTTAAATGTTAAATGTAATCAATTAGATTTGTTGGCTAATATATATTGTGATATATACTATCTGGAAAAATGGTAATTATTTTCCCTCCTTGTTATAAACTGCAATAATATTTTTATACACCTGAAACGAAATCACACATAAATATTTTATACATTGTAATAGCAGCTAAGAAGAGCGTATCACTTTGATTTTTGTTTTTGGTATAATCACTTTAAATCTATGCGTAAATGTAAGCCATAATGGGGATTATAAAATAACAATATAAGTTTCAGAACATGTTGGTATCTATATGATTAAAAACCTTCATTAATAAGGGATTAATGCATGACGTCTTCGTGAAGGCAACGGCACATCTCAATGAGATATTTTATAACCATTATTGGGTTAACAAAAACTTGCAAGTTTCATAAATGGTTACAAAGAGATTATTTACCGTGAGAATCCAATGTTTTTATGTGTTTCGTGTATCTTACATAGAATTTAGGAAATTAAAATTACCTATAATTTTTATGTAATTCGTTTGGAAAAAATTAAGAAGAAGAAAAAGGGATGAATTTTGGCGCGAATCTCAAGACGAGGTTAAGTGAAGTCAAACGAGGAACCTTGAACTGTGGATTTGGTGTTGGACCATCATGTGCTTCTCTCCACGGCCTTTCAGGATTTTGCTTCTTCTACCGCACGTGCCACTCCTCCTTCTACGTACGTTTTCCATTATTATCTTGTGCTTTTTACCACTCCAGTTCTTCTTCTTAATTATTCTTTTTGTCAAAGACTCAAAAGTCTATACATCTATTTGTTTGTATGTCGACTCTTTTAATATGAACGATTTCGTAAATTCATTAGAATATGTTTCAGGAAATCGTATCCATAATTTACAAGATCCCCCATACCTTTTCATACTATTGTCTTTATGAAAATGTGTAGTGCTGAAAAATCGTATGTGTATACACATTATCTAAGGAAATAAATGGTGAATTCTGCTATTTGTACAACCTTAAAAAGTGTGGATGTGTCGTGTGTGTATAACATAATTATGTGTTTATATTTCACCTTTAAATCAATATAAGAAAATTGTCATGCAAGATGCTAGTTAGAGAAACAACGAAGCTTCTGTTTTTTCTTATCAAAAAAACGAAGCTTATGCACTATATAATACGTTCAATCGTATAGTGTAGCTTTCCATTAAATCTCATAGTTTCTAATGTTATTCAACTAAACTAATATGGTAATTAGGAAACAAATTTGAGCTAACTGTAAGGTCAGTTGAATAAATAAATAGCATTAGTATAGTTAAGTAAACTCTTACTACTAAATTTTCAATGAAACTGCACTGAAATTGATGCAATAAAAAAGTAAGTGGGAACATAATTCAAGGTACGATACATTATTTTCTTCCCAACATTTGACTGCAATTCGAGGGTATAGAAGCTTCAATTCCTGTTTTGTTTTGTCCTTGGGATACATAAACCAGATCTTATATTATATACTTACCATGTATTTTATAATATTTGGTATTCATCATCTAATTAATCGATTCCTACTTGTTTTCAAAGCAAATTAGTCAGTCCTAATAAATAACAGCTGTAACCCATAGTGATTTAATAAATTTAATCCTCATAAACCATAATCATACTCACGCCACAGTACAAATACTAATAGTCTATCTATCTAATACGTATATATACACATTCTTCAGATATCTATGTATATATGTATACTTGTACACCGGATGATTTTTAGTATACATATGTAAATCGAAGAACTTGGTACATATTGTAAGAGTAATACAATATTGATTGGAAAAACGAAACATAGTGTTGAAGAAAAATATCATTATTGGCACAACATCATGCATATTTTTTCCATTCGCTTTAAACCTCCAAAAACTCTAGGTACAACAGTATGATGATTTTTCAAAATATTTCCACATATACATTTATATGAAATTACATACTCTAGAAATGATACTTTTTTGCTGATGTATACCAACATGTATAGGTTCAGGTATGTAACAAAAATATTATATGATGGAAATTGCCTATACATGTATATAATAGAGTAATTCTCATATATTTCTGTGACCAGTTTGGTTTATTAAATTAAATACAAAATAATAGTGGCACTGATCCATAGAAGCCAAGCTCTCTCTCTTTCTATCTCAAAGAAAAAGAAGAAGAGAGAGAGAGATAGAAACCCTAAACATCGTGCCCCTGAAGCTAAGATATCTTCATTTTTGTAGAAATTCATTTTGCTTGCTTCTTTTCCCTCTCTCTTTCATTGTCTTCTACCTCTTGCCTCTAACGGAAGCAATACTTTCCGGCCTCCAAGGTTCGTTTCTTTCCTTATCCATCATATATAACTTTCATTGTCGTCATCATCATCATCTGCATCTTTATATATATACACACACGCACTCCCTCACACGCCCTCATATATTATGTGTACTTTTCAATTCGAACATCTCTCTATTTTCATTTATTCTCTTTGATTCCTCCATAACATGACTAAGTCTATCATCAAACCTCTATTGTTTAAAAAGCAGAAAAAAGATCGTTCATTTTTCAACACCTTCATGTTTCTCTTGGGACATTCAAGGTTTATTTGTGTGTATATATATATAAGAAACGTACCATCTTTTGTTTTTGAAAAGAAAGAAGTTGGAATCTTTGTACTTCGTGATTATGTGCATGCATGTTGAAACTAGGGTTTTGATTTTTAGATCTACTTATAACTCAATCGCAATTAATACCTTGAGATTTCTTGGATTCTTACATGGTCAAACCCATTCATTGCTCAATTTGTAAAAACCTTCACTGTAATTTGTGTTTCATTCTTTGGGGTTAATATTTGACTAGGGAAAAGCTCAAAAAAGGAAGCATCTTTAGTTTGCATAAAGAAGAGTACGGATAATGGAGATAGGGTCATCGTCCACGGTGGCAGGAGGAGGACAGCTTTCCGTGCCTCCGGGATTCCGGTTTCATCCAACGGAGGAGGAGCTTCTTTACTATTACCTCAAGAAGAAGGTTTCATATGAACCAATTGATTTAGATGTTATTAGAGAAGTTGATCTGAACAAACTCGAACCTTGGGAACTTAAAGGTAAAATTCATAATCCACGTTTAGTTAACTCTTCTATAACTATAACTATCACCACCTAATCCACGTATGTAATGAATGATTTATTATTTATTGATCAGTACATATTATATAGTATATATAGACTATCACAACTAACATCATAAATTTCAAATTAATTACATTTAGAGCGAGAGATGTGGGATAGATAAATTTTGGGAATTATGTTGTTGGCCCTGCACAAGAGTACAAGTTAGATGTCAAAGGACAAATACATAGATTATGGTAATATTGTCTAGGGTTTGTCTGTGTCTCCATGGAAAAATGCATCTACTTCTAATGTCTTTTTAAGTTTTATCAATTCTCATCCTGATAAATTATTTTCCAGTTTTTTAGGTACTGTACATGTGAAGCCTTACGTGCTTGTTTGTGTGTATATACATCAAGAAAGAGACAAACTTGTCTATTCACTCCTGTCTTTTAGATTAGTAGCAGAAGACAGAAGTGTAATGTCTTGTAGTATATGACCGCAAATATTGACATAATATTATTATGTATTACCCCCAAAATAAGCCAATGGTTTTTCACATTACAGACATATAACAACCCGTCGCCGTAAGCCATAAAATATACATATTTGGGAATGACTGAGTACATTTTGATTTGTAACCATAATTAACAAAAAAGAATTTATACATTATATAATATTAAATTATATATATTTTATGTATGTAGAGAAATGTAGGATCGGGTCGGGCCCTCAAAACGAATGGTACTTCTTTAGCCACAAGGACAAGAAATATCCAACTGGGACTAGAACGAACAGGGCGACTGCAGCCGGGTTCTGGAAAGCTACTGGTAGAGACAAATCCATACATCTCAACAGCTCCAAGAAGATTGGACTTCGTAAGACTCTTGTCTTCTACACTGGTCGTGCTCCTCATGGCCAGAAAACCGAATGGATCATGCACGAATATCGCCTAGACGATAACGAAAACGAAATCCAGGTATAATATCAACAAATTCTCTAACTTTATGAATATAGATCTCATATCTTGCATAATGTGGAGTAATATGTTATTTGCAGGAAGATGGGTGGGTTGTATGCAGAGTGTTCAAGAAGAAGAACCATTTCAGAGGATTTCACCAAGAACAAGATCAAGATCATCATCATCACCAATACATAAGCACCAGCAATGATCATGATCACCATCATCATCATCATCACATTGAATCCAATTCAAACCATCATTCTTCATCGATTCCACTTTCTCTGGATCATCACCATCATCACATCGGACGACAGATTCACATGCCATTACGGGAGTTTGCAAACACTTTGAGCCATGGTTCAATGCATCTTCCTCAGCTCTTTAGCCGTGACTCAGCTGCAGCGGCAGCAGCAGCAGCCCAACCGTTTGTGTCATCAATCAACACAACGGACATTGAATGCTCACAGAATCTGCCGAGGCTGACTACTAACAACAACTACGGTGGAGACTGGTCGTTTCTGGACAAGCTTCTCACTACAACCAACATGAATCCGCAACAGCTGCAGCAAGTGCACAACCATCGAGCAAAATGTTTTGGTGACTCGAGTAACAACGGTAATAACGACCAGGCTGTTACTCATGACCATCTGGGTAACAACAATGGTGGTTCTTCTTCATCTCCAGTTAACCAGAGGTTTCCATTTCACTACCTGGGAAACGATGCTAATCTTCTCAAGTTCCCAAAGTAGATCAATCAGATTTGATTTGATCGATCTCATGTTTTTTGATTTTACTGTCTCTTCTTTAAGCTGTGGAACTTGACACAGCCACCAACTCACTATTCCTGAAATCTTTTTATTTACATTTATATTCTGCCTTTCGTTGATGATCTTCTGTTATGTCTCTCCAAGGATTAGTACCGTAACATCACAAAGGTACCTTTCAAGGTTCAATATTGTTTCCACCATTTTCTCCAGAATTCATAAATTATTTTCACTCAAAGTCCCTGCTTTCTGGCAAAGTAACTGGATGGCAAATCAATTTCATAAGCAGGAATCACTAACTATCTAGAGTTCCGATTTTTCTTGTACTTTCGGACATACCGAGTGAGAAATCCCTTCAAGAAATCCATATCACGATTACGCATCTCAAACACTTCATCTTCAGAGAGAATGCCATATTTCTCTATTGACGTCCCATATAAATCCAATTTTCTTATCTCCCCTGCAATCTGTGGGAGCTCTGTGATATTAGTGCACCCACGAAGATAGAGAAACTTCAGGTTTTTCAGGTTGCTCAACGTGGGAGGGAGGTTTCGGAGCCTCTGGCACTCTGACATGTCAAGAAAGATGAGATTCAGCTTATCACCAATCGTTGAGGGTACTTCTTCTATCGCCGTTCCATTCAAGGCCAATGTTTCTATTCCATTTCCAAGCACTGGAAATACTGTGACATTGGGACAGTTACCGAGCCAGAGATTTCTGAGTGACTCCAAACTTCCAATGGTATCTGGGAGATTCTTCAGTCTCTTGCATTGTGACAACCTCAGCTCTCTAAGCTTCGAGAGACGCTCGATCAATGTTGGCACTACTACAATTGATGTCCAGCTCAGTCCAAACTCTTCAATCTTGTCAGAAACAAATGGAAAATCTTCTATACTTGTGCATCCGTCTAGAGAAAGTGTTTTGAGGGAGTTCAAGTAGACGTGAGATTCTTGAGTTTCATGCAATTTTGCACGGACAGCTTAACTAGCTTATCGAGATGCCAAAGGGAAGAATGTAGCTCAACCAAGCTTTCACAGTCACAAAGACATAAACTCTCAAGACTCTCTGCCTTAGAAAGGTCTGGAATTTCAATCAGGTGCCTGCATCTGTTATGGTTCATGTGCCTTAGACTTGGAAGGTCCTGCCAAACAAAAGAAACAAAGATATTGGTTACTAGTAGATGATCAGATAATTTCCTTCGGACAAAAATAATAACCCCCGCAAAAGCATTCAAAACAATGAGGAGTCTGTCAGAGCCGGTTTGTGTCAAATATAACATTAGAGGTGTTAACCGGTCCGTTAATCCATAGATTTTAAAAAGATAGTTATCCGCTAATCTGCCAATCTATTTGATACGTGGATTCAAAATTTTTACATGCATTCGTCCTACTTAAAATCTGCAGATAATCTGCTAATTCAGTTTAAAAAAAAAAATCAAATTAATCTATGAATTTTGATCATATAATTTGCATCCGCATTCGATCCACAAAAATTAATTTTTGTTGACTCATATCCGCTCTACCTTGGATCAAAACCCAAAAATCTACGGATTGAATCACATTTTCACAGCTCTACTGACTATACGTCGGAAAAACAAAAATTTGTATTTCCAACGCAAACCTAAATCTATCTTCCCATGGACTTCTTCTAAATAATGGGAAACAAAAAAAAAAAGACTTCTTCTGAGTAAACGTTTTCAATATCTAAAATACCACGATGGACGGACCACAGTTTGTTTTTACGTATCGTGGGCCCAATCATAACCGCCCAATTGGCGTCGGCGATTTTGAATTTGAAGCCTCGACCATAAAGCCCTTAGCGTAAAATAACTATATAAGAAAAATATATAGGTACATAGATAACTACGAATATGTATATATATATATATTTATGTATACATACGTATATAATATTTTTTGCAGTACTGTTTTTTTTTTCTTGTGTACCAAACCAGCTCAACCAGCTCATGTGCCCCTTTTAAGAAGTCGAAAAGCAAATGTTTCCAGAGGACCGTCTCAACTTTTTAGTTTTTGTAAATTTTGTAATTATTTGTAAGTTAACATAAGGAGTTAGATTTGTTCGTATATCATAAGATACATCATCGTTTTTAGTCAAACTCATCAAGTTCATATACTCATAGAGTTCTTGACTAGTTGCCAATCATTTCTTAAATAACTGTAGTTTTTTTTGTTCCTGACAGTATCAATTACGTGTGGAATGTAGACAAAACACTGTTCTTCACATTTTTTTGTAAAGCCACTCGATTTAATTTTGAAAGATTTGAAAAGGGAGTTTTTTTTGTTGCTTGTTAATTTGAAAAGTAGGAGTTAAAAAAAAAAAACTAGTAAAAGTTTAAAGTATACCCACCCCTGATCGATACTAAAGGAATAAAAAGTCAACCTCTTACGATAATGATTTTGAAATCTTCGACATGTTATTATTCATCAGGATCTGGAGATTTGGTAGAATGCTATTTAATGCAAACGATATATCTTAAGCTAGAGGCTCAATCATATACTTTCCACATGCCAATCCACAAATATAAGATTTTCTCTCGGCCGTCCAAATCTTAGGTCTTGCCATTCTCTCAAGATCAGTGGTCTGGCGGACTCTGTCCACTCCCTTCTATATAAACTGCGTAACATGAGATTGAACACTGTGCTGATCATCACATAACGAATCTAGGCACTCGGCGAAGGTCAACAATATGAACAATTTCTGGAACTTTTTAAGGGTGCTTTTAGAATTTTCAATCATTTTGACCAGATTTGGATTTTTTCCTTTTCGTAATTAAACAATATTTATACGAGAGAACGTATAAATATTGGATTTTAATAACATTTTTTGTTCTTTAGCTAGTCGACCAATTGGATTTTTTATTTTTTATTGTTATCTAAAGTATTTCTGAGTTTTAGCAAGCTTTGGGAAAAGCCAGGAAAAACGAGAGAACGTGAGGAAAAAAAAAAGTTAGGGTTCTTTTGTTTAATCTGTTTTTCGTCTGTTGTGTACTGATCGAACATTATCTAAGAGAAGAAAAAATTCAGTAAAGTTCTCTACTTGGCTGAATTCTTCTTAAGTTATATTTTTTATTGTAACTGTTCATTCTTGTATGAATCGTTGGAATTTCCTGAAACATTAGACTTTTGATTTTGATTGTTGTTTAATGTCATTCTTTGGCGTTGGAAATCTAATTCCCGGTGAGAATTGTCTGTAGCAGTCAATGATAATCTTGTTTTTGAGGGTTTAGTTTCGCAAGTCACATAGAGATTCCTCTATCCGAAGAAATCGAAGCATGAGGCCATAATTTCTCGAAGATTCGAGACCTGCTTTGCTGCATTATCATTTTCTTATTCTTGTCATGGGACTAATATCCTCATTTCTTTTATTGCAGTTTAATGTGTAACGGCATCACCAGCATCTTGAGGGAGCACTGAATCAAATTTGGTTTAGTGGTGGTTGTATATAATTCAGTATGTCAGATTTGAATTAGAGTAATATGAACAAGTGTGTTGTTGTGATGGATAAACCTAGACAGCAACAGATTTTCCAGCATTCCATGGAACCTGGATATGGAAATGAGGCACAATTTATCCCTAATCAAGTAGGGAGCACGAGTACTAATGTGCGACCTCCCAATTCGAATGGTTCAGATGTTAAGGCGGTGCATAACTACTCAATACAAACAGGTGAGGAATTCGCTCTTGAGTTTATGCGTGATCGGGTCATTCCTCAGAGCTCTTCGAATCCCAATGCAGCTGGGGACATGAATTATACCACAGGTTATATGGAGCTTAGAGGCTTGATAGGGATAAGTCACACAGGATCTGAGTGTGCTTCAGATGTCTCAAGGTTGAGCACTGTGGAAAATGGCACGAGGGATTATGAGAGGACAAACTCTTCGCTTCACGAGTTTGGAAATAAACTTGGTCATGTCCAGTCAGCACCACAAGCTTCAATGAGTAAAGATAGCAGTGGAGGAAATTTACATGGATATTCATCTTCTTCAGCCTCAGGTAGTGTAACAGCAAAGGTGAAGATCCTTTGCAGCTTTGGAGGGAAAATACTTCCACGTCCAGGGGATTCAAAGCTTAGATATGTTGGAGGTGAAACACACATTATTTCCATAAGAAAGGATATATCTTGGCTGGAGCTTAGGCAAAAAATCCTTGAAATCTATTATCAAACTCATGTTGTAAAGTATCAGCTTCCCGGTGAAGATCTTGACGCCTTGGTGTCTGTATCATGTGAAGAAGATCTTCAGAATATGTTGGAAGAGTATAATGAGATGGAAAACCATGGGGGCTCTCAGAAACTTAGGGTGTTTCTGTTCTCTATCAGTGATCTGGATGATACTCTTTTGGGGGTTAACAAAAATGATGGTGAATCTGAGTTCCAATATCTTGTAGCTGTAAATGGTATTGCCATTGGATCAGGAAGGAACTCAACCCTCCGTGGGTTGGACAGCTATTCAGCAAACAATTTAGCTGAGCTTGATGTACAGAACACCGAGGGGATCAATTCCATTTCTGGAGATGTTGTTGGAGTTGACGCATCGCAATTGTTGGCAGATGGCTTCCAACAATCATCTGTTCAACAGTCTGAGTCTATTCCACCAAGCTCATGTCGTCATTATTCTCAATCTATTCCACCCAGTGCTGCATATCAGTTGCAGCAATCTGTTCCGCCAAGTTCTGCTCTTCATTATTCCCAGTCTATTCCCCTGGGTTCCTCTCTTCAGTATCCCCAATCTATTAAGCCAGGCTCCCCTTTTAAGTATCCACAATCCATCACACTGGGCTCTGCCAGCTCCTGTGGAATATACCCACAATATTACGGGCACGTGGTTCAACATGGGGAAATAGACCAGTTTCCTTTGTATCCTAATCACAGTTATAATTACTCCACTATCGGGGAAACTACCAGTTCCATACTGTTCCAAGGGCATGTCAATCACAAAGGTGGCTGGGCTGAAGGTTATCCGTACCCTGGCACCACACCACAAAGTACACAAGCTCTAGTGGAAGAGCGAAAATCTGATATGAAAGCTCGTGAGCATGTTGAGCCTGAAAACTGTAAAGCTTTGGCAAAGGATCACCAGAATCCTACTCAAATAGATGATGTTGAGGTGAGGAATCATAATCAGGTCCGGGATGTATCAGCTGCAACCTCTGCACCTAGCCAGGAGGCACATTTACTGCCGCCTAGAAGAGACACACGGCAGAACATTCCTGCAAAGCCTGCCAACTACCGTGATGTTGTTATTACTGGGCAGGTTCTTCTATCTGGTAACGAAGATCAGCTCTCAACTTCAAGTAGTACCTCTTGTCTTGTTCATAACGACTCTGAGTCAAATTTAATTGATCTTAACTATCCTGAGCCTGTACAGTCTCCCCAGAGGGTATATCGTTCAGAGAGAATACCTCGTGAACAGTTGGAATTGCTAAATCGTTTGTCGAAATCCGATGGCACACTAGGCTCTCAGATGTTAATTTCTCAGTCACAAGCGGACACCGAACAGCAAGATCCAGCAAAAGAAGCAGTTGGAAAGTCACATGACGATTTACTGACTGTTAATGGTGATATTACCCAACAAAAGCATACAAATGTGGAGACAATCTTTGAAAAAGTTGGGGTATCAAATGAAACTTTAGAATCCGAGCCCCTGCATAAGATTGTCAATCCTGACGTTGCAAACAAGAACAGAGTAGTCAATGGGGCAGACACTGAGATTGATGTTTCCAACTTGAACCATGTAAACGCGGCCATGAGTCATGTTATCTCTGAAGAGGAAGCTTCTAATTGTGGTTCTGCTTCGCTGCAGGGAGATATTCTTATTGATATTAATGACCGTTTTCCTCGTGACTTCCTTTCTGAAATATTCTCGAAGGCAATCTCAGAGGATACATCCGCTGTCCATCTGTATCCTCACGAAGGAGCTGCTGTTAGTATGAATGTGCAGAATTATGATCCTAAAAATTGGTCGTATTTTCAACAGCTGGCTGACGAACAGTGTAGCCAAAAAGATGTTGCGAGTGTTGACCAAGCTGACTCTTGCTTTCCATCTGACCTTAAAGACGGTGGAGAGAGCTACATATTGCATCATGTCATGCCATTGAGTAGAGAGTATTTCAACAAACCTTGCTGATCCTCAGTTGACTTTAGGTCAAAATTATGGGGATGATTTTTCTGAAAGGGATGGGGGTGGCACTAGCACCATTCTCTCTGCTCTAGATGATGAACAGACGAAGGTCACAGAGAGTGAGGGATTTGGTGCTATGGTGGAGAATCTTAGGCCGCAGGATTCTGAACCAAAGGTATGAGTTAGTGGCAGTTTTTATTTTATGATCCCCAAAACCACAGTTTTACTGACGAGAATGGAAATTCTAGGATGAAAAGTCAGAAACAAGGCATGCTGTCCTTCCTCCTCTTGGCTCAGAGTTTGACTACAATGGCTTGCAGGTATGAAGAACTCTTGAAAATATGCACCTGATAAAACTTTTACTATCTTAGCATGGGAAATTCTTTGTTGAGGTCCTATATCAATGGTTTTAACTGTTTCAAATTTGTTAGTAGAATCAGCATTATGTTTACCCCCTTTGACTAGTGTCCTTACATTTAGTTTCTTATTTTTATCTGCGTGTCTTGTTTCATTTTCTTTGCAGTAGTTCTGTCAAAAAATTCCCTACTTGTATCCCGCGTGTCTACTGAGTCGTTTTTCTATGCTATGTTTACCCATTTAACTAATATATTATAAAAATATTACTAGATCATTAAGAATGAAGATCTTGAAGAGTTGAAGGAGCTTGGTTCTGGTACTTTTGGAACGGTGTATCATGGGAAATGGAGAGGATCAGATGTCGCCATCAAGAGGATAAAGAAGAGCTGCTTTGCTGGGCGGTCATCAGAGCAAGAGAGATTGGTGAGTTGTTCGCAGATCATGTGTCATGCCTAAAGTTCATTGAACTTTGTCACACTACTCTGGTTGTTTTATAACTGATTTTTTCTGCAGACGGGTGAATTCTGGGGGGAAGCTGAAATTCTTTCAAAGCTTCATCATCCGAATGTGGTAGCATTTTATGGTGTTGTAAAAGACGGGCCTGGGGGGACATTGGCGACAGTGACAGAGTACATGGTTGATGGTTCTCTGAGGCATGTTCTGGTCCGGAAGGACCGGTAAAGTTCAGCTTATTAGGTTCTCTGATATCAGTTTGATGGGTTCCAGTTCTTTGAACTTATGAACTCTCCTCTTCTGTTGCCTTTCTTTACATGATCAGGCATCTTGATCGTCGTAAAAAACTAATTATTGCCATGGATGCTGCATTTGGAATGGAATATTTACACTCCAAAAACACTGTTCACTTCGATTTGAAATGTGACAATTTACTTGTGAACTTGAAAGATCCTTCTCGCCCAATCTGCAAGGTAACACGATTTGTAAACCCTTCTGTAGATAATTTAGTTTAATATGGTGTTAGAACAAATCACATTAAGATCAACATGCTATTCTACCTCAGATTGGTGACTTTGGTTTGTCAAAAATCAAGAGAAATACATTGTTATCTGGTGGTGTACGGGGAACCTTACCATGGATGGCACCAGAGCTTTTAAACGGGACTAGCAATAAAGTTTCAGAGAAGGTAAACATTCATATGTTAAGATGTTCAGTGAATATCCAATATCTACTTTGACTATTAGAATCAAGAATTTTCAGCAATCTATCTTCCCTTCTAAGAAAAATTAAGATGAATCTTGTGTTTAGTTTCTCGAGATGAGGATCTTATCTTATTGCATGGCCTCATAGTATATACTGACTGAGAGTACAATCAAACTATAAGACTTTCCATAGAGTTAAACCTTCATATTCTTGTTCTTTGCCCGCAGGTTGATGTTTTCTCTTTTGGTATCGTTTTGTGGGAGATTCTGACCGGAGAGGAACCATATGCCAATATGCACTATGGGGCCATAATAGGTGCGTACAAGTAACTCGCAGTCTATCGGGTTTCTGCTCTGTTCATTCTTTCTTTCATGCTCAGAATGCTGTCGGTATGAAATTTAAGATGATGATGATGACTTCATTGTGAAAGTGCAGGTGGGATAGTGAACAACACACTGAGGCCAACAATACTGGGCTTCTGTGATGATGAATGGAGAACTCTAATGGAGGAATGTTGGGCACCTAACCCTATGGCAAGACCATCTTTCACAGAGATAGCTGGTCGGTTAGGAGTGATGTCATCAGCAGCGACTTCGACTCCGTCCAAGCCACCAGCTCACAGGGCTTCCAAATGAAAAAACATATTTTTACTATGTGCAGTCAAAAGAGTCCAATTCTTTATATTTTTTCAGTTTAGGGTTTGGTTGGAGAAATATTTATTGACCCTTTTCTCCGTTCCGTTTTTTCTTTAACAGAAAACAAACTAAAAAAAAGTGGGAAAAATTTAATCCAGTTGGTCAAAGTTATTTTGTCACATTTATTTGTTGAATACATACACATGCATCTCCTGTTTACAGCTATGGACTGTTGAGATGGGCAAAATCATGAGAGCTTTTAATATGGTTTCTCTGGAAATGTTTACTGCAGCTAATAAATATCAAAGCTGGAAACTTTCCGGATACTTTTTGATAGGAACTTACACCAGTAATAATACATGATCATCAAATACAGACAGAAATAATACAAAATGTCCCCAGGAACATACCTGCGGATGTTCTATACCTCAACCGTTGATAGGGGCGAAACAAGTGTTCTCACCTGCAGAAATTTAAAGCTCTTTTAAGATGATTTTTTTGTCATTTATTGAACCTAATTCTTGAAGATATTGGTAACAATCCTGTGCTGACTGGAGCAGAGTTAAAAGCTTCTAGCTTCTGTGGGGTGGCGCAGAACGTAAATCAACTGGCTGATAGCTCACTCGATCCTTGTGAGGCAAAGGTGCCTCCTGAAAAGTCAAGGAAGAACAATTAATGTCAAACTGTTAAAAGGGGATGTAGAGCTGAGGATTGAGGATCAACAAGAAGATTATGTATAAACTACATCGTCAGCGTTGATCTGGAATGGCTTCACAAAATCCTCAAACATTAAAGGAGAAAGACCCTTCATTTTCTCTTCAACTTCCTACAGTATGGAAGGAAAATTTCTTAAGACTTAGAATCTAAGTACATAGAAGATCATAATTCATTTTGTCACTGAAGTTTCAGAAAATGTACCAATCCAGTAATCCTTGATTGTTCCAATAGCTCTCTGGTGATCAAGTCCAGAATATGTCTGTTTGCTTGCAGAGCATTCATAGCAAGTTCTTCAGTCACCTCAATATACTGTCACCGACATTCAAAACCCATATAATAATGTTTCAAGCTTTGAACCACATAGGAAAGTTTATATAAGATAAGCCGATTAGGTATGCTGAGTCAAAGATAGATTACCCTAGTCAACTCGCGGGTGAATAGTTCGGATACTTCAACCGACATATCTGCTGGCATTACATGAGGATGGTCCCACTGATATTTATCAAGGATCAGAATAAAAGGCGGTGAACTACCGAGAATGTGAGAGATCAACGCAAATGGGATAGTATCAGTTTGTGATAAGCAGATATACCCGGTATTTTATCAGCTCGCCGTCTGGGTTATCCGGCAGATCGACCATTCCAATCTTTTTCACCAGTTGAGTGAGACCTAATCTCACATTTTGAGGGCTAATCACCATCTCTCTGGCAATCTGAAAATATCATTTCAGTTCAAAATTAAAACAGAAGACTAAAGACTAAAATTACTTAAAACACGAGCACTTAGCAGATATATGCAGCTATACAGATGTTATTTTGCTATCGAGTTGGAAGTTTTAATCAGAAAATGAAATGTTATACACAGTGATTAATTAGCTAGAAAGAGAGAGCGGGAGCAGTTACTTTTGTTATCTTCTCCAGGTCATCTTTTCCTCCATCAGTGATATCATCACCAAAAACCACACGTTCCGCACAGCGTCCACCATGAGCTACCACCATTTGCATTTTCATGTAACCAAATGTGGTATAACCTTGGTCTACCATGTCTTCACGTGGATAGAAAACCGATACAGCAGTTTCCTGTAAAAGTCAAGAGAAGAGTTGATTCAGTCCACTCTTACAATGTGTTGAGTGTTCAAACAACAATCTTATTAGAACTGAATAATAATTGAAACAGACCTTGCCACCTGGAAGGAGCTGAGAAAATGCATGCCAGTCAAATCGAGGAAACAAATGAGCCAACACTATATGACCAGCCTCATGAACAGCCAGAAGTCTCTTCTTTTCGTAAGATACCTAATATTGCATTAGCTTCAATGGTAAGGGCATTTTTAGCTCTCTGGCATAGTATGATTTGAGATAAATAGTACAAAGGATGTCGGTACAAACACTTTGTTCACACTTCTGTTGCTCTTCCTCTGTAAGAAGCACACCCATACCCTCGAGCAATTGTTTATCTAACACATCAACAATGTCTTGCTGATATATGTAAGAACGTCCCTTTCTTACCTGTAAAATTGAATTAGGATCCTTAGAAATCACCAACAGTGCCCTCTAAGTATTTTATAATTATGTTGGGAAATTGAGATCCAGATAAGAAAATGACATACCGACATTATAGCTGCTTCGTTAACAAGATTTCGTATATCTGCCCCGGAAAAGCCAACTGTCCGAAAAACAAGCTGGACATGGAAAAGTGAAATGAGCAAACACCTATCCTAGGCATAATATTGAGATTAAGAAATAGCAGGAAAACTACTTGCCTTCCCAAAGTCTATATCATCTGCAAGGTTCTTCCCGGCACTATGAACTCCAAATATTTGCACCCTTTGTTTTGCATCAGGCAAACCAATATACAGCCGACGGTCAATACGTCCCGAACGGACAAACTCAAGGTCGAGTTCGTCAGGCCTGTTGGTAGCACAGATAAATATCACAGCTTGTCTCAAAGAAAACCTATCGATACCTGTCTTTTCCTTCCTGCAAGTGATACAATTTTAAGTATGAAAACCTTGATACAAATCTGATGAAAACATGTACAAAGATAAACATATATCTCATTAAAATTTCTAAACAAGTGCAGATTCTTACTCCCCGTCAAGCTGCGCAATTAAAGCTTCAAAAGTTGCTCTTCTTCGTGGATCTTTTCTAGCATGCCTACCAGCAATAGCGTCAATTTCATCCACAAACACAAAAGCAGGTGCCTGGAAATATAGTTCCACAATAGTAGTGTGAGTAGAAGATAATAATACCAAATAGCTTTTAAACACAACTAAGAGCGCTTACATTTCGTCTCGCGACTGAAAACATCTCATTGATCTTTGCAGCACCACTTTTTTCGCTGTCTGTGAACTCCGCACCAGAGGCAAACACAAATGGTAGCCCACTTTCCTTTGCAAGTGTTCGCGCAAAAAGTGTTTTCCCAGTCCCAGGAGGTCCAGAAAGAAGCACACCCTGACTCAAAAATGAAAATAGAGGAGATTTTGAGCTTAGTCAGTTTTGATGGAATAAACCACTATCCACATGTTAATTTGGTTCACAATGTATTTTACCCTGACAAAAGCCACATCTTTTTCATAGTATTGCATTGGGTTTCCCATGTAGATCATTAGCTCATCAAGAAGATCCCAAACATCACCACCCAGTACCACTTCCTTATACATCGATTTTGTCTCACTGACCTCTCCAACCGGCTGTATGATAATTAAAACTCATCAATAGAAGTGTGAACATGTTTGAAGGAGGTCATACAACACAGAAGCAAAAAGGTTACTGTTGTACAGTAATGGTGATTACCAATATAAAATTCTCCGCATACGCCATATCAAACAGCTGATTATACTTCTTGTACAGAAAACGCTTGGATGTGATGAGGAGAAGCATGGCAGATTCTCTTATAAACCATAAAATTAGTATCCCTGGCAGAAGTGCAATGAAAACTTTCATGAAGTAATGGATCTGCCTTTTCTGAAGAAGATCCACCTCAACTCCAGCGTTGCAAATAGTCTCAAACAAGTAAGGATCTAAGGGAATGTCAACCTATAAAGAAAAAGGATATGAAATGGTGAATGTCTATCATTCAGTTTCAATACTTACAACAATAAATATTTTACTTACAATATATTCAAGAGGGAAACCTTCTTTCATAGTCACATACAATCTCTTTAGGTCTTCCGTGAAGACAACAGCTGCAACCTGTTAAAAACACAAACAGCGGTTATCGCGTCAACATAAGCTCAAGAAAAATATATATCATCCTATCGCATCCAGCTTAAAAAAAAGTATATTATATTCTATTCCATAATGAATACACTGTCATCTGTTTATCCTCAGTTAAGAAAATTCAACGGGGTATAATGACAGATGCCGCTCACAATCCCAAAGCCGAACAAGCGAAGAGGTTAGAGCTGCACCTCAGACGAATCAAGCTTCTGAAGAAAGTAGGTATAAGGAAGCTTAGGGCGATAGCGCCACCATCTCTTTGATATCCAGAGAGCTCTAGTTCCCTCAGTTTCAGATGTCCTTTCAATAACATCTTCGCGAAGACTTTTCTCTACCTCTTTCATATCAAATTCAACAACATACTTTGCCGATGAGGAGTTTAACTGCTCTGATAGTTTTTCTCTTTCCAACATTTTCTTCCACGTTGCAAGCCTTTCCCGCCAAGTACCTACACTGTCTCCAGTTTCACCTATCATAGAAGAATGCAATAGAGAGATTAGAAGGTCAGAAGCAAAGGTTAACAATGCTAGTCAATTTGATTTCATCTACTATAGAGCGATCAAGAAATGCTGCTCCACAGGAAACTTGATTCGTGAGAGAGATTAGGTCATCAAAACAAAGGTTTCTCACTTCAGCATGGCGGCAGAAGAAAGTTTTGTGTGTGTGTTTATCATATCTCAAGAAACAGTGATGATGAAATTATTAACAAATGACCATAATATAAGAATTTGCAACACACAACACAATATTTAATGCAAAGATGTCTCCATCTAAATATATAAGTACTGACCAGAGACACCCAGTTCTTGGCTTAGTTTCTTCTTTGCCTCTGTCTGAATCCTAGCATTTCTATCAATTATTTGTTTGAGAGATCCCTCCGTGGTCTCTTGATCCTCATCCCATGCATTTTCTCCAACATAAGAACTATCGTGGACAAGTGTTCCATCAGGCCCTTCAATGAACCTTTTTAGTTTCAAGCCTTTAGGTGTTGTTTTCCTCCACATATTTTTCTTAAACCTGAAACGCTAGAATAAATCAGGATATTCTAGGAAATCAAATAAACAAATTTGCTTTAGTCTTCCCACTCTTGACGCTTAAGATGCCTCCATAGCTGAGCATGTACTTTTTATGGATGATATCATTGCTTTACCATGTCCCAGTAAATAAAATTACAACTGGAAACTGAGGATTAGGAAATACTTACTTTTCTATATTGCCAGGAGACGGCTCCGGGATCAAAGCCTCCATAAAAGACTCTGTTAACTCTCTTCTTTCTCGTTCTATCCGAGGAGCTTGGATGGCACCATAAACTCTTTGACAAGAAAATAACAGCGCAAAAGCATATATGACCAAGGCAGCCACTCGTTTACCGTCCCAATTCCTGATGTCCTGACACAAAACATCTTCCCTCATTAAGAAACAACCTAAATATACCATACGGACTACAAATAAAACTCAACTTCCCAAGTTCTTGTATTTATTGTTAGGATTAAGCGAAGTGAAGTTGCCGCTATCTTATTCCGTTCATTCACCAACAAAATCAGAAGCACTGTTCTCAATGTTTCATAACACAAGCAGAAGCTTACCTTCCAGTGCTCCCACTTGTTCCAATCAATATACGAAGGCATTATCTCAGTCCTAAAGCGAGTCAACTCGTGCTGACCCTTCTGCACACTATCCTTAACTCGACTCACACACTCATCCACTCTCGCACTTGCTTCTTCCGAGTCAAACCCAATTTCCTTCTTCACAGACTCTCCAATCTTCTCCCCAATCCGCTCCACACCAACGCGAAGAGACTGCGTCAATCTCACCCACGAGAACCCTCCATCGTTATTAGACGAAGACCCACTACTACTCTCAGACGCATAGACTCGAAAACGCTGTTTTTTCCCGGTAGCTCTCACTCTATACTTGGCGGGAAACGGAACAAGGCCATAAATTTTAGGCCTTTTCAATAATTGGGTTGATGAAGAGATAAGCGGATTCGGCTTAAACGAAATTGCAATCTCCATGAAAGAAATTTAAAGTTCAAATGGGAACAAAACCAGGCACATTTGAGGATTTTCCCGGTTAAAGAGCTCTCTCTGAAGATATTACGCGAGAACTAGTAATTCAGCTTACGCTTCGCTCCGGTAAAGAGGTTTATCTATACTGTTCCGTCGTTGAGTGTCCTTAATACACACCCCGTGCTGCATTAGGTCGAGGAGAAAGATGACGCTAAACTCAAAGAGATTCCAGCCTTTTAATTTAATAAATGAGGTAGGCCCATTTAAATCCATCGGCCCATTACCTGGAAATTTAACAGTACGGAAAAAATAAATAAAACTGTGGAATCCAAGGAGAGAGACAGTGGTGAAACCGTAAATATTAACTCTTTCGTCACGGGCCCACTCTTTCTTGGGGCGTTGTCCAAGCACCAAGCTGCGTTCTATCGCTTCTGGAAAGATCCACCAAGTCTTCTGAAACGTTCGATCGTTTTTCTTTACAACCACTCATGTGAGTATATTCTTTAGCGATTCCAATTGATAAGGTTTTGCGCCAAATTGTGTAGATCTGTTTCACGATTTGTTTTATTTCTCCGTCAACCTTATCTCGCCGTGCGCATCTTATTTCTTGCAGTTCTTTTTCTATAATCTCACAAAGAATCTACTATGGCGACGAAGAGAAGCGTTGGAACTTTGAAGGAAGCGGATCTGAAGGGAAAGAGTGTATTCGTTAGGGTTGATCTCAACGTTCCTTTGGACGATAACTCTAACATCACCGATGACACTAGGATTCGTGCCGCTGTTCCCACCATCAAGTACTTGATGGGAAATGGATCTAGGGTTGTTCTCTGCAGTCACTTGGTAACCTCGGTTTATCACTTCACTTACTTGATTATCTGTTGTAATTGTGGTGTGGAAATTGTTGGTCTGATCTGTTTATGTGGTGAACCATGCGTATAAGCAAAGTATCTTTGCAAGTTAGGATGTAGATGTAGTTCGCTTGTGTTTCAATATGCTATGTTCATTGACTCAATCGGTTGATTTTTTTTTCTGGTTTCGATTGGTTTATTTCTTTTCATGAAGTTTAATTGGATAAGTTTTTAATACTCAAGTTTATTTGGCTGTGGGAACGATACTATCAAGTTACGTTTTGCCTTAGTAGTAATAACTTTTGTTTGGATGTCTCTGATCTCAATTTATGTTACAGGGCCGCCCAAAAGGTGTTACACCTAAATACAGCTTAAAGCCTCTTGTGCCGAGATTGTCTGAACTTCTTGGTGTTGAGGTTTGTTCCTCGTTCTTCTAGGCTTTCTGTCAGCAGCCTTTTAAGTATACTGTTCTCACTGTGTTTTGAAATTTTCTCACTTGTGTTAATAGGTTGTAATGGCAAATGATTCTATTGGTGAGGAAGTCCAGAAATTGGTTGCAGGGCTACCAGAAGGTGGTGTTCTGCTGTTGGAGAATGTGAGGTTTTACAGCGAAGAAGAGAAGAACGAACCTGAATTTGCAAAGAAGCTTGCTGCTCTTGCAGATGTCTACGTTAATGATGCATTCGGAACTGCTCATAGAGCGCATGCTTCCACTGAGGGAGTTGCCAAATATTTGAAGCCTTCTGTTGCTGGTTTCCTCATGCAGAAGGTACTGAAATTTTGCCACAACTAGTTTCTACCCAGATTTAATTTTTTCTTGTATTGATCAAAGTTTTGACTTGTTTATTGTGTCAGGAACTTGATTACCTTGTCGGAGCTGTGGCAAACCCCAAGAAGCCTTTTGCTGCCATTGTTGGAGGCTCAAAGGTCTCAACAAAGATTGGTGTTATTGAGTCCCTCTTGTCCACAGTTGACATCCTCCTACTCGGTGGAGGTATGATTTTCACTTTCTACAAGGCACAAGGACACTCAGTCGGATCTTCCCTTGTGGAGGAGGACAAGCTTGACTTGGCAAAGTCACTCATGGAGAAGGCAAAAGCCAAAGGTGTCTCTCTGTTGCTCCCAACCGATGTGGTTATTGCTGACAAGTTCGCTCCCGATGCTAACAGCAAGGTAACTGTCACATTCATTGCAGTTGGCTCTCAGTGGATCATGAATTAAAAAAAAACAATATTAGCGTCTGATCTGGCTGTTTAAAAAGCTGGCACATGTATGAACTCTTGCAGATAGTGCCAGCCACTGCCATCCCAGATGGCTGGATGGGTCTAGATATTGGTCCAGACTCCATCAAGACATTCAGCGAAGCTTTGGACACAACCAAAACCATCATCTGGAATGGTCCCATGGGTGTTTTTGAATTCGAAAAGTTTGCAGCTGGAACTGAGGTATGAACAACTAACACTGTTATTATAAATTCAACTAATGCTAACATTATCTCCCAATCACATAAACCCATCTTAACTAACCTAATATGTTTTCTTGTTTCACCATCAGGCCGTTGCAAAGCAGCTTGCGGAACTGAGCGGAAAGGGAGTAACCACAATCATTGGAGGAGGTGACTCTGTGGCTGCCGTCGAGAAGGTTGGTTTGGCTGACAAGATGAGTCACATCTCTACCGGAGGTGGTGCTAGTTTGGAGCTTCTTGAGGGGAAGCCACTTCCAGGAGTCCTCGCTCTTGACGATGCTTGAGAGTACATTGGATTTCATCTCTCTCTCTCTCTTGTGTTGTTATATGTATAACAAGTCTGGTTTTCTCATGACCAGACGTTCAAACCATTGTTGTTGTCAGCTTGAGATTTTCTGTCTGCGGCTCTCTTTTTTATGAGTTTTTAGTTTGGAGCCTTTTTGAATAAAAAAGAGATGAAACATGAAACTCTGATTTAAGCTAACTCGTCAATTGATATACTCTGGATGATTTGTCTGTTGGGTCTTTGCTAGAATTGTTCAATCCAAGGAAAATAAAAACTTGGTGCCACGTGTGATTAGGCTTTAACATGTGGAAGAAAAAAAAAAGTGAAATTCGTGTTCCAACTCCAACTTTTGAAAACAGAAGGAAATTACAGATCGACAGTAAATTTGAAACGATTTGGTAAAATGATGAAAATAGGCTAACGGGCCTGCCCTTTTTGGCCCGGTGAGTCGGTGACTAAAAATAATAATAAAGAAAATCGGACGGCCCAAAAGCGAGGAATTTTCGGCCCAGTAAAGCCACCGCTAATTTACCACACATCGAACAAAAGCAAAAGTAGACATCAAATATTCTTGTATAAATAAATCTAATGCTTGTTTAAGCATTTTCATGGAGCCATGTAGTGAGCTCAAATTGATCTATTCTTTCGCCATTTACTAAAGAATACCGTGTGCTCTCTACGCTAAACGGCATACACATATTTTTGGAGGAGTAACTTCATCCGAAGTTTGCTCCATTAAGCATCAGTTAGAAAAATTTTCAGTTATTGCATTACTTGATAAAACTTCAAATTAAAACTTTCTATCTTAAAACCATGTTGATAAATTTGATGATTATTGAGATGCAACAGCCACGGAAAGGTCCAATAACAACAGCAGTTTATTCGTCCCACATCGAATAGAACAGAAACTAGCGGGGAAGGAATCACATGTAAAGGCATTGGTGCACTCTCTTATTCTTCTTTTGATTTTGAATCAAAAACCTCGTTGGATCAATAACTATTTCTACTTAATATGGAAAATCAGCCCATTAATATGTAATCGATGTTTATGAAAAAAATATAACCCACTAAATATTATTAAGAAATAATGTTTTTGCATTAATTCGTACTATTTGTATGGGCCGCACCCGCACTCGCACCCGCACCAGATCTTAACCCATCAATTTTATAGCAAGAGTATCGTCTCTGCACAGTCGTAGGCACATTTATACATTCCTAAAAAACTCCGTTGAGTAGACAAAAGAGTGCAATTCCAAAGCATTTCTTTATTAGAAAAAAAAGGAGAAACAAACACTGCGAACATTTCGGATTCTTCACGTTTATTTGTTGGCTCTAAACCTACTCCCAGAAGCCAGCAAAGGGGTTAGGGTTTTTGACCGCGAGATCTCTTTGTTTGTTTCTCCATCACCAATTCAATGGCCTTCTCTTCTCTCGTCAGATCTGCCGCCGCCTCCACGGTTGCCGCTCCTCGCGCTGACTTTTTCTCGTCGTATGATCATTCTAAGGTTAGAGACGACGGTTTGCCTCTTTTCGATATGTTTAGCTTCGTTTCTGATTCTCTCGTGTTTATTATGCTCGATTTGGTTTTGCTCTTAGCTGAGCTCGTGCTTTGATCAGCTTGAATATCGTCTTTACGCGTCTTTGGTTACTTATTCCTTTAAAAAAGTAGTTTGGTTGTAATATTCTTTATTTCTGTTCTGAGTTTCTTTGCGTAAGCTGGTGACGTTAAACCTGTTTTTTCGTTTTGTTGCGTTCTCGTATGTTGTCTCGTCTGACGATGAATTCCAACTTGTGAAATGGCTTGACGTTTGAAATCTGATTTGTTGGTTTTTAGAATGACTAATGGCATACATTTCCGTGTTATCTGATCAGATTGTGAGGTTAGATAGTTTACTTTAACAATTAGCTGGAACCTTAAGTTATATGCTTAGATTTCGGAGTTACTAAGTTGTTTGTTTGATTTTAAGTTTCTTCTGCAAGAAAAACAGTCTTATAATTCTTTTTCTCTCATATACTCAGGTGTCGTCAAGTCTTGGATTTAGTCGTAACCTGTCATCATCAGGATTTTCTGGTGCAGCCATTGCTACTGCGCCATCTTTATCTCTACAGTTCGGTCACAAACTCTGTAACACTTGTAAATCGTTCAATGCACTTTTCAGTTCTCAGAGATTTTGTCCTTTTTGTCCAAATGTACAGAAAATGTAATGCTAGATGTGTGCAATCCATAAAGGCCACGGCTACGGAAGTGCCATCTGCAGTTCAAAGTGAGTACCAAAAAATTAATTCAGTGGATGTGTTTGGTGCTGTATGCTTATTGATGAATTTGAATTGATTCGGTTGACTAGGGTCAAGTAGCAGTGGAAAGACAAAGGTTGGGATCAACGGTATGTGCTCTATTGATGGATGCATTTGTTTGAAATCCCAGATCATCATTTACTCAATTAAAAATATTCTTTGAGGCCCCATCTTTTCCGTTTCTTATAGAAGCTCTTTTCTTTTCGCTGTGAGTGATGCAGGTTTTGGTCGGATTGGAAGGTTGGTCCTCCGCATTGCAACGTCCAGAGATGATATTGAGGTTGTAGCAGTGAATGACCCATTCATTGATGTCAAATACATGGTAAGGATGTCTTCTAGCTGGTTATTTTAGCAGGGTATATTGTAAAACCCTATGTCTACTCTGTTCTTAATCTAACCCGGTATTGTTTGGAAAAAACCTTGAAAGATGCAGCACATATTAGTCTTTGTTTTCCAGTGAACAAATGTAGGGTTTTCAAACTTGATGTGGATCTTCTACCACCTATTTCACAGGCTTACATGTTGAAGTATGATTCTACTCATGGGAATTTCAAAGGAAGTATCAGTGTCATTGATAATTCTACTTTGGAGATAAATGGGAAGAAGGTCAATGTTGTCAGCAAGAGGTATCACCTCAAAGTGGCTTGTTATTTTCTGCCGCTCAGAAAACAAGCATTGTCACTTTAGAACCTAACATCCTGTTTATTCTTCCTCAGAGATCCAGCTGAGATCCCATGGGCTGATCTTGGAGCTGACTATGTTGTTGAGTCTTCTGGTGTATTCACCACCCTGTCAAAGGCTGCATCCCATTTGAAGGTGGATTTTCGTACAAACATGCATTGTTGACCACTTGACCTCATAACTTTTGATAACATTTAATTCAAATAACCATGTTTGCTTGATATTTCATTGTTTTTCAGGGCGGTGCCAAGAAAGTAATAATATCTGCCCCTTCAGCTGATGCACCCATGTTTGTTGTTGGGGTAAATGAGAAGACATACCAACCAAACATGGATATAGTCTCCAATGCAAGTTGTACCACCAATTGTCTTGCTCCTCTTGCCAAGGTTGGTAATGTTGCACAATGATCTTGTCCCTCGTTTGTGCTTGTTTTTTACCCATAAATCATACATTACTATGAGCTTCATTAAGGTCAACTAAACTGTATTTGGCAGGTGGTGCATGAGGAATTCGGTATTCTTGAAGGCTTGATGACAACTGTCCATGCCACCACAGGTCTATATTTGTTGCTCTCCTGATGTACATCACTTTATATTAATAAGTTGATAACAATAACCTGTGTCTTTTGGTAAAAAAAAAAATTCCCACAGCTACTCAGAAAACTGTTGATGGGCCATCAATGAAGGACTGGAGAGGAGGCCGGGGGGCTAGTCAAAACATCATTCCTAGCTCTACCGGCGCTGCAAAGGTACACAAAATAACATGGTTATCTACAAGCATATCATTCTCTTGAATCTGGAATCATATTTCAGTTGTGGTTTTTTTGGTCGAAATAGGCCGTAGGTAAAGTTCTTCCAGAACTGAATGGGAAACTTACGGGAATGGCCTTCCGTGTACCAACACCGAATGTTTCTGTTGTGGATTTAACTTGTCGACTTGAGAAGGGTGCCTCTTACGAAGATGTTAAAGCAGCCATTAAGTATGCTTCCCAAAACTTTCTTGACCAACCAATTTTCCTCATCAAAATATTATTTACTCGTAGTAACCTCTCATGGTTTAATGCAAAACCTCTAATAGGTTAGCCTCAGAAGGACCTCTAAAAGGCATTATGGGGTATACAGATGAAGATGTTGTCTCCAATGATTTTGTCGGTGATTCAAGGTTGGTTTCTCTTCTTTTCTCCAAAGCCATCTAAATCTTGCTTTGGGGTTGACCAATGTGGTGATTTCGATTTTGTTATAACAGGTCAAGTATCTTTGATGCTAACGCCGGGATTGGATTGAGTAAGTCTTTTGTGAAACTTGTCTCTTGGTACGACAACGAATGGGGTTACAGGTATATACAGATTTAGCTAAAAACTCTCTAACTTGTCTAACATTTACTCCATCAGATAGAGCAGCTCTCATACACTTTTCTCCCATTTTACTTACAGCAACCGAGTGCTTGACCTTATAGAGCACATGGCTTTGGTAGCAGCCAGCCACTAAATACAGACACCTGTTCTTGCAGAAGCTTGAGACTTCCTGCTTTTTGCGTAGCCTGCTACAAATCCAAAGTTTGGATTTGTTCGGTTCTGTTAGGTGCTAGGTCTTTTGGAAATTCGGTTTGAATCACGAGCCTTTCTTCTATTATTGTTCTGTTTCGGTATCTGCAACTATGGAAACTAGATTTGGTCCAAGAGGCTAAAACGAAAAAAACTATGCGACTTTCATCTATCAATAAGGGGATAAAGTTTGTTTTACTTTACTAAAATTAGCTTATCAGTATAAGCAACAATTGTTTGGAGCTTCTTTATAGTGCATCATTAGCTTTGCCCGTGCTTATGGTGTAAGATCACTAACCACTGAAACATGTTTTAGCAATGGAAACAGAAATTGAAGTAGACTGGTCGTGTAACTAAGCGCCTACTCTATCGTTTATCTTCTTCCTCTACCAAGTTTTCAGAAGAAAGCTTACTTGTTTTTGCATTAGACAAAACTCGCTTGGTTTTGACGATTTCTATATCTCTTCTGTTTCTTCTCTTTTATGTCTTTCGGATCTTCTTGTCCCTTTTCCATCATCGCCACTCAAGAAAGAATACAATTAAGAGTTAACGGAAGCAGACTCTAAGCATTGTATTCACTTCTATCCCAAGCGAAGCTATAGCGTAAGGAAGTATTTCATTGGCCAATTTGCGGATGAGGGTAAACTCCTTAGTAGGGGTGGGCCAAAAAACCGAATCCGAGCATCGGATCCGAATCTGACCTGAAAAGTTCTATCCGAATTTGAAACCGATAAATTATTCTATTGGAGTATAAATCCCTAAATCCGAAATCTCATATCCGAAGCCGATACCCGTTAGGGATTCGAAAATCTGAAAATACATAACTACCCATAGGAAAAAATACCATAATTCAAGGATCCTACCCTATAAATGTGAATTTTTGTATGTGTAACATATACAAACCCGATTCGAATCCTAACTGAAAAATCCAAAAAAACCTGAAAAAATCGAAATCCCAACCCAAACCCGATCAAAATCTGAATATTTCGGATTTTTATAGGGTTTTAACTCTCATACCCGAACCCAAAAAATTCTACCTCAATCCGAACCCGAAAATTTTCTATCTGAATTCCGTTAAAGAATAAATCTCTAAACCCAAAAACTTAAACTCAATTGGATTTTGTCCGAATCCAAACCCGAAATCCGAACAAAGGTAAGCACTCTCCTACCTATAACATGCAATCATCGACAGGATCTACTGCTACCCCTCGAAATGGAATGCCGTGACCCCTACTTCTTAGGATAAGGTTACATTTATATATCTTCGCTTGCCCCCATGTTTAATTGAAATTACTACAGTTTCCATGTACTAAATTCCATATGTCCTTGGGAGTATTGTTTATTGCATATGTTTCCTACAACTTTGTATATTACGTCTCTGAACCTTTTTTATTACAAATAAACCCGTACGTTTTGTTTATTACAAATGTCTCTATAAGTTTTGTTTATTAAATGTTGTTCCCTGAACTTTTTGTTTATTACAGTTTTCCCTGAACCTCTCATAGTTTGATGTAAACCTCCAAATCCAAAAGGTTTGTCACAGAAAGACCTCTAAACAGCTTTATAGGGTGTACAGATGAAGATGTCGTCTCAAACGATTTCGTCAGTGATTCAAGGTCTCCCTTCTTTCTCTTAAATAATACCAAATGGCTCTTCATTAGATCGATAGAGCAGTTTTAAATTTGATTCTACAAAATATTAGTGTTAAATTGTTCATCAAAGACGTCTACGTAAGGGTAACATAATCTGTATATGGAAAAGGCTCTTAATTGTTCATCAAATGGTCCAGTTTTGAGGTCCACCACTGTTGCACCACCATGACTCCACAGCCACGTCTGTTCTTATGAATTATTAAAATCTATTTCTTTTTCTTCGACAAACAAAAGATATTGCTTGTTGCGTATACAAATAAACTATATGTTTAAACTCAATAATACCCATTACAAAATCCAGTTCATTATTTATAGCTTATGGTTTCATCTGCATACAATCCAATTTTATATTAAAATTAATTATGTGTTTTTGCTACGGAAAGAGTTTGGATTTTGGACGCTCTCCCAGCTATATATATATATATACACATATATAGAGACGGAGGGACGTGGCTCTTTTTGCCAACTCCTAAGTTCCAAAAAGGAACCAAAAAAAATAAACAACAACTTTTGATTCTATCGTAACTTCCCCAAAAATTAGCAGAGACAGAGATCGGTTATGGCGGCGACGGACCATCTCGGCCTCAGTGGAGAAGACTACAATGTCGACCTATTGCCGAACGACGACGACGATACACCGCCGTCTTCATGCCGTCTTAGCCTCGAAACATTTCGCCTCCGTTCTTCTTCGCCGTTGTCTTTTGGCCGTCACAACAGCCGAACTCGCTTGTCCCGTTATCTATGTTTTCCACTTGGAGCATATGTGAGATTCTACGTGAATCTGGGAATCTTGTTTTTGTTGTGCAATAAACATTGAGAAATCAAAATCATTTCTTTATTATAAGTGTCGGCGGGACAGAGAATCATATTCTCCGGAGGTTTACGCATTGTAGATTGATGGGATAATGGTTAAAACCATCAAGGATCGATCATTAAACATTGTTTGTATCATCAGTAAACAGGTAGCAAATCTTAACATGGGTTTTACTACTCTTCTCTGTTGTCAAAAATCAGAAAAAGGAATGTAACGTCTCTGAGTACTACAAGAGAAGCTTCTGGAGGGTTTCAGTGAGATGGACACAGTTAACGAAACTGGTTTTGTATCTGGAGCTCCAACTGAGGTTCGACTCTTTCTTTCTTTTAGTCTTCTTCTTGAATCTTTTACCGACATCTCGTCAAACTTCATCATACATGTAGCATCTTGTTGATTTCAACAGGAAGAATGAAGAAGCTTGCAGTTCATATCTCAAACACAGAAAACCTTGTGCTTTTTGTAGCAAAGGTTTATGCTTCTGTGGAGAGTAGATCTATGGCTGTGATTGCTTCCACTTTGGTCTCTCTTAGATCTCCTGTCTGGTTTTATTCTATTGTTTGCTGCAAATGCCATGAGGAAACCAAACCAATTTCGCTATCCGATTGGAAAACGACGGATGCAACCTGTGGTAAAGTCTGTAATTCTCTCCTTGCTTCCATTAAAACTCATGAAAATAAAAGTCATTGTGGTTGAAATATGACAGGGAATCATTGTGTTTGCGTCTGTGATGGCAACTCTTGGACTACAACCTCAAATGAGTAGCACCGAGGAAAAATGGATGATTGGAATAATGGCTTCTGCAACCATCGTCAAGTTTCTGCTCATGCTTTACTGTAGCAGTTTTAAGAACGAATTGTCAGGGCCTATGCACAAAATCACCTCTTTGATGTTGTCACCAATTCAAAGCTCACAACATCGGAGAAACCCTTAAGGAGAAGCTCGAGCAACCCCTGAGGTCGAGAGAGCTTTCGTCCCTATTGACTTTGAGTTCACTCATTGTCCAGAACACAAGTGCAAGGTTTGAATATCACAATAGGTTCTATTTAGTGGATCCAGAGGAGATAAATAAATTAAGCAGGTAGTCTCTGTTTCTCTGGATTTTTTATTTATGTTTGTCTTCCTTATGTAGCATTCCTCAAAAGGAAAAAACTCAAAATACTAATATGAGTGAGACAGATTTTCGAAATCTCAATTTTTGTTCCTCGACCAGGAAAATAAATTATGAAAGCGAAGGGCCCATGGAAAACTTTGTAGGCCGAATGATATGGCCTATTTCAGAGCTCAGGAAACTGTTGTGGGTCCATTGTAACGTCTTGTTAAGGCCCAAGGTTTTAGCTTATTAACCGTGAGCTTTGAAATATTAGAGGCCCAAGGCTTAGGCTTATTAACGTGTACTCCGAATATATTATAGGCACATTTTATGGCTCAATTCTTTGGGCTTTCACTTATTAGAGACCCAAGGTATTGGCTTATTAACGTGTACTCCGAATATCTTATAGGCCCATTTTATGGCTAAATTCAGTGGGCTTTCAAAATATAAGAGGCCCATATTGGTATTTTGACCTGTGTCTAACAAAAGACGCCCTTTAGGGTTTCGTCCTAACCTAGCAAGTTGGCTATATAAGCCGCCTGCAGTCAATATCATCAACCAAGAGCGCCTCTCCATTTTTACTGATTTCATCTCCTTATGCTTGTGCAACTTTATAAATAAGGTTATTCCGTATATCCGATCCTATGATGTTTGAGATTGTCCGTACCATCTGAGATTATAAATTCTCGTTGATGATTGTCCCTCTAGTTTCTGAGGCATTGGATCTATATATTTTTGTTTATACAATCTCGTTTGCGATTCCTCCATCTGGAATTCTATTTTCCTAATTTCGCTTTTTCAATTTCTCGGATTATGAAACAAGATTACTCAAACTTTGAGAGCTTCACAGTTCGTTGATGTATGCCTATTTTTATAATCTGAGCTTAATTTTTTAAGATCTGCTTTACTGTGTCGTATTGTTGAAATTACCTTTTAAAAGCAATGGCAACAAATTAGAGTCTCTGGTACACTTATCAATAGTGTATTAGTGCTGTATGTTGCCGAGATTGATATGGCGATATTCTGGTACATGGTCTAGTTATGATAGTTCCTTGTGCATTCAAAAGCCGTTACATTATTACCTCGTGATTATCTAGTTTTTTTATTTACTTGATTTCTGTGAATTTTGTTTTTAGCTCGTTAGTTGGGTTTGTAGCTAATTACTTAAGGCAACAATTTAGAGTCTCTGATTCACTTTTCAATAGTGGATAAAGCTCTGTACGTTGCCGATAATTACTTGGCACGGAGATTTTTAATTGGCTTCAATTCATTTTTTGCCATTACGATCGATGTTCCAACATCTCAGCAATCAATTATACCTGTGAACAAGATATTGTTATAATAACTTACAAATCTTTTAATCGAAGGCAAAAAAGAATAGTTGGGCTGTTTATAGGGTTTCCGATTAACAACTCTACATATTTGATCCATTCCATATGCTTGATTTGTGGTAATTTCGGTGTCATTCAATATTCGTGATAAAAGTTGGTTGTCTTTATCGAATCATGTCGGAATGGAAATGTTTATACCCCTTGTAGTTATATAACTGAGATTTATATATACTTAATCGCAATGGATGTAGGCCACTGGCCCATTATGGTTTAAGGCTATTTATTTCGACCCACTGGCCCATTATGGTTTAAGGCTATTTATTTCGAACCACTGGCCCATTATTGCTAACAGTGCATGGAAAAATTTCGACGCATTGTAATGGTGTTTATTATATTCCTAAAGAACTATTTCTTACAGCACAAATTTGTCGGCGTTTAATTTACTATTGGCTTTATGCAGGCCATTAACTAACTAACTTAGTCGGCTTTAAAATATCTGGGCCCACTTTTGGCTTTACGTTTGAGAATAAAAAATATGATACGCTTATTTTACCATGGCCTTGTGCTGTCCAGTTAACAGACTATCTTAGACGGCTTTAAAAATATTTGTCTGGTTAACGGACTAACTATAGGCTTATGCTGTCCAGTTAAAAGCGGCATTTATGCTTTGGGCAGTAGACCTTCCTGAATCAAAAGCCTGACGCGCTTAACTTCTAAAATTTCTAAAAATACTTCATAACCAGCCATTTTTGAAAGGGATAAACCTATGGAAATCAGGTTCGTGTCGATAACTCGCTGGTAATGCGAATGGGTATTTTTTTCAAATCGATATTTTTCAAATGCCGCTTGTATGGGCTTTTTGTTCGTATCCAGCCTTTTTTGTCACCATAATGCCCATTTTTATAGCTCGCTATTTTCTTCTTTTTTTGTTTGACAAACATTATTTCTTTTAGTAATTACAAATATTTTCTTTTAAGATTTCGTTCAAATGAAATATAACTAAAAATTTTCCTTTTTCATTAAAAGAAATATTATATTTTCCTTAATTATTGAAAATGTACTGAATACTGTTAAAAAAAACCAGTAGCATTTTCTTATTCCTGTTTTTTTCCATTCCTTAGAAGTTAGAACCTAGAAAGTTGCATATTCCAAATAAAGAAAGAAAAAAAAAATTATAACCTTAGAAGTCAAAAGAAAAAAGGACAAAACAACAACTCAAGTTTTCATTACCACTCAAAAAACGAACAGCTGTTTATCTGCCAACAAAGCTTCGTGCATCGCTTTGTTCTTCTCAAGTCTCAACGCATCCTCTCTCTTTGATTCTCTTCGCCGTGAAAAATTAAGACAACACACACAGAAAAGAGAAGCTCTAAAATCCATCAGCTATGGCGTTTCTTCTCCCGAATCTCTCTCCTTCTTTTCTTCTTCAAATCGGAAAATCCCTTAAAGAGAGACCCATTTCTTTATCTTCGTCTTCGTCGAATAGCTACGAGCTTGAAGAAGACAGTCTCTTTCCACTATCTCTCTCTAGCGTCCAGGCTCCTTCTGTTCAAGGTGCGCAGGTTAAGACCAAGCCGAGTACGCAGGATAAGTATCAGCACGGCAAAGATGAGTTCTACATCAATCTCGGTTTAGCTCTTCGTACGCTTCGTGAAGATTTGCCTTTGCTCTTCACCAAAGATCTTAATTACGACATTTACAGGTTGTTTTACTCATCTTAGTATCCCCTTTTGGTTATGATGTTCAGGTTTTGTAGTGATCAGATTTTTTGCTGTTGAATCCAGGGATGATATAACATTTGTGGATCCAATGAACACATTCTCTGGGATTGACAACTACAAATTGATCTTCTGGGCACTCAGATTTCATGGGAAGATTTTGTTCAGAGATATCTCACTTGAGATCTTCAGGGTTTGGCAACCATCAGAGAACATGTTTCTCATCAGGTGGAATCTTAAAGGCGTGCCTAGAGTTCCATGGGAGGCAAAAGG
Organism: Cardamine chenopodiifolia; assembly: GCA_963922655.1. Classification (NCBI taxonomy): domain Eukaryota; kingdom Viridiplantae; phylum Streptophyta; class Magnoliopsida; order Brassicales; family Brassicaceae; genus Cardamine; species Cardamine chenopodiifolia. The sequence goes on along the minus strand of OZ000476.1, from coordinate 16,870,547 downwards.
GGAGTTTCAGGGCACTTCTCGCTATAAACTCGACCGGAATGGCAAAATCTACGAGCATAAAGTCGATAACTTGGCTTTCAACTTCCCTCACCAGCTCAAACCTGCCACTTCTGTTTTGGATATGGTTACTGCTTGCCCTGCAAGTCCCAATCCAACTTTCATGTTTGGCTCTGTGGATTCATACTCATCCTCTTGGATTGACTTCTATCAAGCAGTGCAAAAGACATTGACCAAGCAAGAAGAGCATATGCTTGAGCAAGACCATTTCGTTCCTTGCTCATAGTGCCATTGGGGGTCACACTCAGGTGTGTATATATACTGTTACGTTGAAGATAATGTACATATATCTGTGTGCAGGCATGTGCAGATGAGTAGATGTGGTTGACTTAGGTTTTCAGATATCATAAAGCGTAGGGAAACCAAAAACACTCTGTGTACCCATGAGCTTGTACAACTTGCCTATTGAATGTAAACAGAATCCATTACAGTTATTATGTTAGTATAACACATTGATGTTTTGTCTTTAAGATCAACCGAAATTAGATCCCCTGCAACCAAACACGATGTATGCCATCATCATAAGCTGGAGTTTTACCTTTTGTCCGGAAAGATGCAAAGAAAAGGTACTCCCTTTAGCCTTTCTCCCCTGCAAGATTCCGGTAAGCAAGTAATCAAATCGATAAGTAGAGTGAAGAATGAAGAATGAAGAATGAAGAATGAAGATAGTAAATCAAGAGAAATATATATATATATATATATACCTCCCGGTTTGCTGAAACGTCTATATTTACGTTTTGCTGAACTCGTGTCCAAACAATCTCAAATGCATTTCTTCTTTATGTAAGATAGCAATCTAACAGTTTAACTGCAGAGTAGAGAGTCTCAAGCATTGAGATCAAATATAAAATGCACCGGCGACCGTATAAGTAACACTAAGGTAAAGAACTTTACATGGGGCCAAATCAATTTACGATTATGACCCTCAGTTGAGTTACCTTCTTAGTTTCAACATATATAGCTTAAGCCCATTACCAAGGCCCCTGGGTCTACCGGTCTAGTTTAAGATTAAACCTAAATTATGACCCTCTGTTGAGTTACCGTCTTAGTTCCAACATATATAGCTTAAGCCCATTCTTAAGCCCTGTGGGTCTAGTTTAAGATTAAGCCTATATTATGACCCCCAGTTGAGTTACCTTCTTGGTTTCAACATATATAGCTCAAGCCTATTACTAAGCCCACTGGGTATAATTTAAGATTAAGCCAATTGGTTTTTATTATTGGATATTAGTTCTGTATCTGGGAGTCCAGATCCAACGCAAATCAAACCCAATATCCGAAGACTAGCCTCCGTTTACGATCTAAATTAGAATGTTCAACAGATGATATCCAATTACAAATCAATACGAAAACACACATATACAACCGTATCTCTGTGTCATAACTATATTATATAACTCAATATTATCCTTAATTCGAATTACTTTTGAAAGATTAAATTGCAAAAGTCTGAAGCAAACAGAAACAAAGGCTCATCACCGACTACGATCCTTTCAGCCATCTTCAATCTCCAGGAATTGCTGGGTACCCAAATGTCCGAAGAGCTAGCTAGCCGAAGAGTAGACCTAAAAGTTTCAGGCAAATGAATAAGAAAATAGCTGGGCGAATATCCGAAAAATTACCAAGTTTGTCAGTTCTTCTGAAGCAATCTCTGTTCTGTTCTTTTTTTAAGATACAAGAATGGTGATGACAGATTATGCATTTGCATGGTTGTTTTGTAAAAATTCACTTTTTTTTTGCAACTAGTATCCACTGAAAGTGAGAAGATTATAATCAGTTTTGTAGGGTGTCCACGGATTCTATCATATATGTCCATCTGGTCACTCACCTCAGGATTACTACGCCTTTTGATCTTAATCACGGTAGGGTGTGAGATCGATGTGGAACCGCTGCTTCCCTTTTGTGACCCTCTGCGAAAAATTTTAAGAGTCAAGATCTTGCCATTGTTAATGGTCTAGAAGAAGACAGATCCTTGAAACAAAAATGGGAACCAAAGAGCAAAATAATCCATGGATAGAAAAGGCTTACCGCAATCGCAATGAGCTCTTCCAGGAGTTCTTCTAGATGGTGCAAAGGCTTTGACAGTGAAAAAACACAAGAACGTTCACAACATTGTAAGAAAGAGATGGATACTTTTGTATCAATAGAGTAAGGACATAAGACCCACCCATTGAGTTGGACCATCAACTGGAGCATTTAGAGGATCATCATGAACCTGACCATAATCAAGTTGGAACAAAGAGTTCATAAGTATATGACTAATAATCCAATGAATTTCAATTTTTTTCTAAAACAATGTGGTTTCGCCTAAGTGGTATCAAACAAGTTATCCTACCTCCATGAAAATTCCATCAACGCCAACTGCTACAGCTGTTCTTGCAATGCATGGTATTAACTCGCGAAGCCCTCCACTGGCAACACCACCACCATCCAACTACATAAGAATGTATTGTTTGTATTCAAACGATTAGGATATGCTGACTTCAAGATAAAAGAGTTACTTTTCAAAAAGACAATACCTTCTTGCCTGCAGGTTGTTGTAGTGAATGGGTTATATCGGCGACCTGCCAAGAATTAAAATGTGTACGTTAAATTGTAGATTGATAAACAAAGAACATAAGGCCGAATAGGCAACATGAAAAAAGAAAAAATGTAGCAAGATACATACAACGGGACAATTAGCTTCCCTCATCCACTCAAAGTTTCGTGGATCTACTATCAAATCATCTGATAATCAAAAACAAACGGAGTATCAGTCAGCCAATTGCAAAGGCATACTAAAGATTTGTTCCAGCACCCTTTCATGTGTACTATAGCAATCCATTTTTTATGAGATTTGAGAATGTCTACTAGTTTATCTACGCTGGTAACTTCCATTGACACAAAGAACATCCTAAAGCCTCCTTTCGATCAATATCTGGAAAGGAGATGATAACTTACTGTATCCAAACATGGTTCCTCTTTCACAAACCATCACATTTGGATTCCCAGCCAGTCTGATCTTCTCCGCTGAATTTTCCATGACCTATAGCATACATATACCCAGTAATCATAAATATTCCAGAATTTTGTTTGACCAGCTTGAAATACATAAGAAAAAGGAACTCACAGAAGGAGCACAGAATTGTCCTTTCTTAATATTGATAATTTTTCCCGTTTGGGCTGCTGCAACCAGAAGATCTGTCTGGAATTATAATTAACAGCTTAAATCATGAACCCGATAACAGATACCAATTCAAGATTGAAAGTCGGAAAGCTACAAACAGATTTTTTGAGGAAAATACAGTTTACACTCTTGCCTGGCGACATAAGAATGCTGGAATCTGAATTATATCTGCAACCTTGCCAACTGCTTCACACTAAGAAAATAAATAATGCATCAGAAGGTACCAAATACTTGCTAAAATTTCAGTCCTCATGAACACATTCATTTATACCTGGATAGATTCATGAACATCAGTTACTATTGGTAGGTCATATGCTACTTTCACCTTCTCAAGAACCTGCGTTGAAGAATCATAGATGTGACGATCAGTATTCTTGTACAGAAATCATACAAAATTAAAGCAAATTCTCGTTTGAGTAAATGGTTACATCATAGGTGAAAAGAAATGCAATTGCTGCCATCAATTCAATTTTAAGGCCCTAGAAGAACTTAGAATTAGGTTACATAAATAAGAACCATTTAACATAAAAACTCTGTGAAGGTGCCCAAATCCACAGTCCTAACATGCGAATCATCTATATTTAGACATAATCACATGGACATAGAATGAGTGATTAAAGGTAAACAGAGGAAGATACCTTCAGACCCTCAGCCATGCCAGGACCTCGAAATGACTTTGAAGAAGTTCTGTTAGCTTTATCAAAACTTGACTTGAAAACCAGTGGCAACCCAACTCTACACCATTCACACACACGCAAAAAAAGAGTAGCATAAGGAGCTTGTAAAAAGAAACCACTTTGTTCAAGATGATTCAGTTCTCCACTGTAATCAATTTGCATATGTAGATCAATACACATATATACAACGACCTCTAAGGATAAAAAAACTGGAACTAGCAAGTACAAGGAATCATACTTTGTTGCGATGTCTTTAATGTGCTTTGCCATTCGAAGAATGTGTTCCTCGGATTCGATCACATTTGGACCAGCCAACAAGAAGAATGGTTCAGCAGTCTATACACAGTTGATATACGTACTATATTCAAACTCAATTTTACCATAAGAAGCGAACATTCGACATTGTGAAAACAAAAAGGCGAGACTCAAACCTTGAGCTGATTGTACAGTGGTGATGATGCCGCCATTCTTATCGTCAAGTTGATAACCGGAATTCGAAAACCTTGGAGAAAATCCGAATCAGAAACCAAAGATCAGAAAACGAGAGATGGAGAGTTAAGGAATCTGACCTTTACTTGATCTCGAAGTTGCAGAGTGAGTGAAAAAGGGAAGTGAGATCTCCTCTCACCTTTAGCGCGTGGCAAATTGGAGCTTGTAACTGAGAGACAGTGTTTGGACACGCGGACAAATTTATTCTTAGCCAGGATAAGGACGTACGGATACTCGAGAGATTAATTCCATCAAAACGACAAAACTTTTCCAATTAATCAAACAAAAACGTATTGTGCCAGAAAGTAAAAATGATTTGAAGGCGTAAATATAATTTGCCATTATATTTTCAGATAAGTATTAACAATGAGAGATCCGACACAGAACCCAACTAGAAGCAAACGAGGGTCATTCACAAACCCCTCTGTTAAAACGCTTTCGACGACATGAGTGGTTTGGGAGGTGACATAGATCTAAGCTCAGGAGCAGAGGTTGGGAACATCACATATAGCTTATGCATCAATATATCAGACCGAGACAGGATCTCGTTCAGAAGAAACTGTTGCACGATCGGTTTCTTGAACCATTCCATGACCAAATCGCCCGGTGCTCTCAAGACAACTTTGCTGACCTCAAAAGGTGACTCAACAGAGCTCAACATCTGAACAATTACAATCTTCAACGTCAGTCCCGTGACTAGCTTTATACGTCTTGGGACTAGACCGTAGTAAAGCATTCGTTTTCTGAACCTGTGGAGAGTGAACCACTGCTATGAGCGCGGCTCCAACCGATAAGTTTCTCACATCGAGGGACCAAGCTATGTGTTGGTCAAAAGACGATGGCTTTTGGAAAGAGTTTGTTCTCGTAGGCTACTTTCCAGACACATCGAGCTCGGTTTATCTGACCCATTAAGTCAAGGTAGTTGGAAGGACGTTGGCAAAGTATCTAGCAGCCCCTTCTTCTAGTTCGTAATCAATTCCTTGGTAAAACTCTCTGACAAACGTTAGAACTGGTTGCTTCCTCTGTTCTGGACCCGTGAAGAGACCGCACATAAAGGCGTGAGCTTTTTATGCTTGGTAGCGCTGAGGATTGACATCAATTGTCTCTCTTTATCTTCGTCTTGGCAACGGACAAGATAGGCGAGGATTAAAGTGTAAAGCACTAACTCAACTTTTCCAGCAGAATGCACTAGTGTCTCGAGCAAAGGCCTAGCTGAATCATATAGACCATTTTTCATACATGATTCGAATAACTGCCTGATGATGAAATTGTTTGTTTTGATTCTTGATGAACCCATGAACCTAAGCCACTTCAAAGCAAGATCAACAAAAGCATCTTTGATATATATCATCAGAACATCGCTGGCGCAGACATCATCAGAATACCCCATTGCTTTCATCTCTAGTAGTATCTTCCCAGCAACATCAACGAGTCTTTTGTTGGCCAGAAATGTAAGAAGTGAAATATAACTGCTCAAGCCAGGCCTTAACCCAGCATTAGTCATGGAGTTATAGATTTTCATTGCAGAGTCTACTTGCCCCGATCCAGCATGCATCTCTAATAGACACGAATATGTGGATGGTGTGGGTAAAAACCCAGCTTTCTCCATCTCTTTGAAAACCGACATTGCTACTTCAAGCTTTCCTGATTTTGCATGAGATTCAATGATCATTGTGTACAATCCAAAGTTAGGCCTGAAACCTGCATTCTTAATTTCATCCCAAAGCCTAAGAGCAGTATCAAGCTTGCCGGCTTTAGCATATGAATCAATCAAGGAAACAAAGATAGTTGCCGATGGCCTATGACCAAAATCCCAGCATTTCCATGTAAACCTTCATCGATGTGTCTAACCGACCAGCTTTCCCCATCGAATCAACAAGTGAAGAAAACACATTATAGCTTGGTCGGAGTTTCCTTTCTTTCATCTGCTGAAAAAGCTTGTAAGCTGCATCAAGTCGGCCGGATTTGGCCAAGCTTGGAATTATCAGCTCATAAGTTGACCCATCCATTAAACTATCAGTTTTCTCCATGCTCTCATAAATCTCAAATGCCTTTTAAGGCAAACCCTTGTCCAGAAACAACATCATTAGATTATTATGTCTGTGTATCAATTTTGCATCCCGAATCTTGAGCCTTTTTGAAACAACAGCAAGCAACCTCCAATTTCTCAGCTTTAGCCTTTAGCCAAATATCGAATCACTTGGTTATAGGCGCTAAACGACAAATCCCCATGACTAATCGAGTCTTGAACCATCTCCTCAAAAAGCGACGGAATCCCTACAAAATCTCTGACTTGGTTCAACCCATCAAACAACACAACATAACATTCATCCAAAGGCAGATACCAAGGCTGCTTCTTACCCCACCTGAACAAACTCAGCGCTGCATCAAAATCTTTAACAATCTTCAACGACTGCGTAATATGAACCATATTCGGCACAAACTGAAGCTTATTTAATTGAGTCTCCAACTCCGGTCCCCATTTCCACCTCTGCACGACTTCAACAATCTTTGCAACAGCAGAAGCATTCATGAAAGGCTTCTTCAACCCACCAACCAATACATGGTGATCAAGCCCTGGCTCTACTGATCTTATACCTTTACCGCTGTGTATTACACTACCCGACTCATCTAAATACTCTACCTCCTCCGTCCAGCCACTAGATTCACTACTTCCGCTCTTTTCACCACAGACAATACTATGACTTTGTTTAATTAAGCCAGCAAAATTAGGGTCTCTCGGTACAGAACAATCCGAACAAAAGGCATTTCTAACCGCAAAATAGCTCAAGAATCGGATATTGAAGAAGTAATAATGGGGTAACTAGGGTTTAATAGAGCGGGAGAAAGCAATGGAGTCCCGGAAATGGTACTCCTACTAAGCGTGAAAAAGACATTTCTGGGAATCACTTTCGCACTTCTTCCACGGATCATCGAAGATGTAGTTGACGTTATTATTGGGTCATATAATGCGAATTGAAATTTTAAGGAATAAATCCTAACCTGATCTCCAGAGATGGCGATTTTATGTCTCCTCCTCGGCTAAAACCCTATAACCAGAGGCTTTAGAAGCATAGGGTTTTTCCCAAAATGAATTATTAGGCAATTCGCATCTTCCAGTCTCCCTCCTGTAACAAAGCAAACCATTTTATTACAAAATTTAGTTTTAATTTTTTAAAATACAGCTATTATCTAGAAACTAAAAAATAGTAATCATCAAATTCATGTCTGTTTACTTAAAATTTTAACTTTTTTATAAAACCATAAAATTTTGGATATGAATTTGATAGTACTTGTGGCGAATTCACAAACACACAAATAATCCCTCTCCAAATATAGCATTTTCAGACTCAAACTCGGTTTTAATTAGCACTATAACAGTACTCCTCTTTGTTCAAAATGTAAGGTTTTGTTAATTAATGTAAAACATTAAAACATTGATCCTAGCTTTTAAATTTATGAATCTCTAAACTTTTAATTTGCCTTTGTACATGTTTTATATATGTAGTAGTACCCTTTTTGGATCAAATATATGTGTACATGTTTAAATTTTGTTACTAGTTTTCAGTGGAAGTTCTATAAAGATAGAAAGAACAATAGTGAAGAAATCCTTTGTTTCCTAATTATATTATTTTCCAAGCCTCTTAGTCTGTAGAGAAGAGCATCTGAGGAGAATGTGTGAAGCTTATGCAAATGGATGTAGTCAAGAAAAAGATAAATCTAAAGAGCTTTGTTTGAGTACAAAGCAAGCAAAAGTTTATTTACACACAACTTTCCTCTTTGATTATTTTTGCAATGTCAAGCAAGCATATATGCTAATTGGCATACATACATATGTGTATATTCTTGTACTATACATATAATTTAGACACTTAAAAATTGATTAATTATGTCAAAATAATTAAATATGATAGGAATATACACGATGTCTGTAGTGAAGTGACTGCTCTGGGACAACAAAAGTGAGGAACTAAAGTACCAATCTTATTGAGAAACAGAACAGAACCTTATATCCTTCCACAGGTTGCCTTGCAGGATTCTTAGAGTTTTGTGTTTTGTTTTCCACACATGCACATGCACATGCACATGCACATGATACACACACAAGATATATATATATAGCAAAAGAGAGAAGAGACAACAATCAAGCTCTCTTGGTCCTGTTTCTGTGTCTTCTTTTTCCTCGTTCTCTTGACAGTGTATCTCATTGGTTTTGGTTTTGAAGATATACTTTCTCTTTTGGTCTTCTTCATCTTAAAAACCATGGAATCATATAGAGCCTTCACAAGCATTTGTTTTCTCCTTTGTCTCATTCTCTCAATCAACTTCTTCAATCTTTGTGGTAAGCGTCTATCTCTCTTTTTTCTCTATCCATCTCTATCTCTTAAAGCATTTGATTTTGATTTTGATTTTCTGATATAGTAGTAGATGCCAGAAAACAAGTGGGATTTAAGAGGGAGTCAAAGCAGCAGCCAAAGAAGCTGATTATTAAAGCAATTAAGCACACATCATTGCTAGAGAAAATGATGACACGACTCAATCTTGCTCAGCCTTTGGACTATTCTTCATCCTCCAACATTCAACCTTATGGTGTTAGCACAACTCTCACTCTACCTCCCTATGTTTCACTTCCTCCACTTTCAGTTCCCGAAAATGCTCCGCCTTTTTGTGTTAATCCCCCAAATACCCCTCCTTCAACCTCTTATCCTAGTCTTAGCCCACCTCCCGGCCCAATCACTCTACCTAATCCACCTGATTCTTCCTCTAACCCGAACCCACCCGAATCATCCTCTAACCCGAATCCACCAGATTCCTCCTCTCACCCAAACCCACCCGTTACCGTCCCATACCCGCCTGGATCCTCCAGCCCAAACCCGACAGCTCCTAGCTCTCCTCAACCTGCTATACACCAGGCCCATCAGGGCCCACTAATGGCCCACCTTACAATGAGCCAAGCCCATCATCTCCAACGGACATTCCTACTCCGTCTGGCGGAATTCCATCCCCGACAGGGTCAGTTCCAAGTCCGTCGTCAGGGTTTCTTCCTCCAATCGTGTATCCGCCACCAATGGCGCCGCCATCACCAAGCACGACTTCAACCTCAGCTTACTGGTGCGTGGCTAAGCCCACAGTGCCTGATCCAATTATTCAAGAAGCCATGAACTTTGCATGTGGGTCAGGAGCTGATTGCCATTCAATCCAGCCCAATGGGCCTTGCTTTAGACCCAATACATTGTGGGCACATGCTTCGTTCGCCTTCAATAGCTATTGGCAACGGACTAAAGATACCGGTGGCTCTTGCACCTTCGGTGGCACTGGCATGCTTGTCACCATCGACCCAAGTAAGAGAATTATATATATTCAATTAATTGTTATTCCTTTTGTTTTTCTTACATTACTGATGATATTGATAATCATTTTTTGGTTTTAATGTGAAGTCTGATAATATTGGTAAACCCATTTACCTTTGACTCTTATTATATTGAAAACAGGCTTTAATGGGTGCCATTTTGATTTCTTCTGATGCATGAAGACAAAGAGATCTCTCACTTTTCAGTTTCGCTTAGAGTTGGATACGAATAATGTCAAATAGATTTTGATATACGTAAGGTGGTTCTCTCACTTGTAAGTTGTAACCCATCAAAGCTCTATAAATACAAACTTCCTTGGAAATGACGTTCTTATAAATCTTATGCTTAATTCGTACACAGCAATATTGCTTTGAATAATGGAATTAGGTCCTATAGACTTATAGTACATTGCATCTACTAACTACTATCACTAATAATTCATTTATTTATACACACACCCCACAATGATATATCGCTACTTTTAGATAAAGTAAGTAATATACGACATCTTTTTCTTATATATAAAAATCTCCCCTCCGGTAGAACGTCGACATTGTGTATGACTCATACACGTGAAATGTCACACTGCTACTTTTGTTGTTGATTTTTTTTGTTTAGCACTCACTAGTTTTCTTGTTGATTTCATAACATAGATAGTTCTGTTTCGGAAAGATGTAATTAAAATATTCTACGTAGAAACAATGTAATTCGATGTACCTAACTCATCATACAAAAGGTACTTACTGTACACGATCACTCATATCAAAAGGGGTGGTCTCGACTTCAGAATCAATGACATAAACTTGTTACTAGTGCTGATTTGTCACTTGATTAAAGTTTTAGTCCGGCCACTCTATTCATGGTGGACTTGCAGATTCGTTTTTGCTGTATTAATGGGCCGTTTCCACGAAGTATCCATATTCCCAATATCTTTTGCTATTTTTGTTCGTTAAGCTTTTAATTTTATTTTATTTTACTTTTTTCTTTCTACCTATAGAAGAAACTAATTGTAAACAAGTGGTAAATGAAAAAGTGCTGAAATAAAAATGGCAAAAATGAAATTAAAAAAGGAAGAAGTTCAACCTGATTCGCACGATATAAGAAACTCAACTTCGTCTCTCTTACAAGTCACAACGCTCCAACGACTCTAAAATTCAATACTTTCAATTTGTCGTCTTCTCTTTTTTTAAAATCTCTCAAAAACCCTCACTTAAACCCTAATTAGCTTCGCCTCTCTTTCTTACAACTTCAATCGATGTCGAGATTCGAGGATGGATTCCCGGCAGAAAAGCTCTTCGCTCAGGGATACTCTTACACTTACGATGACGTCATATTTCTTCCTCACTACATCGATTTCTCCACAGACGCCGTCTCTTTATCCACGCGCCTTAGTCGGCGCGTGCCGCTTTCGATTCCTTGTGTTTCGTCTCCGATGGACACTGTGTCGGAATCTCACATGGCTGCTGCAATGGCCGCTCTTGGTGGAATTGGAATCGTGCATTATAACTGTGACATCGCCGCTCAGGCTTCTATAATCCGTCAAGCCAAGTCGCTTAAACATCCGATTGCTTCCGACGCCGGTGTGAAATTCCCGGAGTATGAGATTAGTTCTTTGGATGCTTTTGGTCCTTCTTCATTCGTTTTTGTCACGCAAACAGGTGAGAATCATATTCGTTTCTAGGAATCTATCACTGTTTTATGGATTTGACAAGAGATATTGCTAAAAGAATCTGACTTTTCAATTAGAGAGTCAATAGTTCAATGGATTTGACAATGGTGATTTAAGTGTGTGTGTTGATTGATTTAAAGCAGGAACAATGACGACTCCAAAATTGTTGGGTTATGTAACCAAATCGCAGTGGACGAAAATGAATTACGAACAAAGGGAGATGAAGATATATGATTACATGAAGAGCTGTGATAGTAGTGACTATTGTGTACCATGGGACATGGATCTTGAAAAGATCGAGTCTGTTTTAGAAGATAAGCAGAAGGGCTTTTTGGTTCTTGAAAGGGATGGTGAGACTGTGAACGTCGTGACAAAAGACGATATAGAGAGGGTTAAAGGATATCCCAAGTCAGGACCACGGACCGTGGGTCCAGACGGTGAGTGGATGGTTGGTGCAGCGATAGGGACGAGAGAATCAGACAAGGAGAGGCTGGAACATTTGGTCAATGCTGGGGTCAATGCCGTAGTGTTGGATAGTTCGCAAGGGAACTCTATATACCAGCTTGAGATGATCAAGTATGTGAAAAAGACTTACCCTGAATTGGATGTGATTGGTGGCAATGTTGTGACGATGTACCAGGCGCAGAATTTGATCCAAGCAGGAGTTGATGGGTTGAGAGTTGGTATGGGATCTGGTTCGATATGTACCACACAAGAGGTCTGTGCGGTTGGTCGTGGACAGGTAAATGAAACAGCTCTGAATCCCAATTAATTGATCCTTCTAAAATGTGTAAACTTTGTGAATTATGTAACTGAACAATTCGTTCTTGTTGTGTGCTTTGGACTTCTTAGGCTACTGCTGTGTACAAGGTTTGTTCGATCGCTGCTCAGAGTGGGATTCCAGTTATAGCAGATGGTGGTATCTCAAATTCAGGTCACATTGTAAAGGCTCTTGTCCTTGGAGCATCAACTGTTATGATGGGTAGCTTCTTAGCCGGAAGCACTGAGGCTCCTGGGGCTTATGAGTATAAGGTATTAAGCACATCTTCTTCGGTTTAACTAACACTTTTCTTGCAAGAGCTGCTTGGTTTGATCGTTTGTGGTAATGATAGAACGGTAAGAGGATCAAGAAGTACCGTGGAATGGGATCGCTAGAAGCAATGACCAAAGGAAGTGACCAGAGATACTTAGGAGACAAAACGAAACTCAAGATTGCTCAAGGAGTGGTTGGAGCAGTCGCGGATAAAGGATCAGTGTTGAAGCTGATACCTTACACAATGCATGCCGTGAAACAAGGTTTCCAAGACCTTGGTGCTTCTTCCTTGCAATCTGCTCATGATCTGTTGAGAACTAACATCCTTAGGCTCGAGGTGAGTGAAACTGTCGTCTCAATTCTAATTCCCAAAAACCTTTTAGGAACTCTCTAGTTTTGCTGCGATTAGTGTTAATGCTGTTTTGTTTTTGTGACAGGCTCGAACTGGTGCAGCACAGGTCGAAGGAGGAGTTCACGGGCTGGTTTCTTACGAGAAGAAATCATTTTAAGTTTTGGCCAAAATTTGAGGATTTTTTTGAGTTTTTCTTATATTACTACTCTTCCATGTTATCCTTTTATATACTTTGAAATCTAATTTATCTTCGTTTATTAGCATAGTTTACATTGTCTCCTAACATCTATTTTTCTCTAATATTATTTTATCTTTACGAAGTTAAAAGATGATTTGGTGAAAATCTGAAAGATCAGTAAATTGAATTATTCATTGGAGCATTAAAGTATTTATTTGTTTTAAAAGCTCATTATAAATTAAGAAAATAGACAAGTCTTACCAGCCAGATTAAGTTAAAGATTCTTCCTGTAAGGTAGATCATAGATTTAACAACGCTCATTAGATCATGTGTTGTGAATCCATCGTCCTTCCTATAAAACAAGTTCAACACTTGGCTCATTTTCAGAAACGCTTCTTTCCATTCCCTTGGAACCACACTTCCTTTCTCCTCCAAAACTAGCCTATGCAATTCTTCCCACTTTCTCTCCGCTAAACCCTTCATTGATTCTATGATATCGTCTTTGTTGCGATTGTCTCTCTCGTGTATCAGGTACAATGAAACCGCATTCAGCTTCCCTTCTGCGTTTTTCCCTCTACAAGAAAACACCATAAGGGATACATTATCCTGAATCTATGAACAGAAGTTTGTTAATTACCGTTATTTTGTTGGATTTAGACATATTTGTCATCTTTCAACTGTACATATTAGTTAAAACTTCGAAATTTTAAGAAGAGTCTTACCTTAAAGCCTTGTATGTCATTTAGAAGACGACCCATAGTGCTCACAAGCTTGTATAGCTGATTATATTCAGGGCTTTCGACAGTTAGCTCTGGAAGTGGTGGTCCGATCATATATATTGCTGGGAGGACAATTGGTCCTAATGCAAATGATACTTACGCATTTTCCATGTAATTCTCCAAGCTTGGTGTTGACTTGTCACTAGACCACTCAGCTTCTCTCAACATAGACTTGAGCAAATCCAGCCACTGTATAAGATAAAGAACCAATTAACTATGGTCAGATGAGTTGTTAGGAAATCATAACAGAGAGTATAATTGTGTGGGATGATTGATATTTACAAGTTTCACAATGTGGTGTGTCACGGTGCGTCCTTGATAGGTGAATGCTTTGTCTCCTGCTTCAAGAATTGTATCCCTTGGAACTGAGAATATGATCTCAACATGTTCCGAGCAGTACTCAGGAACGCCGTTCAAATCCCACCTGAAATTTGTAAGCGAAGAACGATCATGCTTTAACTAGGGAACACACAGAGAAAAAGCTTTGGAGAAAGAGCCAGATCAATTTACTTTTCGACCAAGTGTATGAGGTTTTCCAATTCTTCTTTGGACCCTCCAATATCAAAGAAGTCGTCTACAACAGTTGTAAGTACTCCACCTTTGGCCCAAGATATACATGCATCAGATAGTTCTGGAGAAAATAGAGTTGCGGCATTCGAAAAGTAACAGTAATCCAGCTTCTGTCTGGTAAATTTCAGTTTCTCCACAATCCACCTGCAGGTAGGTGAGCAGCGTTATAGACAAGTGATGATGATGTGAACTCGTTCAAGTGTGTGGTTATATTAGTAAAACTCGTTAGCTTATAACCAAGAAGGCAGAATCAAGTGAAAAAGTTTAGCTGGGAGTGCACCTATTAAGATGTTCCATTTCTTCACGATGTATGGACTGGCAGAAATTGAAGTCATCCACAGCTAACTTCAGGATATCAGAGCTGCAAATATTGTGCAAACTAACACACAGAAGAAAACAAGAATGCGAGAGGATATTCTGATTAGCTTATCGTTTAATGGAAGCTGAGTATGCCAAAACATATGGCCGACAAAGACCACATGCTACAAAGAACTGAAACAGGAGATTTTACCGATATGAGTTTTTCGTAACTCTGGTGTTTTTCACAGCGGAACCAGTGAGTAGTTTTCTCCTGTGATCTAATGTTACTAGAGTTGCATAGGAGAGAAAAGCAAGAGCATCCTCAACCTGAAAAGGATAAGATTCTCAGATAGCTCTCACATGAAGATTGATAAGCAAAATAGATTACCTCTTTCTCGAGGTATTTATCTCGAACAGAGGTCATAAGCCAGTTGGACAATTCCATCTCCAGATATTGTTTAGTCCACGAACACTGCTTCTTCAAAGCTGATTCATGTGTATAAATTTGGGCAGCCATAAATAATTCTAACACAGAAATTGTATCCTTCAGATATCCTTTCAAAGTATCAGAGAAACCAGATTCTTCTGCAAATGGTTTTAGCTGATCTGCAACAAGCACAGTGTATCAGTTTAACATGTATATGCAGTTGACTCAAATATAGGCTATATTCATCTGAAAGAAAGAGTTCATTTCACCATAAGACACATCATAGCCATGAGAAATCAATAATCGGAAAGCCAAAGCACAAGTGGCCAAGTCCAAACATACCTCTTCATCCCACACAAAGCCAGCATCTGTTTAGAGGTCAATGATAGTTTCCAAAATATCATGAATATATAAAAAGAATTTGTGGTTAAACTAGAAAACCATCAAAACAAGTTTCAATAGTGCTGAAGGCATTTACCTATAGGTTTCATCCAATACGCTTTTGATTTCGTTCTTGAAATCCCTGTCGATTCCTAAGCTTTCAAGAATGCCAATTATACCAAGGCGTGCATATTGATCAAATGGATACACTGTGGGAACTGAAAAGATAAGCAAACTTATTAGCAGTGGAACTCTTTAGATACAACAGAAATGATAGTCATGCTGACAGTATACCTGCAGCCTCGAATTTCTGAAGGAGAGAACAGAGATAACGAAGACATCCATCATTTCCAAACTGAGTAAATGCAGCTGCTGGTGTGGCTGGAGAATCAAACAGTTACCCATTTTTCCTTTGGTGTTTGACAATCAAATCCCAATCTTTTAGCGTTCTTGTTCCCTCTAAAACATAGGCCAGATATGCTTCTCTTCCCTTTGAGAAGCTTTTACTATGATCCAAATCTCTTTTCAGTATCATGGGCTGAACCCAAAGGAATCGCCAGATTCAAATATCTAGCATATTCAATCATCCCAGGAAATATAATATCAAATCCTGCTGGGTTCTGTATGGTTTCATCAGTGACTGATGCAGAATACAGCTCAATAAACTGAAGGCCTGGATTTTTTTTTATTTTGACATTCATCATTCCATGAATCTTTCAAAAGTCAAATAGTAACAAAAGAGAAAGAAAAAGAAAAAAACTGACCCTTGATTATTTGTGTTTCACCAGTTCCCCACTTCTTTAATGCGAAGATACTTGCCAGTGTAGATGATAACAGATCCTTGTTAAGAAATTGATGGAGCATTTTGGGAACTCGGTGATGGAACCATGGCTACCCAACTAAGTATCATACGCCGAAACAGAAAGCTCCACTTTAACTAACATCTTCCTAATTTAACCAACAAAATAAACATTCATACAAACCAAAAGATCAAACCAAACAAATTCGCACAGTACGTCAAACTGCAGAATGATTCCAGTTCACTTCACTCTCTCTTTTTTTCTTTTTAAATACGAAGAACAAAAGTCCAGTACAAATCAGAAAATCTACGAACATGCAAGCGAAAAAATCAAACAATGTCAGGGCATGGCCTTCATATTTCGACCTATGGAGTTTATTTATTTGCTATTGATAAAACATCGTTTTGACCAATGTTAAATTAACTTTTCTTCGGAAATCAAACGGAAATCGAATTCGTGATTTTCTTGATTTTGACCCACAAAAAATTACCGCTAGCTTAGATTTGCAATTTTCAACTAATTGATTTACATTATTTTCTGAACACCGTTTAGTGGCCAGTATCTTAACAATGATATGGCAAGAAATAAACGTTTGGTTTCAACACTATCGAATTAATTTGTTAGCTCAGCCAAAATTACGCCGTTTGACGATGGAGGGAACAAGCCTGATTGCCTGAAGAACTCTATCACTGTAAACCTCCAGCACTTCTGTTCCACGAGAGGTACGAGGGATCTCCGAGTTGCCTGAAAGTTAAACCCATAAGACAACAAGATCATTTCACCGTACACATTCTAAATGACGAAATCCAAAATCTGAAAAGCCTTTTGAGAAGGAAAGATGATGAAGATTTTCATAAGAACGTACCTGGGCTTAACTGATACTATACGGCAAATGTAACAGCCAAGAACAAGCAAATGCTGCAAATGGCCATGAAGCATTCTTTTCAAATGTTGTAACATTGCATTTGTACCTCTAAGAATGTGACATAGCCGTGATGGAACTTACCCATCTTGGAGTAAACATCTACTTCGGGAAGATGATCTTTCAGAGGGTGGGAGAAGAAAAACTCTGAGAATGGAAAAAGAGGACATGAGTTTAATAACATCCTTTATTAATAAAATAATAATAGTATATACAGTCGATAGCCAATTTTTATCTTTGCCCTTCACAGTTCACACATAAATAAAAACACCACGTAAGAAATTTGATTATATGTTAATAAGTTAGAAATTTCTGAAAAAGGTATATTATAAATTCGTTCTTAGCCTCATTAATTATGTATGTGTATGTGTATGTGTATGTATATGGATGATTTCTATTTAATTTTGTATACTTTGATAATGATGAAATAGACGTTAACTAAATAAAAATAAGGAAACGTCAATTTTTTATATTGCCACGTCGTTTACACGTAATCCCTCTCGCATACAGTCAAAAGTACCTATTTTGGCCTTCCAATTTATAGTGAAGAAGATACATTTACTCATAATATCGATCTTCACATTTGATTAGCTTAACAGTTTCTGATCGAGTTTCGGAATTGGAGATGGTAATCGGAGCAGCAGCGCGTGTAGCCATCAGCGGTTGCCGAAAGCTTGTCACGTCACATACTTCACTCGTCGCTTCTTCTCAGTACCGCCAGGTATATCTTTTCAATCTTATCTTTGTATATACATATCACTCGTAGATTCCTATGTAGGCTCCCACTGAATAAGATCAAGCGATTGATGCTAGATTCAGAACCATGGTTATATAACTGGATTCGGGGAATAATTAGGAATGGTGAATTGCGTGTTGTGAGCTCAGTTTTCTCCGGATGTGTTGCTAAAACGCCTATCCAAGAGAAGATATGATGAATTTTTGTAACTTAATGTTACTCATTGATTATCAGATGAGCATGGACGCCGTAAGCGTTTCCGAAAACCTCAGGAATTCTGGTTTATTACGAACACAAGGTCTCATAGGAGGGAAGTGGGTTGATTCGTATGACAAGAAGACTATCAAGGTCATACATTTCTGCCTCTTACTTTTTGGGATGTTATTTGTAATTCTTTCTGTTGATATCATATATTCTTCTTGACAGGTTAACAATCCAGCAACAGGTGAAATTATAGCTGATGTTGCATGTATGGGAGTAAAAGAGACAAATGATGCTATTGCGTCTTCTTACCAAGCATTTACCTGTATCTGACCCAAGTCTTCTCTTCTTAATTACTTGAGATTTTCTTTATTATTATACCTAAAACTGTTTTGCTCTGCTCAATGGTTTATCATCACTTCTATTCACACTGAACAATGTGCTGGGGGAACGATAAAAAACTTATTTCCTGTTATGTTCTTACATTTTATCAAATTCAGCTTGGAGCAGATTGACTGCTGGAGAGAGGAGTAAAGTATTACGGAGATGGTATAAACTTTTATCCTGTAGCAATGTGTATATTTTCTGGTATCTTCGTTTGAAGCTTTTGCACGTTTCTGGAATCAAGGTTCTGATCCACTTCGTTTCTCCAAACACAGGTATGACCTCCTGATTGCACACAAGGAAGAACTTGGACAACTTATAACTTTGGAGCAAGGAAAACCACTAAAGGAGGCCATAGGAGAGGTAGATGATTCAATTTATATTTGGGAACATTGAATTTGCTGTTTTGGTTTGTCTCAAGTGTTGTAATCGTTTCTTAAATGCAATAGATGATTCTGTAATTTAGTTTACAGGTCGGATATGGGGCAAGTTTTATCGAGTACTATGCGGAGGAGGCAAAGCGTGTATACGGTGATATAATTCCTCCTAATTTGTCTGATCGCCGATTGTTGGTTCTAAGACAGGTTTGCCCATTCATACTTCTAAATTCTATGATGCATTGTTAGCATAATTCTGCACCCTCAGCTGAACATTAGGTGCGTAATTGAAAATGTTATAGTTAAATAATTGCCAGGAAATGGTGGCCTGGAAACCTGTTACTTCGCTCTGCATTATCACCTTCTTAAAAAAAAATTGAAATTTTCTGAGTCCTGCAGCAATGCTATATGAGAACTTGGACAATCTTAATCTTGCTTTGAGAATTCCCTTTTATATGTGGAGATTGCTCGTGTTCTTTTTTCCGTGTAATGTGGGTGTATATATAATAGCAGGTGTTTACTTTACACCTCAATTGCTTGACTCTCTTGATTTTCTATGCAGCCTGTTGGTGTTGTTGGCGCAATTACCCCTTGGAACTTTCCCTTAGCCATGATTACTCGGAAGGTCTTGCTTGTTTTACCATTTCAGTTCACCTTCTTTTTTCCTTAAATAGCCTGTCTAGTACACTATCCCAGTAGATTATGTAGAAAAAATTTCATTCAGTTTGATGTGGATGGTTAATGGTATTGCAGGTTGGCCCTGCTCTTGCTTCTGGATGCACGGTGGTTGTTAAACCATCTGAACTTACGCCCCTAACAGCACTTGCTGCGGCTGAACTTGCACTTCAGGCTGGAGTTCCTCCGGTAATTTATGATTTTAGGCTTGAACTATATAACCCACCAGCATCTCTGGTCTCAACAAGTTTGATTTCCTCATGTCAGGGAGATGACCTGATAATTTGTAAAGTTCGAACATGTAGTCTTTCCGCTTTAACATGTGATCTGATTTTATCAGCCCGTCCCCAAACGTTAGTATTGTCGTCAATGTGGCTACTAATCTGATGGATGACTATGTGGCTTGAAAGCTAGTCTTTAACAATGTTTCTTATGTGCTAATGAACTTTCTGGGCAGGCCATCTTTTTCGAGGTCTGCTGTTGTCTTTATATTTGTAACATTATATGATTCATTTGCATGTTTTTTCAATAGGGTGCACTTAATGTGGTAATGGGAAATGCTCCTGAAATTGGTGATGCTTTGCTTACGAGTTCACAGGTTTCGTTAATCATCTTTTTCTAGTTTCTGTTATTTGTATCTCTGCCATTTGCAGTGATTCATCATAAGTAACCTTATCAATTGACTGTTTTTGTTTCTCGTGCTTCTCAGGTAAGGAAAATCACGTTCACAGGATCAACAGCAGTTGGGAAGAAGTTGATGGCAGCTGCTGCGCGTACTGTCAAGAAGGTATGCTTAAGCAACATATTATGCTATTTTAAAAATATTCTCCGGATCGAATATGGCTGGTAAGTCTTTTTTTTTTCTTGGTGTAGGTTTCTCTAGAACTTGGTGGCAACGCACCCTCCATAGTATTTGATGATGCAGACCTGGATGTAGCAGTAAAAGGAACGGTTAGTGATATTCATGAGTACTAAGGCGTTGCTTTATTCAAATGATGCAAAACCATTGATCCATCTGGAGAATTTACTTGGAAGTGACAGGATCCTGTTTCTTTTCCATATGAGATGTACATGTACTCTTACTACTTATCTGGTTACTTACATCCAGACTCCACTTATCCGAGCTTTTAGTTTCAGGCTCGATTTTCTTAGTGGTGCATTATGGGGATCGTCAATACCCTAACACATTATATTACCCATTTGATCTGTGATTGCAGCTTGCAGCGAAATTTAGGAATAGTGGTCAGACATGTGTTTGTGCGAATAGAGTACTTGTGCAAGATGGTAAGAAATGGGATACTCGGCATACCCCTTCTGGATCTTGCATCTAGTATTAACTTAATATTTTTTATATTTTTTCACAGGTATCTATGATAAATTTGCTGAGGCCTTTTCTGAAGCGGTTCAAAAATTAGAAGTAGGAGATGGCTTTAAGGAGGGGACAACCCAGGTATGCTCTTTTTCGATCTTATGTGTCTGCTTTGTGATGTTATACTGTTGAATCGTTGATGATTTTTGGGGGGGGGGGGGGGGGGGTTTGGGGGTTAAGTATGATAATTTATACTATTTCCTATCAAATCTATGTAAGCAGATCATACTGTTGGTACCTTGTTTCTACGTTCTTTCAACTACCATGACTTGATTCAGTGTTAAGTGTTAAATGAGTCTTTTGTGTGCTCTGCTCTGCTATTTGCCGCTTCAACATTCTAACAGGGTCCACTTATAAACGATGCAGCAGTGCAAAAGGTACACTATAATACTTTTCCAGTTTCTGTTTTTTCTTCACACACGTCAATAATGTCTGATGGCACTAATGTTAATAGTCTTGCTCTTCATTTTAAATAATTGCAGGTAGAGTCATTCGTACAAGATGCTGTTTCCAAGGTTTGTATCTTCCCTTATGCATACTTGCTATGCTTGATTTCTAAGCGAGGCAGTTCATATTTTATATTTGTATGCCATTCGGCAAGAAACAATTATCGTATTTCCCCAATTCATCATACTAACAAGAGGGATATCTTGTGTATTGTTGTCTTTTTCTTAAAGGGAGCAAAAATCATTATCGGCGGCAAAAGGCACAGTCTTGGGATGACTTTTTATGAGCCTACTGTTATCCGCGATGTTTCGAATAACATGCTCATGTCTAAGTAAGTGCTGAAAGATTCACATCTAGTGTTCCTCGCATGTTTTTGATGTTTCTAATATTGCTTCTTTTATCTAAAGAACGAACTACAGAAGCATCTAGTGTTCCTCGCATATTTGTGATCAGAAGAAGTAACTTGCTTTTTGTAGGGAGGAGATTTTCGGACCCGTAGCTCCCCTTATTCGTTTCAAAACTGAGGAGGATGCTATCAGAATCGCTAACGACACAATTGCAGGTGTGTCCTCGTGTAATCTTAGTAACCCTTTACTTCTATATGTCGCTCTTGGATAATAAGTGGAAATATGTTGTGTGTCTGCAGGACTTGCCGCTTATATATTCACAAACAGTGTCCAAAGATCTTGGCGTGTCTTTGAAGCACTTGAATACGGACTTGTTGGGGTGAATGAAGGACTCATATCAACAGAGGCAAGACCAGAAATGAAAAAACCAAATTTTCCAAATCATAACCATACATTTGCTTACATCATATAATTGCAGGTGGCTCCATTCGGGGGAGTGAAGCAGTCTGGTCTTGGAAGGGAAGGATCCAAGTATGGTATGGATGAATACCTTGAGGTAACTCAGAACACTCGTTTCGGTCTACTTATCGAACCGATTATAATATTAGAAATGTCACATGAAGACGTAATAAGTAGGTAATGTTATATAGGTGGTTAGTTTAACATTTTCATGTGATTGCTCCCCAACTCCCAACTCATTGCGCAGAGACTATCGATGAGAATCTGCCTTTTAAATTCTTTATAAGCAGAAAGTTTTGAAATTACTTTTCGTTATTGAGTCTTGGCTCTTGGCTTCGATGCAGATCAAATACGTATGCTTGGGAGATATGAACAGACACTGATTTGATTGGTTAAACTTGGAAACTATAAGTTCCTCTCCGCCGCTCATATCAATCTAATAAAAGCTCAGCCGTTGGGGTTTTTTTTTTTTTTTGCATTGGAACATAATAAGGATCGGGAGGAGGTTACTTGTTAAGAAATAAAGATTTGGTCTACGGCCGATGTTTAGCATAGTTTTTAGATAATATTTTCGGGATTTCATTTTATCTATCTTTGTTTTTAAGTGAATTTTGTGTCATATTCGGACAATCTTTGTTTTGGATATACTACTACCAAAAAAGTGGTGTTCTTTGCTTACAATTATTAGCAATTCTTCGAAGGCGATTTTTTTTTCATCAGTATCAAATCACATAAAAGACGTATATGTCTAATGTCTCATATGCCACTGTTTAGGAGATTTATAACTTATAACAACCAATCGATTAATCAAAGTTAATGGTATTTATTAAAACATCAACTATGCAAAAAGAAAATTCTGACAGTTAATGTTCCAAAATAACGTTAGATTACATGGTTCTATGCCAAACTCGGGATTTTACTTTCCACTTATCTTTATTTTTTTATTGGGGAAAAGATAAGAAGGTTGGAAGGAATATATTCATTTTGGAGAAGAAATTCCAAAGCACCATAGAAAAAAAGATGCTTGAAGTTCAAGCAACCGTGGCCTCTATTTTTGTAAGCCGACTTACTTGTCATTTATTTTTTCAAGTTCTTAGTTTGCTTCGACAACAATTAGCTAAAAGTTAAACATTAGCTTTACTTGGTTAAATAAATAAATAAATAAAATAACTTTGCTTGTTTTTATTAAAAGAAAAATAAATTTTGTATTAAATCATTATTAAAAACATTGATCGAGAAAGATGAAAATTTAAAATTGTCTTAAGGCGGATAATTTGCTAATGCTAATTTACCTCATATCACTATGAATTTTTTTTTGTAAATAGTCGTGATAATGATTGCCGAATAAATTAGGAATAATATGTATGTATCAAACTCTAAAGGGGAAAAAAAAGAAGGTTGGTATAATAAAACATATTGTATGTAAATGTGGCTGGCTAAGTTTATACGGTTGGCATCTATCGCGGGAGTTGTATTTTCATTTTTTTAATATTGTTGCCGCAATAAGAATCTATCTTTATTCATCAAAGAGGAGAAGAATTGATTCCAATTCTCTTGCAATATTAACTTTGATTTATTATTTAACTTTAAAAGTGAACAGCATTTTTTATTTGAGTTAATTAAAAAAGCCGCTATTGTAGCAGTGAATTTTCGGAAATAGGTATTTTAATGTGCAACCTCGGATTTTGTCACACAATTTATGGGGAAATGACGTTTTTGCCTAGAATTTTAAGAACGTTTATCTTCTGTCCATAAATTTTGGTGTACAAATTCATGCAATGTTTTTTTTTTTGTCTATGAGACTATCAATTTTTGGGTAATTAAGACATTTTGTTTGGGTTTCATATTTATAACTTAGGTTTTAGTTTTATATTGGTGCAGGTAAGACATAATGTTTGGATTTTTTATTTATAATTTAGCTTTTAGTTTTGAGTTTGGGTTTTTTATTTATAATTTAAGATTTAGTTTTATTTTTGATAGCTAATATATTATGTTTGGATTCCATATTTATAATTTAGGGTTTAGCTTTTTGTTGGTATAGGTAAAACACAATGTTTGAGTTCTATATTTATAATTTATGGTTTAGTTTTGAATTTTAGTTTTTTTTGATAATTTAGGATTTAGTTTTATTTGTTGGTAGCTAATACATTATGTTTGTGTTTCTTATTTATAATTTAAGGTTTAGTTTAAGTTTTGTTAAATATGTTTATAATTTAGTATTTATAAAAAAATCATGAATTTTATGTAGATAAATTAATGTAATATGTTTTATGTACGAGACGATAATGTTTGAGTAAGTAAAACATTCTATTTGGTTGACAAAAATTTTATAGATCAAATATATATGTGTTCTCGTATAAAAAAAGATTTTTATAGTGAAAAGGATAAAATTGTAATGAACAGTACTAATTTTATTTTTAAAATATCTAATTTATATTTTTAACCGTAAACTGTCAGAAACCGAAGATGCTTAATAATTTATGACAAAATATGAATACTCTTTTATTTTATCCTAGCCAGAATTGTGGGATGGTATAATTTATTGTAGAATCAATTTGTTTAATAGCCAAGATGTAATATTTATGGCAAAGAAAAACACCGTATCTAATTTTATTCAACTAATTAATATCTGAAAAATGTATTACCATGTATAGCTGCACAATCGTCAGTCCTACAAAAGCCCAAAAGGGTTATAGCCCCAACAAGCTTTAACCAATAAATAAAACTAAAAATATAAAGAAAAGAAGAAAAACATATAGTAAAAATAAAATAAAGAATAAAAGAGCTTTAATAAGTAGAAGAAGAGGTCCCCAACATGAACACTTATCTTTACACACATTGATGCGTTATCCTCCACATATCACTAAACCATGTATATGTATAACTTAAAAGTTTTTGTTTCATATTCTTCTGTTATTTTCTAGCTTTAATTCCAAATTCATTGACTAAATACTGGGCTACATTGAACATTCCCATGTTTTCCCTTCATACGTCATATAAAACCTACAATGTATTTAAATTTTCTGATTTAGTTCAAATTTTATTCTTAGATAATATTCTCTCTTTTTTTGGTGTGCATACGAATCTCAGCCATATTCATTGACTTATGCTTGTTCTATGTATATATGCCATTGGACCTCCCATTCATATATATTAGATTGACCATTTTACGTATATTTATATATTCATTTAATAAAACCAATATAAACTAAATTATGTGATTAATGAACTAATTATATGATTAATGCAATTGAATTTAGAAATAATATACATAGTTGAGTATATGTATATATATTTTCGACTTAATAAATATATGTATATGTTCACACCACTGATCCACTTCGGAGTACAAAAACCTACAGATAAAAGAAAAATAAATCCCATAAAATTTAGCACTATCGATCAAAAACAGTCGTTAAATTACTATAAATGCAAGACAAAAAAAGCTGAAATTATAAGAAACTAAAAAAACTAGAATGTAGGAGAATGTATAAGCTTTTCGAGATTCAGTTCCCCGAGTTTGAGTTTATCATTTATCAAGAATGATTTTCTCGCTTGTAGAGTCCGTCGTCGTTAGTATTATCGTTTGTCATTTTTTCTGTGTGTTTATTGGTTAACTGCGGATGTAAACCACATTTATAACTAATCATTAATGAAAACACGTTTTGTTGTAAAAAGAAAATCCCACCGAACGGTTTTGGATTGCAGGGGCTATTATAGATTTGTGTCAAAACATACGGTCAATTAATTTATAACGAAACTCATCATTGCTTAGAATTGTATATATATTCGGCTCCTAATTAGCCAAAAAGGTTTACCCTACCATAAATGATAAAGCCCTTTGGGGAATTTTTATTGTATAGATATTTTGTATATATGTGTCCATATACAATTATATATAACGATATAGTCATACTATAAGTCTTGTATACGACTATCCCGTGCGGTCTTAATTGAATAGAATATACAGAACTTCAATACATTCACCTTCGAAAGGTTATATTCTCGTATTTATATCATTTTGTTAGAATTTATTTTTCATTTAATATTTTGTTTTTCTTTAATTTTTATGTGCTCATAAAGAAAATATTTACATATCTTTAATTACTAATATGCATCTAAATTAAGAAAAAGAGAGTGAACTTCCGTTTATAAAAATGGTTTAAGAGTTTACTTCTAATTATAATTTTGTTGATAGAAAAGACAACAAAATATACAAAACAGTAGATATTTAGTATCTTTGATTCAGGTGAATTTTGATTAAGATATTTTAAACATTTTCATGTTTATATATATCATAAAGTGAACAGAGAAAAAAAATCATAATTGTGTAAGAAATATTGCATTTTATCTAACATACCTTCCATAACCACTTTTTATATGTGTAGTTACATTCGTAAGATATCCGTTGTTAAAATTACTTTCTTTCACAATTTTTTGTAATATTAAATTTATTAATATTTTAAATATGCACAGTATTTTTAATAATTCGTGACAGAAATAAATTACTTCATGTATACGTATAGTGTCCTTCCACAGATTTTATATCGAAAACAATTCAAAGGTGACCAAGCTGAGAGGATAAAAAAAACAATTGAAAAAGATAGCGACAGTATCTTTTCACAAAGGAACGACTGTGTACTAGTCTCGAACTTTAATTATCTTCCTTAACGATAAAAAATAATAATAACTAATTAAACCAAATATTAATTTAATTTAATTCAGAAACAAAAAAAAAAAACAAAAGAAGCCAAGAGAGAGAAAAAAAAGGCGTCATCTGATCTCTTCAAAACGCATCGTATTCTCTCACATTTTTGCATCACATTCGTTTCTTGAATCCCTCTTTTAGAGAGAGAAAGAGAGTGAGATAGAGAGAGAATGTTCCATGCTAAGAAACCTTCAAGTATGAATGGTTCATACGAGAACAGAGCTATGTGCGTTCAAGGCGATTCAGGCCTCGTCCTCACCACCGACCCTAAACCGCGTTTGCGTTGGACCGTCGAACTCCACGAGCGTTTCGTCGACGCCGTTGCTCAGCTCGGTGGCCCCGACAGTATGCACACACACACATACACAAATATACATCCATCCATTTATCCAAATAAGTTGTTTTAAAGTTTTTGATAATTTTTTTATTTTCAGAAGCGACTCCAAAGACGATTATGAGAGTTATGGGTGTAAAGGGTCTTACTCTCTATCACCTAAAGAGCCATCTTCAGGTATGTACACAAATATAAATTAGATTTTTTTTTCTTCCTTGCTTTTAATTTTCTCTTCTCTTTATCTTTTTTTTTTCGTTTTCACTTGATAATATAATATTATAATATAACAAGTTATTTGGATCTATGGGGTGCAGAAATTCAGGCTTGGAAAGCAGCCGCACAAGGAGTACGGAGATCACTCCACAAAGGAAGGTTCAAGAGGTGACCACTCTTCCTTTCTCTATCATATATATTAGGGTTTTGATAATATTTACATTTATTCTTTCTTTCGTCTTCTTCTAAAATTTTTGTTTTTCCGTGTAGCTTCTGCAATGGATATTCAGCGCAACGTAGCTTCTTCTTCTGGCATGATGAGTCGCAACATGAATGAGTATATATCCTCATCATCTCGTTAATTTTCTCAACTTTAGTTATCAATTTATTAGAAACAACTCACACATGGTTTTGATCAGGATGCAAATGGAAGTGCAGAGAAGGTTGCACGAACAGCTAGAGGTATGTAATTAACCTATAGATTCTATGATATTTAACTATTAAGACATTAACTTATATCCATGATATATATTAATTGCATTTTTATATTTTTTAGGTGCAAAGACATCTGCAACTAAGGATTGAAGCACAAGGAAAGTACATGCAATCTATATTGGAGAGAGCTTGTCAGACCCTAGCCGGTGAGAACATGGCAGCCACCGTAGCCGGAGGAGGATACAAGGGCAATCTGGGAAGTTCAAGTCTTTCCGCAGCGGTGGGCCCATCCCCTCATCCTCTTAGTTTCCCGCCGTTTCAAGACCTAAACATTTACGGAAACACCACCGATCAAGTCCTCGACCATCATAGTTTCCATCATCAAAACTTAGAGAACCATTTCACCGCCAACAATGCTGCAGACACCAACATTTACTTGGGGAAGAAGCGACCTAGCCCTAACTTTGGTAACGATGTAAGGAAAGGACAATTGATGTGGTCTGATCAAGATCACGATCTTTCCGCAAACCAACCGATCGATGATGAGCATCGAATTCAGATACAGATGGCTACACATGTCTCCACGGATTTGGATTCTTTGTCCGAAATTTACGAAAGGAAATCGGGTTTATCAGGTGACGAAGGGAATAATGGTGGGAAATTACTGGAAAGGCCATCGCCTCGAAGATCACCGTTGAGCCCTATGATGAACCCTAATGGTGGACTAATACAAGGAAGGAACTCACCATTTGGGTGATACATTAATCATTAATTTTAATGTATCTGATGCATGAGAACGTACGTGAGAACGAGATATATGTTTTGTTCATTGTGAGTTTGACTTAGGGTTTAGAGATATGAGACAAAAAGAAAAGAAAAGAAAAGAAAATACAAACCCTGTTATGTTTATCGGATCAGTTTTGCTCGTATTTTAATTTGTACTCAAACTACATATTATTGCATGTTGTTATAATTATATTTAGGATCTATTTTGTACTTATTCGTTGCATAATTTTTTAGTGTTTTTTTGTATGCTTAACTATATATTTTGATATTCTATAATTTATAGCAATTTTTTTGGCTATTTTTGAAAAGTAATCCGCAGTTTTCTTTTATATATTTTTGTACGATATTCATATTTCGCAGGCTTACCAATCAGAGGCAAACAAAAATGTAAACGTTCTAAAGTATATCTGCATAGGTATATATTTGTTCAACGTACCAGTATATATGTATATTACATATAATATGCCTTAAGCAGTATATATATATCCATGCATGAGCGTAACAGTTTGTAGGACAAATATTGAATATTTATGGGTGTAGATTGCTCATGTGTTCAAGGCATGTACGATATTTTAAAGCTTTTCAAGGGCCCGTTGCTTTTTCATGAGTTAGTTATTTCTATCTCAAGTTAGTTTGTACTTGATGCCTTATATATGATTACGCTAGAATGGGAAATCTGCATCGGGAAACTAAATTTTTATATCAAACTTAAAATTAAAGTTTATGGTAAAAATTCATAAGTAAATAAGAAAAGAAGGACACAGCAAGTTATAATGATGATGATCCCCATCAAAGCAAAAGGTTTTTAGGGTTTTGCGAAAACCACATGCAACCAGCAAGAAAAGCTTTAACCTTTGATTCAAATGTATATAGTCACTTGATTTTGTATATATATAATCGTGTGTGTGTGTGTCTGCATCAAAGCTATGTATACACACTTATAGACATGTAAGTAAGTATATGTATATGTATGGATTGATAGCTACAAGATCCTTTTGAAAAGAAATAAAAGAACTTGTCATAAGAGAAATTAACCGACACTGAGTATCTATCTTTGTTCTTTATCCCTTCATTTCTTTTCTGCTTCATATAACCATTAATTTGGACAGATATTTAAACAAAAGAAACTAATATACTTACATTCATTATTAATTAAATTTACAGGAGCTTAGTTCTAAATCTTTTAATTAAAATACAGTACTTGTCATTGAGTTTATTGAATTAAAACAGCCTCTTACATTTCTTTAACCCACACAAAATGTTTGTAAATCAGAAGTTTTGCTTTGTTAATGATTAATTTTGTTATTCCGTGCATCCATTTAGTCACAACTAAATTCAAATTACGGCTCATATATATTATATATTTTTACTGATAAACTTTGTTGGTTTGAGAGAGAGAAAATATAAAAGATCTGGTCATCACTGCAAGTTGGCAAGTAAAAGAGAAAGCTCTCTCAGTCTCTCTCTCTCTCTCTCTCCCTAAAAGCTGAGAAAAACAAAAGGCAAAAAGAGAATTGAAGGAGAAGAAGGAGAAGCACAGAGATATAAACGCACTCCCATGAATCCACTTCTCGAGGAAGCTTCTCTTCCCTTTTACCTACGCCCCCCACACTTCCCTCTAATTACGTTCCTCTGTTGTTTTTTTCTATTTAATTAGATTTGAACAAACCATTTGCTATTCATCCGAAAATTTAATATACTCTATCCACGCATCTTCCGGATATAGATTTTTTGTACGATTTTATTTATATAAATACCATCAACTTCTGTCGATAAAAGATTATCAAATAGATCTCGTTTGACTCATTCATTATTATTGAAAATCATCAGATAAACTAAAAAAAAAAAAATTACTCTACATGGGATACATTTGAAATATCATAATAGTTTATAGAATATTTTTATTATTGAACTAGTAGTGATTCAACAATCAATGTCATGGTGAAGATGCAAATATACAAATTGGATCTGAAATGACAATGATACATGTTTAGTGAATAAGTCACAGTAAAATCACACCAACCACAAGTTAATTATTAAAATTATTCAGTTCTTTCAGTATTTATCCATCCCACTCTTTAACTTTTTCCGCATTTCACATGCATAAACGTGCATGTGATCGTATATAGCTTTACTTCTAAATCATAGTTTTAAATACTAATAATAATGAAAGTTAATGTTTGTACGCATATCATATGGTAATTATTGTGGTTGCTAAGGAAACTAAAGTACTTATAATAAATAAATAAAGTAATAAAAAGGTAACGGTCTCATGGATGGTCTATGCACATCCTTCCATGCAACTTAAATACAATCATCTGTAGGCACCTCATTACGATCTCGACCTTGGATTCCATTTTCTCCTCCCTTACTTCATCTGTTTTTCAAACAAACAAACAAAAAAAGATACTAGTATATTTCTTTATGATATTCTATATTTTTCAAATTTATACTTTATTTTCCGTATGTGTTGATGTCATGCTCTGTACATTCCCCAAGCATCTTTGTTTGTCCCTTCTTTCTCTATTAGTTCTAACTAATTGTCCACAAAAAATTCAAATTTTGTTTATACATTTTGATTAGAAGAAAAAAAACAAATCATTGTATTGTTCAAAGCAAACAACAACAAAAAAAAGAACAGAAAAGAGAAAATCCCATTTGTATATATTTGTTTGGGTAGAAGAATGACATTATCTACAAACCCTTTTGATGATTGGGCTTCATACAATGCCCAGTGAGAATGTTTTTTTGTTGGTTTAACCCATTAAGAATGTTAGATATCCATATCCGCATTTTACTTTGATGATACAAGAATGTCGCCGTGGACCAACTTCAGACTAATTTTTCAAATCCGTAGAGCTTTATAGTCCAGTTCTGTGATGCGTCATCGCAATTTGAACCATCGAAATATCAAGAATTAGTTAACATTTTTTTCCCCCAACCAAAAATCCAATAACTTCTTCATAAAAACGAACAATTCTGATTGTCCCCAACCCAATATTAGAATTTGTCATTATCTTACAACCCAAACCAACAAAACATGGATTTTAAAATTTTATAAAAATGTACATATACCATCAACTAACCCACCAATAAAACTGTTTTTGGTTATTAAATTAGTCCACATTTATCGGGAATTTACATTACTGTAAATATTATTATGATTAGAATCTTCAAATATATCGGCGGGAGGCATACAAGAATCCAATGGGAGGCCAGGCACATCAAAAACGTCGTCTATCCTCCAGATCTCTAAATCTTGACTAAAGCTAATAAAAATTATTCTCTAAATCTTAACGAAATCAAATCTTCTTTTTATTTGACGGTAAATAAACTAAATAAATCTAGAAATGATTTTAAGCTTATATAATTAAATTTCTAATTGTTTTGTAAAAAAATTACATAAACTAAATAAAATAATTATTTTACTAAACAAAAATAACTATTTTTAATTAAAAAAAACTATACATTTATTATCGTGCATAACAACTAGTTAGTTTTTGTATTCTTAATTCATAATTAATTAAAAATAAAATTATCATATTTAACTAAATAATATAACAATAGTTATTAAATATTAATTAAAAACAATATATATATATATATCTAAAATCTCAACTAAATCTAAAAAATTATTATATTTTGAAATTTGAATTAATTTTAAAATTAAGTTTAAATTTTATTTATTATATTTAAATTCATTATTTTAACTATTTATAAAAATTAAATAATTAAAATATTTCATTTTAAAATTTAAATTTTAGTTTAACTAAGGACAAAAATGTCATTTTAAACATAAAAGGTATATTTCTAATCTTATAAATTATAGTGTAGTTTGCAAAAGTTTAACAAAATTTAAGTTAGCCCAGCAAATTATTTCTATTTCATATGCTATGTGAAACCTACAATGTTATACCTTAAATTGTTGATAAACCGCACCAATTAGTTTTTCGATTGTAGTTTTTAAGAATAAAATAAAATCCCTTTAATTACGAAAGAGATAGAAGTGAGAGATATTTTCCTGGTGAAACTAAGACATGTTTGCTAATCATCTAAAAACCTATCATGTGAATATCTCTCTGTCTTTGAACTACTAATACAGACGCATTTACATCTAAAGACGAAGCCAGGAAATCACCAACAGTTCCGAGTTCCGGACACTCTTCCCAGTCTTTCATTCTCACGGTCATAGGGCAATCTCCTCTGCTCTTTCCAACCACAAACAATGAATACATCTCTCCAATCTCTCTTAGAATCGTCAGCGTATGTGGTCCGTTACTCACAACCTTCTCTATGAACCCTACTTGTCCTGTCGTTACAAATCTGTTGCACAGTAAAATATAATATCAAAATTAGTTCTTTGCTGGAAACTCAATTTCTGAACTCTGATTTACAGTTTTTTTAGCTCAGACCAGAGACAAATAATCAGAGTAGCGGCGGAATACAGAGCTACTCTCAGAAACAGAGTATCCATAAAAACAGAGTATAAGTGTGGTACCTGTTATAGAATTCTTGTAAGGAGCTCCGATCTGTTTCGCGTTCATTTTTATCTCTTCCCAAAACTTCCATGAAAACCTCGTTATTATCTCGTGTCATAGCATTTCCAACCGGAGTCTCTGCCTTTGATTCCTCGGATACAAATTGTATAATTGTGAGATGAATCAAAGTGTTGTTTGCGAGCCATTTGCACAGAGCTAGAGCCTCACGGTCATCCGGACCACCAAAGAACAATGCCGCGACGTGTTGTACCGAATCAAACCCATGCGGCTGCTGAAATCCGGTTATGTTCCTGTCCACAAAAATACCGATCGAACACGGAGCATGCCTTAAAAAATTCCGGTTCATCTGTCTGAAAAGTTCTCCGTCGTTTGTAGTCTTCCCATCGATCCTCTGGTGTTTATGAAACGGAAGAAATACAATCGAAACGCGAAGATCCTCTGTTGCGTTATTGATCTCTTCGTGCATATTAAGCATCTGCGTCACGAGTTTCACTTGTTGGATCAATATTTTGCTGTCTTTAGCAAACGAATCAATCGAATCGTTGATCTCTAAACCTTCGTTGGTCCCAAATTCATCATCTCCGTTCGCACTGCCTCCATCTTCGTCGTATTCGTGATATAACAATTCCGATTTCCGTTTCTTAGGAAGCGGTACGAGGTGCATAAGCAGAGGCGTAAACGGCGTAGAGGCTCTACGAGAACCGCTCAAGGCCGAGACAAGAGAGATCGCACCGCGAGCGTGACGAACTCCGTAGACGCATGATAAAACGCGTAATTCCTCATTCGTGTCGTGAGGTTCAAGCGAAGTCTTCTCGTGAGCAAAGTCTTTATCTCTTGCTTTGAGCAAGAAAGACGCAAGGACACCGCTTACTAGCGTCGTAATCACCAAAGCAGCCACCATCATATCATGAATAGTTGTGGTCCACCATTTCTACACGCACATTCAGACAAAAGAATTGGTCATGTGCAATGACACACTATACATGACTAAATAAGATTTATTTTAAACAGTAGAAAATAGCTGAATCATAGAGATTATTTAAACGTACCTTTTCAGAATAGTTTGAGTCGAGAAGAAGAAGACCCACATGGCCTTTAACAGAGAGAATGGTGGGTAAGAAGAGCCAATATTTATTGGGGATTTTCAGGTACATACAAGCGCTTATTACACCAATAAATTTCACAGCTAAGCTTAGAATCACTATAATAACGAGACCGAGGTAATAGCGTTTGGTTAACGTGATGATGCTGAATCTGAATCCGATGTAACCAAAGTAAACCGGAAGAACAAACTCATGGATCGGGTAACTAAGCCGTTGAATCAACGTTCTGTGAGTCTTTCCTTGTCGCGGAAACATTATGCCAATGGTGAAAACCCAAACCGAGGAGTTCACATCGTAGGATTCGATGGTTATAGCGATAATGAGAAGAAAGATGAAGAAAACTAAAGTTTCAGCCTTTGAGAGGTACTTCTCTTTTGGGTTCCTCTTCGGGAGCCATGGAGCTAAAAACCTGTTGAGCAAGATTAGGGTTCCGGTCGCAAAAACAAAGAGGAAGAGATCACCTATCATAGATCCTGAGATGATTGCGATGGTTACAGTGTAGAGAACGACGTTTGTTAGTTCGATGAACAACGCACAAGAAATTGTCAGCCGTCCGATCTCAGATGTGTTGAGTTTCCAATCAGCGATGGAACGAAGGACAACAGGAGAAGCCGTGTTAGACAAAGTAACTAGAAGAACCAAGAAAAACGTAAAGTAATCTTCTTTGATCTGAAACAAAAGGATGAAGAAAAATAATAAAGCAACACTTAGGAGGCTGCAAGCCACAAAAGAGCTGAAGGCTATAGCGGCGGCTTTCTTGAAATTTCTTCTCATGAAATGTAGATCTATTTCAAGACCGATCAAGAACATGAAAGATGATCGTAAAACGAATGAGAAAAAGGAGTAATAATCTGCTGCATCTTTCTGGAGGAAGAATTCTTTAACTTTAGGTATTCTTGAGAGCAGAACAGGACTCAACACAATCCCAGCCTGAAAGAATCCAAAATCGATAGATAACAAAAAGAAAAGAAAAAATAATATAGTCAGAACTTTTCAAAAGCCCAAAAAAACTGGATGTTTCGTGCAACGCAATAAAGAAGTTTCCTTACGAGAATCTGGGCAACGGGACCAGCTTGGCCACAGGGTTTAAGAAGGAGATAAAACAATTGGGAGAAGACGAGAATGCAGGCCATTTGAATAAACATAGTGTTAAGGGGATTAAACAATTCATCTCCTTGAGGTAAACAAAACAACATCTTTGGATCCATCTTTTTCTTCTTGATTCGATAATCATGAGCATTCTTCAAGCGTTATGATGAGAAAAGATCAAGCAAAAAACATTTTGTTGGGGAAAAGAAACTGGAAATGTTTTTCTAAATTAAGAATAAATTATTTTAACAAGTAACTTAGAAATAAAACTAATTATTTTACATTTGGTTGGAGTTGATAGGGGTCTACAATTACTTGACCATCCTTCGATTACTCGATGCCTCTATTTTCCCCTTGGAAAGTGGATTAAGTTGACTGTAATTGTATATTTAACATAAAAAAATTTTACCAACTGATTATTATCCGGTCAATCAACAGATTTAACACCACAATTATTTAGGTCTCTCGTTCCTTTTTTTCTCTTTCACCTTTCTTCGTAGTTCTTACGGCATTTTTTTGGTATTTTTTAAAGTAAAATTTGAGAAGATATTTTTGTGATAAAAACGAATATATATATTTGTAAACGTATTACAGATACTAGTAAATATGACATTATGGAATGTTCACTTCTTATAAGTGAGATTCTTTAATATTTGAGAAATTTCTTAATAGTTTCAGAAATTAACTCAGAGTATTTTGGGCTCGTAAACTAACTAAAACTATTGGGTGCTCTTGATTAAAATAAATAAACTAGTGTTTCTGAAGTAATTAAACAAACTAGAGGAGTTGAAATATAATTTACAAACTATTAAGGGTAAGAACCGAAATATAAGAACATTTGGGGAAATATTAAAATATACAGAAAATAAGGAGTTCTCAGCATTTACGCCAAAGTAGGAACTTGTAAATGAAACAACGAAATCTAAAACCCTAGAAACCCCGGTGAGAAAAAACGGTGACTCGGAGGGAGAGAGAGACATGTCGTTCTTGTATGAGAAGAGCAAACTGGAGATGACTAGTGATGAAGACGCGAACCTCTAGATCCTTCTTCTTCACGTTCGCTACTTAATGCGGTGTCATTCCTGGCGTAATCGGCTATGGTGTTTTGCAGTCACTAACTCCAGTAACCGTGGAAGTAGCAGAGGAAAATAGAAAATAGAAAGAATGGAACATTCTTATATTATTAGTAGACTTTGAAGAACCCCAAGAACATGGAAGTAGCAGAAACCAAGGTGCTTCAAAAGTCAAGTCAACAGTAGAAATTGAGATACAAGAAGTGACGAACCTGTTCCAGGGATGAGAGCGTACTTCTTCTTGGCGGCGTTGATCTTATCGGCAACGGAGATTGAAGGATATCTAGTGATGATGATTCATGAGATTGAGACAACGTCATTCCTACACTCATACTTCGACTGCTTCCGCTTTTCCACTTCCGACTTTTCATATGAAATTCCCCATAGACATATCTTTTTTTCTTCTTCTTCTTTGAATTGAAAACTGAAAATTGAAAATTGAAAATGTTTTCTAGAGATTGTTTTTTGTTTTCCTTCTTCATTG
Organism: Cardamine chenopodiifolia; assembly: GCA_963922655.1. Taxonomy (NCBI): domain Eukaryota; kingdom Viridiplantae; phylum Streptophyta; class Magnoliopsida; order Brassicales; family Brassicaceae; genus Cardamine; species Cardamine chenopodiifolia. The sequence continues at coordinate 16,833,677 of OZ000476.1, read as the reverse complement.
GAATATCTAAAGAAAGACTACTACAACAAGAAACTATACTTCTTGCTTCACTATTGTTGATTTAATTTATTATTTTAAGTCTACGTGGTCAGATGGGACTTCATATTTATTAACTCCACCACATGATTAGCGAACCCAAGAAAAAAAAAACTAGTGTATATCATATGCACTGAAGATCTTATAGATGGGAGATACATATAGCATTTAATAAAAATAATGACTTTCAAGATGGAATTAGAAAAATAATGACTTTGTGATGAAGATTAAATTAGATGTTTTTCTACTATCCTCAACTTTCAAGTTATTTTCTCGACTTGTGCACTCCACCCGTTTCTTGAAGCTTGCCGTACCGAAATAAAACCCCATTAGCCCATAACGTTATTACAAGGCCCAATCCAATCCAGAATAAGTCAATAACCAAGCTACTAGGTTCATATAGTTCTTCTATGCATCTTTGTTCGTCCACTTCAGATTTTATTATCTAATAATAAACTTATCGAATATTTATGTGATAAATCTATTTAATTTAACATAATCGTTTTTTGACAAAAAAAAAAACATAATCACTTTGCAAATTAGTTGTTACGCTTAGTTTCTACAAAAGATTAGATTAATGACGCCGTATATCAGAATTTTAAGCACAATGTCTATCACTGTATTTTTTTTTTAATGATTCAAATTGTATATCTTGGAATCTTCTGGTAATTTTATAAATCAATATATCAATAAAATCTTTAAAGTATTTTATTTTTACAATTGGTCTATGAATTCCTTGTATATTTGATTTGGTTTCAGATGTGGGCCCGAACAAACTTGATTCTTAGCCTATCAGGGCCCAACAAGTATTAAGGATAAGACTGGGAAGATGCAAACAACGAAGGAGTGGGGACGTGTCACGTGTCCCACATATGGGTCATTTATTGCGAATTTATTTTAGCCCACAGGCCACACCAAAGAATACAACTACCAAACATAGTTATACATCACATTTGTATTGAAGAATAATAATATACCTCACCATATGAAGAAAGAACCAATTTATTGATTGTCACGTGACCCCTTAATGACGTGTCTTCTTCATCCTCCTTAGTTTTTTTTTTTTCTTTTGGATATTGGTTAACCCTTTATACTATTTTATCGTATTTTTTGTCCGTAACTTTGTCTGTTTACCTTCCTTCCGTAGCTTATCGTTCACTTTAAAATTAGTCTACCACCATTTAATTAGTATTCGAACTCTTAACTTATATAATTGAGATCAGTAACAACATTGAAAACTATCCACTGCGCTAAGCAACTCTAAAATGGTCTGCATGTTGACCGCCTCGATCAGGGTGAATTTGCATATCTGGCCACGTTACGATCGTGATATATTACATTTTATAATCAGTTTTATAATTTGGTTAATCAATTTTATAAGAGGAGTACAAAGACATTTTATAATCAGTTCAACGGGTTTTTTATAAGTGAATATAAATCAAACGTATTTTTTAGTCAAAAGATTTGACTTTCCCTTAATTTTTTAAAAATATTTGAGATCGGCAAACTCGTGTTTCTTATTTTATGTAACAAAAAGGTAATGACGTAAATTATATATAAAGTGATGATAAATTAAATTTGGTTGACAAAAAAAGGTGATAAATCAAAATTTAATTATATTGATTTTAGACTTATATTACCCAAAGACAAATCACAGTAACGTTCGGATTGTTACCGACGGAATAATCACAGCAACGTCATCACCAATTTTAACAAAAGAAAAAACGTCATCACTGGATAAACCGCTATATATATATATATATATATAAGTAAAAACATTGCACATCATGTAAATACCTCTCTAGTTTTCAGATTTTTATTTTGCATAATGTACATCCTCAACTTATTTGAATATGAATTAGTAGTATATATATTGCAACTTACAAATGGAAACATGAAAACATTTTTCAAAAATACTGTATGAAATTGCGGCATATTTGATTAAACAGATTAAAAAGTTTATTACCATGTGGAAAAGTCAAAAATAATCTGAGCTATCTATAAACGGAGGGACGAAAGACTCGCCGTCTCAAATGCTTCCTGTACAAGATAAACAACAACCAAAAGAAAAAGAAAAAAAAAGGATAGAGAATTCGTGGCAACATGGCTGAATCAACTCGGCCGCTTCTGACCGACTCGAACTCGCCACGGCCGAGATCTCTCGACGACACGATTGAGAGATACATAGGCAGCTTCGGGTGGGCCCAGTTTCTTCAAGCCACTTTAGTTTCTTTCTCCGGCGTTTTTGACGCTCAACAAACTTTCATCTCTGTTTTCACAGACTTCGAACCCACGTGGCACTGCATTGAGTCAGACTCGATCTGTCATCAATCCATCTCCAACATCTGCATCCTTCCCAAAACCGCCTGGTCTTGGGATTTCTCTCCTCACGTCTCCATTATATCCGAATGGAGTCTCCAATGCGCCGACTCTTTCGTTAAGGGCTTACCGGAGAGTTCCTTCTTCGTCGGATGTTTAATCGGAGGTTTGGTTCTCTCAACACTAGCCGATTCTTCGTTAGGTCGTAAAAACATGTTGTTTCTCTCATGTCTCTTGATGTCGATATCAACGATGTTAACCGTTTTCTCACCTAATATTTGGGTTTACGCTCTTCTTCGCTTCGTTAACGGATTTGGTCGAGCAACGATTGGGACATGCACGCTTGTGCTTTCGACGGAGTTGGTTGGGAAGAAGTGGCGAGGACGTGTCGGAATCATGAGTTTCTTCGGGTTCATGCTTGGATTTTTGTCTCTTCCCATGATGGCTTACATCAATCGAGGAAACTCATGGAGGATTCTCTACATGTGGACTTCGATTCCGACAATAATCTACTGTGTCCTTGTTCGGTTTTTTGTCTATGAATCTCCAAGGTGGCTTTTCGTTAGAGGTCGTAGAGAAGAAGCTATTTCGATTCTCAAAAGAGTTGCTTCGATTCCATCTAGTGATGTCAACAATGGTGGTGCAATATCAATGAGCTTTTCAAGCTTACCATTTGAAGAGGATGAAGATGAAGATGAGAAGCCTAGTAGTGTTAATATCTACGCGACTATGAAAGTGTTGGTGCAAAAGAGATGGGCACTTAAGAGATTATCCGCGGTCATGGCGGTTGCGTTTGGGATCGGTTTGGTCTATTACGGGATGCCTTTAGCGTTATCGAATCTCGATTTCAACATCTATTTAAGTGCAGTGTTTAATGCGTTGATGGATTTGCCGGCGAACCTCATCACGCTTTTTCTCGTTGATAAACTCAGTAGGAGAAACGCACTTATCGGATTTACGGCGTTAGGTGGCGTCTCTAGCGTTCTCATATTCGCGTTACAAAATATGAGAATCGGAAACCATGGAGCGTTACAGTTGGCATTAGAGCTAATTTCTTACTTTAGCGCGTGTTCGGCTTTTAACATGGAGCTGATTTACACAATCGAGTTGTTTCCGACATGCGTGAGAAACTCGGCCATCGCAATGGCTAGGCAAGCTTTGGTGCTTGGTGGGGTCTTCAGCCCTATTATGGTAGCGGCTGGTCGGAAAAACGGGATATGGTCTTTCGGGTTGTTTGGTCTTGCTATAGGTTTGTTGGGATTGTTTGCGGTTGGATTGCCAGAGACTAGAGGGAGTGATCTTTGTGACACTATGGACGAGGAAGAGTGCAAAGATCAGCGGAGTAACAACGATATCGCCAATAGTGTGATTGCATGATAAGATGAAGGATTTTAAACGTATGTGTTTTAATGTAGGTTTAAATATTTATCACTTTATCGGTTTATGTATGATCTAACTTTAAGCTTAATGGTACTACAATAAGACTTACGACATACTCCCTCTATTTCTTCATTCCAACATTTTCATATAAATTAAGAAAATAATGTAAATTTCTTTTCTACTCTTGATTAACACACTAATAATATCTCTTTATAATTAATAAACTGAAATAGTAAGGTTAAAATTGAAATTTACATTAAAAATTCGCATTGGAAACAAAAACGACATTATTGTGAAACAAAAATTAAATCTTAAAACCACGTACTTTGAGAGAGACGGAGGGAGTATATATTTCTTGGGTAGTCAGTTTTTATTAGAATGAGTAATCAAAGCATCACTCTTACGAATCAATCTCGTTTACACTGCAGTACACCTGGATTTATGGAGTTGTTGCTACTTGGCCTTTGGTAATAGTGAATGGGAAGTACGAACCATACAATAGTGTACACTTGTTGATAAATATTGCTTTCATTGATTTCAATGTCAGTAAATGAGATAGAATCTAGTAGATAGATATCCAACAGTATACTTTTGAAATTTATTGTTTTTAGACTTAACAAGATCATTCCGGTCCATGCCCAACAGGTAACAAACCCCTTAAACTTAAGGCCCAACTAAGTGGTCTCATAATTCATAAGCCCAAAACTTATGTCCATATGGTTTTATAATTATATAAGCCCAAACAAACTAACAAACAATGAGCTGGCAGGTCACGTGACAACACGTGCTCCATCGACCCATCACTTCCCATTACCCAACCGGTACGGAAGTTGGTTTTAGTTTCTTCCCACTTCCCCTTCGGCTCTTGGGTAATGGTTTTTAGATAACCAAAATCACAAAAATTAGGAAAAAGGAAAAAACGAGAAGGGAAGGCAAAAAGTAGTCGAAGAACCTTTCGCGCTCTGACGAAATTCATTACTTACACTGATTCATACTTTGTCTTCCTCTCTCAATATCTCTCCCCTCTCCTCAACGCAGGATCCTTAGGTCTTGCTCGGATCTCTCCAAGATCAATCGCCACGGCTAATGACGCAGTCGCCGGTTCAACCGCCTCCGCCGCATTCCGGCGGTGGAGGTGTAATAAGAGGCGATGTACAGGTTAGGTGCGCAGGCTGTCGGGTGATTTTGAGGGTGAAAACCGGCGTTGTGGAGTTCTCGTGTCCGACTTGTCAACTTCCCCAAATGTTACCACCGGAGCTTCTTTCTAGGGCACGGCCGCAGTTTCTGCAGGCTCAACAACAACAACCACCGCCTCAACCGCAGCCAATTCAGACGCTTCCACCGCCGCGGCTTCAGCAACTTAAGCCTCTTAATTTACCTAGGCCTCCAGTGCCGGCTCATGGAATCGATCCGACGAAGATGCAATTGCCTTGCGCTAACTGTCAGGCTATCCTCAATGTGCCTCATGGACTCACACGGTTCTCGTGTCCTCAGTGCCATGTAGATCTCGCCGTTGATGTCTCCAAGCTCAATAGGTCTTTAACTGCTCCTCAATCTCATCCTACTCCTCCCAATCCTGCTGCTCTGCCGGTTCCGTCTCCGCCTCCTCCCGAAGAAGTCAATGAGGTTTTTGTCCAGTCAATTTATCCGGAATTTCAAGACACAAAGTTTGAATTATGCTGTCCTATCCCTGTGTGTTGTACGTTTTGGTTCATCAGCAGTGTTTCAATTCTAGTTTAGAAATGTGGATCTGAAATTCTCAGGAAATGGTGTTCGGGTAAATTTTCCGTTACTTTTCTGAGCCTGGGATTTGTTGGTCGAAGAGTAGTAGTGGTGGTGGCTTCATATCTAACTCTACACGTCAAACTAGCTTCTTCATCTTTTTCATGTTCGGATCATATTCTTATGTTGGATGTTTCCTAATTATCCTCTGCTGTATCGTTGGCCCAAAACTAGGAAGCTATTGAAGTGGAGAGAGAAGAAGATGAAGGTGGAACGGTGGGAGAAACATTCATGGACTATGTGAGTGTTTCATCTTGGCAGTGGGTTTTTGGTTATAATTTCGTCAGTTTAATAATGTTTTTGATGATTCTAATTTGTTTAATTGTGAAGCGTCCCCCAAAACTTTCAATTGTAGAGCAGCTTTGGAGCGAAAATCAAAGATTATAGAGATTATCCGTTCTCTGAATCTTCCAAACAATCCGTTGGATGACATTGTCGATCAGGTAACCATCATCTATATGTCTCTGTTTTTTCTCAGGTATGAAGCAGCTCATGGTTATACATGAATCTCCTTTCTTTTTATGGTACAATGCTAGTGGTATCTATGAATCATTTATTCAAGTTATGGCATGTAGGGGTGCTTTGATTGTAGCATCCAAAGGCTTAGCTGTGTGGTTAAATTATCTTCTGGAAACTTTAAAATGTGCCTAAATTTCTGATGCTTTTTATGTACTAATGCAGCTTGGAGGTCCTGACAAAGTTTCAGAAATAACAGGCAGGCGAGGTATGCTTGTTAGAGCGTCTAATGGGAAAGGGATTACATATCAAGCAAGAAATACGTAAGCTTTAAAACTCTCTCTCTCTCTCTCGCCTCTAATTCATTCTTAGCACTTTATTTTATTCAGTACTAGTAATTTACTTTTCATCCTTGAGCTTTTTGGCTCTAGAAAGGATATTACAATGGAAATGGTCAACATGCACGAGAAACAACTATTTATGGATTGTAAAAAGTTGGTTGCTATTATTTCTGAAGCTGGTGTTTCATTGCAAGCAGATAGAAGGGCAGCAAATCAGGTGGGTCTAGTTTATAGATTCTCCTACTAAATAAAATTGTTTTTCTGCATGTTCTTATTTTTCTGAAGTACACTGTCAAAGATGGCTTCAAAGGACCTCCCTTGTAGGCTTTTGGAGTATTATTTGATTTGGATTTTTTTATATTTGTCTGCAGAGAAGAAGGTATCACTTGACTTTAGAGCTTCCCTGGAGTGCTGATCGTGCAATTCAGCAATTTGGGAGAACTCACCGGTCAAATCAGACATCTGCACCTGAATATAGGTTGACATGACAACGTTTATGTGTTTGATTTTAATTCGTCCGTTTCAATTTAAAAGGTATGTTGCTGAAGTTGATAGTTCTTTTTTTTTTTGCCCTGTCAGGCTACTATTCACAAATCTCGGTGGGGAACGGCGCTTTGCCTCTATTGTTGCAAAGAGACTAGAAACTCTTGGTGCTTTAACACAGGGTGACCGTAGGAAAGTCATGCACCCCTTTAAACCATTTCTTAGTTGTTAGTTCTTTGGCTTGTTATTGCTTAAAACCTTGCCAGGTATTTTGTCTCAAAATATGGTGTGGTGTATTGCAGGGCCGGGCCCTCTTTGAGTGCCTATAATTATGATAGTAACTTTGCTAAAAAATCCTTGATGGTGATGTATAGAGGAATAATGGAGCAGGTCTTCCTCATAAAACCCTGTGGTCACTTTAACCTCGTTAATTTTGCCTCTTTAATTTTTGGGAATGATGATAATGGATAAAGCGTGAAATATAGTATGGCTTACTTTTCAGGAGAAACTACCTGTTGTTCCTCCTAGCTGCTCGACTGATGAACCGGAAACAATTAAAGAGTTTTTGACCAAGGCAAGGGCTGCACTTGTTGCGGTTGGAATTGTTAGGGACAGTATTCTGGGTAAGATTTACTCGTAATTTATTTTCTTCGTACTGAATTTCTATCTGTTCAAATCTCTTTTTTACTTTACTTCATTGATGATGCTACAGCTAATGGGAAAGATGTCGGAAAGTTATCAGGACGTATTATTGATTCTGACATGCATGATGTTGGACGATTTCTGAATCGCCTCTTGGGTTTGCCACCTGATATTCAAAATAGGTATTAATGTGAATTTAAGCTTTGCACTACTTAACTGACCACTTTTTAAAACTTCTTTCCATTTGTTTTGATGCTTTAGACTCATGTGTTGTGCAGGCTGTTTGAATTGTTTACTAGTATATTAGACGTTCTTGTACATAATGCTCGTATTGAAGGAAGTTTTGATTCGGGAATTGTGGATATGAAAAAGCTAATAGCGTTGAGCTGCTGGCACTCCAAAGGTTGATGATATCTCTTACTTGATTATTGGTTCTTAGTGTATTCTGCTCCTAATATATGAATTTTTCAGACTGTCCATGTTGATCAACTGTCTGGAGCCTCAACTATGCTCTTTACTTGTACTCTAGATCGTGGTGTTACATGGGAGGTACTCCATGTAACACCACGAGATGTCTCTTTCAGAGTTGAAAACTAAATACTGAAAACTCTCATCTCTGGAGAAGGCTCGTACTGGTTGGGAAGACGAGTATGAAGTTTCATCTAAACAGGTATGCTTCCTCGATCAAAATTAAAGTTCAGAATACATAGAATCAAAGCAGAAAAATAGATTAGCGCAGAATCATCCCTGCGCGTTAAAGTTTAAGCCTCATGGCTTATAACCATAAATGTAGCTTTGTGCATTATATGAGTTTCTATCTGAGTACAGTGTATGCATGGACCCAAGTGTAAGCTGGGGGAGTAAACGTTGTGGGTGGCCTCATTCTTCCCATCTGGGGAACCATTGAGAAAGCTCTCTCCAAACAAGTAAAAAAGACCTTTGCAAAATTTCTGAGACTCTCTCTTAGTGTTGGCATGGAAACTTACACTGTATTTGGATCTTTTGCAGGCCCGTCAAAGCCACAAGAGAATTCGAGTCATCCGCATAGAGACTACGACGGATAATCAGCGAATAGTTGGCCTCTCTATCCCTAATGTAGCTGTAGAAACTGTATTACAAGGTATTGCAAGCTTTTCTCATGTAGTCTGATCTTGAGACATCATGAGATTGTATTCATTTGGTTTAAATCCGACAGAAAAATCGAAAGATTGTTTCGACGATTGTTGAGTTGTGTCGTTTTGTTCTTGCAGATTTAGCATGGGTTCAGGAGATCGATGATTGAGACAAAAAACATTATTATTTATATAAGAAACAGACCCTCAAAGCTTCACAACCAAGCTCCCATGCCTATTCGTATTTTCTTTATTTGAAAACAAAAAAAAAGGAAAAAGAAACTTGACCTTCATTTTTGTGTATATTAACAAGACAAATTGGCATGAAGATTCCTTCCAATGTTTTGTTAAAACGTTTCTTATGGATGTGCTAAATCAACAAGAACATAAAATAACAAGAAAAGAAAAAATCCACAAAAATCAACAAGAAGAATTTTGATGTTTCACAAAACACAACACACAAACTTATAAATTACACAAATGCCCTAAAACAGTTAAAAATACCAGGCTTATTTTCCGACCAGAATCATCAATCAACGGTCGTTGTAAAAAAAAAGCATCAATAAAACCTCTGTTTTTAACAGATAAAAGGAGAATCTGTATAACCATCATGGCAATACAAACCTGGCTGCTGAGTAAATCCTTGCTTCTTCAATGCCTTCCTTGCCCTTGTAACCATTTCTCTGTTTGATATCTCCCCATCTGTCTCCTCCAATATCTTCTGTATCGCATTACTCATGGCTCCATAAGCCTCACTTGGTTTCCCCGGTGGAGTCGCATCCGCAGAGGTCTGATCAGTTTGGCAACCGCTTATCAGTATCCCGCTGTCTGGAAGCGGAGCCGAACCTCTGGATCCACCGGCATAAACCTCTTCTTTCCTCCCAACTTCTGTCTGCATCGCAGGTTTCACATAGTCTTCATCGTTTAGTTTCCCCTCTAGAAACCCTGAAGCTAATTTCCCAAGCATTCCCATTAGTCCTCCTTCTCCATCCCCTGATTGAAGCTTACCTAAGATCACTTTCATGAACTTCTTCACTTTTGGGCTCGAGTCATCACCAAAGGCATCAAAAAGGCTTGGCCTGATTTTCCCGACTTCAATATCATCATTCCCTGTTTGCTGCTTGAGGATATCGATTAAGGTCTGCAGAGGTAGAGATTTGTCTTTGGCATGGATCCTTTCTCCATCTTCTAACTCAATCTCCTTAGTCTCGATTTCTCCCGCCTCCTCTTCGTCCTTCTTTCTCCCTCCAATGTGAAACCCTCGAGATTCAATCGCGTCTTCCACTTTGTTGCGCAAGAAGTTCCTGAACCCAAATCTCGAAGAAGATTCTTCTTCTTCGTCCTCGTTCTCCTTCTTAGTGCTCTCTCCAATCTGCTCCTTGGCTTCATCGATTAAGCCACCACTGTGACAAGAGTCTGAAATGATTGTCATTCTGCAACCTTTAGGGACTCTGTCCACAAGATCCCTAAAATCATCATCTGGAAACAACAAAACATACATGAGCAAAGCTCTATGGCCAATTCCAAAGTCAGATACCAAGAATCATGGAGCTTCTTTTAGTTTTGATTCTAAAACACAAATATATTTCTCATTCGAAAATACCTTCTTTCTTTTTCAGATCTATCAAATCAAATCCTAACTTATTACACCAAAATTCTTATTATTATTATCGGATCGGAGATCAGAACGTCAAATACTGGAATCTAAACAGATCGTACACCAGTTTAGCTAAACTCACCAGTAATCAGATTCATGTCGCAAGGAACAATACACTCGTCGTAACCAGTGTCATCGTCTTCCCCAGTCTCCGCCGGCAACCTCGTACCGTGTCCACTGTAATGCACGACGAGAACGTCGTCTGAACGCGCCGATTCAACGAGATCCGCAAGCGCTCGGCGGACGTTCTTTCCAGTGGGTTTGGTATAGGATTCATCGGTGTCGATGAGCACGGTGATGTTCTCCTCTGAGAATCCGTAACGTTCGACGAGACATTTGTACATACGATGAACATCGTTGACGCATCCCCGTAACTCCGCCTTGGTTCCTGGGTAATTGATTCCAATCAGCACCGCCTTTTTCGCCATCGACGAAGATCTGATGGATAAACTCTGAATCTGATCGGTGAATCTGTCAGCGAACGAAGAGCTTCTTCTTCTTCTTCTTCTTCTGTGTCCGACAAAGGTGAGTATTTATAAATTATTTTATTTTTTGGTAAGATTATTTCTTTATTGATTGATTGATTGATTGATTGATTGATTGATTGATTGATTGATTGATTGATTGATTGATATGTATGCGCGTTCCCACGAATTATAATGTACGATCTGACGTGGCGTCCGTAATCGTTTAATTTTCGTCACGTTATTACACGACACATCTTCAATGCCATTAAATCGGGTAATTAATAATTGGCTCAATTTGTTACTACAAGCTTACAATATTCCAATACCGACTGAGTTTTTATTTATTTAAAATACTAGCATTATTATAGGAGTAGATATTATTGCTTAATCCTATTAGCTATGTCTAAACTGTAAAGGAAAGAAAAAAATGATTAAATATTTACAACACATCCGAACAAAATTGGAAGTATTATCAACAGGCCAACAAGTCAACAACTGTCAACTGGAAAAGGAATGATAAAGTTATAGCCAATGAGAACACTTGCAATGTATATATGCATAGAAGTTTCACGATTTTTATTGAATAGAGAAAAACTACAACAAATGTATGGACAAATGACACTTGACATTCAAAGCAAAGTTATAAGAATAAAATATCAAACAAATCACATAACTTATTCAACACGAAAGTCCAAATGCTTTTGAGAAAACTACAACCAGTATCCAATGCCCAGCAAATAAAGGGAGCATTCACATAACAATCGTTGCAATATAGTCCTGGACGTTGAGAAAAGCCCTGTTTCTTAAGAAGCTTCCTTGCCTTCAAAACAAGTTCTTTGTATGTAATCTTACCCTTTGTCTGCTCAAGTCTAATCTGTACAGCATTGGTGAATACTCCATGAGTCATTTCAGGATGACCCGGAGGACTTGCGTCTGCAGAAGTTTGTTCAGTTTGACAACCACTAATCAAAATACCGTTATCCGCAAGAGAACCATTGCTTGCACCTAGACCTCTTGCTTGTTCCCAACATGTGTCTGCATCGCAAGTTTCACATAATCTTCATCAGCGTTTAGTTTGTGCCCAAGAAACTCTTGAGCTAGTTTCCCAATCATTCCCAATATCCCACCCTCACTTTTACCTTGTTGCAGCTTCTTTAGAATCACTTTCATGAACTCAATTTTCCAACTCCAAATGGGACCTACCGATGCCAACTCCGCGAGCCTAAAAATGTTAACAACCAATAGAAATCAGGACATTGATATCCGTATCCCGAGATAAAGCTGATTAAATCTTATGTTTTATAATTCGTTTTCACATTATAAATACCCGAAGACCTCAACGTAATCTAAGCATCTAATTTACTCACAACAACTAAAACCCTTTACTTGCAACGCACCCTAAATACAATGACCGCCTCAACAATGGCTCTCTCCTCTCCTGTATTGGCCGAAAAGGCCGTGAAGCTACTCCGACAGCCTCAGAAGCCTTTGGAACTGGCCAAGTCACCATGCGGAAAACCACTAAACCCACCGGCTCATCCGGCAGCCCATGGTACGGTTCCGATAGAGTCAAGTACTTGGGTCCGTTCTCTGGTGAGCCTCTGAGCTACCTCACCGGAGAGTTCCCAGGTGACTACGGATGGGACACCGCAGGTCTGTCCGCCGACCCCGCCAGGAACCGTGAGTTAGAAGTAATCCACTGTAGATGGGCTATGCTCGGAGCCCTAGGATGCGTCTTCCCTGAGCTCTTGGCTCGGAATGGAGTGAAGTTTGGAGAGGCAGTTTGGTTCAAAGCTGGTTCACAGATTTTCAGCGAGGGAGGATTGGACTACTTGGGCAACACAAGTGATCCCCATGGGAGCTGTCAAAGGTTACAGAGTCGCTGGAAATGGGCCACTGGGAGAAGCAGAGGACTTGCTTTACCAGGTGGAAGTTTCGACCCATTAGGCCTCGCTAGCGATCCTGAGGCTTTTGCGGAGTTGAAGGTGAAGGAGATCAAGAATGGAAGGTTGGCTATGTTCTCTATGTTTGGATTCTTCGTTCAGGCCATTGTCACCGGAAAGGGACCGATGGAGAATCACGCCGACCATTTGGCTGACCCAGTCAACAACAAACGCATGGGTTCGTCCCCGGAAAGTGAGTTTAGTGATCGAATCATGTGTATTGGGTTCGTTGAATCTTGGAAATGTGTTGTAAAAACATGTGTTTGAAATATTTATGAAATTTTATTAAATTAATGGATAAGATTTTCTGGTCCTAAAAATTGCTGGAACCGAAATAATCCCAACACACCAACAATCTCGAAATGTATGATATATATAGGTAGGAAACATACAGGAAAAAATTTCAAACCGACAAAGAACACTTTTAAATTTTATTTTTATGTTTTTCATTCAAATCATCAAATTAAGTACTAGTTCAAGACCAAACTCCAAATGATTTTCAGAGAGAATTACAAAACATGAAATGTTTTTTCAACATATGAATGGAGCCATTCACGTAACTATCGATACAATACAGTCCCGGTCGTTGAGGATATTCCTGTTCGTCGAGAAACTTCCTGGACTTCAAAACCAGACCTTTATAAGTGTTCTTACCATTTGTCTCAGTAAGTATGGTCTGTATAGAATAAGTGAATGCTCCACATGCTTTCTCTTTGGAGCCTACGTCTACACTAAGCAGAATACTGCTGTTCCCAAGCCCCATCACTTGTCTCTGCGTAGACCTCTTTCTTGCTCCCAACTTGTTTCTGCGTTAAACTCTTCATCATTCAACTTATGTGTAAGAAAATCTGATGCTAGTTTCCCCATGTGGGTTATTAACTGATTTACAATAAAAAATGGTTGGGGAGCAAACACATTTGATTGTAGGAATCCATCTGCTCCTGGTTTATACTGACCGGTAAATAATACTAGTAAAAAAGCAATGCTAAAATAAAGTCCCAAAAGCCGCCGTCTGTGGGGATCGAACCCACGGCCACGTGGTTAAAAGCCACGCGCTCTACCACTGAGCTAAGACGGCTGGACGATCAAGCCAGCACAAAACCTACTGATATCGGGACTGAACCTTCCTCTGGCACTCGCAGTTGAGCCGTCAGCCCAAAGTAGCGTCAGACAACAAAGACAAGAGATTGACTTTGCAGAAACCAAGCACTGAGCTCCGTAGACCAATTAAGAAGATTATTCGTCCCCAACTTGTCAAATCCTATGAATCTCCTCAAGGTGATGTTGAGATGCCAGAAGCTGAGGCAGCTGGTGATGACGGAAAACAGTCTGGATCCCATGAAACGGAGAGCCAAGTAACCAACCGCATCTGTACGACCTGTCCAAACACATGTCCGTAAACGACAGGCTGAATCAATTGCTTCTGAGCCACAGCAAGATAATCTGACTCAAGGGGAAACCAGTTCCGAGATTGCCCCATCTGCATCGAAGAAGGCAAAAGAATCTGAGTTGGCACAACCTGATGCTTCTGAAGGTGAAAACCTTGCAAAAGAGCCAGCTATAGTTGAATCCATGGATACTACTACTACTGCCGCTGATGGTAACAATGAAGAAATAGAAGCGGAGAATGCAGAGGAAACTATGGTAGCACGGCAAGAAAATGAAGCTGAAGTGCAGGATAAAGCTGATGACCCTGTGGAAGAAAATCCAACTGAGACAGAAACCATCTCTACAGAAGAAGAGTCTAGGGATCAGACTGTAGAAGAGAATCAAGATCTTCTTGCAGAGATTGAATCTGATAAGGAAGGAGAGGTTGATCTAGATACACTTGAAGATCTGGACGAGGCAACAGATGTAGCAACCATGATGAGGAGTCCAGAGAAAGGAGAAGTGCAGACTGAGACGCTATCTACAGCCACACAGTCACCTAGTAGGATGGAGACAGCAATTGAAGAAGCTGAAACAACCATCGAGCCACTCCTGGAAGATGACAAGATAGATGAAGGTGGTGATGCAGCTGAGGAAGCCTCTGGTAAAGCCAACAAAGGTGATGATCAACAAGCAGCAACAGAAACCGATCTCAAGCCAGAAACCACAGCAGCTACAGCCTCCTCATCTACCACTCCGTCCCCTGCATCTACCACTCCACCCACTTCCTCAACTACAGCGTCTGCTATTAATTGGACTGAAGCTCCAGAAACAGAAGAAGCCAAAAGATCAGCATCGCCAGGTGGTGGAAGCTCAACTATTGTGACACTAGCTGATAGGGCGTCGCCATAATTTTTGTTGGTTATGTTTGATTATCAGACTAAGCCAAAAAGGCTCCTTGAAGAGAGGTTATAACGGTAGAGAATTCATTTCATGTCTAAACCTCTTTTCTTTTGTACTCCGATTTCTTATTTCACTATAAAATCAAACTCTATCGTTGCCAACGATTACAAATCGCAAAACATTACATACACACGAACCCTCAAAACTGAAAAAAAGAAGTAAAGAGAAACCAACATTACACCATACAACAAAAACAATAGAACAAGAAGCCACTCAGCTTGTTACAAAACCAAAGCAATCCGAAACAATCGGACAGTTTATATTGATCCTTGAAAACCAAACAGATTCTTCTAGTTAGTTCACAGTCCCGGTTAGGTCTCTGTTGTTTCCCTCTTTGACTGTATCAGATATCTCCATTGTTTGGAAATCAGCAACAAAGTCTTATTCTTTCTTCTGTAATTAAAAACGCATTATTCTTGTTAGAATACAACACATAGATAAAAAAAGAGGATGATTGGGAAATATAAAGAGGAGAAACTCGAGTTAGCACCGGAGGAAACCTCATCTTCTTCTGTACCATAACCTTCTCTCTGTTTTCGTAAAAATCGAAATCATCTAATATAGATGTCTTTGTAGCATAGTTCTTGAAGATATTCAGCACTTCGTTCCCTTGTGGCAACCTCAGCTATATATGGAAAGACAATGTTTAAACGGGTATGAGATTAGTTCTTGACAATGACAACAAATTCATTTTCTTGATCCTCTAAAAAACTGTTTTACCTCTCGTGTGTCTCTGCTATTGGTTACAGGCTTGTTCTCATTGTTCTCTAGTATTATATGTCGTAATTGCGGATTTGGTACATCTTTGATGATATGCCACTTAACTGGAAAATAGCCAGTCCACTTATCTTGCTGCCAAAACTCCATACTTTTCTCATAATCCACTAGCCCAATCATCTCAGCTACACCGCAGAATTGGCCACTTGCATTAACCTGAATCCAATAAAAACCGATCAGAGACCAAGAAATTGTCGAAAAACTGAACAATGATACCGCAAAAATCAGACTGCATTACCGATAAGAAAAGGAAAACCGGGCACTTTCCACTTTTATCTGCTATCTTCTTCTGAGATTCTTGATAAGCACTGCCTATCTTCTTGTTCCCATTGAGAGTGCTGGACCAGACATTGTATTTGATGCTCTTGTGAATGTCGTCTTCGCTATAAGATTTTATCACAAAGAAGATTGCTTCCTCGTGTTTGGTTTGAAAGCTAAGGAGGTTATATTGATCCCTTCTGATCACAGAACCTACACCGTTGCTTCTTTCATTCTCTTCAGCATCTAAAGAACAGGACTCACATTCTCCATTGGTAATATGATCTTGACCATTTGACAAGTCACTTCATGTTATTACCATTTTCTTTGTTCCTCGCTTTCACCTTCTCTGTGTCATCCCGATGTAAAGCTCCAGACTTTTTCTTTATCGGATCCATCGGGTATGCAGTTCCACCTCTTTCTTGGTTAAGCAGTGGCAGTGGAGCATAGTTGTTCTGTAATAACAGAGAAAGAGATGAGTCAATTTTTTCTCAGGAAATGTGAAAGATAGAAGAAGAATCAAGGAGGGAAAATATTACTTTTCGCGGTGTTTTAGGACGATCTCCTATGCCGTGACCCGAGAAGGAGTTCTTACTCTTCGAGTAATAATTGTTATGGTTATGACTTGCAGAAGATATGTTCTGTTTCAAGGGTTGAGTATTTGAAGCAACACCATACACATGCTTGTCTCCAATAGGGTCCCATAAATATGTCGGCGATGAAACATCTCTATAACCAAATTGGTTCTGATAATATCCTTGAGCTGCATACATGGGCGAGAATGAAGTGCATGACTCGATACACCAACCGGGCTTATAGGCATATAAGATTGACTTGCATCATAAGATTGAAACCCTGGCATCATGTAGATCAAAGATCCATTTTCCCCTTGCATAACCTTCAAATCAAGATCAAGAAAATGGTCAATCAAAGAACTCGCTTCTAATTGATTATTTCTTGCACAAGAATTTTTGATTACCGGGTACTGAACTTCTGTTCCATAACCATAGTGTCCATTATTTTATGCTTCTCCAACGGAACCATCAAGACCTGTAAAACACACACACTAATAATTCAGATTTATGAACATCAAAATACAGATTTGAATATATTTAGTGTGTAAAAAGAAGCAAAACCTGGATAGTAGAATCCATAGTAGCCACCGTAAGGACAAGGCAGGCCTTGATATGTCTCGAGCGTTTCATAATATGGCTCTGATTGATTCTTCTTCTCCTTTGCAGAAACCTTTAGTGTTGGAACCAAAAACAAAACAACAAGAACACAAAAAACATATAATATTTAAAACATCTCCAAAAAAAAGAATGAAATTCAATCATCTTAATAAACAGAGAAAAGATAATCTTAATTACCATGGAAGTGGTTGAGGGAGTGACCTTAGCAAGAGGATCCACTTTAAGATTCTTCACCATATCTTCAATGGCTGAAACATATAAACAAACGTTCCCTAAGAGATCAGATTCAGAAATCCACCAAGAAACCAATCAATACACAGATATAAGTATCTACGGAAGAGACACAAACATATTTGTCACGGTGGTCAAGTATATTTGTCATGTAAGAAGCCAAATGACCAAAAAAATAAAATCATATGAAACTATTTAATACAATAATCCAAATTTATGGAGCGTGAGAGAATTACAAGGTGCCACGTTTTGTCATTGCCGTGGCCTAAACGTGTCTGCTTCACATCTATATGATTTTTGTTTTTCACTTCTCTTTCTGTCTTTATTTGATTTTTATATATTATATTTTTGTTGTTATATTAAGTATCTATAATAACTTTATAAGAGTGCATAAAATAGCCATTTTTATAGGCAACAAGTATTTAACACCAATATATATAGTTGAAATGAATTAATCTTACTTAATTTTGTTGATTGTGCATCGAGATATACAAACTTGGTCACTTGGGTGTTCATATGATCCTTACTAAAATAAGTGTGCAATAGTATAAAAGAAAACACATATGGAGACAATCCTGCTATTTATTGAAAGTTATTGTAGTAAACTTAAAAGATTGTTAATGGGCTAAAATTGTATTAGACTTTATTAGAGGGAGTGCTAATGGGCCTATTAACTGTTTTAAAGAGAAGCCCGTTTAGTTTTCCAGTGGTGTCTTTTCTTGATTTTCTTGTGCTGCAGACACTTTGGTGGTCAACATAAGTAGTGGACCAATAGAATCCTACAAAGTATCAAACGTTACACTAAACGGTGGGAATTTACCAACATCGGTCGTGAGAAATTGCAAGTTTGTGTTTCTCAGGAACTGTATTCATCAAAGCTTATCGAGCATTAAGAAAAAAAAAAACTTATGGAGCATGGCTT
Organism: Cardamine chenopodiifolia; assembly: GCA_963922655.1. Lineage (NCBI taxonomy): Eukaryota > Viridiplantae > Streptophyta > Magnoliopsida > Brassicales > Brassicaceae > Cardamine > Cardamine chenopodiifolia. The sequence goes on along the minus strand of OZ000476.1, from coordinate 16,815,347 downwards.
TGAGATGTGGTTGTAGTCATATAAACGGTCATACTCATATCAACCGATAAGTTGAGTATGATTATGATTGATTTCTCACGAGATCATAAATCATCTTAAACTTTGGATGTGTTTCCCATGACAAAGCTTTTGAGTATGATTAATTGCTCATCTACATTGTATGTTCCTTTTTGAGGTTGAAACATAAGTTATAATTTGTTGCATACAATATATAACTAATTTGGCTATTTTCTAAAAGGGTAAACCTTCTATTTCTATTTATTGAATTTCATAAAAAAATATTTTTATCATCCTACTTTTTTTATTTTTGGCTGTCGTGGCTTTACTAAAGAAGCTAATTGGTTTTAAGTGGGGAAAGTTGATAGTAGAACCTGTTCGAGATCAGTTTAGGCACCGTAAATCTTCTTTTGTTTGTTTGTTTAACACACTTAGCGTTAAGAGTAAGCATTCAAAAAACGATGAATAGAGAGATTTGATCGTGTTGATAAAAATGTTGCACTTGTTGCAAACATTCTATGTGATAAAAATGTCACAATAATTGGAGAAAATGGTAACAAAAATGAAAAATATATATAGTTTTCTGATTTAAGATTATTATTTATGTGTAATTATGTCTAAGTTATATAATATCATTCTTGTATGAAAATAAAGTTAATCAAAGGACACACTATCTATAAATTGTAGCATTGATAACCAAACAGGATAAAATTTTGGAAGTGTAAATTGATAGAATACATAAGTAATTGATTATTTTTCTTGGTTAGAGAAAAATATAAAGAAAAATAAGAGATAATTAAGGGGACATCACAATTTCTTTTGTCTTCAAATTCAGATCCTTTCCTCCCTCCACTTCTCCACTTTCTTTGGAACTCAGAAGATACTTTATCTCCATCCATTTCTTTTCCTCTCTCTTCTTAATTAATCACTCTCTTTTCTCTATTCCACCTTCTTTCTTTATTTCAAAACATTTATTTTGTTCACCAAAAAAAATTGAACAACAAAGAACACACAACAATCTTAAATCTATCGAATCATTAAGAAATAGAAGAGTTATATTTGCCCAAAATCCTTCATGGTTTCCGGAAACTTCAGAAGGTAAAATGTTGCAAACTTTGGCTCCAATTCTTTTATTTTTCTCCCCACCCCCCAAAAAAAAAATCAATTAAGTAAATATATACACGTCCCTCAACGTGCAGACCAATACTTTTGCTAGATTTTATATTCACAAGACATGAGGGAAGGCTTTAACATTCGTGACACCAAGTAATGTCCCCATTTGGCTGATAAAGGAACTCAAACCATATTGACCATTTTAATAAAAGCTTTAATCTTTTTACTTTGAAACAGGTTTCTCTGATCTGGGAGACTCGTTGTGCTTTCTCACTAGGGATGTTAACGAAGCCCAAAAAAATCCTCGACTCTTCAGAGGTATACGAGGCTGCTCTGAGTATTATTAATGGAATTTGCATATTTACTTGCGGTTTGAGATGTTTTTTCATATTCTTGTGCAGTCAAATCCCCATGCAAATTATCCACCGTTAGATATCGTCCATCCATCTCCACAACCACGCAATCACAAGAAGATGGAGAATCTTATAAAACCAGAGCCGGTTGGGTTCAGCAATCACCACCGTCCGAGCCCTAGTCCAAAAATCCCCTCCTCACCCAACATGACCGAGTCGCAATCAAACGTAAACACCAAAGCAAACAACCACAGTAACAGCAATAGCAATATGAGCTCAAGAAGCAACAGCATTGAGAGCACTTCCTCTAATCCCTCTAAGCCACACACAGGTGGTGACATAAGGTGGGATGCTGTGAATATGTTGACTTCCAAAGGAGTCCAGCTCGGGATCAGCGATTTTCGGCTTCTGAAACGGCTCGGTTATGGAGACATTGGAAGTGTTTACCTAGTCGAGCTTAGAGGAACCAACACCTATTTCGCCATGAAAGTTATGGACAAGGCTTCCTTGGCTAGCAGGAACAAGCTATTGCGAGCTCAGACAGAGAGAGAGATCTTGTCTCAGCTTGATCACCCATTCTTGCCCACTTTATACTCTCACTTTGAAACCGATAAATTCTATTGCTTGGTCATGGAGTTTTGTGGCGGTGGTAATCTCTATTCCTTGAGACAGAAGCAACCAAATAAGTGTTTCACAGAAGATGCCGCGAGGTTAGGGAAATAAAATTTGATTGCAGTAAGACAACAGACTATTATATATCTTTAGAATTCAATCGATTTTTAATATTTTTTGTACAGACTTTTTGCATCTGAAGTGCTATTGGCAATGGAGTACTTGCACATGCTCGGAATTGTATACCGCGATTTGAAGCCAGAGAATGTTCTAGTCAGAGACGATGGACACATTATGCTCTCCGATTTCGATTTATCCCTCCGATGCTCCGTGAGTCCAACTCTCGTTAAATCCTCCTCTGTTCATGCCGGCGGGAGCGGTAGACCTGTTGGTCTCATCGAAGAGGATGCGGCGGTGCAAGGTTGTATCCAGCCGTCCACTTTCTTCCCGCGGATTCTGCAGTCATCGAAGAAGAATCGAAAGGCGAAATCGGATTTTGGACTTTTCGTCAACGGATCATTGCCGGAGCTCATGGCGGAGCCAACTAACGTTAAATCAATGTCATTCGTAGGGACACACGAATATTTAGCACCGGAAATTATCCGTGGAGAAGGACATGGAAGCGCCGTAGATTGGTGGACCTTTGGAATCTTTATTTACGAGCTTCTCTACGGAGCCACACCGTTTAAAGGACAAGGGAACCGTGCGACGCTCCATAACGTGATCGGACAAGCTTTGAGATTCCCGGAGCTTCCTCATGTCAGCTCGGCGGCGAGAGATCTTATCAAAGGGTTATTAGTAAAAGAACCACAAAAACGGATTGCTTATAAACGAGGCGCGACGGAGATCAAGCAGCATCCGTTTTTTGAAGGTGTGAATTGGGCGCTAATCCGAAGCGCAACGCCGCCGCATGTACCGGAACCAGTGGATTTTTCGTGTTACGCAAGCAAGGATAAAGAGTCTATGACGTCTGCTGACGGAGGAAAGAAGAGCAACAACGGTGGCAGTGATTGTTGCAGCACCGGCGGTGGTGATAACAAATCTAACGGTGCTTTCCATGATCCTGATTACATTGATTTCGAATACTTTTAAGCAATTGATAATGACTATACACATTCTTCAAACTATTTATACCCTTTTTGTTGACTTTACATTTCTAGAGAATTTTATATTTTGATTATTGGTTTTTTATTCAACCCTTTTACTAGAATTCGATATGAAATGTATAATTTGAGGGATTTTTTCTTTTTATAAATCTTGATTTTATTTCCATTATGTAATTTTTGTATATAAATTGAAAACGTTCATCTTAAATTCGAATCTAAAATCAAATCAAGTGATTTTTTTTTAAATCGCGGTTCAATCACACAAGTCTAACTTTTTTTTACCATCTCACCAATAACCATATTAACTTTTTCTGGTCAACAACCATATTTTAAAAAAGAAATAAAAGATAGGAATGAAACAATTTGGTGAAATCAATTTTTGGAACGATTTTGCATTAGAAATTATTCGGGTGCCAAAGCCCAAACATTTTTGATATATCTAGTTGGGTATCTCGATAACTTAACTTAGTCAACAAAGAATCTAAAATAGGGAAAAAAATTAGGAAAGAGGAAAGAAATAGCTGGATGAATCTAACGGTTCAAGTTTATCAAAAAAGTCATCGAACGCAAGCTGGACAAGAGTCCCAGTTGGTTGACGACCGACTTTGTAGTTTTAATATTGACCGCTGATATTCTCATGATTAAATCTCGACCGTCAACTGCTTTCATACCTCATCTATAAATAATGCTCCCCTCGTGAAGAATTCATATTTCTAACCTCATGTCCTTTGTCTCTACTCGTTCTAAACGCGTCTCTGTTTTTGCTTCTGGATTTTCACCTTCCATGGATAATTTTTTCTTCTAGGGTTTGGTTTCTAAATAGCATCGGTGTTCATACAATTTACTTGCAGTTCTGTTATTTTAGATTGCGGAGGATGCTTTTATCGATCGGTGATGGCTTGTATCTTCTCTACGCTATGTCTAGAGGCCTCAGGGGTTTCTTCCTCTGAACTCGTCTCTGATTTTTGTTTTCTTCACTACGCGAATTATAAACCGATCGTCGCTCCCGTTGTGAATTTCACTTTCTAGGGTTTGATTTCTAATTTAATTAACTTGTCGTTCTGTTATTTTAGATGGTGGATGATGCTTTGATCGATCGGAGATGGATCTTTGTCACGCTTTTTCTCTTCGCTACGTCTTGAGAAGTGTTCTCACGGGTTTCCTTCCTCGAAACGCATCTCTATTTTCGCTGATTTAGATCCGATCGTCCTCCTCGATTCTGAATTTTCACTTTTCACGGATTATTTATTTTTTCTAGGGTTTGGTCTCTAGATTTCATCGGTGGTCTTCTTATTCATGTTATTTACTTCTGTTTTTTTAGATCCTGGAGATGCTATGATCGATCGGTGATGGATTTGGTTGATCGTTATCTCGTGTTTTCTCTTTCTCTCTTTGATTCAGATCGTCGAGGCACTGGGATTGCTGTGATAAATCTTTCTTGTCGTCTATCTCTTTAGGTTTCTTCTGATTTCTCGCGCTACTTCTTTTTAATTTTCTCGATTGACTTCTCTGTTAGAACCACAACTTCCTCTGTTCTAATCCGTCTCAGTTTGTCTCGAAGGATGTATTTGCTCTGTCGTCGCTCCTTGTTACCTCTTGGCGGTTTCTTATTTCATTTAGTTTTCTAGTTAGGGTTCTTATATTACTTGATGATTTCTTTTCTGCATTTTTGGAGAACTTTTCGTTTTATATAGAGGGTTCAAGGAATTGTGGGAAGGAAGAATGGTTTGCGTATAATTTCGGGGTTTCTAGTTGCTTCGCATCTATAAACCTTTTTGACTATAGTTCGTTTGTGCGTTTGTGGATGGAATCCCCTAAGAAGGGTTAGAATGGCAGTTCCTGATCTTTGGGAGGTACCAAATAAATGACTACTTGAGTCGGGGTTTTGAGCGTAAAGATTCCACTAGTTTGATTTAATATTGGCTATTGTTGGTGAGGTATGATTTGTCCTTTGTTTTTGATTGTGTGTTTCCAGATTTTCTTCATCAATCACTTCACTGTTTTGGACACATTCAAATGATCATAAATTCCTTCCAAACGAGTTTGTTCTTATAGTTTGTCCTTTTTAAGTAGTTGTTGTATTGAATATTCTTTAAGACTCTTAGGATTGCTAACTTTGACCTCCTCTGATGCAGAAGGCTCGACCTGTCGTTTATTCAGGTTTTTCGTTCCTCTTTCCATTTGGGATCTGTCAGCAATCTGTTTTGTGACATACATACTCTTGAGTATGTAGAATTTGGGCTTCTGAGTTTTGGACTGTGCCACTTGGGAGTCTTCAACATGACTGGACTTGTTATTGAATGCTTCAGGTTAACTGTAGTGCTTGCTGACCTTCCTGGCAGTTCTGTTGTAAGCCTAAGGCCCTGTCTTTTGTTATAGATAGCCGATGTTCTTAATCTATTTCTAGTGTTCGTTCCTACTATCACATGTTTGTGTCGGTGACTTCTTTGTATGCAAAGTGCTCTCCTTTATAGATTTGAGGATGCAAAGGTGGCAAGCTTTTGATCTACAGTTTTTTTCTGTTACCTCTTTGGTGCTTTCTTCTTTTCCCTCTTTTTAGTTACTAAACTAGGCATTGATGTGATCAGTTTTCTTAAATGCTAATCACGTCTGCTTGGGATTGTGGTTTCTCTTTCATGAAGCCATTATTTTCTTATAGGAATTTGGATGGTGCAAGTGGAGGTTCTATTTCAATCCATTTACCTTGATTCCCTATATCGCATCGGGAGTTTTGCTAATCAAGTCTGCATAGTTGTCTGAATAGAACACTTGGAGCCTCTTTTCTTTGGTTGATTCAGGTGTCATGATCTACTCTTTCCATGAGGTTTTATTCTTGGGTTTCTTGGAGCCTCTTATCTTTGGTTGATTCAGGTGTCATGATCTACTCTTTCCATGAGGTTTTATTCTTGGGTTTCTTGGAGCCTCTTATCTTTGGTTGATTCAGGTGTCATGATCTACTCTTTCCATGAGGTTTTATTCTTGGGTTTCTTTGGGTTTTTTTGTTACCCCTCTGTCCATTTTTTAATTACATCTGATTGTTATAGTTTACTGGGTTTGGAAGAGAAGTAAGCAAGAGTTCCTCACTGGTTGCCTCGAGGAAAGATCTCAACTGACGGTTTCCCATCCTTCTTGCTTATGATTTTAAAAGGCTACTTCTTTCTCTGGGTCTATGTCATTTATTTTGGTATATTTCAAGGTTTTTACTTTTCCTTTTTGTTATGATTTGTCCCCTGTGTCTTACTGTTGTTTTCCAGATTTTCTTCATCACCCACTTTACTCCGAACCTCTGCGGTGTACATGTATTCAGATGAAAGATGATCATAAATTCCATGTAAAAGTGTTTGTACTTTTCTTTGTCCCTCAAGATGGTTATGTGTAATAAAGTAGTTTTTGTACTGAACATCTTCAAGTCGGAGTTCCTCTTACGCAGAAGGCTATACAAGTCTGTTGGTTTTACATACTTGTTGGATTTTAAGGCATGATTTACTTCCTGAGCTTTGAACTGTGACAGTGGGGAGTATTAACATGGTTAGTATTAACATGGTTAGTACTTGTTATTTGATGTTTTCTGTTAGCAGTATAATGTTACTCTTTATCCTTGTTACGCTGGCATTTCTGCTTTTCTTTTACCAACTCTCTTTGTTATAGGTAGTTCAGGTTACTACTTGGTCTCTTCCCCGATTATCTAATGCTCCCAAGGTTTGATCCGGTATGTTGAAAAGTGCAAAGAAGGCAAGTTCCATATGATTTATTTGCGTCTAAAGATGGAATTGTATCGACAGTCTTCTCTCTTACCTGTGGTTGTTTTTTTCTTTTCCCTGTTTTTGTTACTACTATATTTCATGGAGATGGTCGGATTCTCTTTCTATGTGAACTTAATTATTTTGGCATAGGAATATGGATTATGCAAAGTGGAAGTTCTGTTTCTGCATGCTTGCCTAGACTAGCTAAACATCATGAGTTTGTGAGTTGGCTTTTTGTTTGTTTTTTACTTCTGGTGTAGATTGTCAAGGAAGAAAAAACTGAATTTCAATCATCTACAAGGTTGTCTCAACACAGGGATGAGCTATCATCTCTGATGAATTCATGTGTAATGAGCTATTTTTATTCTGGGGTTTGATTCTTAGATTTCTCTGGCTTCTGAATTACTTGTCATTGTTATAGCTCACTGGGTTTTCAGCAGTAGGAAGCTTCCAGTTCCACACGGGTTGCCTCAAGGAATTGTCTCAATTGACGGTGCCCCATCCTCTTTTTTCTTTTGTTTCTGATTTTACCAGTCTGTAGTAGATTTTGATATCACGTCTTATGCTGCTCACTGAAGGTAAATATTTACATGCTATAGATTTCGAGGATTCAATACTCTTGGGTTGGTCTGTTTCTCCAGTGAAACAAGGTAACATTGAAGGTTCTTCTGAGTTTTCCTTTGGTTTTTGTTTGGACAATCTTCTATTGTATGGTCCTGGATGATTAGTTGGCTGGGGTGGTTGAAGCTCTGTAGGTTTACTTCTCTGAAGGTGGTTACCATACTGGTTCTTGTGAGTTTGAGGATTCAAGGTTTCATCTGTAGTTTTTTTGTAGGTTCTTCCACACTGGTTTTAAGTATTTAGGATTGTTGATGGTAGCAGCGCTTCACATTTCTTGCCATTGTTGGTATTTGGTTGGAAATGAATCTTGTGATTTTGGGGAATGTATGGTGTGCTAGTACATGTACATATATTAACGCATTATTTCGTGTTGGGGATTTGTGTTGCTCTTATGCACTGCTAATGAAGGAGTATGCTGGTACTGTGACCTCTTGGGGGACTCATACAAGGTGAGAGTGTCTTGGGTTTGATGATAATGCTCCTTACTTTTGACTTCTGAGATTTCTTTCTTCCTCGACTGTGGCCTGTTTTAATGGTCTTGTAGACATCTGATAATGGAGTCGTCTCTTGATTTTAAATTTTGGTGATGGATCATGTTTTCAGTGGATTTCAGGTGAGGCATACTCTTATGGATTCTTCTTAAGAACGTTCTCAGGTTAGTCAGTGAAAATTGAGAACATGACCTTATTTCTGGTGAAAAGGTTGACGTTTGCAATAGATTGTTGGATTGTTACCTCCAAATCCTGGTCTCTCTCTTGCTTTCCTAGATCAGCCAAGGGACCTCTGCCTTATGGTTACTTTTATTTAGCTTCTAAGACTGGGGAAATGATTTTTCCTTAACATCTCATCTCTTGAATCTTGAGCCATAATTTGGTTTGTCATGTCATGACTTGTGGCAGTTCTCTTCACACAATGAAGCCTACGTTGGGGTTGAAGGTTGTGAAGTCCTGGGAAGCAAGTTCACCTGAAGTTGATTTTATTACTGAAATAAGGTTGTGTTTTCCCTCATCTTTTGAGAATTTTTGACTACTTGAAACACAACTATTTGTTTAAGAATTGTGAGGGTCTATCTTGATGCAGGAGCGAGGAGTCGAAGCTTATCAAGGAGCTTGTTCAGGATCTTTCAAAGGGGTTATTCTCACCGGTGTCTTCAAGTGATACTGGTGACTTGATAGGAATGAGAGAACACATGAGAATTGTAAATCCTTTGATGAGCGTATGTTCTAATGATGTCCGAATGATCGGAATCTGGGGAATGGGAGGTATAGGTATAACCAAGATCGCAAAATATGTCTACAACTTCTTCTTGAACAAGTTCGATGGTGCTTGCCTATTAGAGAATGTGAAAAGAGACTTTAAACAAAATGATCCATCACATTTACGTGAGAAGATCTCGTCAGATATCTTCCGCAAGAAAGACACAAATACTTGGAATAGAGACTCCCATGTGATGAAGGAACGATTATGTGGCAAAAAGATTCTTATTGTCCTCGATGATGTAGACGACATACAACAGCTCGAAGAATTGGCTGGGAAACCTGAATGATTTGGACCAGGAAGCAGAATCATTATAACCACTCGAGACAGACCTACATGATGTGGACCGGAACGTATCTATGAAGTGATGCCTCTGAGCAATATCCAAGCACTTCAGCTCTTTAGCAAACATGCCTTCAAACAGCCTCTTCCAAGTGAAGATTATAGAGAGCTCTTCGTAGATGTGGAACAGCTTGGTGGTCTTCCCCTAGCTCTTCAAGTCGTTGGGGGATCTCGACATGTCTAAAGGAAGTGACCTTAACATAGCCCCTGGAATGTTTAGGAGGCAGCCAAATCTCAAACTGCTTAAATTTTACACCAATTCCAGCATTGTAGAGAGTAGGACAAGGATGCTAGATTGTCTTGACTACCTCCCTAGTCTGCGTTATCTTCGCTGGGATGCTTATAATCTTAAATCTTTGCCATCTCAGTTTTGTATTGCCTCTTTAGTTGAACTCAACCTCTCTCACAGCTCAATAGAAACAGTTTGGAATGGAACTCAGGTTCAGTATCCACAGGAGTTCTCTTGTTATCCTCTTGAATGAATCTTGCTGATAGCTATCTTCTTCACTATTTCTTTTCTATGTTATTATGGTGCAGCAGGACCTTGCAAACTTACGGAGCCTGAACCTCACAGGCTGCAAGCACCTTACCGAGTTTCAAGACCTTTCGAAGGCAACTAATCTTGAGACTCTTAAGCTCTCCAATTGTGATAACTTGGTGGAGATCCCTGACTCCTCTCTTAGACAACTCAACAAACACGTTCACCTAAAACTGAGCGACTGCAAGAAATTAAAGAGGCTCCCAAACAATTTCAACTTAAAATCCCTCAGGTTTCTTTGTCTGAACGGGTGCTCTAGCCTAGAAGAGTTTCCATTTACCTCAGAAACCAGCGAGAAGTTGCTGCTGAACGAGACAACTATTCAACAAGTACCACCATCAATCGAACGCCTCTCTAGTCTCAAAGAGCTACGCCTCTCTGACTGCAAGAGACTGTTAAATCTCCCCGACAGCATCAAGAACCTCACCTCAAGTGCCTCACTGATCTCGGCGTCGCAAACTGTCCTAACGTAACGTCGTTCCCAGAAGTCGGAGCAAATATACAATGGTTGAATCTGAACAGAACAGGCATAGAAGCAGTGCCTTCAACGGTAGGGGAAAAATCGGAGCTTCGTTACCTCAATATGTCTGGCTGTGGCAAGCTCGTGAACCTTCCTCCAACGGTAAGGAAACTGGCACAGCTTAACTACTTGTATCTTCGTGGTTGCACCAATATTGGAGTCTCCTGAGCTCGCTAGTACCAACACAATGAAAGCATTGGACTTACATGGAACATCGATAGCAGATCAACTGGTTGACTCCAAGAGTGAAGAGGCTCCTCGGTGTGAAGTACCCGTCATTGGACGGTTCTTTATGAAGCAAGTTCGAGCAGTCATCAACAAGCGTAAATCCAACAGATGATAAGTATCAAAACAGAGTCCTTTTGGCTTACTTAGGACACGTAGCCAACAAGATGGGTCTAGACTTCTGAAGAAGTGCCACGTAAAGCTACGTCTTGGGCAGGTGGCAGGTTTTAAGAGCATGGCTTGACGGTATAAATAAGTTTTGGTGGGGAAAAAAGGAGAAATGAATAAGAGAGATTGGTAACAATGTCGGGAGCACAAGGAGCAGAGCCGATGGGGTCAAGAACGGCGACAACGTACGAGTCGGTGGAAGGAGGACAGAACAAGACGAAGCTTGATATAAGGTCAAAGGAAGACGAAGGTGGGATTCAAGTTGATAAGATCCAAGATAAGGTCTCTGATGCTGCTGGTCTCGGTGGACCTGTCTTTGGTGCAGGTAAAGACAACAAGAAGCAGGATCTTGGTGTTACCGGCACCGGCTAGATAGATCTCTGTAAAATCTGGGCATATATGTGCATCTACAGTACCATCATGTAATGATACAGTTTGTTTAAGAATAAAAAAATCATCAATAAAGTCTTCTGGGGAAAAGGATGCGAGTAGACTATTGAAGTTCTTCCGGGACTAAGTCTATCAACTTCACCATCTCCAACCAAAATTCAATTACAAAAAAGAAAAAAAAAACAGAACAATCTAATAGTTATGGGCCTCTGCTTTAATTAAAAAACAGTCTACATGATTTGGGCAAATACTTTCACTGATGGACTATTGAATTGGGCTCCATCCAGGTCCAGATAAATGTTTTTGGTCTAAATTACAGCCCACACGTTATAATCTGTTGAGAATTAGTATCGATTTTGATTAATCGATGTTAAATCAATTTGATTAATCGATGTTAAATCAATTTGACGATATATTTAATATGTTAATCAATAAAAACAGTTAATATCGATATAATTAAAAAAAATTATATGAAAATCGTGAAAACTTTATCTGAAACACAAAAATGATTGATAACAATATATTTTAGAAAAAAGAATTATAAAAGTTTATTTCAACAGTTTTACTATTTTACTTATATATTACTTTTTAAAAAATAAAATCTTTTCAAAATCAAATTGGCCACATTAAAACCAATTAACTCCATTATATAATATTTCATTCTTTCGTATACTCATCTTTAATAATATGTATAGTAATTTCTTTAAAACTAATTTCTAATTACTTCGCAATTAATTTCTGATTAATTATTTATGTGTTAATCGGTCATTCACTGTCCGATTAACGTGTAAGGAATTTAAACATGGACTATAACCCACTGAAAGTACTGTTTTTTAACAAACATTTTTTAAAAGAATCCAGCGCGTGGAAAAGGATGAACGTATTTTTTACTTTTAACGGCAAAAGGATGGACGTTTTGTTTTGTTTTTCTTCTTTCCATTTTTATTTCACGTAATAAAAAATCGATTGGAAAAATAAAAGTTCTTATTACTTGACGTAACAAAGGTTGGCAAAAGAAAAAAAAACGTAACAAAGCAAACAATTTTATTTCTTATTTTTTCAATCCATTTTTTTATCGTACAATAACCTAAGAGTATTCCGTTTTACAGTTTGGTTATGGTTCAGTTTATTCTCTTTTTTAATTTGGTAGAAAATAAAAACATTTAAAAACCGATTAAAATACGGTTTAATATAATTTTTTTTTTTGGTTTACGGTTTAACAGTTTTATTAAAATTAAAACCATATAAAAACCGTAAGTAGTTCGGTTCGGTTTGATTCAGTTTGATTCAATTTCGATTTCTGTAGATTGTTCCATTATTTAAATAAAAAACAATAAAAGAACATATATAGAAAGTAAAAAAAAACAATATAAATATTAGAGAACCATATAAAAAACGATAAAAGAGTAATCTGACGAAGTAGAAAATTAAAAAAAATAGAAATAATAAACTCAAATAGCAAATTTAAAACGAAAAAACTGAGAAAATTTCTATCACCATCATGATTGTTCACCTATACACATTGTTTATGAATCTCCTGTCAACATATTAAAATAAATCAACAATAAAATTAATATATAAGTACTAAATATTTAACAATATGATGTGGTTTATAAGAACAATTTGATGAAACTCGTAAAACATGAATGAATAGTAAAAAACCAAAACCTTAGAACTTTATATAAGATACGTATCTTTTTAGAATTTTTTTTAATCTTTATGTAAAATAAAATTTGTGCAATCATTTCTAAGATATCTTTTCAAATTTCCTTAAATCTAACTAACCGAATTACCTAAGTATATATCTAAGTGTATATATATATATATATAATTTTAAAACCCAAAAAACCGAACGGTTTTACGGTTTTAAACCAAAACTGAAATAATTTTATAATGGTAACCAAACGGATTTTTAAGCAAAATGAAAGCAAACCTAAACACTCATTTACGGTTTGGTTCGGTTCAATTTATTTGGTTACGGTTATTATGCCCATCCGTACTATAACCAAATTTTTTTTATCATACTAGGTTCTAAAACAAAACCAAGGGAACTTTAACAAAATATAATACTGATATATTTTGTATCTTAGGGTAACACTGTAACTAAGTGATCTAAATAAGTAGCAGGATATTATGTAAAATAAAGTAGTATCAGATATGATAATTTGATGAAAGCAAAATTTGTCCGAAGATACCAACGCCCATTGGAACATTTGCAAAAAGAAACTCCAACTTATTTCAGTGTTATCTAAAAATTTTGACAAAAAATAAGGTGTAAATTTAAAAGCTAACTTATTTTAGTGAAGCAAATAAAACCCTCAGCTTATTTAGCAAAGCAAATAAAACTCTAACGAACATAATAGAAGCAAATAAAAACCCAACATATTACATCAAAATAAATAAAAATTCAACCAAAGTAAATAAAAACTCTTAAAAGTATTGAATAGTTATGGGCCAATGCTTTAATTGAATAACACAGTCTAAATGATATGAGCCAATGCTTTAATTGATGGATTATTGGATTGGGCTCCATCCAAGTCCAAACAAATGTTTTTGGTCTAGATTCCACTGTAGAGCCCACACGTTATAATCTGGCTCGCTACTGCTACTCAATCTACGCGCATCAGTTGCGCGGAGCGCGCGTGTCGAGAAAACCCACCGAAATTGCTGTTTTTTAACTGAAACACTTTTTTTTTAAGAATCCAGCGCGTGAAAAAAAGATGAACGTTTTTTTCTTGTTACCATTAAACAAAGAACCATTTCTTATTGCTTTCAAAGTAATAATACATAAACACTTTTGGTATATCAGTTGTAGGAATTTAAACAAATATTTATACAAAAGAAAAGAATTGTAGCGTTTACTTAGGTTCTAAAACAAAATCTATGGAAATTTAACCAAATATAATACTGATGTATAAAATATAATACTGATATTATTTTTTATAATACTGATATAGTTGATTTGGTTAATTTAAAAATATATTTTAGCATGAAAATAATATTCTTAAAATAAACAATTTATTAAAACAAGATAGTATTATTTAAAATCAATAAAAGTAATAATATAAATGTCACACTAAAAAGCAGTAATTGTCTCATTTAGGATTAAATAAATATAATATTAAATATTATAAAAAAAATAATGATTTCAATAAACAGAATAACAATAAAAATAATATTCTCTAAAAAGTAAAACCATTGAAGTTGTACCTGATTTTTTTTATTGAAAAAGAGAGATAGAGATTTAAAGAGCGAGGGTTCATGAAAACATATATGAAAATGTAAAAGTTAGCAATATGCACTCTTAAAACAGATAAAACGTTGTAGATTTCTTAGTTTCAAAGATCAATATGATTTTAATGACGACTTATATTGTTTTAAAAAAAAGGCGGCCATTGGTGATTCAGTTTGAACTGCATAGAGTTAGTAGGACATACACAAAACAACAAAAACTATATTAGAAGATTTTTATGAAGATATAGAAATAGAGATGAAACAAATAAAATTTGTTGTTGAGCATTTTGCAGAGTAATTTCATAAATAAAAAAATTGTTAGTGATGCGATTTGAACAAAATTGTTAAAGAAAGCTGAGAACATGGAAGGTAGAGATCGTAAAAATGATAAAGATGAGAAACCCCTGATTTAGAGGGAATAATATTATTTTTTCTATTTTTTAAAAATGAATTATATAATAGTCCATGAGCCATGTTTTTATTGACTATGTAACTTATTATTTATAAAATAAAATAATACTGATATAGTATGTATTTGAGGATAACACTGTAACTAAGTGATCTAAATAAATAGCAGGATATTATGTAAAATAAAGTAGTATAGCATATTTATAATTTGATAGAACGCATAATTTGTCCAGAGATAACAACGCCAAAAATCTAAACGACCACGGTGGGATTCGAACCCACAATCTCCCGCTCCGGAGGCGAGCGCCTTATCCATTAGGCCACGCGGTCATCTTGCCCCAAGTCTGTTTTTCTTATATAAATAAGTGAGTTTCGATTACTGTCTTTTTTTCTAATCTATCCTATAACCATCTGCTAAAAATTCGTCATTATTATTTGAAGATCTCTGTTTTTAGAATCATAAACAATTTTCTGTTTCTTCAGCTCTTCTGCTGGTAACAGTGTTTGAGAAGAATCAAACATCTGCAGAAAGAAGAAAATTTTCACATTAACCCTGGGGACAAGATACAGAGGAAGTGGGGGAAGGAAACAAATTCTCTTAGAGTGGCTATACCTGAGGAAAAGGGACACACTTGCTTCCAGGTATATGGCCGCTCCTTAGTCCCTTACGGGGTTCTGGGGCAGTACCATCAAACCTGTGAAAAGACAGTAAATTCTACTAATAATCAAAACGCTACAATGAGTATCAACTTATTCCCAGTGAAAGCATCTCATCATCTGTCGAAACATGTAATAACTTGGCAAATCATTGTACCTGGCTTTGGCACGAGCGTCTATGTGTTGATAATTCTGATCCTCCATATTGTTTTTGACCTGTAAATTCACCAAAGAAAGTCATGACATAAGATACAAATCTGATCAAGTCATTAAAACACAAATGAAAACTCCAAACCAGGCATCTATAGACATCAATCTCTCAACCTACTGACTTATAGTAGAATTGATATTATCACTATCACAATTATAAAAATGGTTACTAATATAGACCAAAATTAAAGAACTTGAAGTTGGCTCATCTTTAGGATTCTCTTACGGGGATTCAAATTTACGGTTCAACACACACAATGATGGTAAAAAGAATTAATCATATAACATCAATACAAAGACAAAATCATTCAGAAGGGCAACCTGATCAAGTGTCCACACTAGATGTGGCTGGAACTTTGTCTGAAAGGTTATAGGACTGACCTGTGCAACCACGAAAGACAAAATTGATATGGCGGAAAAAACATCTGTACTGCTAAAATTTCATCCAAAAGGGCGACTTACAATTTGTCCTTGATAGATTTTCTCTATAGCCTCATTTGCGGCACTGGCTTTCAAAATAGCATCACCTGATGCACTAGATTCAACATCATAACCTGACGCACGCCATCTTGGTAGACCTCCATCGAGAACCCAAACTTTTTTGTGTCCAAAAACTCGGAACATCCTATTTAAAGGTAAAATAAAGAGGCACACATCAATTTTAACAATACTCGAAATAGAGACACAATCAAAGCAAAAAGATCTAAAGAACAAACCATAACTCACCATCATACACGGGCTGCACTAAAGATCCCCTTTCCATCATAAACAACCACTCCATCTTTGTTATCAATTCCAAGAGCAGAACAACCAGCAGCAAAAGCTTCCTCAGAGGGCAACATATGTGGCAACTGTTACAAGTATCATACAACAAGTTAGATGGTCTCCTCTATAGCAAAGATAAATTTACATATAAAAACTGCGCAAAAGATAAGACTTTAAGTAAAATGTAAAATCCATTAAATGGAAACTCATAATGCAAAGAGTCCAGAATTTTTTATTTGATCTCACAAAAGAAACAGCTATATGCTCTTTGGATCTAGCGTGCTGTATATACTATCTAGAAAATGGCAGCAACGGAAGATAACATATATCGATAAGGTTGAGAACTTCAAAGTAAACTACACAGATACACCTTCCAGAAAAGAAAAGATGGTGATTCTTACACTAGTTGTTCGATCTGATATTCCATCCAGATCAAAGAAGAGAGCGCTAGGAATATGAGCGACCTGTAGAAGAGGACACATTACAAGTCCATCAGTATCAAGTAGTGAACTAACTCACTACTAAGTGTGTTTTCGCTCATCCAGAATGAATATAACCCAAAATTGTGTGGAATCAAGAGCTTCTTAATAATCTATTTGCTCATACTCTCACCTGATAATCTTGGATCGGATTTCTCTGCTCATCTGGCATGTACCATGAAGCATCCAAAACCTGAGCAGGATAGAAACAGTGTTAAGTTAAAGTATGGCAGATAAAGTCTTGAAGAAGTCAACTGGCACAAAGGGCAGTCACCTTCAAATCAGGCTCTCTAATATTAGAATGAAGCCAATCAACAGAAACAGCAGGTTCATTAGTTGATATGGATGATGTCAAGTAACTGGCTTCTGTCCCAACTCCAATAGAAGTCATGGCTCGACGAGCCCACGTAGATGATTTATAGGCTGTAGAAGCAGAGCCTAACTGAGAGTAGACAGCAAAATTTTGGCGTCTTTCAAAATCAACCCAGCTCTGTTTCGTTGCATTGTATTGAGAATTCGAGGTGACATGGCCTCAACCTTTTCTCCAGAAGTTTCTTGGCTGCAAGTCACCGCATGATCACTCCTTCTATCTGAGTGTAAGTCGTAATCGAATTTGTTCGCGATCTATTCTCACTCAACTGGGTAAATTTGCAAGCGTTTTTATTAGTAAAGAGGATTTGTTAACTGATGCTGCTGTCGCTGCCACGACCTCGGCAGGAAGAGAGACACGACTAGGGGAATCAATTACACTTAAACTCAATTTTTCAATTGCACACTCTTAATTTACTAATATTTATTATATTTAATTTAAAACAAAAAATATCAAAATTATGATTTTACCTTTAGTAAAATATGATTAGTTATATCGGATTATATAATTAAAATTGTTTAGTAATATCAAGAAAACACAATAGCTTAAATAGTTATAGTATAACTGAATTTTTAATTAATATAATTATGGCATAAATAGTACAATTTAATACAACTTTATATATTTATTTGTGTATTATTTAAATATATATAGTTGTAATTTAGCTCAAGATGATATTGTTTAAAAAAAATGGATAGAGATGTAGATTAAGATTAAGGCTTTCTAGGGGCCTATGTTTATATATATTTTTCCATCATGAAAGTCTAATAGTTATGGGCCTATGTTTTAATTAAACGAGAAAGTGTAATAGATATGGGCCTATGCTATAACTGAATAACAATAGTCCATCAAGGGAGTTAATGGACTGAGCTCCACTAAAGTCCACAACTTAAAAGAAATGGTAAGTCGAATTCCAAAGGAGGAAAAAGCAAATATATAGAGTAGTCAATACTCAATAGTGCAATCTGAATGGTCCAGAACTGAAAATCAGATATAAATGGTGGACTATTTTGTAATTTACGAAAAGTTTGGAAGTTTAAGAAATCGAGATCGTTAATAAACGTCGGCGTTTCGTTATTTTGCTTCCCAATATTTTATTTCATCTGTTTTTACCTCAAAAAAAACACTGCAACCCTTTCTGCAAGAAATCTAAAGCTTATTTCTTCACTTGGTTCATCTTCCAAGTGCGTCCATTTCGTTCTTCGATCCATATATCAACAGGTATGCTATCATATGAAGCTTGATTGAATGGGTTTCTTTTGTTGAATCTAAATTGAAGAACTGAAATATATTTTTTTGAGTTAACAAGGTTGTCAATTTGCGTCTCCGAGCGTTGAGTTCCCTTAGAACTCTTAGTTCGGATTTTAAGCTAAGCTTTATCAGATTTAATCGCTTCAGTGTACTAGCTGAGACGTAGTTTAGCTTCATTTAAGTTGTTCTACTAACTGGGTTTAGTTTGATAATTGTGGATTCGTTGGATGTTTGTGGTTTAGTATTCAAAAAGATTCAGCATTTCAATTTTACAGAAAATTTGTTAAATGACCATATATTATTATGCATTTTTTTTTCATGGTTTTCGAGCTTTCTTAAGGTTGCAATGGGAGACAGTCAGTACTCGTTTTCTTTAACCACGTTCAGGTATGAACTAGTTTAAATATCATACTACTAATGAATCTGTTTTCGAGCATTTGGATTTGTTTCTTCGGGGTTTAATTTATTTGGGTTGTGGTTTATGAAACAGCCCATCGGGGAAGCTGGTTCAGATAGAACATGCCCTAACAGCTGTTGGATCAGGCCAAACATCTTTGGGAATCAAAGGTTTTTGTCAATGACCTTATGAAATTCTATAAGGAACACTTTTCATTTATAATCATCACTGTGGTTTCTTTCTGCAGCTTCAAACGGAGTTGTTATTGCAACAGAAAAGAAACTTCCTTCTATATTGGTTGATGAAGCGTCTGTAAGTCTTATAATCTCTTACCCTGTTATCAATACGTTTTGTTCAATTTTGTAAAATTGTATAGCAATTAGTATGTTTTCTTTTCTATGCATGCTTGTGGTATTTTCCTGGGTTGCATGGTTTCAGTTACTCCTACGAAACTAATGTTTATTTAATGTCTGTTTCAGGTTCAAAAGATTCAGCATTTGACTCCCAACATTGGAGTTGTTTACAGGTTCTTCTCCTCAGCTACATACTTCTTGTTTAATACCGGATTAGGTTTTGTGGCTTCGTTATTGGTTTTAGAAGACATTTTCTATTCTGTGGATGAAAAGCAACCTTTTCCTTTGTTTGAGCCCTCATCATTACAATGCTAACTTCGGTATTTCCTTCTATGTAGTGGTATGGGTCCTGATTTCCGAGTTCTCGTGCGAAAGAGTAGGAAGCAGGCTGAGCAATATCTCCAATTGTACAAAGTAATCTTTAATATCTTCTATTTTTTGTCTACTTTTCTTTGAGTGCACATGTATGATAAAATCTTCAATCCTTGCTGTTTTGGAGAACTGGAGAACTGTGGATTGATAATTCTAGCTGAGATTAGTTGCTACTTATTGATGCAGGAACCCATCCCCGTTACTCAACTTGTGAGGGAAACTGCCACGGTGATGCAAGAGTTCACTCAATCGGGGTAAGTACTATATTGAGTGTATATATGCTCAGCAGGGTTAAAAAGAGTTACTTGCTAGCTCGGAGATTGAAACTTTAGAGCGTTTCTCTTTGCGCTTTTAACCTTAAGATTGATTTGGCTTGAGATAATGTTGTTAAAGCAAATCTGTATCTATAAAGTAGACTACTGAATCTTGCTTCTAATTGCCGTCTCCTTCTCCTGTAAATAGTGGTGTTAGGCCGTTTGGAGTTTCTCTACTGGTGGCTGGGTATGATGACAAGGGTCCACAACTGTATCAGGTATGTTGAACACTAAAGAAAAGATAACCATCTTGCAAAAAGTTGAAGTAAAACCCATAAATTAGAAACATCTTATTTCATAATTTTCATTTTTCATTAGGTGGATCCATCTGGCTCTTATTTCTCATGGAAAGCTTCGGCAATGGGAAAGAATGTTTCGAATGCAAAGACTTTTCTGGAGAAGAGGTGATAAGATTTTACTGCTTGTGATACTGAGTTTATAATCTTGGAAGCATGCCATGTCATCTTAGTCTCTGATCAGGTACACAGAAGATATGGAACTTGATGATGCCATTCACACGGCAATATTGACATTGAAAGAAGGGTGAGAAATTTTACCAAAACTTATTTTTACTTTCTATATTTCAGAATTTCACAAAAGCCTAAAACCTCTGCTGTCTTTCTTTCTTCATCTTTTCACAGTTTCGAGGGAGAAATCTCGAGCAAAAACATTGAGATTGGCAAAATCGGCACTGACAAAGTTTTCAGGTAAATGTTCAAAACTGCTAACTAATAAAATCAAGAATCTTTGGTATTGCCATCAATGTCTGAAAAAAGAGTGATGTGTGCAGGGTACTAACAGCAGCAGAAATCGATGATTACTTGGCTGAAGTTGAGTAAACTTTCACTTAACCTTGTAACAAACCTGGATATGAATCTCAATGCTTCTTTTTTTTTGCTGGTTGCACGAAGTTGATGGTTCTTGCTTCTGTAAAACTTTTGGAATTTGTTAAGACTCGTGACCCAATTTAGAATCTGTTATTCACACATTTAAAAAGAAGAGCCAATTTCATATAACCAAAATTCATGCACACAAATTACTTGGCCAAAGCTATACGCTGAGTTGTAAATGCCCGTAAGAACTGAACATGCATACAAGACCGGCTTTAAGTTTAAAAAATCTAGCGAATAACCGGATAAAGGAACTAAAATCAGTTGACCTAAACCGTGTTTGGTTTTTATAAGAATTCATGAGAGTTCTTCAGCAACTTAGATTTAGACCTCGGATATGTAAAGTTTCTTCCTCTGAAAATCTGACTACAAACACTTCTCTCGATGACAATCTATCTAACAAGTTCTGCAACAAGAAGTCTAAGTAGAGCAACAAGAGAGAGAGAGAGATCTAATACAAGCAGCAAATGTACAAGAAGCAAGAAGAGAAGTAACTGGCAAACCACAGTAGAGGAAGGTATTGCATTTTCACCTATGCTTGATCTTCCAGTTGTGAGCTGTTCGTGGGGCAATGGAGATTCCCTCGTAGTATCGAGATTCAAGTTTCCCTCTGTTCCATGACTTGACAAAACGTGCGAACAATTCTTGTGCAGATTCGGTCATGAGATCATTAAAGTAAGTGCGCTTTTCTTCTTTCAGCCATGTTGCAAACTCGTTGTTCTTCGAGAAGTAGTCCTCGATTGATAGCTCTGGGATCCCCTCTTTCTGGAAGATGAAAAAGACAGAGAAGAAGAAGATTTTACAAGAACCTCAACGTGGATGATCATCCGATGCACATTACAAAAGACAGCTGAAGAGACATGTGAATAACCACACATACAGAGTCTCCAAAGCAATATACTTCGAGTGAGATATACTATCAGATGTTTTTATGAGTATATATTTCACAAGGTAAAGAAAGCTTGTGATCGCCTTCTGAGTGTTTCTTTTTTTGCTTATCATCCTTGGATTTCGTTGCTGACCAAATAAAATGTTATAACGGTTGTGAGAAAACAATAGAAACGCAAAGAACACAACAACAGATTTACGTGCAGATTCGGTCGTAAAGAAAAGTAAAGACACAAGAGACAAGTCATGCTTAAAACATCAAGTAAGAGCAATGTGATGAAAAATATACAGCTGTTTTAGCAGTAAAAAAAGAAACAAGATACTTTCTTGCTGCCATAATCCTCCTAACTAACAGGTTTCGCCAGAGCTAAATTGATGCTCCATTAATGGCATACAAGCAAAAGAAAACTCAAACTTACACGGATAG
This sequence comes from Cardamine chenopodiifolia, assembly GCA_963922655.1. Taxonomy (NCBI): domain Eukaryota; kingdom Viridiplantae; phylum Streptophyta; class Magnoliopsida; order Brassicales; family Brassicaceae; genus Cardamine; species Cardamine chenopodiifolia. The sequence continues at coordinate 16,793,347 of OZ000476.1, read as the reverse complement.
AACTATGAGCACACCACTCACTAGATGTCAGCAGTAACAGCTAAAACCAACAAGATGATGAAGCAAAGATATCAAATTGATCACAACACAAACTCGACTGGACTCAACATCAAGTCAGAGATCTGAAATGGATAAAGCAATATGTAGTAACTCAAAACAAGAGAAACAAATAATCATACATGAACTCGATCGGTGGTGCTTGTGAGATTTATTTTCCTTCTTCTTCTCACTTCTCCTACTTGTCCTTTCATCATCTTTCTCTGTTCCTCGATGCCTCTTAACTTTCCTTTCGTCTGTGCATAAGTAATCAGATCATGTCATCCACAGGCACAAAAAATCCAACCAATAAGTCACAGTTTCAAGGTTGAATGCGAATCACAATTTCAAAATTGGGAACACGAATAACTGCGATGCTCTTAAATTGAAATTCGAACTGTCCAATTTTCTCGGTAAACGGAAGAAAAAAGTATATACATAGAGAAGAAGAAGAACATACAATCGAAAGAAGAAGAATCTTCCCTACGTGCTCTGCTTCTCTTCTTCTCCTTGGGGCTCCGTTCGCTTCCCATGATTTTCCGACTGACTAAATAGCGGACAAGGAGCGACATATTTATTATCAGGATTTAGAGAGAGTTCCCGGGTCAGGTCTCGATGCTATAATTTCATTTAAACTCCCCTACTATTTTATACTTTGAATTTCGTCCCCACTGTTTTACTCAATACAACTAAACACTTATTAATAGCTTTTCTGCTCATTTTAAATTAGTAGCACTAATTAATTAGTAACAAATGTAATTTTTCTTCTCCAAATTTTCCAATTAAATCATAAATTGGATTCATATGCTTTCAGAAAAGTATTTACAAGCAAATTATTAACAGTGCGTTTGGCTACAAAGACAAGAGACTGCATTTTCTTGAAGATGGTCTCGACGGAGCTAAACTCCAACTCAAAACCATAGCTCCGACCACCGTACTCCACGTAGAGAAACTTTTTCCGAGAAACTTCCGTCGGCGTTGAAGGCAAAACCCTAGGGATCTCTGGAAACTCCGGAGAAGGTGGAAAAGGCAAGTCTTTCGTCTTCTTGAGAGAATAATACACATCGGCTAAGAGAATCCAAATGAGATCAGGATCAATGCAACCTAAACCTCTCAACGCATTCAAAGCCGATTTTCTTAGCCCAGTTACGCCACTGCACGCGATCCCAACAACCAATCCTGCAACTTTCTTCAAGACTGAATCTAACGCTGAAGCGCTGCGTTTGTCTCTGGAAAGCTCGGTGATCATATCGAGAAGTGCAGCCTGCACTTTCAAGCTGGAAACTTCAGCAATCGAAGAAGAAGACTCAGAAACGGTTCTGTAAGGAAGCCGGAGAGCTGAGTTGTTGTCTTCCCGGAGGTTCTTCGGCGTCATAATGAGGAATGGAGATGTGGTTTAAAGCTTCCATCATTGCGGAAACGACATGCGAAGAAATCTCCTCCGGATGTTTAAATGACTCGAGTTATCACAGTTAAGCACCTCATGTAGTCTTTAAGCTGATAGAGTGAAGCAAATTCAATGACTTCTTCAATTGTTTCTTTGGTTTTTGTCTCAGCTCGATAAGCTTCCTCGACTTTAGCCAACGCCACTACTCCTTCCTGTATAATTGGAAAGTTACGGATTTAGTTTAATTGCGGAAATGTCTAGAGAGAGCTCAAGAAAAAGCAAAACTAATCCAATGGGAATGTACCTCAATTATATCGAGGGAAACTAAGCATGAGACTTGATGTGATGATGCAAGGAGAGGCGTGGCTGCAATTAAACCCGAAGAGGCGATCGATCCAACTGTGTGTCTGTACCGTTTAGAACGATTCAATTCAAGCAGTGTGTTTTCCCATTCTTCTTCGTCGTTAACTATATTGTCAGAATCTGAACCTCTCTCTTGCCTCGATGTTTCGCATAAGATGCTATTGTCACTATATGACTTGGCTTGGTCTGGTAATAGGCTAGCCTCGTTCTTTGCTGCTTTACAATCTCACCAACAGCCTACCAGAAGCACCAGCAAAGGTTACGATGTTTCTTAGAACAAGAAAGCTAATGGTTTTAAAAGACAGCAAGAGAAAAATGAAAGATTGAATCTACCTTTAAGAACGGTAAAGTTAGATTTGGATGCTGTTGTTTACCAACAATTTCTAGTTCCTGGGAAACCAATCGCATCTGCAGATCCCTAAAAACGGAAAGGGAGATTATGAATTGGAGGGAGTAAATGAGATACGGTGATTAAGATCCAACAATGGCAATTTTTATTCATTGCAAATGGCCTTACCGGTTCCTACAACATAGGCAATCTATCATGGGCAACTCCAATATAAGAAAGCATAGCAGCAAGAACATTTGGGACATGAGTATTAAGATCTAGGTGGCGCAGCTGACGACAAATAGAGTCAATAACATAATCCGCATTTGCTACAACCAGATGCCCAACCTGCCAAACAAATAAAACAAAAAACCAGCAAAATTTTGATTTTAACGAACTATACTATGATATGCTTGAATGTTCCTATTATATTATCATAAATTCTTACTGTGGCATGGTCTGAGGTGGCAGCAGGAACATGTAAGACAGCGTCTGAACCATTTCTGACTTAGAAGCTGGAGCAGGTCAGACTCTCAAGCAGAAGGTAACGCGAAGAGTGAAGAAATCCACTTGAAGCAGAACCTTTTCCAAGACATAAGGAAAACACACCTACTCCTTCTATTATAACTTGGTGTAGCATTGCAGTGTCTTAAGAAATGCGGACCAATATGTTGAACATCAGTATCACTTTGCCTGGGAATTGTCTTTTGGTCCACAGGAAGATCCCACACTTCAGATGATTGGTATTCATGCAAGATTTTACCAACACAATCAATCAGATGAGTTTTTGCACATTTGGTCCATGAGATTTCCCAGGAAAGTCTGTCTCTTCCCTTTCTCGACTTCCAAAGTAGTCTTGAGAGAGCATCAGTTGCTTGATCCGATAGACCAAAAATCATCTCATTCAAGATACAAGCAGCAGTTGCCGCCTGACGAACTAACTGTCCTGAACCAGTTCGATTACACCAAGACTGCTAGTCTTCTCCATTATACTCCTTTACACGAACTTCTGAAACCAGTTTATGGAAAACCCCCAGAGGAATATCCAGGATTACCGCTAAATGCTCTTCATTTTTTATTCCTAACAAACACAACAGAAATCATTTACTATCAGTAACTAACTCATATATAAGTTAGCAAGAGAGTAACTTTCAGAAAAAAAAATGTTTCAAAGGAATATGAAATGACCTGCCATTAAGGATAAACCTACAAGTCTAAGGATTCCAGTGAGCATCTCGTAGAGCTTCTGGCTACCAACATAAGAGAACCAAGGAGGCATGCAAGGTAACATAGAGCTAGTGGGTGATGATATCTCCAATTTTACTTTATCGGATTCAGTGATATTTGGAACAACGCGATTGTAACTGGTCCCCCGAAACCCCACTTTTAATTCTGTGATAGAAGGAAGGTAACCTGTCGATGATGAAGGCTTATCTGCTATGAGTTTCTCATGAGAACCGGTGAATGCTGAACTATGACTCAGATAGAGGGAAAATATATCCAGGAATCTGCTAGCTGTTATCTACATAATAAAATACCAAGAAGCACCAATCAATCATACATCGCAAGCCATTAATAGATTCTGTTTGGTTTCCGGAACTGGATTTTCGCTGATAGAAGAAAGAAGTGGCACCAAACCTATAAGTGTGTCAAGAAAAAATACATATGGGAGACTGAAGATGATCCGCCAAAAATTGAGGACCAGAATAATAAGTGACGACAAGTAACTGCTTCACAATTGAAAGTGCAGGCAATTCCTCATTCCCCAGAACCACTTTCGGAAACCTCTCAATTAGTCTACTGCCAATAACAAGCCACGGAAGAAGAATAAAACACACATATGTTAAAGAGATCTGAAATACTGAGCTTGAAAGGAAAGAAACAATATAACAACAAGAGAACATTACCTGTTAAAGATCTTGATTATATCACTCTCTACATGATATTTTGTACGTTCGGAGAATAAATGATCGAGAAATTCCTGAGCTACTACATAAACTTCATCGGAGTCATCAACAGACAGAGTACATACGCATTCCTGCATGATAATAAGAAATTTATCCAGTTGTAAAAGCCTTGAAAGAAATGGAAAAATCCAAGATCATGCGTTGTTGTTAGTTATGAACCTACCAAAATCACTAATCTAGCACCCTTCAACGAACGAGGGCTCTTAAATAGCAACCCCATATTCTGCCTGCTAGGTGAATAAGAATCTGAAACCAATAAATTCACCATTAAGAAAAAACAGATCCAAAGGATTTGGGATTAAAGTGATAAACATGGCAGGACAACAGCTTATTCACGTGAGATGTAGTGCTATCTAACCATTCCTTTGTACGTTCAACATGAAAGGAGTCACGACTCAGATCCAGATTGGATTTTTTGGTAACAATTTCTTGTCTTGTAGTTTCTGTCAGCTCGTCGCTCTGCCCTGGAGATTTTGTTGTCAATGAACGAAGTTCGGCCAAAATTGAGAGTGCAGATTCATGCTTCTGCGACTTAGTATCATCATCAGAAATGTCGAGAGCCGATAAATTAGCCTCATCCTCAACGACAATCATAAGAAACTCCGCTAAATCTCTAATTGCTTGGTCTAATGCATCCACACTTCCTGCAGCTCCGCTTATCATTGCTCTCGAAACATGCAACACTTTGGCAATTTGGCTGACAACACCAGGTAAAAAAAAACGCCAACACATCAGCAGTACCAACCTACAACAATAATCTTATTCTTATTAGAACCCATAAGTATCAGAAATGGTCCATAAAATATTTTCCCTCAACTCGAAGGTTAGCACTTCCTCGATGTCCTCGAGAAGCCTCAGAATCAGCCACCTATGTGCAGTGATCAAAATTGATTTACTTTAGAATGCATACAACTACATGACTCCGATGAAAGAAAAAGGAAAGTATAGGGAGAAAAGAGTGTTACTTTGAGAAGAATGGAAAGCCAATGACCCACAGCCGCCAAAGCAAACTGAGACTGAAGAAATGCAAGCAAGCATTCTCGGGTTTCTAAATCATACTTAAAAGACTCTGAAACTTGAGTTTGATCATCTCTTCTCTCTGACAGTTGAGGCCAGCCAACAGGGCGCTTACATGAGCAAGAATCATCAGAGCATGGAAGGAGACCAGAGATCATTGCCCGGAAACATTTGACAATCCCTTCACGAAACCCTTCAGCAGCCTCAGATGGCGATAAAATAGCACCATTAGTTAACTTCTTCATAATTACAACCAAAATCGAGAATTATCAATTTTTCAAACGCGAAATTGAAGTCAATCTGGAAGCAAAAAGCAGCTTTAAGAGTGGTGACTAGCCCTTTAAAATGACCCGACCCGACCCGGTACTAGTTGGGCCAACCGATTGCTATTGACTCGACCGGTCAAACTGTATCAAGACCGGAGAATAAAGACCGGGAATTTTGCTTCTTTAGGATTCTAGGAAATAATGCAAAATAAATCTGATAGTTATACAGAATTGGAAAATAAATCTGATATTTATACAGTATCGTAAAATAAACCGATATTAATTTTTAATCGCATAAAGAACAGTTTTGAAACATCACAACACAACCCATTGTTAAACTAAACTAATCGGGTTTTTTTTCATCAAACCAATCGGTTTAATCTTCGAATCCTAAACGTCGCTAAAATGATACGGTGTCGTTTCAGCAACTTTAAACGACATGGTAGAAGAACGTGGAAACTGTTTCTCGCCGGAGTTCGCATTGCCTCCACCTTTGACGACGACTGAGCTGCCGCCATAGGAACTGAAGATGATGTGGTTCAAGAAACCGCTGAAAATCTCGAAGGCCGTGGAGTAATTTTCCAGTATGTATTTTTTAAAAATAATTCTTCTTCTATTTCAAGAGAACTAAGATTTCTCAGAAGCCATGGAAGACAATTAAGAGATGTATTGAAGCTTCCAACCTTTTTTGTCTATCTCCATTGAATTCCAGGAAAGATTCCAAAACATTCTTGAGATTAGCTTCTTATTCAGTAATGGTGGAAAAAAGAAGCTTGGTTGCTTTGCTTAATTCGTTGATAAGTTGTTAGTTCTTTACTTCTTATTCAGTAAAGCAAGCTGGTGAATCTATTTTCAGACAGCAGAGCAACTGATGTCTTCTTATTTGTCGTTTCCAAATTCTAATATGGTTTTTAGATCATAGATGATAGAGATTTTCAAACGAATCCTACCAAATATTCTTCTTCTTCAAATAACTTGTCTACCAATATTTCAATATGAAGCCATCAATCATTTCTCTTCAAGATTCTGTAGACTACAGAAAGAATCTTTCAGATAATTAGTCTCAACTCTTAAGCTTTTAGTATACTAGTATCTTTTGACCAGCTCTGTTTTTTATCTACAGGCTACTAAAAATGTTAATACATTTAACTCTGTAATACATCTTCTCTAAATAAGTATTTTTCTCTTCATCGATGAAAATAAGAAAAACCCATGAAGTAAATCAGCCTTTTGGATTTCATTAATGTATCATGAGCTTGTAGGATTTCAAGAGTGATGATTATGATTCTTCTTCTTTGTCTTGTGTTCCTTGTTTATGTTGTTGATTGTCATCTTCTTCTAACCCAAGTTCACTTTCCAGGTGCTTGAACCATCTCTTAACCTCATCCTCTTCAGACTCTTCTTCTTCTGCTCTTGAAGCTGAGCTGTTCTCATGTGCAGCGGCTTGTTGAAACGAGTTTGAACCATCTAAGAAACTCCAAATGTCAGGATCTGAATCAAATGGGATCTCCAGCAGATCAGGTTTGTCTACTTCTTGAATAATGTCATTAAATTCGGTATAAGCTTCGATATACTCAAAGCTGAGGTCTATCTGTAGATCATCTAGTTGGTTGGAATGGCTGGAACCACCAGAAGTCACTGAAGTAGACAACTGATTTCTCGGTGACTCCTTATTAGTCTTTCTGTTCAAAGAATCACTGGAACAAGGCGAGGCCGATTCATCAGCAGTAAAGTCAGTTCCTGAGCTCTGAACCAGTCTTTTCTTTAGATGAGTGTGCCACACATTCTTGATCTCGTTATCTGTTCGTCCTGGAAGTTGAGAAGCTATTTTAGACCACCTGATCAAAATGCAGAAGGATTAATAATGTCAATATCAAATCCACAACAAAGCAAAGATGTATATAGAGCATAGCTGAAATTTACTTGTTCCCATAGTTATGGTGAAGCTTGATGATTGTTTCTTCCTCATCCATAGTGAAGTTGCCGCGTTTTACATCTGGCCTGAGGTAGTTAATCCACCTTAGACGACAACTCTTGCCACACCTCAATAGCCCTTCATTTGCATACATTCAGTAAAGAGGTTTTGCTTTGATCATGATCCATTAAAATGAACACAAAGAACACAACATACCAGATTGTTTAGGGAGAGATCTCCAGTTCTCATGACCAAAATTTTGAATGAAAGAGATGAGTTTCAAATCTTCTTCTGGGCTCCATGGACCTCTCTTCACTTTGGTCTTGTCACAACAAGGTGCTCTTCCCTTCCCCATTCTGTCTATCTCTCTCTCCCACTTCCCCTTCTCTCTCTCTCTCTATCCTGTATATAGATTACTTTTTTTTGAGATTCACTTTTACCAAATATAAGTGGTCCTGTTTTGTATATATATATATGAGAGGTAATAGTGTGATCTTGACATGAGAAGGATGAATGTAAAACAAAGGGATTGATAAATGTCAAATCGGATTATTGAGTGTGAAAATGTTGTCTATGGTATGGTTGATTATTTGGTATGATTCCAATATTTTGGCAACCATATGATGCATGATACTTATCTTTTTCTTTTTACACCCATGCATGAATATTTCACATTTGTTTTACAAGTGTAAAATCATAATGTCTGAAAATATGACCATTTTTATCAAAATGTCTGAAATATCTTTGCTAATGTACAAGTATATATCTTCAAGTGTTAATTTGAATATTCTAAAAACTACAGCTGCCTGCAATTATATGATATCTATGCAAAATAAATATTAAAAGGAAAAAATAGAAAATATATTTTTAAATAAAATAATTGAAACGGGCGGAGTGATAATAAAAGGTACAAAGTGCAAAATATTAGGTAGTGTTTTTGACTAAAAATAATAATCTACAGCTACAACTTGTTAATTAAGAGTTAGTCTAAGGTATACATTTGATTTTACTGTATTAATTATTGTCAGCGAGTCTTGTCTAATCAGACTCTGTGTAGAATTACCAACTTTTGAATAATAGATATCCCGTGATCATGTAGATACAGTACAACACAAGAAAAAATAACTCTCACTAATAGTGCTGTTTAATTTTAATAACGCAGTAACCCCATGTGTCATGCCATGAAAAATTTTGTGTCGAAATAATTAAAGGGAACTGGATTAAACATGAAAAATTATGTTCTCTAATCCTTAAACAGTACATATAAATGAGAGATAGAATAAAGGAAACTTTTATAAAGTCATTTCTAATCACATCCGAAAACATCAAAAAGCGTAAGGAGTGTGTGTGAGCACAGTGCACGAACACACCAAACTAAAGACTAAAAGAGAGTGGAAGAGGTCAAAGACTTACGTCTTTTTGACTTTTTAAATGTTTGGTGGGTTTGGTGTTGTTGGCATTTGGCTACGTTTACTACATAATATCACCAAACCTTCATTACTTTCTTAATTTCCCTCTAACTATCCCAAATAATCCTAGTAATTACGATATATAACCACTGCTATATACTCCAAACAATTTTGGAGTACTGAAATATCAACAATAATTGAAGTTAAGCCAAATTGGTGTACCAAACAATTTGGTTACGTTGATAAATTTTACCCAGCATCATTACACAATGAAAAATAAATAAGATATCTTACGGCAAAAAAGAAATCAAAATGTGTCGAGACCAGAATTTATATGGTTCAAGTCAATACCAAACAAGATCATGACGACTTGATTTGGTACCTTGGATATTTTAAAATATATAGTATAAAAATAACATTATGATATAAATTTTAAAATTTTATTTCAAAAATCGTTTTATATACGAATTGCAAGTAAAAGATCTCTTGAAAAAATTTAACTATCAACATTAACTGTTACCTTAAAAGTCGCAATATGAATTTCATGTAGACAGATCTCTTGACACTATTATTTGACTATCAACATCAGTTTTCATGGGAAATAATTTTGTTTGAGAAGAACAAAGTCGTAAATAGTATGTTTGAATTTTAAAAATTATTTGCAATTAACATATATGCTTAAGAATCAGTAAAATGTAATCGAATTGAAGTTATAAACGTTTCATTCAAAAAGATTATATTAAAAAGGTACTCTATAGGTTCGACATAGAAAATGATCGGTCTATTTGTTTTTTATCTGTATACGGCTCTTGGTAATCAGAAGGTTGGTGAACAAACTATGAGTGGGAAAACTTTATTTGAAGAAAAAATTTGAGTGGAATTGTGGAAAAAAAATTCAACGTCTCTATGGAGTATGGACCTTATCTAAACGATGGAAACTGACATAAAAGATTTTTCGAAAAGTTTTTTAAAAAAATCTGTTAAATTATGATGGAAGCACATGTTGTTGCTGTTGGTAATGCATACGTCAAAATGAGTTCTGAGTGTACTGACTCCAAAGCTCAGATTTTAGCTAATGGCATAAAGCTCTGTGCATGTGATGTGATGTGTGTGTTCATAATAGGGCTATATATATATATATATATATAGCGAGAGAGAGAGAGAGAGGCTAATTTGTATATTTTAGAGTTTATAACAATGCATATATAAGATAACAAGTAACAACAAGTAATTTTAGAAAGGAAAGCAATAAAAATACAAATAAAATTGCCTAATTTGTACCTAAACTGATCACGTTGGACTGAATATGTAAGAGGACCAAATAAGACACCTAATCTTGAAAAATGAGATCTCAAACAATATTATCCATCCTTGGGTTGGTAAGACATTTGCTTAACAGTGATGTGTTTTTTTCTTTGATCACCTAACTAATCACTCATTAGGTCCAAGCACAAAGCTAATGATTCCATATTAAATAAAATGACGCCATAAAATCCACGCATACATAAAACATAACACCACTACTAAAAAGGTTAGCAGAGAAAATTAATGATTGCGCATGCATGACGCACATGTTTTTTTTTTTTTTACAACAGACGCAGATGGATTTGTAATTGGAATAAAACTATTTTCATCAAAAACGTGTTGTTCAATATATTTTTCGTAATTATTCCATTTGATAACGGTCAGTAATTATACAGCTATTGTTAACGTAGTAAAAACATTAAACACATTTTACGCAGAAACAAGTTTTAAACTTTAAAAAGCAACGACAGCCTGCGAGAAAATGTAGTTGGGCCGGACTTTACATTTATGGGCTCAGTACATTCTATATATGGACCTGTATATCTAAAACTGCAACTGGTCCGTCCACGAGATAGAAATCCATTATGAATGGTGGCGATGATAGTAAACTATAGTCCTGTCAAAAATTGATTCAGATGCTGCGAGTTTTGATCTGCAGCCAGACGGCTTACGATAAAAAAAATTAAAATTTTACAGGTTGGATGCAGATATGGATAAACAGTTTGAATTGCAAGGTGGGTGTGATCGTATAATCAAAACTCACGGGTTGGCGGATAATCACAAATATAATTTTTTTAATATATATTTTGAAGATTTGGCGGATTAGAAAAGCGGGTTGATAGGTTGGAGATTCCCCAACCCATAAATTAATTTAATTTTTTTTTAAAAAAGTAGATTAACGGATTACCATATATTCCATAGTTTTTGAATAGGACTTCTACGGATAGAAGTTCTGAATATGCGGATCAAGTGAGTTGACAGGTTAGCATATAAAAAATTAAAAAAAAACCGTGAATTGATGAATTAGAGAAGTGGGTTAAACCTGCTTGGCATCCCTAATAAACTATAATAACCGTACATGATTTTATCTCAATTAGCGAACTGATTCTTAGTTTAATAAATATTTGGTATATTTTATTTTCGTAATAGAGTCGTACCCGATCCGGAAATAACCAAAAATATATGTATTATATTTAATTTTATCATGTTTTTTTCTCTTTCATTTTTAATAAAAACATGCACTAACTTTTCCACTCCAACTTAAGAAAATAGACTGCAGAATGAGTAATGGCCTGGGAATTTAAGGTTTATATATACATTTAAAATTTTATCTATCATTATTTTACAATTTAATAACCCCACCAATCTACCATTTAAATGCATTGAAATCCCAAGACCGGTCTCACTGCCATATAAATAAATATACCTAATTTAATTTACACTGCATTTTTATATTGGTACGGTTACACTACACAATTAGGGCCAGCCGTCTTATTAGGAGTAAGTATCACCCAAACAAAAAAACCTCCAAAACCTATCAAATAACGTATAATTTTTTTGTAAGTTTTTAAATGGATTAATTAATTAGTAACTTTGACGTCGATTGGACCAATCCCGATAAAGTAATGTCATTTTTCACACATACGTCTATGGTTGTGTATAAGTTAATAAAAGCTATTAAATGTTAGGTGTTAAGAAATCGTCTGTGAGCATCATCACTTCGTCACCCTAATAGCCTAAACAGAAAGAAAATAAAAATAAAAATAACTTCCAACAATATATCCAAAGCTCTATATAATTCTGTTCTTAAATGCTTACACCTCTTGTCCTAAAAATAGGTCGATTTGCCGATTAACCACTCAAAATATATAGACCAAATTGATTTTAATTAATCTATATATTTAATAGTTTAATTGGTGAAAACGGTTAAGATCGGTAAAAATTTATAAAAAAAAAATTCATAAAAATTGTGAAATTTTTTGTTTATAATATTATAACGATTGGAAATATATATTTAGGAAAAAATATTATGAAAATTTATTTCAACGATTTTACTACTTTATCTTTATATTAAACATTTTTAAAAATAAAGATATTCCCACAACTAGCCACATTGAGACAAAGCTATACATAACTAATAAATTCTACTATGAAATATTCCACTCTTTTGTGCACTCATATTTATATTTATATATATATAAATTATTACGTAATTAAAAAAAAACTAATTCTGATTACTACTTGATTAATTTCTGATTAATCATCTAGCATTAGTCGGTCCCTAAACATGGGTTACACCTTCCTATTTTCTAAAAAGTTAATTAATTAATACCTTACCATATTTTTATTTTTTGCTATAAAGTTAAATAAGTTTTAGAATGTTGACAACAAAAAAAATAGTAAATAATGTTAGTGTTATTGGTAACAATGTCTCACATCGAAGTTGAACGGGGATAATGAGTAATATATAAAATATATAAGCTAATTTATTCATTGCTAATTAGTTTTGATTTGAAAGCTCGTAGTCTAATATGGTATCAAAGCTCGATCCACACATTGTCTAACCCGATCTATAATCTGTTTGATCCAAATTTGGTCCATCGATTCTTACCTAAAAATATTGAAATCTACGGCTAGAAAAACCATTATCTCGTAAATACATATTAGAAATAATGTTATATATCAAAAGTTCAACATAGATTCTATAAAAAGATATAACACAATTCGCTTTTTGTCAATTATTTTTGACTTGTAGTTTTGATCAAGTTGTAAATAAACAATTTAGGAAGTGCTACTAATATGTTTTAAAAGTCAACATCAACAACACGGAAAGAAAGTCGAAACAGCAATTGAAAAAAACATATTTTAAAAACTTAGTCGTTTTTTTTTTGTGCCCAATGAATCACATAATTAGTCATTATTCATTAATCACGGTTGGAAAAAAATGAATTTAGTCATTAATCACTAGTTGAAGTAGTAAGGGAAGTTTGAAAAGTAATTATGGAGGGACGCTTGGCAATTAATGCGTCTCACTATCGCATTTAGTGTACTTTGGCTCTTTCTCCTATAATTCCTCACCTCCATTTGACGATTCTTCTTGAAACAATTACTACAATAAATAAAATATTAGTCTATTTCGGAAATGCATATTTCGAGACTGATTTGAACAATGTTTCAATAAAAGTAAAATGGATTTCTCTTCGAGTATAATTATTTGTAAAGGTGTAAAACCATCTCCATTGGTAAAAATCTTTAATGGAGTTTTTACCAATATTTTTATTATAAATTGTATTGGTAAATATGTTTTAAAAACCTCTAAATATTTTCAAATGCAGAATTTTTTAAAAATTAACCATCTATATAACTCACATACACACCACACTATCTAATCTTATCGACTTCGGAGTATAGACGAGAATATAAGCGATCAGAATACAAACTTTGGTCATATTATTAACAAAAAAAACTTTGGTCGTTTACAAAACCTTTTATATTCATCATAAAAACAAATCGATTTTCAGAGTCTCTTGATTGTTGTTTTTCTTTTCCTAAGCGGACGTGAAGGGCGATGTTTAGTTTGAATGTAATAAATATGTAAAATTAAACAGGAATATAAATGTGAGAAAAATATGAAAAGGGCATAAGAAATCGAATAGTGATAAAACGTGTAGAGCGTGAAGTAGAGAAGGAAAAAAAGGTTAGAGATCAACACACATCAAATTCATTAAATTTAAATGCTAGTCAATAATGGTACAACGATAAATGTAACCCCTCATTAATATTAGCTTGTACACAAAGAGAAAGTAAAGTAAATCAATTTTGAAAAGATAAAAAAATCGAGATGAACATTAATCGTAAAATCTATATATTTAATAGTAGTAGTCAATTGGTTTTTAAATTATATAACGTGCCACATTTAATTTTTATCCCTACACTAAATTTCTATGTTTCGTCCCTTAATATTGGCTCCGTCTATATAACTCTCTCTACGTTTACACAGCCCATTACTCTCATCTCTCTGAGTTCTAGTATGGCTGCTGACGTCAGCTCCCTCGTACGGTTACTAAGTGGTTTCACGGATGATCGAACGGTGGTGAAAGAATCTTCCGGAGCGAAATCTACGGTGGCGCTGATGACTCGCGATCTCCTTGGAAGCGGCAGAGGAGGAGGCGATAGGTCAATGGAGCTTGATCTCGATCTTCAAGTCCCCACCGGTTGGGAAAAACGTCTCGACTTGAAGGTTCGTCTCTGCTTTTGTATTTAGATAAATTTTGCGTAATTTTCGACTTAACCTTAATTTATGAATATAATTATGGAAATCATTGGTAATTGAGATATATAATATGTTGATTATTGGCTAATTAGATTTTGCTGTTTTTTGTGAATTTGAATAGTCAGGGAAAGTGTATTTGCAAAGATGCAATTCAACGAGCTCATCCTCAATATCAAACGCAGACCAATCCAATCAAACAGTGTCGACGTTTCAAGATTTGAATTTTCCGCCGAATTCAAGCAATTCTCCGGCGAAGCCTTTGTTAAACCTCTTCGACGACACCACGCCGGAACTCAAACTACTTCCGTCGGCTCGTTCTCGTCCTCTGTCTTTATCGCCGAACCCTGCTTTCCAGAGTGTTTGTACTCTCGACAAGGTCAAATCAGCTCTTGAAAGAGCTGAGAGAGAACCGGCTATGTTCAAGAAACGCCAATCGCCGGATGATACAGTTTCCGATCATCGGACTGCTGCGATTGCGTCTCCGGTGGCGGCTGGATGTCCTGGATGTTTATCGTATGTGTTGGTGATGAAGAATAACCCGAAATGTCCAAGGTGCGATACCATTGTTCCTTTGCCTGTTGATGCTATCAAGAAGCGTAAGATTGATCTCAACATATCATTCTGAAACTTTTGGGGCTTAATTGGAACATTTATTATTATTGGGGACTTAGTATTGTAAATGATAGATAAAATCAGGGGGTTTATTTTGTAAACCCGAAAAGAAGGAAAAAAAACACGATATGATGAGGAAGACTGAAAGTATGTTAATGTTATTTTTGTAAATTCGTTAGTTGAAGGACAACAAAAATTACTTGGTAGATTAATTTAGAATAAGAAATGGAATTATTTAGTAAATCACGGAATAAATAATTTAATTTTATGACGATAAGTAATGTTATAATTTAATTCCCGTTCCTTATACTCTTATTTTCTGCTTTTAAATAACCCAAAGTCCATGGTTGGCTGGAAGGTAGTTGAATTCATTGTATTTGTCCATCTAAAATTCATTAGTTTTTTTTTAATTAAAAAACAACCACTTTTCTTCGTATTTTTACCATTTTTGTCTATTCATTAATATTGCTTTTTACTGTTGGACTTGGATCCAAATGTCTCTCTTATCTGAGTGGTTATGATTTCCTAAAAAAGTAATATAATAAAGAAAGATTTAGAAAATTTGTGATTACTTAATGCAATGAGAAAATGGTTTTCATGCATGATGCCTTCAACAAACAAGTTTCTAAACCCAATAAAGGATAAATTTTCAATCTGAGTTTCTGAACAAAAATTGATTATAAAAAAGGCGAATTAAATGGGACAAGTGTTTAAGAAAAACTGAAGGATTTAATGTTGTAATTTTGTGTGGTTAAGTATGGGATATTTAATTTGATCATATTTAAGGTCATTAAAAGTTATGCTGACCTAACTTTACCTGCTTAGGTCAACAGTACCCTCATATTCATATATACGAATAACTGCAACTAACGTAATAAATCACAGATATTAAAAATATTAGAATCCGACGTGCATGTAAACTTATTTTATTATAAAAATATGTCAACGACCTAAGGAAAAGTAGGAACGCACAGCATTAACGAGCAACATATGCAAGGACTAAAACTTCTCCGATATTATTTATATTGCGGCCGACGAGTAGATGAGTTCGGTTTATGATAGAATTTATATAAACCATTGGTGGGACCAGAAATGTTAATATTTCGTAGGTAGCATAGTTTTTGGCATTTAACATTTTTTTGTGTGGCATTTAAACATACTCCGGATGGGATACGTATAATAATATGATCTGATATTCGTCTCTATCCAAAATAAAAATCTTCTGTATATTTATCGTACGTCTACAGTTAAGAAATTAGGTTTACGTCTATATTTACAAGACACAAATATTTTAAATATTTTTTTGTTTGGCAGGTCAATATTTTAAATTAATATTTAATGTCCTCTCACTAGAATATAATCCTAATTTCATGTACAATTTTTTCTTTTGTTCACGAAGAAACTTTCAGTAAAGTCCATTATCCTCAGTTTCAGCAAGATTTAAAATTATTTTTGGTGGATTTCAGTTTCAGAGTAAGCAATGGATAGGAAAATGAGAAAGGTAGAGAAATTGAGAAAGTAATCCTAATGGAAACGAATTCAATTAATTGGATCGTGACATCTAGTAATAAATTGTAATTAATGCTCCTGCTACATTTATGAATTTTGGTTTTTTCCTTTCGGAAAACATTTAAAATCCACGTGTCGACTTATTGCCTTCTTCATTAATTGATCTTGGCATATTATTTCATCTTGTATTTTTAGGCAAAAAAAACCAAAAGAACAAAACTGAGAAAACAATATAAAATCACATCTTCATGTGATTATATTTCGTACGTCAATTTCCGAAAATGTGAAATTAATATAAATCGGACCATGCTCATTATTGAGGCGCTTTATCAATGAAAACATAAATTTAGTTTCCTGTATGACACCGTTCGACTAGCTGGAAATTAATAATCCACATAGAAACTCTTTTAGGTCCATCTAAACGTAGACGTATCCATAAATGGGCCAAGCCCAGGCCGAGGACAGTAATTTTTTTCTAATATTATTTTACTATTTTCATTCTCTTTACAAAAACCCTAAACCCTAATTTTAGATTCTTCGATTCTGTGCAGACAGTTTTCATTTCAATTGGATAACTGCCTCTTCTCTGTTGCTGCTTCTGAATCAGTGGTGATAATGGGGAAAAGTAGGCGTAAACAGAAGGTAATACCTCCACCGGAGCTTCCGCCGGATGTACCCGAAGAGGATATCGAGTTTTCCGACGAGGATTTGAAGTTCGTCGAAGAGAACACTGATTACGCCCAATTCGTCTCTCGAATTGACACCAGTGCTATTAACAGGTGCGTCTACTTCTCTCGAGATACTTCGTACTTTTACTAATCGTATTTTTGTCTGTATTTTGGTGATTTTGAGTATTAGGATTGGTTTTGTTTGTGTTAGCGTGCAATATTTACTTGCTATATCAGCGTCGAGTTAGTGGTTTCTTAATTGCTTTTATTTTCAGTCTAGATTATCTATCTGATCAGATAGTCATATACATTGGTTATTATTTTTCTAAGCTCTTTAGCTTGTGTGAGTTACGCACATCTGATTTTTTTTTGTTTCTTCTGAATATCTGTATTCATGATATCTTGTTATGTTTTACCAGGCAATGCGGTGGTAAAGTAAAGTCTGTGGAGGAGAAGTATGAAGAAGAACGATCAAAGAAGAAGACACATCAGGAAGAGAAAGAGAATAACGAGATTCTGGTGGATCCTGTTGATGTGCTCCCTGTCAAGACTTTAGATGGAAAACTCCATTTTCTAACTGGTAATAATCGAAAAAACCTATTTTGTTTTTGTTTAGTAACTCAATTTTTAGCATTCTAATTAGTGGTCTTTCTTTTTTGTGTCTACTGCTTGTACTTTGATATGGTTCAGTGTCAAAGAAGTCAAAACTAGCTGAAGCCGACACAGATGAAGCAGAGCAGGACATTCTTGAAGATGAAAATACATTGAACAAATCTCAAAGGAGAGCAAAAGCTAAAAAGAGTAAAAAGGAGGCAAAGAGACAAGAGAAAGAATTGCCTGAAGAAATTTCACAAGAGGAAGAAACACCCCACGCCGCTGTTCTGGTGATCCCTCTTTCGAGTTTTTCTGGGGTTTATTTTTTCATTATATAAGTTGCTAAAAGTTTCAGTTTTCATTCTTTGACATGATTTTTGTTGGAGTTATCATATTTGATAGCTTTTTGCATCTTGACCGTGCTTATACCTTTTCATAAAAAGAATCCGGAATCACTTTTTGGAGTTAGTTATGCTGAAAATTGGGTGTCTTGTGGTTTTGAGCCTACCAGTGTTTTTTCTTCTTTCTTTCATCACTTTTTCTAATATGTGAATGATTTTCTTCTTTCGTCAGGCAGAAGTGAAAGAAGAACTATCTGCTGAAGAGATGTTTGAAAATAAAAAAAATAAACTCGCGGAGTTGGGAATGGAACTACTTTCTAATCCAGAGGCAAACATAAAATCCTTAAAGGAAATGTTAGAGATCTGCAAGGACGAGGATACGAAGATTGTGAAACTTGGCTTGTTATCTCTGTTGGCTGTATTCAAAGATATTATTCCTGGGTAATCTTATCAATCTTTTATGTACCATTCTTTCCTCACTCTATTTGCTAATCATTCTCTTAATTCTCGTCCTTTATGATGTTGGAATTTAGCTCGTTCATTTTTTTTGTGGTGCCAGCTATCGGATTAGACTTCCTACAGAAAAGGAGCTTGAGATGAAGGTCTCAAAGGAAGTGAAGAAAACCCGGTTTTATGAGTCAACTTTATTAAAAGTCTACAAGGTATGCATCTCAAGTGTATTTGATCCTCGATTCCTCGTGAGTATAGTGTTAATACAGCCTTTTTTTGCTGCTGATGTCCATGACAGGCATATCTGCAGAAGTTGATTATATTAGAAAAGCTGTCAGTATATAACCAAGTGGCCACTCGGTGCATCTGTACATTGCTGGAGGCAGTTCCTCACTTTAACTACCGTGATAACCTGTTAATTTCTGTTGTCGGAAATATCAGCTCCCCAGACGAAGTCGTGAGGTCCTGGTTATTTTAGCTTTTTTTCAGAGATGATGAATTATGTTTCAACTGATATATTACGTCATGGAATCTAACCCATAGTAGAAGTTTCAATATTCCTTTTGTCATAGTCATTTTACTGCAATTGCTTCTGTTTCGTTCATATCTAACTCACTTGTTGCACCTGTTTGTGTTTGCAGGAAACTCTGTTGCTCTACTATTAGGTCTGTTTTCTCCAATGAAGGGAAACACGGTGGAGAGCTGACTGTGCAAGCTGTCCGCTTGATTGCTGATCATGTCAAAGCTCACAATTGCCAACTTCATCCTAATTCTATCGAGGTATTCATTGGTCTTATTTCAACATTCTATGAACCACAGATTTCTGCACCACTTAGCTCGGTAAAGGTGTGAGAACAGCCCCTGATGGAAAAACTAGATCACAAGTTAACATTTTCATTTGAAAACATATTGTAAGACTAATATAAGGCGCACAATGATTCGTGAAGTATTCTCCAAGAACAATCTGGTTATATTTTCTTATCTCTTTGGGTCTGTTGTCATTTTCCCTTGGTTCCATTTTTGTTCTGTCCTTAGGTGTTCATGTCCATACGCTTTGACGAGGATATTGGAAGGCGTGACAAAGAGGATGAAAATAAGAAGAAATATAAGAAAAATAATAAAAGAAATAACCAGGAGGAGCAAAATCAAGTGCAGGAAAATGAGAGGAAAAAATCCAAGAGAGAAATGATGTCTAAGATTAGAGACGAGGTAATTTATTTTCCTTGTGTGCAATAGATTTGTTGGTGGGAAATTTGATGGTTTCCCTCGTGTTGACAACCATTGATATGATAGGATTGAAAATGGGTCCGGTGACTTTATTCAGGTTACTGCTGATCACAACGGAGTTACCTATGAGCCGGATGCTATGGAGCGGCGAAAGATGCAGACAGAAACCCTTTCTGCTGTTTTTGAGACTTATTTCCGTATCCTGAGAAATACAATGTATTCAATTGGCGAGAGGTATTTTTATAGATTGTTATAGCTAATTGAAAGTTGTGTGTTTCCAGTTGTCCTCAAAGCGAAATGATACTATTATCCGTCTGCAAAATTGGTTTCTGTTAAAATTCTTCTCGTGAAATCTTGTTGGCTTTGCAGTCACAGATAAACTATCCCTTTGACTTAATTGCAGCTCAGAAGAAACAAACACAACTTCGAATCCTGGTGTCTTTGGATCACACCCTTTGCTAGCTCCATGCTTGGATGGGTTGGCAAAATTCACCCAACAATTGGACTTGGACTACATGGGAGATCTTATGAACTATCTAAAGAAGCTTGCTTCTAGCAGCAGCGTCTCCAACAACACAAAGCAGAAAAACTCAAAACTGTTGACAGTATCTGAGCGCCTGAGGTGTTGCCTTGTCGCATTCAAAGTAATGAGGAGCAACTTAAATGCCTTGAACGTTGACTTACAGGACTTCTTTGTTCAGCTTTACAACCTCATTCTGGAGTACCGTCCTGGAAGGTTTGTTACAATTTGTTCATCTTTTAACCGCAGCATAAGCTGAATCTAGTTTAGTCTAAACCACTTTGCGATGTGAAACAGAGATTCAGGTGTAGTGTTGGCTGAGTCTCTGAAGATAATGTTGTGCGATGACAGACATCAAGACATGCAAAAAGCAGCCGCTTTTGTAAAACGTTTAGCCACATTCGCGCTTTGCTTTGGATGTGCTGAGTCTATGTCTGGTAATAAATACTATAAAAACTTCCAATTACACGTCACATGTCCTTATCTCAAAACCGTCTCTCATTCTACAGTATCCGTTTTATTATAGCTCTTGTCACCTTGAAGAATCTGCTTCAGAAGAACGTCAAATGCAGAAACCTTCTAGAGAATGATGCTGGAGGCGGCTCTGTATCCGGCTCAATTGCAGTAAGTCAAATTTTTTTTTACTCTCATATACTAAATAAAAGTTTCGGAATATAATTGTTGCTCCGATTGCAGAAATATCAACCATATGCTACAGATCCTAACTTAAGCGGGGCTTTAGCAACAGTGCTTTGGGAACTCAATCTCTTGACCAAACATTATCATCTGGCGATCTCAACGATGGCCACAACAATCTCCAACATGAACACTTCTCAAAGCCAAACGTTTCTTTCTGCAGTGACTCCACAACAGGCGTTTGCAGATTTCTCTCTTGAAAAGGAATCGTTTGAGCCTAAGAATGAGTCTCGGAAATTGAACAACAAACGGAAACGAGAGAGTTCGTCTGAAGAAGCTAAGAATGTTCTGGAAATCGACATGGTTCTACTCAACAAGAAACTGAAAGAGAATTTTACAATTCTTCGAGATATAAAAGAGGACGAGAGGGTGAGAATGGAGAAGAAAAAATCATTGAAGAAACTGAATAACGTGGTCAAGAAGAAACTTAAAAACCCTAAATCCGAGAAGAAATTTTGAAAGTCACTTTTCCCCCTTTAAACGTTATATACATTGCTTCCGTTGAAATGCACGATTTAAATTTGTTAAAGGGCTTTAATTTTGAGTATATTTTGTTAAAGTTGGATATTGTCACAAAAAAGAGTTTTCTAATTCACTTCCACCTTGGTATTCCTGTAAATTATATTTTATTTTAATTTATTATAGTAACCTCGTAAATGTCAGGATTATTTATTTGAACTACCTCTTAGTAAGTCGTATTAAAATAGATCATCTACACAAAACATCATAGTCATACATGTGCCTCAGAGTAAAATGATACGAAAAATCATCTTTATATACACTTGCAGTTCGCCACGAACCGTGTATTCAAGTTTTATTAATGTACGTTTTTCAAAATACTAGAATCAGCTAATATATGTTCTAAGTTGTAACTTGTAAGCAGGCTGTGACATTAACAAACAAAAAAGAAAAAATTAAGTGTGCAAAAATTACTAACAAAGGAGCAAGGGGTACAGTATTTCTCAAAGAAGCTTATGCTGGTTCCAATTTAATCGAGAAATGCCCGTTGTTATTGTTTCGTGATCGATTTGTTGCACTCTGTGGTCGGAGAGAAGTCAGTCTATGCAGCCTTCAAGTTTGATCTCCTAATCTTACATCAAACTTGAGATGTGTGTGTACCCTAAGGCATACTACCCATTGATTCTGTTCCAGCAAATAAGATTCAGTTTAGAGGGCCTTGAGCCTTTTAAGCATTTGACTGTATCTTTCTTCTTACAGTCTTATATGAAGAAAAGAAAAGTACTTGTAAGATATTAACTTTGCACCAACAAACAGAAGTGTAAATACAATCTGTTGATTGAGGATGCTAACTTGACGAAATCCAGAACGTGTCACAGCGCCTAATACGGTACCAGGGGAGATGTGATACTGTGAATGTGATATGAACAATCTCGTCCATGTGGAGGTTTTGGATGCAGCTGGTGTTATAATACACTTGTTTGTTTCTCTATGTACACGACTCTCTTGATTGTTATCTGGAAGAAAACGATAACGGAATCTTCTTCGTGTTTACACAGGACGGACGGAACGTTAATTTGAATTGCAGGGAAAGGGGGTCCAGAACTCGTGTGGCTTGTGAAGGCATCATGGGAAAAGAGCCAAAGGGAAAAACAATTAAGTCACACTCCACAATCCCACATTTTAGACCTGAGTCGCATTCATGTTCAAAAACAAAAGGTCAGTGTTTTCATTCATTATTAGCCTTTATATTTTTAGGGTAAAATACACAGTGCATTGCATTATAATAACCAAGTTCCTGTCTCGTTCTTATCTGCTGGACCCGTTTTTGTTTCTACATTCAAAGCCATCATTTTAAAATTGTATTTTTTGGAGATAAACAACAAAACTCTCTTTTTCATGGATGTTGGATGGTAACAGGCTGCTGATACATCAATTTATGCTTTGCGTTGTGGGATAAACATTTGGTTTCTGGTGATAAACTAGGTAGTTAGTTGTCTGTTTTTGTTCTTAGTAAGGTTCCGTGTCTTGTTAGAACATGTTAACTAGCCTATATATAGTCGAAACCTATCAATTTGCAAATCTATAAAATACACAAAAAAAGGAAATCCATAGTCAGATTCTATTTTCTCTTTCTTGAAACCTTAACAAGTAAATGGATTCCTGTCCTTGTCATTTTGGCATCTCATCCAAATGAAGGGTACACAATTCAAAGCATAAAGCCAAGATCTTTGAGGCTGATTGAAGCAGCAAGATCGATTTAACACACATCTTTGAATTTTTTTGTTCTCTTTTTACATGTTTCCTTGACAAAGCCAAATCACAGACCAAACGTGAGGATCATTCGCTAACATCTTGAGACGTATCAATCACGAATTGGAATCGATACGCTGATGTTACATTGGATTTACAGAAAACTACTGAAAAAGACTTATAACCACACTGTGATATTTTGAATATTCGTGTTTTAAAAAACTGAAAGACACAGTTTATGTATATTGATTGATCTGGGAGTACAGAGACAAAGACGTTGGCTTTCTTTAAACCAAAGGGAGACCCAATAAGATAGTTATGGATGATGATGCAAAATAAACAAGTTGACACATAAAAGATCAAACTTTAAGGGTATCATTTTCAAGTATGGAGGTTTTTGATTTCTTTGGGGACAAAATTCTTTAGTCCATTATTATACAGTGGTCCCAACCATTTTTTCTGTGAATTATGTGTACTGTTTTGGACAGAATAACACATCATGCAATATTATTTTCCTTCAAATCTTAAACCTCTCTCTTCTTTTGAAAACTCGTTTTCAGCATTTCCAATCTTATTCAGTTATCAATAAATAATCAAGTACATTTTGCCACAAGTATTTGTACTCCTTTCTCTGTACATCCTGCCTTAATGCATCTTTCTATATTGATCTAACTATCTAATTCAATTATAATAAATGTTGCTTTGTAGTCCATTACTTGGTGTTAATTAAAAGAATAAAGATGCCATCTTCAGCCTGAAGCTCCTGATGCATGCCTGTTTTTTTTTTTTTTTAAACTGTTAGACATTGCTATTTTCAAAAAAGTAAATCATAGACATTGTACAAAACTGTTGATATCTCCATTTCTTTTTTCTTTTCTTTGTTTTTTGTTTGAAACCATATCTTTTTATTGTTTCGTGATACCCACATCAGCACTTTAGTTACCTTTTCCCAACAAAATATATTTATATTCCGTTGGCATAGTCCAATCTAACTATCCACATGAAAAAGAGAGGACTTTCATGTATACATTATCAGTAAACTAACATATGCTATATATATATATATAGCATATACTTTATATGTAAACCTATTCTATCTTGGATATGATATTTGCCCACTAACCCCAACCAAACTACATAAATGATTTGGGTAGTTGGCTTTCTTTCTCTTCTTTAAAAATTTTAATTCTTTTGAAACTTTGGGATATGTATTGGTGCCTAATATAGACAAGAAGGAACTATTACAAACACTTTTCACTGTTCAAGACAGAGATAAAAGGGATCCATGAACAGTTAATAGTTGTGGGGATATAAGAGAGATAGCAATCATATTTCTATATTATATAGGTATTCAGACGGGTCTATAACCATATTGCCACTCTCTTCCCGAGTCATCAGAATCAAGTTCCAAGTTTTGTAATGATATATTAACTTTATAGAATCTGACATCCAATTAGAGGAACATCTGTGCAGGTCTTTTTATAATTCTCTTTAAATTAATCTTTTGAATTGGATGGTACTAATGATGAGAAATAAACAAATGTTTTTATAATTTTCTGCAGTGATTTTCAGAAGACTTCACACCAAATCCACTCATGTAAAAGAGAGAAAAGTAGAAATAGCGTTTTATTTTTTGGCATTGGTAGATTGGTTGGTCGTTAATATTCCCACGTAAAAGGATAAACAAAATGCTCTTAGTGCTTTTTTTCTGGTATCGTTTTAACTTCATCCCTTTGTGATTGTCTCTGTTAAATCCTATCTCTTCTTCAGGTAAGAATTGGATGAATCAAGTATATTATTTTTGAAAAGAAATTTCAAGTATATTATTTTTGAAAAGAAATTTCAAGATATTTTGGGAACGAAATATGTTAGATAGCAATATATCCTTTGAGAATGTAAATTTTCAAAATAAAAGTGATGGATAATCGATGTCAACAATTGATTGCTGCTAATCTAGACTTTGATTTACAATATTTAACCCCAAAAAAAAAAAAAAAAAAAATTCATTCGCTTAGCGGATTGATTTGGGGGTAATCCTCACTTTAAATTTTGAAAATTCCTATTCTTTTGTGGGATTGTGACTCCGATTCACATTATTGACAAATAGTGTTAAAGGTTAAAAGAGGTGACAAATGTTTTTGTTCCCATTTGGGCTCATTTATTCATAGTCATGTAGTCAAATCATATTGATGGCTTAGAGGTGAAAACTGAAAAATGATAAGTGGGACCCCTTTCCCAACAATAAGATACAATAGTTAATTCAATTATTAATTTAATATTTTCTTAGGACATAAAACAAAAAAAAGGCAAAAGCTACCGAAATCAATAGGGTAGTGAGGTTGGACCATTTCATGAGTACCCCCTTTCACAAGGCAATCTATAAAGTTTTGGTGTTCCCCATCATGACCCCTCCTCACATCTATATCTCTACTTTTAATTTTCCCAAAACACATTTTGATGTAATCTATAATCTTTTATATCATATCGTGTGTGTATATGCCCACTATATTGGGAATTAAATCGTTTTGTTTAGTGGTTGTTGCACTTCTATTTGATTTGTATCTTTGTTATTTTAACTAGCTAATAGTTATTATACACATTATTGAACTCACCTGATATTATATGTTTCTACGGTTTAATTTTTACATATTCCATTTTTTTGTTCAATAAGGAGTTAACTTGAATTAGCATTTTGGTTTTTCTTTTTCAACTCCTAAGCTGACTTATAGTGAATTTAAAAAATTATTCTATTTTTAAACAGATCTCTAAAAAGTAATATTAAAATCCCCGTAAAAACTAAACAAAAAATATTTAAAAGAAAGAGAGAAACCCCACCAAAGCTGAAATATTGGAAAAAGGTATAAATAAAAAATAATATCTAAAATGGGAAGTGGACAGGTTGCATGACACAAACCCTAACACCACAGCATTTGCATATCCCATCACTTTACACTTTTGCTTCGTTTGTTTCGTTTATATAAAGATAATTAAATAAAAGCATAACCGTAGGTAAATGGTCCAGGCTCTATAAATAGAAAACTCCCAAAGACATTTTAACTATAATTCATATCATTTGTTGGATTATGGATGGCTCATAATCATATTAGTTACGGTTTAATGAAAATTAATATGGTGAAAGCCTTTGGATGCAAAATCTATGTAAACCCTACATATGAGCTGCCACTATTTATGTCGTCTAAGGCTGCAAGAACTCTACTAGATTATAGATTATAGAAAACTAGTATATGTTCCGTCTACCTTAATGCGTATGTGTGTGTTTTTTTAATAATATATACTACATATATAAGATTGATACTAATTAAAACAAGTACATAATATTGAACGTTTCAAAATGTCATGATTTAGAATATTGAGCCTCCATTGGTTAATCCGCCTGTGAAGGCACAAAGATGTCTACATCTACATCTAATAATATACAAAATCTGAATTCCACATAGAATCACTATGATTAACATAATAAACCAATGTTAATTACATGTTTTGATCTTCTCTAGGCACGAAAGATAAAACTAATTAAACAGGAGAACGAAGATAAATGGGCTCTTTAGGACATTTTTATTCGTGCGACGAGTATATCCTCTTTATTGTTGGCATGATCTCTTCACATCGCTTTCTCGTGTCCTCCTCCTTTTTTTTTCTTTGTTTATATCTAAATTTCTTTTCAACAAAAATACCTATTTATCTTTCTCCACAATATTTAGAAGATTAATCATGTATAAACATCTTTTAAAGCAACTTTGAAATATTAGTTTTATTAAGAATTAATTTTAGTCTTTTGATTGAGTTATACTAAAACCGTGACATGCATAGAACCAGTTATCTGACATCATTGGATTTTTTTTATTGTCAACGATAACATTACGAAACTTGTTCTCTAATTTTCTTATACAAGTATGTAATATTTGTCTACATGGTTTAACGCTAGATTGAATACTTTTGATAATGATATCTAACTTTTTATACGTTATGCGTATAATTTACATCTTTTCTAATTCAACCAACATCGCATTTTTGTCGGATCCTATAATCATTTTTTTTAAATGATGTTTATAGTTATATAAATTATACCGAATCTCGGATTCCTGTGATTAATCAATTATGTTAACCCCTATGAATGTTAACAGTAAAGACATATAAACTTGCAAGAAAACAAATCGAGAAACTGAGGAAAAAAAACAAAGTGAGAAAATAAATGAAAAAAAAAAGAGAGAAAATGACAGGACGAACAACAGCGACATTTGCGCGCGTCCGACGTGTCAGCTTTTTACCTCTTCTACTGTTCTTTCCTATTCTTCCCTCTCTACGAGTCTGTGCCGGCGCGTGTCCCACGCCACATCAGGTACTGTTCTTGGGTCCCACACCTCCACCAATTATCGTATTTTTCACTCTAATTTTTTTAATTAGTTTTGGGATTATTGTTTTTCGAGATAATAATCATATCAAACAAGTGTAACAAAACAAAATAGACAATACGATAAGAATCTTTCAGTTTCAATATAAATTTGATTATCAAAAAATATCAGTGTTGGTTACACATATCCTTGTGTTTTTACAAACATCAATTTATTTCACTATGGTATTTTCCTATTAAAATTTATTAGATTGTTATTCTGAAAACGATATTTATTGAAAGAGAGATGCAAGGAATATGAAATATCTACCGGATTTTTCTCTTTCTTTGTAGTGAAGGTTTCCTCGTGATTTTGATTTCTTAGCTCAAATAATAATCAACTAATTTTCCTTACAATTTTGAAAGAAAAATAAATAAATTTCTATAAACAAAAAAAAAGAAAAGAGAGAATAGTTTCCATAAACGGGTCAAGATGCAATGTTGACATGAACGCTGGCGTTTTTAGGAGATCTACAGATGGGACACGTGTGCACACTGGTCCCACAGACTCCACACAAACACAAGTGTCTGCACGGTAAGAGCAACACACACGATTCCTCCTCCCAACAGTTTCTGCACATCCTACCACCCTTGGCCGCCTTATCATGCGTATAAATAGCTACCGTACGCCTAACCGTTTCTTCACCAGAGCTACTTCCGCAGCAAGACTGCCCATCATCCCCGTCAGCGTTCACGTTATCTAATCCTGCGCCGGGGACATTGCGGAGGTCCTTAACCTGTGCCAGGACTTGCTCTAGGTTGGTGCGGAGATTGTTGGCGGTGGCTTCGTTGGTCTGAGCAAGGTCTCGCCAGATTTGGTTCTCAATGGAGAGTGATTTCACGCGCTCCTCAAGCGCGTTATTAATCTTGCCGATTCTGTCTCTTTCTTCTTCCTTGACTCGAAGCCTTTTCAACAGTCCTTGCTCTATAGCCTCCATAATCGTCCTCGCTTGTCTCTTCCTCCTCTCTTCAATCTCAAATTTCACTCTCTCAATCTGAACAAAAACAACAACAATTTATATCAGTGATAATGATTGATGAGGCACATTGCAACAAATCTCTAAATACTCTGCTTCTGAACAATAGTGAAGCGGAGAGTCTTACATGGAGGGAGATGAATCGATTGGTCTCGTGTTGTTGTTGATTGATATGAGAAGAGATATCGATGTCATGGCCAAGAAACGAAAACGGAGTAGTAGTAGTGGTAGCAGCGTTAACGCATGATGATCTAGCGTCCTTAAGAAGAAGAAGATGATGACTATAATAATTCGATCTGGAAGAATCTCTGGAGCGTTTTCTCGTGGGTAAGGGGAAGAGATCATCGGCGTAGTAATTAGTGAAGGAATCAGCAGTGGTGGGAATAGTATCAGCGGTGGAGGAGACGTTGCCGTACATATGAAGAAGAGGTGTGTCGTCTGTAGCAGAGAAAGGTGAAACGACGCCGTAACCAGTTTGATTGTTAGTGCAGAAACCACCACTAGTTGGTTCCAAGGTGCTAGTATTATTATTCATCATTAATTCTCTGTAAATACGAAACAATATACAGATTTCAGTTAAGAAGAATCAACAAAGAAAACTCCAGAAAAATCATGAGATGGTAAAGAGAGAGCGTTACAGAAAGAGTTGAGGAGGAGAAAGAAGGAGATGGTGAGCATCAACGGCCATGCAAGAAGAGGTTTAGGGAGAGAGATAAGAGAAGAAGATGATGATGAGAGGAAGTTTAATAGAAGATAGAAAATTAGAAATGCATGCGTTTCGGTTTTTGTTTTGCTGCTTTGATGCGTGAAGAGGGCCTTACTTTTTTTTTCTTTTTTTAAATCGAAACGAACCTCAACGTAATGGTTGTTTCATATTTATACACATCGATGCCACGAACGTGAAGAGAAGTAAAGGAGAGAAAATAATCAATTTCAAATATTTATTTTTTTCAAAGGTAAAATCTAATTAACATGCTGATTTTAATTTACTTACCATTTTCTTAGCGTTTGATATACATGTTGATTTTGACTATATACATATATATATATAGTAATTTTTTCTTAAATTTCTTGTTTGCTTTAATACGGTTTCTTGAAATTGGGATATACACAAATTCACTTTTTGCGCTGTTTTGGTATTTAGTTACCTAATTTTCTGACTAATTGATTTGAATCTTGTTAATTGTTATTCTTTTCAAAAAGATTATGTTTAATTTGGTTCTAATGTTTTTTTTCCACATATTGTCGGTTATGGTGATAATTTTTAAACACGTATCTTCGTTTATGATATTTTTGAAGTGGTAACTTGCAGCGAAGTTGGCGGAAAGTTATTGAGTTATTGAGTTATTCCGAGTCGTTTCTTTGGTTTTTGGTCATAGTATTAGAAGTAAACGCTCGGATTCGGTTTTGTTTTTAACTTTATGACCGTACCAATTAAATAGAGTAGATCGATGGGCCGTGAATTTAGCGGCATTACTGCGGTAGTTAAGGATATTTACCACAGTAGAAAGATGGAAGTTCATTTTGTTCGAGAATTACATGCAATGGAAATGCGACGCGTGTAAAAAGACCCGAATGAGTCATGCTCATTGCCATGTAAGCATTCCAGCGTGGCGAACATTTTTACTTGGGACCCACAATTTCTATTCTTACGGCCAGTTAAAATGGGCAATTCATACATTTTCCGTTTTTTGTAATATTATTTCATACGAGTTTGGCGCCGTGTGATGCCACGTGGTGAAACATCCTGGTTACTTCTGTTTGACACTTTCTTTGACTTTCTTTTTTATTTTTCTTTATCATCAACAAAAATAAAATAAAACTTGTAATTATATTTTCCAAATTTATTCTTAAATTATTAATTTAATATTAATAAAACCAATATATTTCAGTAAAAATATAATATTGATAACATATTATTTATGATAAAGTTAATTAATTAATTATTGTATATTTATTTTTAATGTATTTGCTTAAAAGTAAATACTGGTGTGATATTATATTAGATTTCAATAAATAATAACAGTAGTGATAATATGGAAACTAAAGATAAAGAGTATTTATTTATAATTTTGTTTGATTTCTTATTAACTGAATAAATCTATATTTTAATTCAATTGGTTCAGTTCTCCTCGAATTGAATTTAAGCATGAGTATCAATCCAGGATTCTAATGTTTAGAAAACAGAGAACCCAATAGGTGAAAAAATAGAGATGGAGACAGGTTCGTATGAAGATGATATCAGATAGAAAGTAACATACAAGAATTAATTCCTACTTTAATTTATGTCCCTTTTACTTGCTTTGTTATAATTTGTTTCCGACACAATAAAAGTGAAAACAATATATGCCTTTGTCTTTAAAAAGCTTTCAAATTTCCACCATCTTAATTTGTGTTACAAAGGCCAATTACAAAAAAAAGTAGACTTAGTAAAGTAAAAGAGTGGTCATGGTGCACAACTTAAATACGTGTTTTGTGTTTCCAAACTTCAATATTGATCTTTCGTTCGAATTTGTTATATATTACGACCAACAATATAACGAGACATTAACTAATGGGTGTCTCATACAATTGATTGATCAAATGTACTATTTATTAAAGTATGAAGTATTTATCTTGACAAAAGAAAATTAAATAAAAAAACATGAAATCCTGAATTGTGGTTTCTATTTGATTGAAGAGCAAGTGACATATATTGCACCTTGACTTTGTTGTATGGTATCCTTTCTTTTCTCTTTAAATAACTTTTAGTTTTCACTTTTCTTTTTTCTTCTCTTCTTATTTGATTCAACTTAAACTTGGTGTTGGTGTTATTCATGTGATAACAACATTTCAAAATAAACGGAAAAAAACATAACCATTGTAAGAATCTTCAAATGGTGACTTACCTAGAAACTTCATTTTTCCTTAAAGGCACCACTATAATTTAACTTGTTGTAAAGAAATACTTCATGCTTTTTCAAATATATTATCATATATTCATACATGTTTCGGTTCATATACATAATTATTCGTCTATCAAAGTTTTGAAAACTGTGTGTCACTTTTATTATACTTTTGTTCCAACATCATATCACAGACCTAGATCTTACCACAATTCAAAAGAGGGTTCACTAGATGTGTAAAGCTTCCCACTAAAGACATGTGTTTCAATTAATTGTTGGGGCTTACTAGTGCATACGTATTACATGTACTATGGTCCATACATAAGAAGCTCGTGACCTAACATATTACATCATATTAATCTATAGACATTTACATTTATCAAATGCACCAATACATCTTGGATCTAACATCGTAATCGGAAGGTTAACGAGTAAAAAGAAACCATATGAACTGGAACTCACATTCACAAATATCGAAAATAAGAATTATGATCCGAAGTCCTTTACAGAGTTTCTTATTTTGCTTAACTATTGATGAAGTCTTTTTTCGAAATTCAATCCATTATGACTTTTGAACATTTAGTGACAACTTTTACATTCGATTTTCATTAAATACATTATACTGATGTAATGTCCTCTTCGTAGCTCGGGGAGGTACCCATCCAATCACTCAAATCCTAAATAGGCTCTCAATTACCGGATTTAAATGACAAATATTATGTGTAATATTGATTGGTAACTATCTTGGGAAGATATATAGATGGATGCATAAGATAAAAGATTTAGGTTTGAGAGGTCCCAATTCAATTATAGATGGATGCATAAGATATAAGATATATAGATGGATGCATCACTCTTTCTTGCATTTCAAAAATACCTTACTTGCCCGTATCATCGAAACTTAACTTTCATTGTAACAAAACTTGAAGATTTATTTATATATTTAAAAAATCGTTTCCCCATTAGGAGACAAGAGAAGAGGTTCTGCAAAAGACTTTAACTTGGTGTCATGTGTGGTTGTGCTTGTGTACAGTGTGTCGTCCCTCCATTTTTATTTATTTAAATAGAATAAAAGGAACCAATGTGTAGATTGCATGATTCACACTACTGCTTTCAATCTCATCTCCTGCTAATGCATTATGATCCCACCACCACTTTTAATTCATTCCGACAAAATACGTAACAAATATTATATTATAAATGTATATGAATACGAGGAGAGCTATTCATCGAAATTGAATTTAAATGTACTGACTTGTTACCATTAGATCATGAACCACATTAACTCCAAGTGAACAGACAAAGACAAAGGTGGTGGTGGTTGTTGTTGTCAGATCCCTGATTCACTTTCATCAAATCAAGAATTGGTTAATCAGTTTGAATCAAAAGTAGAGAGATTAGACAACAGGTTATGTGTTGTACTTTTAAGAAACTTACACAAATCCATCACTACATGAGCCTACTTCAAGTCCCTACCTTGACTAGACCAATCAGTCAGTCATATTCCTACTATCTCAGCTAGTAAATGAGAACATGAATCTCAGCTTCTAAAACTTTTCTTTATGGAGACTGAAGAAAGGAAACTTAATTAGGTCTTGCGAGGTGGCGGTGAGCTGCTGCTACTTCTTCTTCCTCTCAAAGGCCTACACGTATATTTGTTTTCATATTTTATCAGATTTGAAAGCAAAACATTGGATAGGAGGTTTTCTAGTTGGCTGGAATGATGTCAATATTTTGAATCTTGTGTTTGATCACTAGCTCGTGAACTAGCAGATCCAAGATAACAATGACAGCGTGTTATATAATGCGTTTCAACATTAGCCACTACTAATAAAGAAGTTGTGATATCTATTTACCTAAGGACCAGGCAAACACCTTATGACACCAATTGCATAAAGATATCTAGTCAAAAGACAAAGGTATAGTGTAGAGGTCTCACATAATGCTTTTAGAACTAACAAAGAAGCATGACAGAGGAATGGCAAAAACTCAAGGTTCCTACACTTTACTTAACCGGGAGCTTCTCCAAAAACTGTTTCCTAAACCCCAATGTGTTCCACAGTAAACTAGCCTGACCATAAAAAAACATGAAAAAGTACTGCAGCTCCTTGATATCCTCCTAGGAGCATGTAAGTTGACACAAGCTAGAATGTCAAGACATAAATCAACAATGCATCTCTTTAATTTTTTATCAAGACACAGCTCACGGGGGCTTAGGGAACTAGAGTAGGAAAATGACCTTCTACATCTTCAAGCTGGACTTCTTCCCCTGTTTAGAAGCAAATAGGAGATTACAATGTGAATATAACATTGTAGGATTACTATGGACAAACACTACTCGGTGAGGCCATTTAACTCATATTTGGCTAATACGTTTATATTTCAGAATAAGACAACTGTGGTTTCTCAGCATCAGCTCTTGCCTTGAATTCAACATATGCATATATATCCTCTTGGAAGACTGACCTGTTAAAAGTCATTAGGAACTATGAGCAAAGTACTAGGCAAACAAGTCAAGAGCAATTGATAACAACTTGCAGCTCGATCTATCGCAAGTTCAACATGAATAGTTTCACTCTGCATATAAGGAAAACAAGTCATTACCTACAATCACACATAGGATGAGACTTGATCTAATTAGATAATATGAATATGTCCTATCCAACTCAACAGACAAGCGAAGGAATTAGGGACATATGTATCATTCATTAGCAAATGACCAACAGCAATCCCAGCGCAGAGAAGATCCATTGATTTTGAATATGAAAGAGACCGATTATTTATCTAAGATGAGCTTCAATATTCACATTCCTGCTCTGCTCAATGTATCTACACAATAGAAGAACAGATTCTAGAAAACCAAGAAAGAGGTTAAGTAGCTTACTAAAGATATATGCAGATTTAATTGTATATGTAAATGCAAGACGTTTTGACAAAATATATAACCTATAATCGTAATGAATCGTAATGATCTTGAGCGGGAACTGGAGCGAGAAAGAGACCTCGAACCAGACCTGGAATCTGCATCTCTTCGTGGTGATACCCTCTCCGTTTACTATATACATAGGAGGAGATCTTCCATGTCCGTGTGGAAAAAGACTATAACGGCAAGTCATTTTATGCTTGTTACAACTGTTCCTCGCAATTGGTGCCTCGGACGTCAAATTTGGGCTCTATGAAAATTATGTCTACTAAGATGTGACGAATCGGTGTAAGAGAAGAAGAATATTTTCCGACACTCAATAATGTCCAATATTCTCTCTAAACCATTTTAGTGAAAAGTTTGAATCTAAAATTTGAAGAATATATTAGTGTATTGGTCGAAGAATATCATAAAACCAAATTTATAGAGAAACAACGAATAAATGATCGAGAAAACACCAATTCACATAGACAATCTTAAAAAAACAAAGATCTCATCAAATTGTGATTAACTCTAAATAAGAAAAGAAACTGATTAAATTATCGGTTAGGGAGTAAGATTTTTGTATCGATTAATATGTATTTAGAGTTGCTTATCTTTGATTTATTATGGATATATCAATTTTAGTATCTGATTTGATTTTAATGAATGAATTAGATGTTTTAAAAAAAATACCTAATAAAATATTTATAGTATATTTAAAATATTATGTTAATTTTATATTGTTTAATTGGATCTGCCTAGTTTCTTTTGTTTATTTTTAGTTCCTTTAATTGTATATCTTAAAATATAGTATAAATTATATTTGATTATATTATTGTTTCGTCAAGATTTTTTTTTTTGAAGACTATCATTAAAAGAAAAAAACTGAAAAAGCAATAATCTTTGCATCAATCATTAAAAAAAAATTAGGCAGCTGCTTCTGTTTCCTTTCCTCCGTATCTGTTTCTCTGCTTTCGTCACGGAAGCCGATATGTATTGTTTCTCAGTAGGAAGCTCGTTACTCTGTTTCAATTCGATCGTGAATCAATATAATTTATAAACCGTTTTAGGAGTTAGGAATTTTAAATTTGGTATTTAGGTAGCATATGGCCTAGGGATCCAAGATCGTGTTCTACAATCTGATTCACCTCGATTTTTCAGTTTTAAAGCAGTTAATTAGGGTTTGTAGACTAATTGGTTAGCGATTATGGACGCTTTTGGAATAGGGAGCAGTATAAATCAAGCTCCCGTAACTGAGGATCTTAAGAAATTTGGTGATAATCCTACATGTTTGTTTTGTAGGACGCGAAAATCCGGATGTGAAAACTGCGAAATAAAACTTTGAATTACGGAAAAAAATGAGTTGAAAACGTTTTTCAGAAACCGGAAAAACGTGGAGGCGAGATTTGATCTCTTTCCTTAATTTTTATAATCGCCCGTAGTGTGACGGTTTTAAACGATTAAGAATCCCAGGATACAACTACGAAGAAACCGTAATCGCAACACTCGATAAACGGAGTATGCGAACAACGAATCTACGGTATACTCTCGAGACACTTATGTTTTGATGAAAAGAAAGACGAGAGGAAGTTTTCTGTGAAATTTTCAGAGAGTTTTTTCGTTCGGAAAAACGATGAAACTCGAAGAAGAATGGCGGGGAAAAAATAAAGGAGAGGGGAAGCGGTTTCGCACGAGCGAGTGGGTGCGAGATTTCCGCCGAAAAATCCGGCCAAATATTGACTCGGTTAGATTCGAATATTGACGACTCGGTTTAATTCGAAATCGGACGCAAAATATCTTGGTTAAGTGTTGACTTTTAGTCAACGAAAATGTGGGCCAAAGACCCACATTCACCAAGACCCAAGACCCAAGCTCGGCACGGCGCGCACGCGTGTGTGGTATTTTGTATAACTCTTTTTGTGTCTCCATAGCATGTTAAACTACGTTGATCACACACCTATATTTGGTTTGTTGTTCTCCGGATATTTGTATTTTTGTCGAGTTTGAATCTGGATCTAGTTTGAGTTAGTTCGTCAACTGTCTAGGAGTATATCAAACTGGAATTTGCTCCTTACTCGTCCTTAATTTTCCATTGCTTTCATTTGTCTTTTACTCCCACGAAGAAGGAGAAGATTAGGGAAGATTTAGTTGCTATTTCAACCATAGAGCAATTTCTGGAAGAAAGTTTAGCGCTCTAGCTTGTTCTCGTGTGTCTACCCCTGGGCATTTTACCCGGACCCGACCCGAAAACCCTGTTCGGATCGGATTCGGATATAACCATTTTAACCCAGTGGATTTTTTTT
This sequence comes from Cardamine chenopodiifolia, assembly GCA_963922655.1. Taxonomy (NCBI): domain Eukaryota; kingdom Viridiplantae; phylum Streptophyta; class Magnoliopsida; order Brassicales; family Brassicaceae; genus Cardamine; species Cardamine chenopodiifolia. The sequence continues at coordinate 16,756,772 of OZ000476.1, read as the reverse complement.
GTTTCTACCCTCGGATACAGGTTCGGGTCCGGTTCCTACCCGAGACCCGATCGGGTATTTTGAGACCCGAAAATAGTTGTCTTTCCCTAGGCCGCCCCTGTGTTTTGTGTATTGTGTGTGGTGTCTCTCTTCTTCGAGTTTGTCTCATCAGGGTCGAGGTCCAATTTGCGGAATTTTCTGTCAAAACCCTAACTTTCCTTCAGGGGTTTGACTCCGGATTGTGGGTCATCTGGAGCTCCTATTGGTTAGTTTTCGATTTGAAACCCTAGTTTATTTACTTACCGTACAGATTTATAAACTTGCCTAGTTCGATTTGGTAATCTGATCATGTTGATTGTGTTATAGCTCATATTCTTCTCAAAGGATGTAGTTTGAGCTGATTTTTCTGTGCTCCTATCTTGATTTGATGCTCTTTCTTTCTCTGGTATGTAGGTAGATGCAGCTAAATGATTTATGTGTTTTCAACTTGGAATTAACAGATCTTTGATAAAACCTGGAATTTTAATTCTGATTCTGTTTTGTTTATAGAAATATTGGTCATGATGCTTATTTGTGAGCTGGATTTGAATTTCCAGGATTTCATGTCTTCTAGTTTGTTTGCTTAATTAGGGTTTGTTTACATTTACTCAAGATCGCATTTTCTTTGTCTTTTTCGTTGTGTTGTCTTCGGGTGGAATCTATGTCGTGCTAATCTCAGAATTTCACTAAAGTGATGGATGTTATAGGTAAAGTTTCAGGCTAAAATTTTGGAAGCTTAAACCAAAGCTCGCAGTTTGTTGAAAGGTTGATGCAGAAAGGTTTAGCTCCAAATGCTTTCACTTATTCCTTTATGCTTGAGGCTGCTTATAAAGAACGAGGAGCTGGCGAAGCTGTGAAGCTCTTAGATGAGACAATTGCGGAAGGCGGTGAACCTAATTTGGTTAGCTACAATGTGTTATTGACTGGTTTCTGTAAAGAAGGAAGACCAGATGATGCGATGAAGCTGTTTAGGGAGTTACCTGCAAAAGGGTTTAAGGCTAATGTTGTGAGCTATATAACATTTTGTTGAGGTGTTTGTGCTGTGACGGGAGGTGGGAGGAAGCGAATTCGCTGTTGGCTGAAATGGATGGTGGAGATTGAGCTCCTTCAGTGGTTACCTATAACATATTGATCAATTCGTTAGCTTTTCATGGAAGAACAAAGCAGACAATGGAGGTTTTAAAGGAGATGAGCAAAGGACATCAACAGTTTAGACTCACTGCCACAAGCTATAACCCGGTAATCACGTGTCTGTGCAAGGAAGGGAAAGTTGATCTCTTGGTGAAATGTCTAGACGAGATGATTTACCGGCGTTGTAAACCCAACAAAGGAACGCACAACGCGATAGGTGCTTTATGTGAGCACAACAACAAGGTGCAAGAAGCGTTCTACATAATACAGAGCTTAAGCAACAAGCAAAAATATCGATTTTTACAAGAGCGTAATCACGAGTTTGTGCAGGAGAGGTAACAGCTTTGCAGCGTTTCAACTCCTATACGAGATGACTAGGTGCGGGTTTGATCCTGATTCGCACACCTACTCGGCTTTGATCAGAGGGCTTTGTCTAAAAAGGATGTTTGAAGGAGCTATGGAGGTTTTGTCGATAATGGAGGAGAGTAAGTACTGTAGACCTACGGTTGATAACTTTAACGCAATGATTCTAGGGCTTTGCAAGACAAGGAGGACAGATTTGGCATTGGAGGTGTTTGAGATGATGGTTGAGAAGAAGAGAATGCCGAATGAGACAACATACGTTGAAGGGATAGCTCATGAGGATGAATTGGAGCTGGCAAAAGAAGTTCTGAGGAGCTGCGATCACGCAAGGTAGTGGGACAGAATGCAGTAGATAAGATTGTGATGCAGGTCAATATAGATTGATGGGTAGGAGAAGAAGAAGAAGAAGAAGAACATGAAGAGGCTTTTAATATACATTTTTTTTTCTATTTGTATCATTTTTATGGGGATGACGATGATGATTCATGTAAGTTTCAGTTTTAGAGAAACAGATGAGATATCAATAAGAACTAAGTAACCGATTGTGCCTAACATATTTAAGATTTCATTCAAACAAAATGGAGAGAAAGAATCTTAACAGTGGAAAATAAATAGGATGAAGCAGAAAAAAGTCAAAAACTTTCATTGATTAAATAAAATCTAAAACAAAAGTCTGAATTGTTGAGAAGAGAAAGAAGGAAGAAGAAAGAGAGACGTATACTGCCAATTACTTAGATCGCTGTCTCATCTTTCGTCTCTTCCTCTTAAGCCTCCTCATGCGCTTCTTCTTCCACTGCAAATTAAGTCCTTTTTATTAAACCCCAAGTTATGCTCAATATTATAGGAAGCAGAATTGACTTGTACAGTTACCAAAATAGGCTACAATTGATAAATTTTACATATTAGGCAGTGAGATTCAGAACTCAATTGTTACAATCCAATTAATTTCGTACAATTTTTCCAGAATTCAACAAAAACCCAACTTTAGTATTCTCTTCCTACATAAGTAGAAATCAACAATCCTAACAAAAAAAAAAAGTGGGATCTTCTTCAGTTCTGATCTCACTCGAGTGATTCGATACACATCAATTTACAAAATTCTAAACATACTCAACGGTCAACACAATAAGCATAAATCCTAGCAGAACAATCACTAAGGCATTGACGAATATACCCAAAGAATAATGAAAGATTAGACAAAAAAATCTTACCTTTGCTCTCATCTTTTCGCTGTGGATGGAATCAGAACAACCAAGGCGTCGTAAAACATATATAAACTTGTAGAGAAAGCCCTAATTCTTTATCGAAAATAAATTAACTTCTCAGGGATAATTCCGTCATTCTCTAGACAAGACCTTTTTCCCCTTAAAGACCTTAAAAAAAACCAACCAATTTTAATCTCGCCGGGAAATGGAGCAGATATCAGACTCGGACCGCCGCGATTCAGCTGTTGTGACTTCTAGCTCGTCTTCCTTCACCGTCGCAGAAAATGCTCAAGGCGGACGTGGAGAAGCTATGGCTCGAGGCTTATCAACGATGCTCGAATCCGTCATCAAGGATTTCGACTCTAAAGCTCTTGATACGCTCAATAGCCAAGATCAACTCTCCGGCTCCCTCGATCGACTAGTCCAAGGTACAATATATCTTCTTCCCGATTTCATCTCAGAAATTGGTTTTCAACTTAAATCGGTGTCAATTCGCAAGCTTCTTGTCACATCCTCCGACTCCGTTTTGTTAAATTCCCAGAAATTAGAACGTTCAGAAATCAATCCGATTGAGTTTCTTAGCCATGGGTTTTTTTTGTAATTGATCTAACAAAATTTATAATTTCAGATTGATTCTTTATAATTCTCAGATTAGATATTTGTTTTTTTGACACAATTGGTACTGTTTGAAAACAGAGCTTGATCAATTGCTGGAAAACGCTCCATTGCCGTTCATAGTACAACATGCATCGAGAATCTCCAGCGTCAAACAAAGAGTTTCATCTTTGAATCTTGTGCTTAAATCTATACAACGACGTATTGATAACATCGATCACATGCTCTCTGCCAACATCACGCTAGGTAACTAATAAATTTTCTTAGTTTTGGGAATTTGTGAACTAACCTCATCGTCATCATCAACTGTAGACTATAATAGTGCAGTATATCTCATCACTCTGTTTTCTAATTATCCTAACACAGAGAAAACATCCTCCGAAGCTACATGATGACCAAACACCTGTCACTTCTGTTACTCTCTTTCTCTGCTCACGGCTTCGGTTTTGGGAGCAATGGCAAAGAGGTGAGTGTATGGGCTTTTGGTGGGCTTTTATATAATCGGTTCGTTTCTAGATTGGAATCTCCAGTTTTATTTTACTTTTTAATTGTTTTCTAAAAACTATTAGTTTTTTTATATATAAATTTGGTAAAATTATTAGTGTTATGTCTCGTTAGAAGCTCAAATTCGGTGAACCAGGGTCCATCAATCAATCATGTTAAACAGAATTTTAAAGTGACTATGTCGGCTCGTTTACTTTTATTTTTTTTCGATTTTGTTGGTAAAAGGCTTTGCAAAATCTTGTCACGTGGGTGTTACGACAAAATCGATAGGAGATACCCGTATTTTAACATATGTGTAAACAAGAGTCACGTGTCTTCTGCGCTGGTCACGTGGTTGAAGTCTATATAATTGGATCTCGTAGGCTTTTTACATTAGTAGGGTCTCCATTAACTACAAGCTTTTCATAAGGAGACTCATCTCCACAAATTCTTTCGTTACTAACAACCATGTTTTTCATTATTATGGTTAAGCTCTATATATATGTGGACGATGATGATGGGTGTGACTTGTGAGGGTGTTAATAACTAATGATGCTGCAAAAAAAAAAAAGAGGCATATTAAAAGTATATAGAGGACCGAGCTTCTGACCAGAAATCTAATTGGTCCGTTAGTGGGTAAAGCCCCCAAAACCCATTTGGGGAACTCCGCAAAAGTTTGTCTTTAACCCACAAAAGTAGCTTACTTTTCTCTTTTGTGCGCTGATACACAAATCATGAGTTGCAACTTAGCATACTCTAGTATTATAGATGTAGGTAGCTTTCAAGCAGTATTCACTTTTTCTCAAGCTTAAAATTTGATTAGAACTATACCCCCAAATGCTGTTAGGGGTTTGTAAGTGAGTGGAGAAAAAGGGGACCAAAGAGACAAGAAGCCAAAGTAGAGAGGATATAGACAGGTGAAAGAGGTATAGGGTCTTGTACTTATACAATCTCTCTTGCTGGTCCATTCTATCAATATTTTTTTATTTGTAGACATGATAGTCTATGGGTAATCTTTGGAAACTTTCGTACCTCTCACGTACCATTAGCATAATAAAGTTGGTGAAATCCCGACACTAAAACATGTGATAATGATTCAAACACCAAACCGATGACCAATAGATCCAACATTAATTGCTTAAACGAACCTTCCTTGATTAACAAAACAACAAGCAGTAAATAAATCACCTAAATGCTTAAAATAGAGAGGGAGAGACAAAGGTGTGGTAAAGACTCTGAAAACTGCATAATTTCCGAAACTCAGAAAACGACAAAATAAAACTATAGAATAGCAAAACAAATAATACTATTACAATTAAAAAATATTACATGAAAGAGACAGCTTAAATAAGCTTCAACGCGCAAATACAGACAGAGCATATGAGAGAGAAAATAATCTGTTTCCTATGACCCACGCGCATCCCTTAAACGCGTCAACCTCACTCTCGCAACCCAAGCAAAGCAAAACACAAATGGAGATTCTAATTCCATTGTTGTGTGTCAATGAACCCTAGGTAACACTTAACAAATGGTAGATTCTTTATTTACACACCCTGGAAATTCTAAAAACTTAAAAAAACTCTGTTAAACAAAAAGATAACCAAAATAAAAAACAGAATGATTACTAGCTACTGTTGAATCTAGAAGATTGTGTGTGTTGTTACCCCGCTAATTTCTCATTGTCGGTTAGAATCGCTCCGTGGAGTTACGACCTCTATTGATACTAGCATGCTGGTGATGAGACGACGACGACGCTCTGTTGTTGGAGCCGTTCCCTGTTCTATTGTGTTGCGACGAAATTGAAGATGACGAGGAAGAAAAAAACTGGCCGAATACAACAGAACCACCTCTAATTGAACAAACAGGGACGTTTAAAACTGGTGTCACCCTCACGTTTGCGCTATACGGTCTCTCCATTCCTCTATGTCTATACCCACTTGTTCCACCATTGAAGCTGCTTGGACTGCTTGAGCTTCGTTCAAGGCTCTGGAACACTATTTTCCCTGATGAGTTTAGTCTTGGACTGTCTACAGAAACTCCTCTGTTCATTACTGCTGTTTGAGATGTTTCTCCTCCTCCCGAAAGCCGCATTGGACTGCGTCCTACTCTTCCTCCTGTTCCTGTTACTGAATGGTTGCTGTCACGAGGCTTCACTAACCTCATTCTCGGTGGGTTTGGGTTTTGACTTCGAGCCGGAGCAAATGGATTCGCGGTGAAGTTAAGGATCTGGTTATGGTTAGGTCTATCTGCATCGAGAGAGAGTCTCGGGATATCTTCGTGGTCGTGGCCGGAGGAGGAAGATGAGAGAGACATACGAGAAGAGGATATGGAGAGAGACTCGCAATCGGAATCCTTGAGGAGAGGAAGTAACGAAGCGTCCGAAGAGGATGAAGACGATCTAGAACTCCGATGCAAGAATTGCTTCAACGACGAAGTAGACGATCTTGGATTTGAATTAAACGACGTCGCGGCTTTGCTGTTCTGAGAGAATCGTTTGAGACCTAACAACTCTTTCCACCTACTTGAACACCGTGGTGCCTTGGGAGAAAACGAGCAAATATCGGCACCAGATATCTCCATCTCTGCCACTTCCATCCTCCTACATTTCCCGCCGATTTCCACCGTCGTCTGTTGCTGCTTCGTCACGAGTTGCCCGTCGGCTGGGAGCATTCGAACTGGATCCTCCTCAAACCTAAACTCGAAATCACTAGCGCCGACTGCTTCCTCTGCCGCAACTTTCGGTATTTGTTTTTGCATCTCCGATTCGGCGGATGCAGAACTCCGAGCGTCTTCACGGCTGAAAGAAGCTCGTGGCTTGAAACACCCGTAAGTAGGAAATTCCTGAGAAACATTAACATTGTTGACGCAAGCAGAAGCCATCACCGGCGTTCATGCAAAAAAGTACGGCCGTCCCGGAGTATCAACGGCCAGATCCAAAGCAGAGAGAGAGAGAGGTGAGTGACAATTGTGGTTAGCTTGGAGCGTTTTGGGAATAGGGGCCACGGTGGCAACAGTTTTTATAAAAGGACTCACGGGGTATTCTCGGTATTTCGGATTGTTCTGTTGGAGCCAATGGCGGAGGAGCCTCTCGGATCATGATTCTAACGGCTAATACACAGATCAGAGGCTATTATTACTTTTTTAATTAGTATCTCAATAGTCATTTGATCTAATCTCTTGAATATTCCAAAAAGTTTTATCTTATAAAAGTTTTGTTTATGATTTAAGTATAAAAGGTGGAAGTTGGAAAAGCATGAAAACCATTAAAAAACCGGTCACGTGATATAAGGGGTGCTTTTGATTATCAATAAATAACAGCGGCCAAAATAGGAATATGAAAAGAAAATACGAATCTGTTAGAAATCATTTGACAGCTAGATAACAGCATTGGAAGCGGTTAATGAGAATGAGAATGAGAATGAGAATGAGAAGCGGGGAAAGATGACCATTCATTCACTGAGAAATCTCTGTTTCATCAGAGAAAATAGACAAGTAGGTTTTGCTCTTCCCTCGGTCGGTGGACAACAGACCTATGTACAAGTATGTGTTGGCTTGGTCCTTGCCAATGTAAGTTGAACCACCTTCATTTATTATTTTAAAAATGAAGTAAAGTTTTGTTATCTGAATTGACAATTCTACCTCTATTTCATTGGATGCTCATTGTTTCGATTAAAGGAAGATGGTTTGAGATCTGTCTGATTTCAAAAGACACTCTCGACTCTGTCTTTAATATTTTATGAGTAATGGATTGTTCTGTGTATGAATATTGACGGGTGCAATGTGTATGTTTGTCTCTCGATATCTGGTGTGTTGTCCATTTCAGGATGGACTGTGGACTCAATCTAAAGTTAATCAGGGTCCTTTTTGTTTAGAGATAGAAATCCATTGCACATGACTCCCATCAACAGTTGTTTTTTTGGCTACCACATGAATTATGAAGGTACATAGTTTGTCTCATCACTTTCTGAGTTCCAATTCAATGATTCCTCTTTTGGTGTTGCCAATTTGCAGTATCATCGAGCCTCGTAACAAAAACGATGACTTGAGAGTACAATGCAGCTGTGGATTCACATTCCCGATCCAAATCAACTAGTAATGAAATGTTGAATAACTACATGATTCATCACTCTTGTATCTTATTAGTCTAAAGTAAGATACAAACTTTTGCTCAACTTTTTGAGTTGCATAGTCATGGAAGATGGTTCAAGAAAGTGCAGGAGATGATTAAAAAAGTCAGAGAGCTTCACCAAGAACAAGACCTTTTCTTTTCCCAAGAAGCTTAACTTCTAATCTCATCTTCTCTTAAATTTAACTCCTTTTTATCGGTATGGATGGAATATTTTTGAATTTCTGATTATTATAATTTATAATAACCAAAAAATTAAATGTTTATTAAATTTGGAAAATATATGAGATTCTTCATTTTTTCTTCTTGGCCTTTTCGAGTCTCTGCTTAAACCCAGAAAGAAAAATGGAGACAAGCCCAGTGTTGTCTCTGAAGCTAAACCCTTGCTTCGCTTCTCTTTCTCCTCTCTTTTCGTATTCGCCGCCGCTTCGGCTTTCTTCTTCCTACTCCCGCCGCCTCTATTTTCCAGTCACCGTCAACGCCGCCAAGAAACTCTCCCACAACATCAGTTCTGAATTCGATGACAAAATCAACGGCGCCTTTTCTCCCGATGCTGATTCCCGCTTCCTCGATCGTGTAATTTCTTCTTTCTCCCTCGTTTTTGTTTTGATTCACTGTGAACCTGTGTCTTCTCAGAGCTGAACTTAAACATATTTGGATCTTTGTTCATAGGATTGGCTTTGGTTAGACTTGGATTCATTTTGAGCTAAAATTCCGAACATAGTGGAATCCTATTCACAATTTACCACATTGGCTCGGAAACTGTGTCCCAAATTCCTGAGCTTTAGCTACGGGCAAACTCACTGATAGTTATATCCTTATTCCTCTGTTCACACTTGTGTCTTCATTTGGAGAATATCTTGTTTTGTTTGATCAGTAGCAGCTGGAGCACTATATTCGTTTTTGGATCAAAGAAAGAATTTTGATAAGTTTCATCTCTCATTAAGCTATTTTCTTGCGCTTCTTTTGGGCACCAGTTACATATTTTTTTGTTGCTCTAAAGGAGTTTCATTTCTCTCATTGAGCTGTTTAAAGCTCTTTCTTTAGGCACCATATACATATTTTTGTTCTGGGTCCTCTCTTGTTTGAGTTATGTGTCTTACTAACTCCTGTTTTTCTTGGCTTGTTTACAGCAAAAGGCTTTAGAGGCAGCTATGAATGACATTAACAGTTCATTTGGTAAAGGAAGTGTAACAAGATTGGGGAGTGCTGGTGGAGCACTAGTGTGAGAATCTCTTTACATAGTATTTTTTATACTTATTGTACAACTTTCCTCTCCTCAAGAGTGTTGCAATGGAACGACTCCAATACCATGGCTCTGCACATCTTGATTCCACCATTTGATATTCGGATCGTGTAACGTTGATTTGTATTGTAGGGAAACTTTTCCGAGTGGTATTTTGACTCTTGATCTTGCCTTAGGTGGAGGCCTGCCAAAGGGTCGGGTAGTTGAGGTATGAACTAGCTAAAAAATATTGCAGAATCTGTATCATAGAAAGAATGCTAAGTGTGACACTGATCATTGGTTTGAACTTTGATACTTGAAGATATATGGACCAGAGAGTAGTGGCAAGACCACGCTAGCACTCCATGCAATTGCTGAAGTGCAGGTTAACTTTCTTGTGAACTACTTTGATCAGATGATCCGATCGTTATATCATCTCGTTATGTTGCTGAAATATAGTTTGATGACTGTGCAGAAGCTTGGAGGCAATGCAATGCTTGTTGATGCAGAGCATGCCTTTGATCCAGCATACTCTAAAGCATTAGGTGTTGATGTAGAAAATTTGATAGTGTGCCAGCCAGATAATGGCGAGATGGCTTTAGAAAGTAATCCAACATTCGAAAATCTGGTATTATGATAGTAATTGACATGTTAAGTATGTGTCTGAAACTAATATTTTCTTATTATTTACTCACACAGTTGCAGACCGGATGTGTCGCTCAGGTGCGGTTGACCTTATATGTGTTGATTCTGTTTCAGCACTTACTCCACGAGCTGAGATTGAAGTAAGATACCATATCTTTTGCGCATCTACTTTCTTGATTGTATGAAATTCCCTGAGTTGAATCTGTTTCCTCTCCCGTTTCGTGGATAGGGTGAAATTGGAATGCAGCAAATGGGCTTACAAGCTCGTCTTATGAGTCAAGCTCTTCGTAAAATGTCAGGAAACGCCTCTAAAGCTGGTTGTACACTTATTTTCCTAAACCAAATTAGATACAAGGTAAAAGTTATGACTACTCACTCACAGTTTATGTGTTCTAATTTAATGAGTTTGATTTCGTATATAAGCACGTTGTGTTCTTAAACTAACAGTGCTGTTCTCTTATGCTATTAAGATTGGTGTGTACTACGGAAATCCAGAGGTGACTAGTGGAGGAATTGCGTTGAAGTTCTTTGCCTCGGTCCGGCTAGAAATTCGTTCTGCTGGGAAGATCAAATCTGTAAGAATAACACTTCTATTAGTTTTGTAGTTTTTTTATGTGTGTTCTGGTTCCGTTGAAACTGTACTCATTTCTATTTCCCAATTTCTTATTTAAAGAGCAAAGGGGATGAAGATATTGGTCTTCGGGCTCGTGTGAGAGTGCAGAAGAGCAAGGTTAGTATCAAGGCAAAACATGTCCTCCATGTCGAATGATGTTAATACTGGGCAGAAGTGAATACTCCTATCCTGATTTTTGTGTAGGTTTCAAGACCGTATAAGCAAGCAGAGTTCGAGATTATGTTTGGGGAAGGAGTCAGTAAACTGGTACGCATCCGTGCCTGATCAGTCTCTTATAAGGCATAAATGTTTCTCCTTGTCTTTCTTTTAACATAAACCTAAATTTGTAGGGATGCGTTCTTGATAGTGCTGAAATTATGGAGGTTGTAGTCAAGAAGGGTTCTTGGTACAGCTACGAAGACCAAAGGTTTGGACTTTACATTGAAAACTCATAAATCCTTAAAGACTTCCGGTTGTGTTATAGAAGTGGGTACAGAGTATGAGATATGCTTTTGTGTTGCGGGGTCCTTGTTTCAGGCTTGGTCAAGGAAGAGAGAAAGCACTACAGCACTTACGGGAAAACCCTTCTCTTCAAGACGAAATTGAGAAGGTTTGCTTCCTCTATTCTTAATCTTAACATCTCTAAAGATTGCAAAAATCCATCCTTTTAAACAAATGTGAATGTAAACTTTTTGCATCGATCCATCCTCTTTATGTGTTTGGTTTCTTTTTTTGGCAATGGTGATGCAGAAAGTGAGATTGTTAATGTTAGATGGTGAAGTTCATCGATCAACTCCTTTGTTTAGCAGCAACTCTTCCTCAACTTCACAACTTGAAGAAGAAGAAGACACATTTGACGATTTCCAGTGATATCAAACTTAGCCTGAGACTTTCTATGGATCTATATATTTCCAAGTGAGTGAGTTCCACCAAAATCTTCCGATCAACAACATTTGATTTTCTCATCATGTTCACCTCTTGTTTCAAGTATCATCATTTATAAACCCCCTAATGGTTCAGTCTCTATATGTATGTGTCATGTTGAATCCAAGATCATTTTTGTGCAAAGAAATGGTTAGAAAACGAAGCACAGAAGATGAATATGTATACAATCACTAGGAAGTCTTATAAATTCGAAGTATTTCTGGGTTTTACAACATTAGAGAGAAGAGACACAATAACAGAAACATTTATAGAAACATGATTACACATCCGCTATCAACTTAAGGTTTACTGAACCAAAGCACTGGTGTTGTACACAAGAAGAGCCCCTCCGGCGAGAATTCCGGCGAGTGTCACCGCCCAAATTGCCAATCCGGTGACTCCTCCCTTGTACACGTCACCTGACGCTGACCAGTCGTTCTCGTTGTAAATAGGACTGCAACCCAAAACATTAAAAATCATCATTATTCATTCCATGGCTTCTCATCTAAACAAAGTTAATGAAGATTCATTTATTCACCTGTATCCATCGACGTTAGCTCCATACTTGTCAACGAACTTGTAAACACCGTATCCCTGCGTCAAAACGACATCGTTTAGAAGGATTCACGGAATTATTAAAAAGACAATCGTATCCCACAAACTAAACGACATCATTTTAAGTTATTATTAACCTTGCCCTTTCTGCCGGAGGCGTCCGTACCGTCCCTCAAGTCCATGCTACCGTTAATTCCTACACAACCATCGATTAACGGAAAATAAACTATACTTGAACAGTAACGTGTGTATATTGTAAAGTCTGTGTATATATATATAATATACGAACCAAAGGGCTTGTCGGTCTTGATCTTCTTGACACCACTGGCGACAATTTTGAAGGGGGAACGAGATCTTGTGAGCGACGGTAATCCTCCCGCCGACGTCTTCTCCACCGTGAAACCCGCTGGTTTCAATGTAACCGATGAAAGCATCACTGAAGCAGCCATTTTCTACAAGCTTAAATTATTCTTCTACTCTCTCTCGATCGATCTCCCACCCACAAGATCAAAGTGTGCCTGCAGATAATGAGATAGAGGAGATACGATAAGTGATTGTGGTCGTGACACGTGGCGAATGTTGTGTGGCATTCGTCGGGATATCTTACTTACTAACTTTATCTTCAACTGGTTACGCAGATCCGTCAGATCAGTTTTGCTTAATTGCTTCACTTCCTAGTGCCACGTTGGATTTTCAATAATTTGTTTTATTGATTTATTTTTGACCCCTATATATTTTTAGTTTACTTAAAATAACCCCATTAGTTTATCAAATAGTTACAAGGTCCTCCACGTAGGATCTTGTCTACTACACGTTTGCAGCTGAGGTAGCCAACCGGTGAAAAGAAACGCAGATTCGTACACCGATCAGCGTTTGGGAACCGCGTTTGTGGTCGCTTGTTGCTGTTGACAAACAATACAAGTAGATGATATTGTTTCTTTGATGATTAATAAATGTCTAATGCTCCTTTCATTATGCCTTCTTAATAACTGGAAACATCAACAGACTTGACCATTGCCTCGACATCGTATTTACTAATATACAAATCCGTATATAATATATGATGGTACACAAGGATTTGGTCAATGTTTTCTCTACATATTCTTCTACTCAAGTCATTAATAACTATCAACTAGAGTATTACTTTGTAAAATAAAATATAATACAAATCAAAGTCTTTTAAATGAATAACTATTTGGTTGATCAGTCGATATGTTAGTTACACGTCTAAGTCGTGATGAGAAACTAATATACAAAACTATTTTATTTTTTAAACGAGAGTGAATAAGGTTACAAGCGACCGATTTCGTATATTCAATCTAAATATTACCCACCACAATTTAAGTAAAGCATTTTTTCCCATGACCGCTTCTAATGGATTTTTTTTCTAATGACTATAAGCTGTTATAAGTCAATTGAACTTTAAAAAATCATTGAAATCTTCTTATGCAAATAATTATACACTTTACCTATTATTAATTCTGTTTAAATAAAACTGTTAAGTAAAACTATATTTTTTTACTACATGTGGACAAGAATAATTTGATATTTAAATCAATTTCGCATCTTTGATCTATTCACATAATCCCAAAACTCTACAAGCGCGACACTATGGATACAAATAATAGAACGTGCTTAACTAAATAATGTCAAATGAAAACAAACAATATTTTCAAAACAACTCTAGGAAAGAAGCAAAAATACACATGTTCAAAACTAAATCGATACTTTAAACCAATTTCCACAAGAATATTTTACCGAGATATCATATAACGCCAATCAAAGAATTGAACAGCAGTTATTAATAACTTGATTTTTTTAATCGCTAAATCCAAACCGAAACTTATATTAAATATCAAACTTTAGAGCATTATGTCAATTAATTCTCTAGAAAATGCGTTTCTCAAAAGTCAATCCCTTTTCCGGTAAATAAAGCAATAAACAGTGGGTTATATTATTATAGAACTTGACAAAACTTAAATGTTTATAAATAAGTAAATAACTTGAAAGATTCGGTTCAGTCAACTCCATTACTTGGTATTACAGATTTTAACCGGACAAACCAAGTCCGGTTTTAGCTTATACTGTTATCGTATGAGTAGCCGCAGCAGATTTCACACTCTTGGAAGTAAGTGGGACCCAGAAGATTATACTGCTCTAGAAGTAAGTATGTTCATTTAAAACAATCAAAGTTAATTAATTCGCCAAAAATACCAAAGCTAATTAACAATTAACGACTTAATTAGTGTTGCCTTCTTCTCCGTGGATTGATTATATGTTCTCTCGATATACGGGAAACTTTGTCGTCTCTCTCTCCTCGAAGAACTTTTTGAAACTTTTCAAGTTTTGTTTTGTTCGCTTTTTCACGAGCTCATTTAGGGTTTCTGAAGCTTTAATCTTACAGTGCCCCCTCCAATCTACTTTAACTAAAGCCCATTTCTTACTTTTGTTCATCACTCTCACTCTTTTTTTGTCGGTGGTGGTGATGCTCCGACGAAGCTATTAATTCGCCGGAATATTATTACTATGCCGAGTGAGATTTTCATGGATCCGATCAAAGGATCGGTTTTTAAAAGTGGGACCTTGATGGGTAATTTAGGGAATGTCTTTGAATGAAGCAAGGACTGGTTTTGCTAAAAAAGGAGAAAGGAAAGATTCCTTTTTTTTTGCTCTTGTTTCAGGTATTGCGGAGCTTTGCTGTGCCTTTTTTTTAATCTGTTGTTTTGGGAAAACGTGCATGTAAAGGGATTTGCATTGAACGAATAAGCGTGACCGGATTTTCTTCTTGCCATTGTGTGTTTGTTGTATATCTTCTCTGTAAAGTTTATGCGGCAAATCTGTTGAAACAAGCTACGGAAACCATGGCTGAGAAGCTAGTTTCGTCCAGAGATGAGTCTCTTTGGTTCTGTTCTCACGCCTGTCGATTTCTGTTTCTGTCTTTGTGAGTTAACTCGAAGCCTGAGCTAGGGATTACAGTTGTTGGATTTGAGCGAGATGGAGGATATCGGGTTGGTTAAGCAAGGTTGGAAATGGATGCAATCTCAGAAACATATTTGCTCGGATGCTTGTTCTGTGATGCGATGCTTTGGGGAGAAGATAGGAGAGCTTGTGGAGCGTCACTGGCCATTGGTTTGTAGTGGATGTGGGAAGCTATCGGGGTTGCTTCGTTTGTTAATTGTGTATTGGAAAGATTGTATTTTTAGGGGTTTCCATTGCAGCGCCAAATTGGGTTCAGCTGCTTTGCTTCTGATAATGTGGAGTTGCTTCCTTAGCGTGACTTCATTATCTTGCTTGGTTTATGTTCTCCTCAGTTTGGTATTAATCCCCTTTTCCTGGAATCTTTATTTCTGGATTTTAGATCTTTAGATAGGACTGTGTTCCATTCACCAAACTGATATTGACACTTATCTAAGATGTGAAATGGCGATAATTTTTTATCTTATATGCTATTTCCCACATATTGTTTCAAGTTTTTTTATACTAAGATCGAACTTACTATTGCAGGGAGCTGCCGCAGCTGTTGTTCTGAACTTGGGTTGCACTCCTGGGCTCTTTATTGTAGGACTATTTGGAATTTTGATTTTATGGATGTATGCAAATGTTTGGATCACCGGAACATTGCTTATAGTTGGAGGCAAGTTTCGATTCTCCCTGATCAGTTATGCTCTTTCACTGTTACAAAGCAGCCACTTTAGATTAATTTGCTGGGTTGTCATTTATGTTATTAGTCAATGAGTCTATTTTTATACTTGGATCTTTACTATTTTACATGGTGTTAATTTTTCTAGTTTTGTTTGATTCAGGCTATTTGTTCTCCTCAAATCATGCCCGTGTGGTAATCCTAATGGCAGTCTTATATGCAATGTACTGTGTCAAAGTCAGACTTGGATGGCTTGGTGTTTTCCTCTCGATGAATCTTGCTTTCTTGTCCAACGATATATTTAATTGTCTTCTTCAATGGTGTGACAATCTAAGTGAAAAACCACAGCAGGAGGAACCAAAGAAACCCAAAGAAACAATCATAGAAGAAGACTATTCAGGGGAATTTGAATATCCGTCAGTTCCTGTTGAAGAAGAAACCGATAAAAAGGTTCACGAGAATAAGTCTTCTGCTAAACCAACTGCACCTTCAACGGTTGTTAATAGCGTGCAGGAGACTTCTAGTGTTAAAATAGTCAATATTGAAACAAGTTCATCTGATGAAATGAAGAGAATACTGAATAGTTTGAATCATTATGAAGCTTTGGGGTTCCCTCGGCATAAAAAGATCGATGCTGCGGTGCTTAAGAAAGAGTATAGAAAGAAGGTTTGTCCTCGTTTCCAATGTTGAGCAGGTTAATGCAATTTCTCTAAAGCTTAATGAAGTGTTGCTATATGTTCTAGGCAATGTTGGTTCATCCTGATAAAAATATGGGGAGTCCATTGGCAAGTGAATCATTCAAGAAACTTCAATGCGCTTATGAGGTAGTTGAATGACGTAATTTGTAAATCTTGATGTTCTTGGTATTTTGATAAATGAACATGTTAAGGTTGTATTTTCCTTTTCAGGTGCTTTCTGATTTCGTAAAGAAGAGAGATTACGATGAGCAATTACGAAAAGAAGAATCTAGGACCAGGAGTGTTTGTCAGACATCTCATGCTTCTTCCCATCAGGTTTAGTTAGTCTTTTTGCTTCTCTGTGATATCTTTTGCTGTGTGGTCTTGTGTTCCATTTTTTTATCTGCAGAATGGTCCTGATTACGGATCAGAAGATTCAAGGCGGATACACTGTACAAAATGCGGTAATTCACACATATGGGTATGCACCAATAGGACTAAAGCAAAGGCAAGATGGTGCCAGGTGATGAATCCAACCAACTCAGGAATTCTTAAAGCATCTTCTTCTTGCAATTTTTTGTTATTTCAAAACTCTCTTTCAAATCGTCTAATTTGTTAAACGTAGGATTGTGGTCAATACCATCAAGCGAAAGATGGAGATGGATGGGTCGAACTCAAAGGGACATTACCCTTCGAGTTAGCACATAATGTAAAAAAAATGCTTCTTTCTTGCTTTGTTGCTCTTGTCTTAGTATCCTGCACTCAACCACTTTATTTTTTGTGTCCATTAAGATTGAAATACCGCGTGCTTTTGTTTGTGCGGAAAGCAAAATCTTTGATGTCTCAGAATGGGCCATTTGTCAGGTGAGTATTCTTACTGGTTCCTTCACTGAATGTGGAGATGATTGAAATACATTATCAACATGTTTTGATTTTGATGAAATAGGGAATGGCGTGTAGACCAAACACGCATAGACCAAGCTTTCATGTGAACATGGTTGGGTTAGAGAAGACAACACAGAGATCAAACTCAAGTAGGTTCCCTTGGGATCTAGATGTGGAAATGATGGATGAAGACGAAGAAGAGTTTGAGCTATGGCTTCAACAAGCTCTTGCTTCTGGTCTCTTCTGTGAAACCCCCTCAAAACGCAGAAAAAGCTGGAGCCCTTTCAAGTTAAGCCAGATGAAAAGCAAGAAACAATGGCGAAGAACATCCACTTGATTCAATTTGATCAAACCATAAACAAACGTCCACAGCTTACCACAGATCAAGAATTGAAAAACCGAACCCTGAAAAGCATTTTTGGTTTTTTTTTGGGAAGTCTTTTTCTCTGTAAATAGAATCTGATTTGATTTTTCAGTGTGGTACACTACTTGAGAAATTCTTTTAAAAAGGTTTAAAGGTCGTTGATAGGGAATCCTCCTCCATATCAGGAACAGACCACTAGCAACCAAACGCATTGCAATGAGTAATCTGTTTCAGTCAACACACAAGAAAAATCAAAACTTGAGCAAATTCAAATGGTAAGAAGAAACACAGACAATACTAAATTATAAATATTTTCTCAGCTGACTTGAGTGATTGGACTATAGAGTTGAACCAAGGAGAGATAAACAACAATCGAACGTCTTGTAAAACGGTGACATACCTATTACCGTTGTGTTCAGACCCAATAAATAAAGGACCAATTTTTTCTGCCTGATTTTCACAGGTTTACTCTCTTCTCTGTTTCTACCTCTTCAATCTTCGTTTTTCTTCTTCCTTCTTTCTTCAATCTTCAATTTTCTTCTTCAATCTTCAATTTCCAATCTTCTTCTTCTTCTTCTGGTAGCTT
Organism: Cardamine chenopodiifolia; assembly: GCA_963922655.1. Lineage (NCBI taxonomy): Eukaryota > Viridiplantae > Streptophyta > Magnoliopsida > Brassicales > Brassicaceae > Cardamine > Cardamine chenopodiifolia. Next base: position 16,738,717 of record OZ000476.1, on the reverse strand, counting down.
TCATTCGTGACTAGGAACAAGTGGAGATTGTCCTCTTACCAATCTCTATGCAGCTTCATAATCACAGAACGGGTTAGGATTGAAGACCGTTTATTTATTTGATTCTTCTGATTTGGCCTCAAAGATCTGATCATTTCCGGATTATTATTACAGCTGAACTCCGGCAAGGATGGGAAGTTGATTCCTGTCTCTGTAATGGAAGGCGACACTGTCCTTCTTCCAGAGTAAATGAAACCTGTTTCAATCTTATTGTTACATTGTAGATTTAGAATATGCGTAAATGTCACAACACTTTTGATTTGATCAAAATGATCCCTGATGTCTAGATAAGTGACAAAACAACAACAATGGCCACAAGAACAACAACAATGGCGACAGGGACAAAGAGAAGAAGTTATTTAACGCACGCCCACCTCTTGCTTACGACTATTCAGGTCATTTCCTCAGATTCATTAATTTGTTGTTTTGATTTTCAAAAATTTAAACTATATTTTCAATATTTTTGTAAATTATATTCTAAGTAAATTATATTTATTTAATTAAGTATTTTATAAATATAGATATATATATATATATTTAAAATATAAGTGTTAAATTTCAAAATTGTAAGAACTAACCGAACTTGACATCCTGTTCTTTGATCCGTTTTTGATCCTTTAAAGGTGTTTTAAGTTCAATCTGTTTATAAGTTTGGTAAATTTAACACCAATATTTTATTAAAATGAAAGTATTTTTATAAATTTTTTTTACAAATTTTTTTTTTTAAAATTTATTTAGAAATCCAAAAATTTAAATTAAAACAATATTATTAGAAAAGTCAGAAAATAAATGGTAAATTTTATAATTGTAAAAACAAACCGAACCTGACAACCTGTTCATTATTTGGTCCTTAGAGGTGTTCTAAGTTCAATATGTTGACATATTAGTAAATTTAACACTGATTTTTTTCTTCTAATAAAAACTGTTTTTACTTTCTAATTTTCGGATTTATAATTAAATTGTAATATTATATATATAATATTTTAAGTAAACAAATTTTATTTCAATAATTTAAAAAAAAAAAATATTTTCGTGTTAAAATTTTTAATTAATGTTTAAAGTAACCATTCTGATTTACATTAATGTTTTTAATTATTCTATTTCATGTACCATGGAAGAGAATGAAGAAGAAGAGTTGAGCTATGGTGGGTGGTGGCGAAGAATAGACTTGACAAGATGTTTAAAGAAGCTGTTTTTTTTTTTGGAATCGATGTGTATATTTAAAGTTAGTTTCATTTGATAAGACGAAGCTGAAAGAAAGAAATGTTAATGCTTACTAAATTTATGTAAAGTTTGATTATTATTTAAAATAAAAATACTTTTAAATATATTTTGGGGGAAATTAAAAATTGAGAAATCGAACCCAAATTTACCAAAGTTTTCCCTCCTTGTAATGTCGACTCTCCATTAATTTTTTCATTTCTTCCCAAGCTTTTCTCTTGTTCGATTTTGACCTTCTGGGTTAATCACGGCGGTAGAGTTTCTTTTTCGGTAGCCGCCGCAATTTTGCCCTCGAAATTGGGATTGTACGCCGAAGAAAGAGAGAGATTTGGAAATTTTGAGTATTGAATTTGATTTTAGATCGGGACTCAAAAACAAAAACCCTAACCCTAAAATCCGTGTTCGATTGCTTTACTCTTTTCTCTGTTCTGTGTTATCTTCGTGTAAACATATTTTCGAGTTTTTGGGACTCTTGAGTGTTTTGAACATTATAGATTTTACTTCTTCGTGTCTTATTGGAGCAAGAGATATACATATATACATATATCTATCTATCTCTCTCTGCATATATATATATATATATAATAGTTGTAAGTAGAATAGTTGGGAAGAAGGTGAAATGAGTAGGCTCTCTTTCCGGCCACGGCCATTGGACATTCACAAAAAGCTTCCGATTTTAAAATCGTTTAAAGACTTTGAAGACGACGACACACCAACTTCTACTACTAGAAATTCTCAGCTGCTTCTCATAGCTGAAGTTGAAAATGAGGTCAATTTCCATTTTCTCTTCCAACTAGGAATTCATTTCTATCATTTTTACCATTGTTGGTCTAAAAATCTTGTTTATGCATTTGGTTTTATTTCAGGTGCAGCCAGTGCCAAGCAAGAAACTGGTTTCAGAAATACCAACACCTCAATTTGTTATTGTTGATACATATGAAAGGGATTATTCTGCCACGTTTGGTCAACCTGCTTCTTATCTACGTGCAAGAGGAGGTACCAATTACCTCTGCTTTGATTTTGTATTCTTGCAATGAAGGTAGTTTATAAAAGTTTGTTTATATGCAGCTCGGTCTGAGCTTGGAGAATTTGTGGAGTTTGATCTTGACAATGAGGATGATGACTGGCTTTATGAATTTGATAAGGATAGCAAGGAACTTCCACCTGAAAAGTAAAGTAACCAGTCCCTTTATATTGCTCTTCCTTTTAGGATCTGTAATCATCATCAGCATTTTTCTGTTATCTTGTAGCTGCATCATGCTTATAATGTGTTTCCCATATTTAGACGTTGAGGCAGAATGGGTTGTTCAGGCTCCCTGTGTCTTTTAGTTTTGTATTGTAGGTGAATCTGTTTGCTCTATACACTTCAAATTCATTGGATTCTGCTAAAATTGCTATAACCAAACCCTTAGTCAAGTAGATAGTGAAAGAAGAACCATTCGTTTTTCACAGGGTACTTGAACATGTTAAATTGTTTGATACAGGCTTGAGAGCATTATTTTTAAACTAGAGGTGTTGGATCACAAGACGCGGGAAAGAGCTGGAGTTATTGCACCTACTCTTGGTTCTCCGGTTCCTGTGCTTTTGCAGCTTGATGCTGCTATTGATGTATTCGTTTTCGTTTATTGTGTTCCATAGTCTTTTTGATTTATCATCTCTTTTTCTTGTAGCCTCTACTCATTTTAGAAGACATGACGTGTCACTGATTCTTTTTGTCTTTTTATTATAGGCGTTGCAATCAATGTCCATTAATTATGGAGTCTTCCAGGCTATCTTCAACTACTGGAAAGATAAGGTTGACAACCTTATATATTTTTTAATTGTTACAAGTTTTCTGAATAATAGACGTTAATGATCTTATTTGACGGTGTGAGATGAAGATGGTTTGACATATTATTGGGTTCTTAAAGCCTACGCATGACCCTTGTGAATGACAAAGTAGTTCAACATATGGAGCACGTTTGGGTTATAAGACTAATGCATATGTTTTATTTTCTGTTTTTATGTGAACTTAGCGCAAAAGATGGCAGAAGCCTATCTTGCGGCGTTTACAGGTTTGTGTCATTATTTCCATTTCAAACGATCAAGGCCTGTGTTGGAAAGACATCTTACCTCAATTATTTAGATAATGTTTTGCTTGTTTGGAACAGCCTCCTCCACCGGTCAATGATACAAATCCCTACAATGTGTTTAGGCGAAGGGAGAAAGCTCATAGACTCCACACAAGAAGGGTAAGCTGTCATGTTCTATGCGATTCATGATATAGTTTTTTTCTGTAAAAATCCAACTGGAGAAAGAAAAAACACTGATTAAGGTTTTTACTTCTTCAGATGCAGAGGAGAGAAAACAATGCGCAGTCATTTGAAAAGCTTCGGCAGGTGAGAAGCACCTAAATCTCTTTATGTTTCTTGCTCGGACCAGTCTTATTTTCCTGAAATCTGAGCAATTTGCCTGTACAATGCCTGCTGGATAGCATTGGCTTTTTTGGCTGTTAATTATCTGTTAGGAGTTTTTTTGGTGATTTTCTAATGTGATTCTGAATACATGGGATGTATTATTATCAGGTTAGACGCAATCTTGACCAAGCGAAGACCATTCTGGAGGCTCTCATTAAGGTGATCTTTATCACAGTTTAGAGTTTATATGACTTGTATGTAACTTTGTTTCATGTCTTAACAAAAGGATTTATCCTCCTAAGTCGCTAATTTGATGTTACCTATTCCATAGAGAGAAGAAAAGAAGAGGGATGTTATGGACAGTGAGGTTAGCCTTCAGAGAATCCAACTCCAATACCGGGTACGTACTACTACTTCCTCTATCTTAAAAATGCGGTCTTTTGATTCTCTTTCGATCTTATCAAATCTCAGAAGCTTCATCTTTGGTTTTTGCAGCATGAAACAGAGCTCTTGGAAGATAGCTTGGCTCTGCCTGGATTTCCACACAGTACAACATCTTACAAATTTGGCTCAAGCGACGATGAATTCATGGACTCAGATGATCACACTAGTACCCGCGTACGCACAAGACCTCCTATTATCCCTAATTCTCGTTTCACCAACTTAAATCTGAATGCATCTCAGCCTGGAGGCATCAAACAAGAAGTTAGAAGAGGACAGTTGCATCACGGATGGCTTCACAAACTGGTTAAACCTTCTCTTCAAACACCTTCGCTCACTCTAGTTAGTATAATTTATCACTTAAGCAACCTGTACTGTTTTTTTAATCTCCTTAGGATCCTAATGAACCAATCATGCTGTTCACAAAATCACTAGTTCCGGATAAACTGGCAGCTGCAGGGATCGTTCCTCCAGCACTGGACTCATCGTCAGGTCAACCTCCAAGTCGGTTTCAGGGGAGGATTGGGCGTGGTGGCAGGATAATTTTCGATAGATGGAATCCTTTGATGCAATCTCACATAAACTGCGGAAACTCTTACTACATTGCACCAAAACGCCAATCTACCAACTTCAGTTAAAATATTTCTCAATCTCTTTGTAAAGAATTTTCGATCACCAACGGTGATGAAGAAGTGTATGCAATAACACGATCCTCTGCTAAAAAGGTTTAGCACTTTGTATTGTATGTTCTCTGCTTTAATCGGTTAAGGGAATCATTCGGTTAATTTATAATCCGGTTCAGAAAACCAATAACTTATTGTGCCAGGGACTAAATTGTAATATTATATTAAATTCGGGACAAAATAGGATTTTTAGGGCTCTTTTGTTGATCTTTAATCTCAGGATTTCATATTTTTTTTCTGGTCAATCGCAGTGAAGAAGGAAGGACCCTAAATCGAGTTTGGGTGTCCCATCAATGGCTTCGATGTTGGCTCGTAAATCACTTAATACTCTCCGTGCTCGACATCTCGTATGAATCTTTCACGCTCTTGTATTTCTCCGTTTTGTGTCGTTTATTTGGAGTTGTTTAGATGCTTAGAAATGTGGAATGATGTCTCCGGGAGGCTTGAGGAATTAACGAAGATTCTATTCATTCTCTGTCTTTCGTTTTGTGTCGATTGGATTCGGGATTGTAGAGTGAGAACAGAATGTGATGGAGTGAATTTGATCTAGCTGATTGATGAATCATGTAGGGAGATTTTATCATGATTTAGTCGTGAGGCTTCGTTTAATTCCTGTGGTGTGTTTGTTATGGATACCTCTCTTATTACTTGTCTTCATCAATAGGTTTGGTCAGGGCAAGCTTTGCAGGGATCTCATTTTTCTGGACTGCAGTCCCGTGGGATTTCCTATGGCACCAACAAAGGTATATATACATTCTTCAGCTCTTGTTTGGGTTTTTTTTTGTTGAATCAGGATGAAGTGTGAATTATGTCATATTACGGCATTTCTGATTCTTATATGACTTATGGTTTGCCTATGTCATATTCAGATGATGAAGAAGCTGAGCAACTTTCTAAGGAAATTTCCAAGGACTGGAGTACTGGTAAGCTATATGATCTGGACACTTTATTTTTTCCCTTGCTGTTTTCTTCCCTGAGTATTAGGGATTCCTGATATTTTGCATTTTTTGCAGTTTTTGAACAAAGCATAAACACCCTATTTCTTACTGAAATGGTCCGCGGTTTGTCGCTGACCCTCAAGTACTTCTTTGATCCCAAAGTTACTGTGAGTGACATCTTTCCCATTCTTCAAATCTTAATTGAAACAAATCTGTATGTTTCTGATGTATTATTTTGTATGCAGATCAATTATCCATTTGAGAAGGGCCCACTGAGCCCTCGCTTCCGTGGCGAGCATGCTCTTCGAAGATATCCTACTGGGGAAGAACGCTGCATTGCCTGCAAACTTTGCGAAGCTGTGAGTTTTGAGATCTATGCTAAGGATTAGTTTAATGTTTCTTTGTATTCACAGCTCTTGTAAGGCATCTCAGGACGATGGACCTTTACATCATTTTAACAAGGTTGTTAACCCATTATGCTATCGATAACTGGTTCTGCTGATAAGGTTCATAGCTCAGGATCATAGGCTAATAATGCCTACGGAATTCATCCTAGTTATTAGGAGAATTAGTAATATTTACTGTTGAGTTCTGATAAAATGCTCATATTTGCTGACAATGATCTGTTTAATGTGCAAAGATCACACTGTCTTAGATTCAGATAGTGATTTATGTGAGGGATACTTGTCTATTTCATCAGGTATGTCCAGCTCAAGCAATCACAATAGAGGCAGAGGAGCGGGAAGATGGAAGCCGAAGAACCACTAGGTCATCATCCCTTTAGTTCTCATTTATCAACCATATTGGCTTTCTTTCTTACCCTTTCGTGATGATTTGGAGCAGTACAGGTACGATATTGACATGACAAAATGCATCTACTGTGGTTTTTGCCAAGAAGCTTGCCCCGTTGATGCAATTGTTGAAGGACCTAACTTTGAATTCGCAACAGAGACACACGAGGTCTGTTTATCACATTATGAGACCTAATAATTTTCTGACATGCATATAGACCTTTGTTTATGTTCCCTTTTGTAGGAACTTCTCTATGACAAAGAGAAGCTTCTTGAGAATGGAGATCGATGGGAGACTGAGATTGCTGAGAATCTGAGGTCGGAGAGTCTCTACCGTTGAACCATTCTACTACAGTCCTTGCTTCATGTTTACTTCCCGGAAAACAGTTTTTAATTTTATTTTATTGCCTCTGTTAGAAATAAAGATGAGACCATAAGTATTTGAAAATTCCTCCTTTGTAATCCAGCTATGTGCTGCGTAATTGATTTGTTTGTACCGATCTAAGAGTGAGTTTGATTTTCGGTTTGGACGGAGACTTTTGGTCAAAGACCCCGAAAACAGATAAACTACAAGGGTAAAGCTGTAAATAAAGAAAAAGTTTTGATCGGACGGACAGGAACATATGCGTAGTTTATCCTAAATTGTCCGATCTAACATATTGCTGCTCGAAATTTTCAATTTTTCGCTTTTTTGTTGCACCAATTATCGTATTCAGACAACAATAATAATATTTTAATGTGTATTTTTGTGGGTTACTATTTTAGAAAAACAACGAATCCCTAGAAAGGAAAGAAAAAAAAAAAATAATCCCCAAATCGAGCGAGTCCGACGAGAAATCCCCAATTCGACGAACCTCAAAGCCCAGAAAATCCCCCGATTTGGGAAAACCTGTATTCATTCGCTTTTATCATCCAAATTCTCTTTGGAATTTGCCTACCTTCTTGATCCTAATTTGTAACTTCGCTTTGGTGTGAGTTCACACGTGCCGCATCGGCTGTTCCCCGACTTTGTTTCATTGCCCAGAGTCGATCATCGCGACCAATTGATCCCCGTGAATTTTGAGGTTTAATTTCTCTCTTGGGTTGCGCAAGATTGCTCCTTTGTGTATCAATTAAAAGGATTGGGGGTGAAATTTTAGGGTTGTTCATTTTGATATTTCCTCAGTTAACTTGGTCACTTGCTTCCATTCCGTAGTTAATCTTAGTTTGTTGATACTATGATTAATACTACTATCCCTACTTGATTTGAGATCAATTTCAGTTTTAGCAGAACATTTCACGGTGCTTATCAGGAGATGAAATTTGGATGTTGTGACTTCGGAGGAGAGGAAAGTTATGCACTGCTTGTTACTGCCAGTTACAAGACGAATTAGGACAAGGCGACGAAGACTGAAGAGATAAACCATGAATGTTCAGGCTCACATGTCGGGACAGATATCTGGGCAGGTTCCAAACCAAGGGACCATGTCCCAGCTGAATGGAAACTCCCAAATGCAGAATTTAGTTAGTGGTGGAGCTGCTGCTCCTTCTGCTGCTGGCTTAGGACCTTCACGTGTTTCTCCTGTTGACAGTGACATCTTGAAACTTCGGCAGGTCATGAGAATCAGGATGTAAGCCTCTGATTTATTCAAGCTATTGACTTTTGGTGTCTTCCCACCATTTGCAGTTTTATGCGCTTTGTTTCTTCTTTTTAAGACTCTTGTTTGCTTGGATTGCAGAAGTGTCCTATTGATTCTTTTCACTTAATATTTATTTTTTATTAGATTGACTCGCTCCTAGTTTATCTCTAATCAAATCTGTGTACTTCTGTTCTTTATTTTCAGTTTCAACATCTTACAGCAAAAACAACCATCTCCAGCTGATGATGCATCAAAGGCAAAGTATATGGATGTTGCTAGACGATTAGAGGAGGGGCTGTTTAAAGTTGCTAATACAAAGGTATTCAAAAATAAATTTCATACACTTAAGAAAAGGACACATATCTAATTGGTATTTAAATGTCGCCACCACTAGATCCAGCTTGTTGGCTAATGTCCTAACTTAAAATATTTCTATATAACCTGTGGCATTTCCAATTTGAATTGCAGGAAGATTACGTGAACCAGTCAACCCTTGAACCTCGGCTGGCAAGTCTAATTAAAGGCAGACAATTAAATAGCTACAATCAGCGACATGCTAATTCTTCTTCGGTTGGAACAATGATACCCACTCCAGGATTACAACACAGTGTGGCGAATCCAAATTTGATGATTACATCCTCTGTTGATGCTACAATGGCTGGAAGTAATAACATCACAACTACTGCTTTGAACACTGGGAACCTGCTAAACTCTGGTGGCATGATCGGAGGTTCTTTCATTACAACTTATATAAGATATGGCGAGAAATTTTTCTGCTCATATTTTCTCTGAACACCTTTACTTCTTGTCTTTTCAGGTAATATGTCTAATGGGTACCAGCATTCATCGAGTAACTTTGGTCTCCGTTCTGGAGGGAACATGTCATCCATGAGCTCACAAAGAAATACCGGCCAGATGATGCCTACCCCTGGATTTGTCAACAGCAGTACTAATAGCAGTAGCAACAATGGCCAGTCTTACTTGAATGTTGAAGGTTTCAACAATAGTGGTGGATTTTCTAATGTGCCCATGGTGGTACCTCAGCCTCAGCAGCAGCAACAGCAACTGAGGCAGGATATTGGTGGCCAAAATAGTCGTATGTTGCAGAACAATGGAAGTCAAATAGGTGTTGGCCTTAGACCAGGAATGCAGCAAAAAATGTCTAATGTGTCTAACATCTCCATAAATGGTGGTGTTGGGATGAATGCAAAAAGCGTAGATTCGGGTACATCGTACACGAATTCTACCAGAAACTCACAGCAGGCTTATGATATCCTTCAGCGTACAGGAATGCAGGGTAAAGTCTTTACATCCCATCCTTTTTCTGCTTGTCTAGTTTCATGTGGATTGTAACTTCTTGTGGTTGTGCCTGTCCATCAGAATATTTAATTTTATGTTATTTACCGTTTCAGGTGAAGGATATGGCACAAAAAATTCCGACCCTTTCGGATCGGGAAATTTGTATGGTGCCGTAACATCTGTTGGGATGGTGACAAATACTCAGAATGCCAATACAGCAAGTTTCCAGTCTGTGCCTAGAAGTAGCTCATCTTTGGTAAGTAATCAATGAAATTCATTTTGCCTGCTACAAGGTGCACCAGTGAAACATCAGTCGATTTGTCAATCTGAGGATATGGATTTGTGATCTTCTTGCCAATTTTTTTTTCCGCAGTCACATCAACAGCAGCAGTTTCAGCAACAACCTAATCAATTTCACCAACAGCAGCAGCAGTTTCTTCATCAACGGCAACTGAAGCAGCAGAGCCAGCAGCAACAGAGATTTATTAGTCATGATAATTTTGGGCAACATCATGTGGCTTCTGACATGATTACACACGTTAAACATGAACCTGGAACTGGAATGGAGAACCCTAGCGAGTCTATCCACTCTCAGACTCCTGAGCAATTCCAGCTTTCTCAGTTTCAGAATCAATACCAGAACAATGCAGAAGACCGTCATGCAGGTTCTCAAATTCTCCCTGTCACAAGTCAGAGTGATATTTGCACATCAGTTCCTCAAAATAGTCAACAGATACAGCAGATGTTGCACCCTCAGGGTATGGCTTCAGACTCTATTAACAGTTTTAGCAACCTCTCTGTTGGAGTGAAATCAGAATCTGGGCTGCGTGGTCACGGGCAATCTCAGTCACAGGAACATACTCAAATGTCTAATAGTATGTCGAATGAACGTCACATTCAGGAGGATTTCCGTCAAAGAATGTCAAGAACTGATGAAGCTCAGCCCAATAATATGTCTGGAGGGTCTATTATAGGACAAAATCATATCTCCACTACATCAGAATCCCCTAATCCCCAAAATCGTACTGCTAGTACTTGTAGATATGGAAACGGAAACCAAGATCCGAGATTCAGAAATCAACAGAAATGGCTCCTGTTTCTACGCCATGCTCGCCACTGCAAAGCGCCTGAAGGGAAGTGTCCTGATCAGAATTGTGTTACGGTTCAGAAGCTCTGGAAACACATGGACAGTTGTGTTGCACCTCAATGTTCTTATCCTCGTTGCCGCCCCACAAAAACATTGATTAATCACCATCGAAATTGTAAGGAATCTAACTGCCCTGTCTGTATTCCTGTGAAGGCCTACTCACAGCAACAGGCAAATGCACGGTCCCTTGCTCGTTTAAAAAATGAAACCGATGCAGCCAGGTCAGTGAATGGAGGTGGAATATCAAATGATGCAGTACAGACCTCTGCTGGAGCAATATCTTGTGCTTCGCCTGGTGCTGATATTTCAGATCATTTGCAACCTTCATTAAAACGGTTGAAGGTGGATCAGCAGTCTTCTCAACCTGTGGACATTGAGACAGAAAGTTGTAAAAGTTCAATTGTTTACGTAACAGAACCACAATCATCTCAGTACGCTGAAAGAAAAGATCATAGGCACAGTGATGTACGTGCCTCTTCAAAGTATTTTGAAGTGAAAGCTGAGGTTTCTGAAGGTTCTGTCCAGACACGACCTGGTATCAACGAGACAAAAATTGGAAGTGTTGAAAATATTCCCAAGCAAAGGCCAGTCAATGATGTTAAACAAGATTTGTCTGATGCCTCACCTCGGCAAGAGATTAGTAAAATGGAGAAAGAACCTGAGTCAGTTAAGAAAGAAAATCGAGCCGAGTCTATTGAACATATATCAAAATCTGGAAAACCAGAGATTAAGGGTGTTTCATTAACTGAATTGTTCACTCCTGAACAAGTGAGAGAACATATCTGTGGTCTCCGTCAGTGGGTTGGCCAGGTTTGTGATTTTCTTAACTTATGATGTTTACACAATAACATGATTAGTTAGTAGTAATCTCTTTATATGTGACTTGTTTGATTAGTTTTTCCTTCTTATATGTATTAGAGGATTCATCTGCAGTTGATGGAGGCTTGATTGAGCTATTCTGTTAAGCACTTTTGCCATATTTATCTAAAAAGAAATTTGTTTAATGCTGAATCTGTTGTCCTTCATGTGCTTGCAGAGTAAAGCCAAAGCAGAAAAGAATCAGGCAATGGAGCATTCAATGAGTGAGAATTCCTGCCAACTATGTGCAGTGGAGAAGCTTACCTTTGAGCCACCACCTATTTATTGTACCCCTTGTGGTGCCCGCATTAAGAGAAATGCTATGTACTACACTGTAGGAGCTGGTGACACTCGTCATTACTTTTGTATTCCATGTTATAATGAATCCCGTGGGGACACTATACTTGCTGAAGGGACGCCTATGCCTAAAGCACGACTCGAGAAAAAGAAAAATGATGAAGAGACTGAAGAATGGGTAAGAGACAATCCACTCTATAAACTTGTTCATCTCCCGTTTGTGTATGGGTTTTTTAGATCATGCTATATACTGTGTCTATGTATGATTTTTGCAGTGGGTCCAATGTGATAAATGTGAGGCCTGGCAGCATCAGATATGTGCTTTATTTAATGGGCGAAGGAATGACGGAGGGCAGGCAGAGTATACTTGCCCATATTGCTTTATAGCAGAAGTGGAGCAAAGTAAGAGGAAGCCGTTACCTCAGAGTGCTGTTCTTGGAGCTAAAGACCTACCGCGAACAATTCTCAGTGACCATATAGAGCAGCGGTTGTTTAAGAGGCTGAAGCAGGAAAGAACAGAGAGAGCCAGGGCTCAAGGAAAAAAAATTGATGAGGTAATATTGTGTTGGAGTTTGTAAGTTTTTATGTCTTTCATGTATTTTCACATCTGGGGAAAGCTTTTTTCTATTTGTTTGCTCTAATGATACTTTGTTAGAAACATTAGATTGAAGCTGACATTGTTTTTTCTTTTAACTTGATACTGACAGATTCCTACTGCCGAGTCCCTTGTGATCAGAGTTGTTTCATCTGTTGACAAGAAACTGGAAGTCAAACCTCGATTTCTTGAAATTTTTCGGGAGGATAATTACCCAACAGAATTTGCTTACAAGTCCAAGGTTAGAATGATCAAGGCGCATTGTTACTGTAATTTCTGCATACATGCGTTCTTCTGTCTGGGTTCCTCTTTACAATTACTTTTTTCAATTTTTCAATTTTTCATTGAACACTTGAAGAAAAAAATTAAATTTTCCTGTTCTCCACGCCATTTAATTTTTCCAGGTAGTTCTATTGTTTCAAAAGATTGAAGGTGTAGAAGTATGCTTATTTGGGATGTACGTCCAAGAATTTGGTTCTGAATGCGCATTTCCTAATCAGCGCCGAGTTTATCTCTCGTATTTGGATTCTGTCAAGTACTTCAGACCCGAGGTTAGATCTTATAACGGAGAGGCTCTGCGTACTTTTGTTTACCACGAAATTCTGGTAAGTCCTCGTCTTCTCAAACCTTGGTTATTAACCAATATTTGTGTTTCTTTCCTTCTAAACTGTATGGAGGATTTAAGGGTATGATTTGGTCATGTTTTCAGATCGGTTACCTAGAATACTGCAAGTTACGTGGTTTCACAAGCTGCTACATATGGGCTTGTCCACCGCTGAAGGGGGAGGATTACATCTTATATTGTCATCCAGAAATTCAGAAGACGCCAAAATCTGATAAATTACGAGAGTGGTCAGTTCAGTTACCTTTTATAACTTCGTAAGTTTTCGTATGTGTCATTTACATCATCTAATTGCTCATGTTCATTTCGCAGGTACTTAGCAATGTTGAGAAAAGCTTCAAAGGAGGGCATTGTTGCAGAAACTATAAATCTATATGACCATTTTTTTATGCAAACTGGTGAATGTAGAGCTAAAGTTACAGCTGCTAGGCTCCCGTATTTCGATGGTGACTACTGGCCAGGTGCAGCGGAGGATCTTATATACCAAATGAGTCAAGAAGAAGATGGCAGAAAGGGAAACAAGAAAGGAATGCTCAAGAAAACCATTACCAAAAGGGCTCTAAAAGCTTCTGGGCAAACTGATCTATCTGGGAATGCTTCCAAGGATCTTCTGCTAATGCATAAAGTAATATTTTCTTTCTATGCACAATGCTACCTTTTTATTTATTTTTCTTTTTTCATCTTTTTTTGTTTTTGTTTTTCTTGTTAATTCTATTTATCCTGTTTTTTCAGCTTGGTGAGACCATTCACCCAATGAAGGAGGACTTTATCATGGTCCACTTGCAGTCTTCTTGCACACATTGCTGTATACTGATGGTATCTGGAAATCGTTGGGTCTGCAGCCAGTGCAAACACTTCCAGATTTGTGATAAGTAAGAATTCTTTCTCTTCCTGCTCTTTGATTGTATTATCTCTTTTTAGTTGTATTGCAAATAAGATTATGTAGAAATCCCGACCGATACATCTCTTGGATGGGCTATGTGTCCTTATTACTGATTAAGTTCTCTGTAAGCTAAATGTTATTTCTCCTTTCAGGTGTTATGAGGCTGAGCAGAGACGTGAAGACAGGGAAAGGCATCCTGTTAATTTTAAGGATAAACATGCGCTGTATCCCGTGAGTTGCATTTGCTTGTTGAGGATAGTGTCCTCAAGCTTTGTATGTAATCAATTTTATGACTGTTGGTGATATTGATTTTGCAGGTTGAAATTACGGATATTCCTACAGATACGAGGGACAAAGATGAGATACTCGAAAGCGAATTTTTCGACACTAGACAGGCGTTTCTGAGTCTTTGTCAAGGGAACCATTACCAGTATGACACATTGAGGAGGGCAAAACATTCGTCGATGATGGTCCTTTATCATCTACATAACCCAACCGCTCCTGCCTTTGTAACGACCTGCAATGCGTGTCATCTTGACATTGAAACTGGTCAAGGCTGGCGCTGTGAAGTATGTCCGGACTACGATGTGTGCAATTCCTGTTACAATAGAGTTGGTGGAGTTAATCACCCTCACAAGTTGACTAATCATCCATCTTTAGCTGATCAAAATGCTCAAAACAAAGAAGCAAGGCAATTGCGAGTCTTGCAGGTACACTGTTCTTCTGTTCCTTTCTAAAGCCGCTGGTGCTTCTCTCTTGATCCTGAAACTTCTATGCAAATGGTGACATTATTTTCTCTCTTCCTTTTGGGTTTGCAGCTTAGGAAAATGCTTGATCTTCTGGTACATGCATCACAATGTCGTTCGCCACACTGTCAATATCCGAATTGCCGGAAAGTGAAGGGTCTATTTCGACATGGTATACAGTGCAAAGTACGAGCTTCAGGAGGTTGTGTTCTATGCAAGAAAATGTGGTACCTCCTGCAACTCCACGCCCGGGCCTGCAAGGAATCCGAGTGCCATGTACCTCGTTGCCGGTAAAACGAACGTGATGATGATTCATGAAATTACATCAACCTTTGATTTAGACATCAAACATTTTGGTCCATTTGATTTTGCGTTGAATATCATTGTGAATCTCTCTCTATCTAATCAGGGACCTGAAGGAGCATCTGAGAAGATTACAGCAGCAATCAGATTCACGGCGCAGAGCAGCAGTAATGGAAATGATGAGACAGAGAGCTGCAGAAGTCGCTGGAAGTTCAGGTTAATCAAAACTTGTACATTTAGAAGATCAAATTAAAGTTGCAAAAACCTTCATCCTTTTCCCAAAGGTAACCACAAAAAGATATAGAGCCAAAATTCTTCATACTCCATGTGGAAGAAGAAGAAGAAGAGCCAGTTAGATTGAGACTGATTGTGAATTCAGCTTAGATTCATATTAAACATGCGAGCTTTAAAACCAAGAATGTGACTTTCAGAAGATTTATCAGTTTGGGTGTCAAAGAAGAAGAAGAAGAAGAGCAAAGCCTGTCTTCTTCACAGATAAGAGTCTTCAGTTTCAGGTTTGATGTGGTTTGGTTGGTGTGATCTTCTGATTCTATACATACACACGCACACTTTTTTGTCTTTTTTGTAATTTATTGTATTTTTGTAATTTGCCATTTCTGATTTGGGAATGGCAAGTGTGTAACTTACGTTAACGTGTGTTTTTGTAAGCAAAGTAAGATAGAGAGTGTTTAGATTGTCATTCACTCTTTTTTAGTTTATTTTTTTGATGAAATTGTATTCACACTCTTAATCACAATAATTTAGTTCTTGAATTAGATTTTGCTTTTGAAGCTAGATCCACTCTATCATTAGTTTTAGAATATTATATTTTTGACTCTGTAATTGTCTAAACGGGATTTTGAGTGTAAATACGTGCATGTTTAATTGTTAATTTCAAATTGGAAAATTTGTGTGTATATATGAACAATGGGAGAATGACGAAAAGTAGTAGTAAATACTGAGAAAATTTAGAGACGAACCCACGTAAGCAGAAGATTCAGGCCTTGGTGGAGTTTGAGAAGTATCTAAATTCCAAGTCCACCAGATTTCGACACGTGTCTAAACAAGATAGAGTCTTGAACGAGAACCACTAGTTTTATCGAGAAAACAAGACAAAGAATCTGATGAGAAAACCGCAAGAAAAGAAAAAAAAAAACAAAATCAGTTAAGTAATGATAATACCTTGTCCGTATCCTTTTCTCCACCGCACAAATTTATTGAGCTATAGAGGTAGATCTCAGTGTCAGAGCCGCTTGGTGACTAGATCGACGACGGTACGAATATCCACGGCGGCGATTGGGGCTATAGCGGCGACGGTTGTGATTGCGGCCGTGTCCGCTGCTTCTGCAGAGGTCCCACTGCCGCCACAAGACGGCGAAACGCTATCGAAGGTACCGCAAACGCTATCAGGAGAAGACTGTAAGAAACAGAGGATTCAACGACCCAAATCCAAAAACACAGAGAAATGCACCGTTAAATGTGTCAACACTTGCATTCGCCGCGGAGATGGTGAAGGACCGCTCAATATCAGAAGGTCTCTCTCTCTCTCGCTTTCTCTATCTTTCTTTCTTTATCTCTGATTCTTCGTTACTGATATTTTCTTCTCTCTTATTTAAAAGGCCATTAGTGGTATTTAAGCAAGGATTTCGCAGCCGTAATTACTGGTAAATTACCTCCTTCTTTTTTAAAAAGATCTGTATGATTAAAAAGGTTGTGTTACTTTAGCATGGATCTTAATTAGAGAAGCTTATTCTTGTTTTATTTTTATTTTGTAGCTTAGTGGAATGTTCGGATATATGTAATTTGATCGGAGATGGTGATTATGGACCCTGAAACGTTATTTCTGACCCAGAAAAAAAAGAAGAAGAAGATTTCGAAAAGGATGATGAGGAAACAGAGGAGAAAGGAACCTTCAGATTTTGTAGACTCTGTTTTCCCAAACCACGCACTCTCGGCTATCTCAATTTCTTATTTATGCGAAAAGGTCCAGAGATTTTGGTCTCACGCGCGTTTGGTGCGCGTGGATTTTCTTCTTTACACGTTTGATCAGTTACAGCCCAATGGTGGCCTATGGCCTAACGGAAATTAATGGGCTTACAAATTATCGACTTAATAAAGTACTTTTTTTTTTTTGCGACAATAGCACTTTAATTTCTTAATTAGATAAATAACATTTTCTACTACATTACAGTTTTATCCATATCCGTAGTCCATAGACGTATATAAATATGCATATTAATCTATCGTGAACATGTATTAATATACAAAAATTTATATACGTGTACCAATAAAAGGTAATCGTTTTTTCCCCGGCAAATTGCCAGTTTATAAATAAAGTTTTAAGTAAATACTATTTTACCAATTTTTTAATAATCCATGGTCTTTCTTAAATGATGTGTTATTGGTCTTTTATCTACTAAGTTATTAATCTATCAGATTCTAAATGACGTGTTAGAAAACAGTACCATTCTCTAAGTAAACAAATCAGTAATTAAAAATACTAATATATAGAGTTATTTTTTATCAGGCTAATACAGTGATTTTCCGGTGAACTCACGATTCTAAACTCAGTTAATTGTGCTTTTATTTTCTTGTAGCGCAGACGCAAAATTCGAGAATTATTTTTTTATCAGCAATATATGATGCAATAGGATATTTAAATAATTTTTAAATATTTTTATTATTATTATTTAATTAATTAATTATAATTATTATAGAATATTAGGATTTTTAAGATTTTGAATTTTATTATAAATAGCTTAGTCACCAAAAAAATATTTTTAAATTCTAATTAATTAGTATTCTGAGAAATTAACAAATGTGTAGTTCTATTCCGAGAAACTTCCGCACCATCGACTATTTAACCACTATACGTAGAGATCACGTCCGAGTTAACGTAACATGAGATTAGTTGTGTGGTTTTTTTTCCTTTTCAGTGTGGTTATTCTTATTTTAATCAGTTACCATTTCATAAAAACCACGCGTCGAGTTTCCTGTGTATCTTTGTTGCGACTTGCCACCAGTCAATTCGAAGTTTTTATAATCTATCTATATTTATCAACGTACAATGCATATTTAAACAAATATGTTCTCGTCTAATGTATCATTATTCGTTGTATTCCTATATTCATTTACAAACAAATGGTAGTCTTAAACCAAAAATAAAATAAAATAAAATAAAATAAATGGTAGTCGTCTACAGTAGACCAAGTTCATTTATTCACAAACACGTCTTATCCTTCATTGACATACACAATTCTGTTTTATGGCAGACGACTTAATGTGTAAGAAGTTTCATGTTATGAAATTCTAATTTTAGATTAAGTTTAGAATCATTAATATGTTGGTTAACATCAAACCAAATTTACTTTCACCATTGTTGAGTTCTACATTTGAAAAAATGATCATTTAACGGTAGTTTTTTTTTTTTTTTTTGATAAAGAAAAAGCGGTAGGGTTGGACAATAGCGATGTACGATCTAGAAATGGTAGGATATTTATATCTAATATATATATGGCCAATAGTGTTTTGATGATCTATAAATGGTAGAATATTTTTATCTAATATATATAGTGGTGGATCCAAAAAAATTTACATTGATATATTAAATAGAGTAGAAATTATATCATAATAATATGATATATTTCTGAGAATCTAATTATGTGTGACTTGAAAAGTGACATTGTATGAGACACCAACAATTTGGTTTTTGAAAGATGGACGGACATATAAGACTAGTATGGTCGATACCAGGGGAAAAAAATGTTCTACTATCGTCAAACCTTAATTCTTATATATTGAGGAATCTATAGAGCATTCACATTAAAACTTATACGATTGGGGCATACTTGATTGGTTTAATTTTAAAAAGAAAAATAACTTGACCTCTTTAGCTTCTGTAGTAAAATTAGTTTACTAGTCAATTTGTCAAAAATACAAAATTTTACTAATTCAAATTTAAAATAAAAATAAATAAACATTTATGTTGTAAAAATTTTAAAATTAAAAAAAAAACATTTCACTTTCATCTAAGTGCTAAACATATGGTTTTGAATATCAATCTAACTTATTTTGTTAAAAATATTTATAATATATATGAAAGAACCATTTAAATTTTGAAAATGGTAGTTAAATATTGATGTTTTATATTTAATCTTTAATTATTTTTGTAATAAATTGTTCTATATGTTTCACATTTCATAAAATTTATCCACTCTGCTTCAAAATAATTATATAAAAAAAAGTTCACTCGGATCAGAAAAAAAATCAACATCTATAAAGCAAATTAACTCAATTTTTTTTGTTCTTTTATGATTTATCCATTTGTATTAAATTTTAAAGCAAAATATATAAATTGCCAAGCAAAAGTAACATCGAAAATTCAAATGAAAATCCTTTTCGAATTTTTCTTTTTGGAAAATTCTCTAAATCCTTTTCAACTTAAAAGCTAGAAATTTTATTTTGTGAAACAGAATTAGTGTAATAAACAGATATATTTGCTAGACATATATAGCCATTTTCTCAGACAACATAATAACTGAACTTACATTTAAATTAAATGTTCATAAAATTAGAAACATCGAAAAACACTTTTATTAGATTAGGTAATAAGAAAAGCTATTTGTGTACTAAAGGCGCGAAAACCTTTTTTAATTATTGGAAAGAAGAAAAAGGATCCATCGAGGCGTTGAACACCCAATGTATATCTCATAATAGAACAGAACACTTGCCCTAGATCTAACTTTTAAAACATCCAGAAATTATTGATAATTGTAAATAACTTGTACTGTTGTACAATTGCAGCTGCTATATATAACTCAGATTCAAATTCAGAGTATATGTGTGCAAGTTGTAGACGGATTTTTTTTGTTTCTTTATATAAATACTCAGAAAACACTGAAAACTATTTATTGGTAGAAAACAAAAGCACTCACAAGTCAAAACTAATGAATGTTCGAAACTTCGAACCAAATTGTTCATGGCTCTCCATAATATCATTGATTTTTTTTATCCTTTACAAATATAATTAGAAATTAATGGAAGCCAATAAATAGTTAAACTTTTTGTAAGTATTGATTTTCTATCAAATATAAATAAATCAGCGAAATGTTTGAAAGTTTCACCTAAATCCTAAACTCTGTTATAAATTCTCTTCTTGACAGCATCTTCCAACAACCCACACCACAACATTCTTCATTCTCTCCGAAAAAAACAACCAATATGGGAGAAGCGGCGGAGCAAGCACGTGGCTTGCACGTGACCACCACTAGTGAGCAACTCATCACGGCCTCTCTTCCCCTCCAGGACCTCTGGCTCCCTCTCTCGAACCTCGACCTCCTACTGCCTCCTCTCGACGTCAACGTTTGCTTCTGCTACAAGAAACCACTTAACATTACTAATTCAGTAGCTCATGAAACCCTTAAGACGGCTTTGGCAGAGTCTCTCGGCTCCTACTACGCCTTTGCCGGCGAGATAGTCACCAATCCCACCGGAGAACCGGAGATTTTCTGCAACAACCGCGGCGTAGATTTCATAGAAGCCGGTGCTGACGTGGAGCTCCGAGAGCTTAACCTGTATGATCCTGATGAAAGTATTGCCAAACTTGTTCCCATCAAGAAACATGGAGTCATAGCGATTCAGGTAACAGTTTCAGCTCAAGGCAACAATATATAGTTCAACAACATATATAACTCGGTTTTTGTTTATCTGGACAGGTGACTCAGCTTAAATGTGGGAACATAGTTGTAGGCTGCACATTTGATCATCGTGTAGCGGATGCGTATTCCATGAACATGTTCCTTTTATCTTGGGCTGAGATCTCTCGATCGGATGTACCAATATCTTGTGTACCATCGTTTCGAAGATCGCTGCTAAACCCACGACGACCACTGATCATGGATTCATCTATAGACCAGATGTATATGCCCGTCACGTCTTTGCCCCCTCCGCAAGAAACCACCAATCCAGATAATATCCTCGCAAGCCGTATCTATTACATCAAAGCGGATGCATTAGAAGAGCTCCAGAATCTCGCCAGCAGCTCGAAGAACGATAAAAGGACGAAACTTGAATCCTTTAGCGCGTTTATATGGAAACTCGTGGCAGAACACGCAGCAAAAGATCCATTCCCGAGTAAGAACTCAAAAATGGGAATCGTCGTAGACGGAAGGAGGAGACTTATGGAGCAAGAAAACAATACTTACTTCGGAAACGTTCTCTCAATCCCATTTGGTGGGCAGAGAATCGATGACTTGATCAACAAGCCACTATATTGGGTGACCGAAGAGGTTCACAGATTCTTGGAGAGTTCAGTGACCAAAGAACATTTCTTGAATTTGATCGACTGGGTTGAGACTCGCCGCCCAATACCTGCCGTTTCAAGAATCTACTGCATCGTATCCGACGACGGACCAGCCTTTGTGATTTCTTCCGGGAGGAATTTTCCGGTGAACCAAGTGGATTTCGGGTGGGGCTCGCCAGTTTTTGGATCTTACCATTTCCCATGGGGAGGCAGCGCTGGATATATTATGCCGATGCCGAGCTCGGTTAACGACGGAGATTGGATAGTTTACTTGCACCTTACGAAAGGACAGTTGAAGTTCATTGAGAAAAAAGCTTCACATGTCCTTAAACCCATTGACAATGATTATCTCAAGATTTAAAACCCGTAACCTCTTCATTAATGCGTTACCAGTTATAGGTTAATTCATGTGTTTAATTTCTCCGGTAGGAATTTTTCTTTTTCTTTTCATGTCATATGGTACTTATATTTGCATTGCGTCTTTGTATTGAATTATTGTTCTTATGATAAGATGAAGCAACCGTATAATGTACTATCTGTCAATATATGAATCAAATCACATCTCTCTGATGTGTTGTTCAATTATTTTATTAATGTGCTCAATTACAAAATTTTATTTTTTTCCCAAAATATAAATTAAATTGGGCTGTAGTTTTTAGATGGTACCACAGCAACAATATTTTAAATTTTTTTTATTAAAAATATCAACCCCGAAAAGGGAACCGAAATAATACATACAATACTTACAAACTTACTGTAGATAATTTTTATTATTCCTCTCATGGAAATCACATTCTCACACATAAATGATAATATCACTATACCTAAATTAATACACACATTTGGCGTCATTAGAAAGCTGGCGTGAACTACCAAAACTCGTCTAGCCGCCAAAGCAGATAAAACCAACCTCTTATATTTAAATCTTGAACTAAATTGACCATAAGCACTTTCTTTCACAAATTTATTAAAAAAGTATACTTGTCATTTATCCGTCAAATGTTTATCGTAGATTCTTCTATTTGCTACTTGCAATTTATCATCAAAAAAACAAGTTGAAATATTTATGTAGCGGTTTAATCTGTTGAATCCAATATTTATGTATATCTATGAGAGAAATCATACATGTAAATATGATGATATACCAATTAATAATTTAATACTTAAAATTAAAGGTTGTTTGTGGTGGAAGAGAATTTTTTGTTTTGTTTAACATTTGTGATGTAAGTTGATATATCGTAGTTGACAATATCGATGTTACTAGCTAATTAGAGCTTGGTTCTTGGTTCTTGTGTGGTTGTATCATTTAAGATTTAGTCAAGACTACTCGACCGTAATTGGTAACACTGATAGCTATTTATAGTTTTAATTATCCACTGATTGGTTGTTCATCTTCCTATTGGTTGTATTTTACCCAAAAAAAGAAAAGAAAAAGAAAAAATCATTAAGCAAACCTAGACCCACCTCTACTAAATTAATATTTTTACTAAAATAATTATAATATATATTGCTTCTTTCTATATACTACTCGTTAAAACAGTGATGTGATCACGTTTTTGTCACTAGTCACTTTACCAATCACTATAAAGTCTATAAACAAAATTTTATCCAAACGTTCATGAAAAAAGCTTTAGCTATATATATATATATCTATATATAATCTTTAATACTCCACTTGTTATGAAAATAATACGATCAGAAACTAAATAAATCACATAAAATATTTCCAACAATATTTATTTTGCTTGTATCAAAATTATTTTAAAATATGATTTAAAAATACAAATAAGCAAATAGATAATAAAACCAAAGCTATATTTTT
This sequence comes from Cardamine chenopodiifolia, assembly GCA_963922655.1. Taxonomy (NCBI): domain Eukaryota; kingdom Viridiplantae; phylum Streptophyta; class Magnoliopsida; order Brassicales; family Brassicaceae; genus Cardamine; species Cardamine chenopodiifolia. The sequence goes on along the minus strand of OZ000476.1, from coordinate 16,715,716 downwards.
ATACACAAATATAAGATGTCTAGAGGTCCATGTAAATATAGATTCTTTTTTAGGTCAAACCCATGTAAATATAGATACTATAGTCTACAGTCCACTATTAAAACTTCAGTTGGGATGTAAGGATACCTGTCATTTGTCAACATGGAAGAATTTTGTGCTGTAAAGTGAAACAAGTGTGGCTAATTTTTAATGTCGTTGGGGAAGATTAGAAATCTTGTTTTCGGATATCGAGTCAAAGTCATTCTTAACAACAAGATGTCCTTCGTTTTGTCAACCAACTAAATATCTTTTTAACATTTATTATGCTCTAAACTAATAAATTTTTCTTCATACAGAACTCAAATAAACCGATTAGAAATAGTTAATTAACAACATACTTTTAGCCGATTTAAGATACTTCTTTTCCATTTTATAAAAAGTTTTAGACAATTTTTCTTGTTCTATTTTATTAAATGCATTGCAAGTTTCTATACAAACAATTAATTATATTTAACTTTTATAATTATTAATATTGTAGAATACTATTTATTATTAGTTGGATTATTTAAGTTTAATATTCAATAACGTGAATTTGTTAGGTATTAATTTCATTATGTGCAAATTTGCGTATGACTACTCGGTCATTTGGGTTTAAATCTGAATGTTTTATCTATGATAGGTTTCCGGTAAACATTTTACCAAATTCTTTTGTTCATCTCCAAAATTATTATCCGGACTCTTTAAGTAAACCCACATATCCGTTGCTAAAATTTTTGAAACTAAAGACATTAAAGTATTTTGATCAAAAATGTAATTTTCAAGGAAATTTGTCTTAATAACTAGTTCATGAATCAGATTGAACATATCTTAGTTTTGAAAATTTTGATACATAATATCATTTACATTAAAAATCAAGATATTTCCGCTTACGGAAATAAAGTATTTGTATTTAATAATTAACTTAGATTTAAGGAGGTATTTATTAATTTGAAAAAACATATTTTGGTATTCCATAATGTCTTTCAGCTTTTAGGAATTATAGGAGGAGGACCGGGGGGGGGGGGGGGGGGGTCCATCGAGCCTACGCCGAGATAAGCGCATAATTTATATAGTTACACACACACATGTTTTTAGTTTTTTACCGTCATTGCGCATCTTTCGTTCTCCCTCAAAGGTCTAAAATAAATCAAAATTAGTAAACAATTGTTCAACAAAAGTTAATGGCCGTGAATGATCATTTCTTGTCCCTGAACCAAACCTCAAAAATGTCTCTATCCCTAAATCCAATCACAATGGCACATCCTCTCAAACCCTCGTCGTCTTGTTCGTGAGCAACCCAGGAAGGATAACCCCAGCCCTAAATCCCTATTTCTATCTTTCTTGCAAATCAAGATGGTGCAGAAGCTCGTACGCCTCTTGATCGTCTCTCTCGCTATTATCGTCACTTTAGTTCAAGCAAAAACCGATAACCAAGAATGTAAATACATTTAAGGCCTAAATTCCAATAAGATAAACATGTTTTTATATGCGATTAGTCGATTAAACCGATCGAGATTAACTAATCAGAAAAGTTTTGACACAGTCTCCGCGTTGAACGTGATGTTCACGAGCTTAAATTCGCCATCGAAACTCAAAGGCTGGAAATCTAACGGAGGTGATCCCTGCGACGATTCTTGGGAAGGCGTCAAATGCAAAGGCTCTTCCGTCACCGAATTGTATATAATCATTACACTAATTTAATTACGAGCCATAATTTCATGAACTTACTTACATCACAAGTTATCCTCTTCTTTTTTTTTGTCCACAGACAGTTATCAGGGTTTGAGCTAAGTGGATCTTTCGGTTTTCTACTTAGCAACCCCAAATCTCTCACAACTTTGTGAGGATCCTCATTTAATAATCTCTTTTAAATTAGTTAAACTAAGATTAAGAAAATAACAGTTTTTTTTTAAATTATGGTGATAGTACAGTGATCTCTGCAAAAACAATCTCAAAGGAAACATTCCTTATCAACTCCCCACCCAACATTGCCACTTTGTAAGTTCATACATTTACTTTTCGATTACTTGTCACCCAAGAAACCAAATAGTAATCTGTACATCGATACAGAGACTTTTCTGAAAATGAACGCGATGGAAACGTCCCCTACTCGTTATCTGAAATGAAAAATCTCCAAAGCATGTGAGTGAAACCAAAGAAATTTAACTAAGTTATATCTTGGGTGCTAATTTGGGTTTATGAGGTTTGCTAATTTATATGTGAAATGTAGTAATCTTGGACAAAACAAGCTCAATGGAGAACTACCAGAGATGTTTCAAAAACTGTCCAACCTCGAAACTCTGTAGGTACAATTCCTTTAGTTACATATTTCTAACAGAAAATGTTTTAAAAAATCATTAAATTTGAGACCTTACACACCCAAATTTATGTACGCAGGGACTTATCGTTCAATAGACTCTCTGGGAAATTACCTCAGAGTTTTGCTAATCTCACAAGCCTCAAAAAACTGTAAGCAATAAGAAACATATCTTTATTTAGGGCTATTGCTAAATTGACCCTTTTCGTGTTATTGTGCAAGACACTTGCAGGAGAATCGATTCACAGGCGACATAAACGTTCTCAGAAATCTTGCAATTTATGACTTGTAAGCTTCAAATAATCTAATTAGGATTGTTTCATTGCAATTCTGAAATCTCCAAAAACATTCGTTTTCTTATTATGAGATTAAAGAAACGTCGAAGACAACCAATTTGAAGGATGGATACCAAATGAGCTAAAGGAAATAGACAGTTTAGTGTAAGTGAACCGAACCGGTTACTTTCTACACAAGAAACAATTTCAACATGGAAAAAAACAGAGGGTATTAAAAGCTTTCCCATGTTTCACTCTGTTTTGTGTTTAAAAAAGGACTGGAGGTAACGACTGGTCAACTGAAACTGCACCACCACCGGGTGTTAAATACTGTCGAAAATCTTCGGGTTCTAACGGAGGAGGTATAACTTCCGTAAACGGAGTGATGATCGCCGGAGCAAGCTTAGGAGTTCTTGTGTTGATCGCGATTATAATCGCTCTCGTCTCCAAGAAAAAACTATCTCTCTCCTCATTTCATCGATGAATGTTTAGATCTCTCACCTCTCATGGATCTGCACAAGAGCTTCGTGTTGATTTCCGCAACGATTACAAAGGCATACAAGGCATTTTGACCTAACTTGTTTGGCAAGTAAATGATCAAGAGGAGCTTCGTGTTGTAGATAGAAAATCTGGAGATTCAGATGATGAAAATATGCATGGGATTGGATCAAAGGGACTAAAGCATTCCGTTTTGTCGCGTGTGATGTCTTTCATTGATACCGAATTCACGAACAGGCTCAACACTAAACGAACCACTTCAACATGTTCTGCTGCAGAATTCACGCTCACCTGGGAATCTACTCGGTGAAGGCTCAATCGGACATGTTTACAGAGCCAAGTATTCCGATGGACGCGTAAGCCCCTGTATTTTGACAAGAAAAAAGAACAAATTAGAATTCAATCCAAAATATCTTATCATTGTTCTATCTCATTCAGACTTTGGCGGTTAAAAAGATTGATTCGACTTTGAATCGGGTAAATAAGAAGAAATAACGCCAATTGTGATGAGTGTCTCAAAGATTCGGCATCAGAATATAGCAGAGCTCATAGGGTATTGCTCAGAGCAAGGTCACAACATGTTAGTCTACGAATACTTCAGGAACGGCTCACTCCATGAGCTCCTTCATATGTCAGATTGTTTCAGTAAACCATTGACTTGGAACACAAGAGTCAGAATCGCATTGGAAACCGCTCGAGCCATAATGTATGTTCTTTGACAAAAAACACAAACGCAAACGCTCTTTTGTGATTATAATTGTTGTTTTTGTGTAGGTACCTACACGAGGCATGTTCACCGTCTGTGATGCATAAGAACATAAAATTTTCTAACATTTTGCTAGACGCAGATCTCAACCCTCGTCTCTCAGATTACGACCTCTCAAAATTCTATCTTGTGAGCATTAGTTTTTCTTAAGCTTTGTAGAAATTTTAGATTGAGTTTATGAGAAGTTAATATAATATATGGTGTGACAGAGAATGAGTCAAAACCTAGGAGAAGGATACAATGCACCAGAAGCCAATAACCCTTCTGCTTATACACCCAAGAGTGACGTCTACAGCTTTGGCGTCGTCATGTTAAAACTTCTCACCGGTCGAGTTCCATTTGACTGGTCAGTTCCATTTTATAAGATCATTTATCTAAAAACCATTCACAATCTTTAGACTATGAGTTTAATTTTTCTATTATAACGAATTGGCATAACATATCTCTGTATTTAGTAGGCTGTGTTACTACTGGTTTTCTACCTATGATCGTGGCATACAATTTTCTTTAAACAAAATTTCTTTGTATATATAATTCAAAGGGTTAGTTATGAATAGTTAAGATATTTAAAATTGTTTTTTTTGTCAGATTGTGATATAAAGAGAGAGAGAGAAGTCAAGGCCGGAGAGATCATTGGTGCAGTGGGGGACACGCAACTTCACAACATAGAGGCATTGTATAATATAGCGGATCCAACTTTGCGCGGAATTTATCCACCAAAATCATTATCAAGATTTGCTGACATTATTGCATTATGTGTACAAGTAAAACTGGAGTTCCGACCACCGATGTCAGGAGTTGTGGAAGCATTTGTACGGATGGTTCAACGATCAAGTATGAAACTTAAAGATGATATTTCTTCGTCATATTGAGCCCACGACGATTATGTTTACTAGAGCTAAAAAAGGTAGCATAAGATCGTTATTTAAATTTCTCATAATGAAAACAGAAGAAAGACAAAATAATTATTATTTTCTAAAAATCTATTTGTGTTTATTTTGTCACTGTATTAGTAGCTATCTAAATAACCTTTGCAATGCACACTTTAATTAGCCTTTAAATTTTTAATCGGAAAGAGTATGTGAAAAACGGATTATTCTAACCTTTAAAACATACATGATTAAATTCTTTATTTTGTTTTTACGTGATACCGTAGATATTACATGCTATTTGAATCTTTTTCTTTTGTTTTAGCAATTAAAGTTTTGGACTGGAAAAAATAAAATAATGATTGATAATTTAAAGAAAATGGGAAGGAAAAGAAAAAAAAATCAATTCAAAAGATTTGAAGTAGTAACTAGGTGTAGGCAACGCGGAAAAATATTCTTATTAATTTTAACTGTCGCTTGAGAAATACATGGTAAGATAAAATAAGACGGACACAAAAAATTAGAATAGTAGCACACGCGCTCTTGGACTCCAAATTTTGGGATTCTGTTGATTTTCACCGATTTTCGTAGTGGTTAGTCTACAAAAGACGGGCGCGTTGAGACTACGCGATTTAAGTGCGCGTGGTAATTCTGATGCTATGGATTTTTTTGTGATTTTAGTGCGCGTGGTAATTATGATAATATAGGTTTTTTTTTATATATGGGCCGACGCGTAATTAATTGGCCCAGCTCATTACACCTAGTTCTTTTTAGGTCAACCAATATATTACATCATTTTACTTGATAAATGATTGAGAAGAATACTTATACAATAATTTTCTCTACATTAATATATTAACTAAATATTACTTCGAAATTACTATATAATTATTTTCCTTAATATTCTTACTTGGAATCTTAAACGCAATTAGGAGATGGCGTGATGCCTCAGCTTTTGTTATGTAAACCCCAGAATTTTTTTAACCAAAAGGTTTCTGTTGATATTTCATTAAGGGTTATATATTTATATGTATGAACTGTTTTAACCAAAACTTCTTTAACCAAAAAATGAGGTTTTATCGGGAATGTTTTCACAGCACCGTTCAAAGCCACACTTGGAAGATCCTGTTTGTAAGATTTTAATGTCGTCATCATTTGATATTGTCTGAGTCAAGACCCAACTGCCGCGAAAGAGTTGATTTGTGATGATTTCTCTTTTTTTTTTTTAATTATAGAGATGTATGTTCGGGACCATGGGATCTTGCATGTTTCATAGAACATTTCTGTCTTCCTGATATTGCGAAGCTGCTGCTGATCTCAAGCCTTTGTTTCATCAGTAACCTTTCTCCTTCTCTTTTTCTATATTAAGCAATCATTTTAGATTCTTTTTAACATTCCTTTTTTGATCATTTTGTAATTTTCTTTTTGCAGTTTTGATGTTCATCACCCTCTTGTTCAAGCTTGGAATCTGCCAGTGTGCTGTTAAAAGCATCTGCAAGATGTCTTGTGCCGCTTGTGCTGCGTACTGGTTCGCCATTGGAGAGATGGTTAGTTGCTTGTGGCACAATTTGCCTAACGTGAAACGTAAACGTCTCCATGATATAGAAGCCTTGACCTATGATTTCCCGAGCAACCACGAATCAAGTTCATCGGACAGTCTGAGTCACATAAATAACACTAAACCAAAGCAGAGAAGAAGAAGAAGAGTAGGAAGCAAACACCACCACCACCATCGTGGCAGCAACCACCACCTTGTAAGGCTACGGAGTAGAGCGATGTCTATACGAGTTGGAGGCAAATCAAGAAGAGTAAGAAGTGCTAGAAAGATGAAATCTAGAAGAGTGAAGAATTCAGAAGATCCTCAAAGTCAGATGTGGTTGATTAAAATGTCTCTAGAATTGCTTAAAAATGTCACTAAACTGAAAAACAGAAACATCTCATTTATTCGGATGAAATGAAACACAAAACCATTAATCCAAGTGAATCAATTTATAACCAAACTCTTCTCCCTCTCTATATGTATATGTGCAAGAGACGGTCTGCAAACAAGCCGGGATGGGTAAGTAACGGTTCACTTTCAGAGGAAAACCGGAGCCATCACGAGAGTTATAGTCGCAAGCATTTTTATGAGGACGTGAATGGAAGGACCGGCTGTGTCCTTGAATGGATCTCCCACGCTGCAATTTTCAAATGAATTCTTATGAGAAGTCGAATTTGAGAATAGAACTTTGATTGAAATTTGAAGTAGCAAGGAAAAAAAAATGCTTACGTATCACCAGTCACGGCTGCTTTGTGGGCTTCACTTCCTTTGCCCCCAAGTGCACCGGTCTCTATGTATTTCTTTGCATTGTCCCAAGCACCTCCCGCTGTGTTTAAGAAAAGTGCCATTAAGATACCACAAACTGTTGCAAACATGAGCATAGAAGCTACAACTTTCGCTCCAAGCAGTGGTTGTCCCGTGTAGAACCCCAAGATCCGGAACACCAAACCTGTGAGAGACCAAGAGGTTTGTTTTGGTCACAATCTTGTCGTTTCGATACAGGAAGAAAGAAAAGAAAAACAGGCTAAGGAACATTACTGACTTACCAACTACAATAGGTGATGCTATAGCTAAAGCTCCTGGCTTTATCATTTCTCTTAAAGCTGCAGATGCAACGATGGCAACACAGCGACTATAATCTGGCTTCTCCTTGTACTCCTGTTACAGGAGATTGGTTTCGCTAGTCAACAAAGGTACAAGCCAATAAATAAAGAAACGGGGAAAGCACTTGAAAGAAAATAATACTCTCACCATTATGCCAGGCCTCTCAATAAATTGTCTTCTTACTTCGTTGACAACCTCTTGTGCAGTTCGACCAACTGCTGCGCAAGCCCAAGCACTGAAGAGGAAAATAAGCATGGATCCCAGTAGACCACCTACGAAGACTTCTGGGATAGCAATATCAACCTATTTTGATTCGAGGCTGAGCATGAGAAGCTGTCTGAACATAAAGAATACAGAAAAGATGCATAATAACATTTACCTCTTTGAAAGACACACTAGCAAAAGCTGAAACCTCGTCCATATATGCACTAAAAAGAAGGAATGAAGCTAGTGCAGCAGATCCAATCGCAAACCCTTTCGTTGTTGCTTTTGTGGTGTTTCCAACAGCATCAAGAAGATCAGTGATCTCACGGACACTTTCTGGCTGCACGAAACAATATTATTTCTATATTAGTAAAAGATACAACGGAGGAGTCTTTCAAGCCAATCATGTGACATTACCTGCTGGCTCATCTCGACAATCCCACCAGCGTTGTCAGCTATGGGGCCAAACATGTCCATAGTAAGAACATAAGCTGCAGTGCTTAGCATTCCCATTGTAGCGACGGCTGTTCCAAACAGACCTCCAGTGGGAATTCCATTTTCATCCACTAGTCCCGAGGTATTGCCCAGCCAAAAAGCAGAAATAATAGCTACACTTATGGTCAAAACTGGAAGAGCTGTTGATTCCAGGCCCAAGCTGACCCCAGCAATGATATTAGTCCCATGACCAGTCGAGCTAGCAAGAGCCAATGTCCGAACAGGCTCATGCTTATAATCTGTATAATATTTGGATATCCAGACAAAGATATAGGCTGTGATGATGCCAACCAACCCACACAGGGCGAAACTGAACCATGCAGATGGAGCTTGTTCAGTATAAAGCAGCCAGCGAGTCGACTACAAAACATAAAAAATGCTGTCAGAAGAAGATATCATAGAATTAGTTCAAAATTACAGCAGCAACAAGGATTTCAATAGCGTAGGTCAACGAAAAATCTGAACCAAAAAAACTAATCAATTGATTGTAAAAAGAAACACAAGGAACAAGATAATCAATTGTTTGTGTAGACAACATTACCGCGCCAAATGTCAAAACAGCTAATATAATAGTCAGAGAATATCCTTTCTGAAGTACAGCCATCGGATCTTCTACCGGAGATTTCACGCTAGCATCACGCGTTCCCTTGATTGATAGAATACCAATTGATGATATTACCAAGTCAAAAGAATGAACAACTAGAGGAAATAGGATAAATCCCGATGGATCTGCGTTATAGACAAAGATTTGAGTAAGCATCGAGCATGAGTAAGAGGTTTAGAAAGATTTTTATTAGCACATATTTTTATCACTCCATGTATCCTATCTTCCCAACTTCAAATTTCAAAAATCTTTATGCTAGTTTAACAACCACGGCCAGATATGGTCAGATAATGTTACTGAACAAATTTGACTGCAGTCAAATATATTTGCGAAAGATGTCATGAAAAGTAGTCCTTCAATTTTCACATAATGCATATACAGATTTATATAAGGTGTTGAAAACTAGCAACTTTATACAAACTATATGTCGACTTTTCAAATCCTAATAAGTAACAATGAACAGCAAAACATGCCATAAAGTCATAGATTATTTTTTTCTGTAAACAGAATGCAAATTTATGACTTGAGCTCTTTACACAACTTCTTAAGTTTGTATTTCAGATTATAAAATCCTAGCAGTTCATTTAATTTTCTCAGCATAAGCCAGGAGCTCAAACCATACATCATACATTTTCCATGTGCGAGAAATAACTTTAAAGAGAGATTACCCACAAACCTTCAATTTTGCATTTCTTAGCCATTGTTCCACCTAGTATCATTGCACTGATGATTTCTGCAGCTATACTCTCAAATAAATCAGCACCTCTAGCAGCACAGTCCCCCACATTGTCTCCAACCTATATGAAGATGGAAATGGCATTAAATCCCAAATGGTAAAAACACAAGCAAACCTTTATTCAACGTCTAATCTGATATGTATACTGTAGAGTGATACATGACCCCAACAAGGATATCCTCCGGACATAACAGAACATCATGAAAGTAAGAACCAAAAAGGACAAAGATCAAATACCAAATCAGCAATAACAGCAGGATTTCGAGGATCATCCTCGGGAATACCCTGCTCAACTTTCCCAACGAGATCTGCCCCAACATCAGCTCCCTTTGTGTATATTCCACCACCCAACTGAGCAAATAAGGCAACAAATGAAGCACCAAAACCATATCCCACGAGAAGAAGAGGCACTGTATGAGAAACAGAAAAATTCCATCAATAAATCTAACAAGTCAGTACCTCCACTATCGCCAATGCAAAAGCAAATTCTGGTCAATAAATCATGAGATATATTTTTGTACAGCTTCCAACAATAAAATTCTACACACTGTTGCTGATTGAACATAGAGGTTGACTGAAAATCTTATAATTGTTTTGGTACCCCACCTCAATAAAGATCAACACAAGTCATGACATTATTAAGAAAATACTGCTCACGTCTGAAAATGATCCTTTGAAAAGATTAAGATAATCTTTTAAACTCAGTACAATGATGTATAGAATACGCACACAAGATGAAAATGGGATTGACTTACGGTCAGTAACATTCATTGAACCTGGTGAACCCACGCCCAACCAAACATAAAACGTAGAATAGAGGATGGCGATACCAATCACAGCCATACCAACAACAACCAGGGCTGAAAACCCACCAGCACGAACGGCTATCTGTATTATATCTGTCACTTAGTATTTGGAAACATGTACACGCTGGGTTATGAAAATAGCTTAACTAAAGAAGAACCTGCAATGCTTCTCTTGCAGATCGTCTAGCGGCACTGGAGACCCGCACATTAGCACGAACTGACACCCACATTCCAACATATCCAGCAACACCTGAGCATAGCGCCCCTAAAAGAAATGCAGCAACAGTAATATAGGCAGACATCGCCCTGCGGCAAAAAGAAATTTGGCTGAAGTAACATTCACAACAAACCCAATAGATAAAACAAATCTTGTAAATGTAATCATGCATCATTACCTTCCTAAACCAGCAGCCTCTTGCTGGGGAGTTAAGTTACGGAATAGATATATGCAAAGAATCACAAAAGCTAGCAAGATGGCCATCTTGGATATAGTGCTATACTGCGTTCTGAAAAACCCTTCAGCTCCATCACGTATAGCATCTGATATCTATAAGTAAGAGAATTAACTCACACATTAGAATTAAGAGAGTTTGATGAGAACAAAGAAGAAAAGAAGTCAACATCATGACTATCACCACAAAAATTGAGTGAGCATACCTGAACCATCTCTGGAGGTCCTTCATCTTTCGCTAAAACCCACTTGGTTAGATATACAGACAAAAGGAAGCTGATGATGCATACTGTGAAGACAAACACGATGATGGGAGAAGTACTTGCTCCCAGATAAAAGATCACACCAAAGCACAGTAGCAGAAGTGTAGAAAGGACTCGAATGTTTAATTTCCTAAGAATCCGGAAAATCTGCCATAAAAACAACTAAAGTTTAACAGAAGAGGAAATAGAAGCTAAAAGAAATAGAAGGAAACCACTTATAACATCAAACAAGTTTCTTTTCATACACACCTTAATGATCTGACGCAACCAATAAAAAAAGCATTCAAGAAAGAGAGGAGTAATAGCTTTACCAGTGGACTATAGGTTTTACTACGCATGTTGGGAAAAGCCCTCGGCCTGTCATTGAAAGACATCAAACTGGCCTGCTCAATATCTTCATCCATCATCATGTTTGGAGCTGAATTTTCCCTTCGGACTATGGGTAGAGGTGTAAAATCAGTGCTAAGGGGCAACTCCGCCCCAGAACTCGGACGCTGAATTTTTGATACACTACAACTTTTCCTCCAATTGTTAACACCACATCATAAAACGAGCACAAGTTAGTACGAACTCTCTAAGTCTTAACTATATCTTGATTCCAGCTTCTTCAAACTCTCTCAGTCTAGTATTGAGCAAGAGTTGCCACCATAATCGAATCTTCTGAAAAAAATAGAAAAGTATTAAGTTCGGATGTTTCTCTTTACCTACCAAATAGCATTTTCAAATTAAATAAAATCAGCTTATCCGTGTAAGTTTTAGCTACATTTTTTCGTCATTTCTCATGATCGCAAACGCAACTACAATCAAGTGCCCAGAAAATCGCAATAAATAAACAACGCATGAGGCACCAAGATCTAATCGACTAAGATTTCTCCATTAGCTCAATCGAGAAATCGCGTTAGATCTGGCTTCCGTACTAAGAGGAAAATTCACATGACATAGACACGAAATGAATGCGTTCCAGCAACGAGACGAATCAATGAAAAAACTAAGTATACGAACAGTTTCTTCGTAAACAAAACCTAAATCGGTAAATACAGAGAAGAGAAATTACGGCTCCAGGGGAGTGATCAGAAGGAAACCGCCATTAGCGAAGCTTGTCCAAGCCGAAGAAGCGCTCTCCTCTCTGTCTTTTGGCTCCGTAAATCCGAAGACTTTTCAGAGAACTTTCGGAATATTTTTTTGGTGCTATTTTCCTAAATTAATTTCTTCCTTTTTGTAAAAAAAAATAATGAGATAATTTTATGAGTACAAAGATAATTTCGTGAGTAGTGACACTTCCTACCCAATGAGACGCTGCCACTTAATCATTACACTCACTTATCTTTATTCTCGTTAGTAATTATAGCTCAAATTATTAAAAGTTATCTAAATGACCCATCAAATCTACGCCATCTTTATGGGCCTTAATAGACCAGCCCAACTTACACTAGCATAAGCCAGTCCATAGAAAACAATCTGCAAAATAAGAAGTAAGAACCACTCATCATCATACTCTCCGATCACCGTGCTCTCCTCTCATCGTTAATCTCCGGCGTGTGTCAGTCTTTACACTTTGAAGTTTTTCCGAATTGCTCAGCCGTTACTAATCATCACTACTCTGAAAAGTTCTTTGAAAATTCTCTCCTTGGGTTAGGAGTTACTAGTGGCGGCGACGACCGCCGTTTCATTTAACACAAAGTTGCTGGTGTTTCGAATTCGTTGCTCGGATTCTAAACCTAAGCGCGGTTTTGGCTCTAAAAAGGTATGATTCCAAAGATTCTTCGTCTTATGAGCTCTTGTGATGTTTCTTTCTGACTCTTTTTTTTTTTAATCTTTTTTTGTCTCTCCCGCATCACAGAAGAGAAAGATCCGTGATTACAGAAAGGTATAGTTTTTATGTTTGTATTTCATTAAGTATTTAAAATATCCAATGCGGTTAGTTTTCATATGAACTTCTTCTAAATTGTCTGTTTCTGTGCCCGGAAGTAAGTATATATGATTTGTTTATTAACAGATTTTTGCAGTTTCTTCAAGGTGTCTTAACAAAAGATAAATGCTTAACTCGAAAAGTCTGCCATTTCCAGTCATACACCTTAGTGCCTGGCTTTTATTGTCGCTGTATTTGATTGCAGAGGCACCTGGTCTGAATTCTCAGTTTGAAGGAAAATCTGGTCGGTCTTTCGATATAGACTTCGAGGAACGGCAGGAAGCCATTAATAGGTACATATGTTTTATGATTATAGCATGCAAGTAGGCTTTAGAGATATATTAATGACGATAGCAGAGCAGATGCAGAGAGAATGTTCATTCAGGTGAATCATATGAACTCATTAAACCTTCTTCATTCCAATACAATTCCAACTGAGTAAAAAGAAAAATGACCCAAAGCGCTTAACTTTTTAATGTGTAGGCACGCTTTTTTGCACCAGACAAAGCTAAGGCCCTTGTTGATAGATATTCCAAACTGTGATCACTCTCTGATTTTGTGTGTATTATGCTCATCGGCTTGTCCAAACTTGTGCCAATAGAAGATTCCTTATTCCAAGGTGAGTTTCTAACATGAACCAAATTCACATGGGAAACTCACTCAAAAATATGGGTGTAGAATAGGACTGTACATTACAAATATTCTCAATATGAAGCCATAGAACCGAGAAGTTCAGGAGCTGTTATCTAAATAACAAAAAGGAACTAGAAGAGCTACACCAAATATGAAGACATTAAGTTCCAACTGATCTTCATATGGCTAGGCATTGAGGCTACAAACCGCAAGAGATTCGGCTTACTGATGATTCCTGTGCGAAGTGGCTCTGTTTCCTGTTGGTTCAAGACATGGAGGAACTTGGCAATGTTCGGAAGTACCATGCCCCGGCAATGGAGATGCAACAAAGGAACTTTTGACAAAATGCTTCCCTTTTGGACATCAAGACCTTCTGGTCTGCGCAGTTTATATGGTTTCCCAGTTGTTGGTTCGATATCAACCTGAGGCATCTGTTTCCATCTCTTGTGAACAAACCAACCATACTTATAATCCCCTACTATAGGAGTACCAAGAGCTTCAGCACAGTGTACACGTAGCTGTTTTGCGAAGATAACTTGATCAAAAACGAGAAAAAACAAAATCTTTCACAAAAATGGTAAAGAGGACAGCAAAGTTAATAAATACCTGATGTTTTCTGCTAGCAATAGGATGATGTTCTAACCTCGAACATCCGTTGATCATAGGTCCTAACACTCTATGCTCTGTTATTGCTTCATGCGAAGCTTCAAAGCCTGAACCTCGAGCCAAAACAACCCTGTCTGTCTTACGATCGTCCAAAAGCACTTGAACACAGAGCTTAAATACAAGCATTGTGTATGCAAGCAGGGGTTAAAACGAGAGAGCTACCTTTGAAAGAGGAGCTGAAATTATTCCTTCTTTGTCCTTTGGAGAACCAATCACCAATGCCCAATATTGCTGGTACATCGCTTCACACGCTTTGTCCCAAGCCTATGATTGCAATATTTACAAGTTACATAACAATTTTATGATCAATCTTTCCTTACTAGACCGCAGTGTCCTGGTTCCGAATTTCACATACGCCCTTCTTACCTTACAGCTTGAGTTTCTCCCCTTGTAATCACTGAACACTGAGTGAAGATAATCTATACTTTCTTTGGCTCGATCCATTACTAAGAGGCCACTAGTTTCCCTATCCAGACGATGTACCTGACCATGGAAAACTCAAATTAAGTGTGATGTCAGAAACCAAATCAATTTTTCGGAATATATTGGCACTACTCCAAAACATGCGAGTTTACCAATCTAGGACCTTCATCGTTACCAAAAGACAGCTGCAGCTGCAAGTGCATCAATGATAAATGATTATGCAGCTGCTGCTTAATGAACAAGAGAATGCAACAGCTTACTTCCATAAAGGAGCAAAGAGAAAACTCCATTACCTTAACTGGAAGCTTAGGTGGCTTATTAAGAACTATAATAGCAGAGCCCTGCAGTAGAGAAAATAAAAGGTTAAAACTTGAAACAGCATCTATATAAGATAAACCAAAACATACCAAAAATCAAGTGTTAACAACAATCCAGAAGAGCTTCTCAAAGGGAGTAACTAGGATATTTACCCTGAACCTGACAAGTCTTTAAAGGTATGCGATTTCGTCTGCGTTTGGATACAAGGTTCCACTTGGTATAGTGTCATATCTCTTAGAAATCCTCATCTCAGCGATTGACACCGGCAACCGTATTTTATCTCCTATTTTCATTACCTCGTTATGCTTAATCTGCAGATAAAAAGTACAAAAATTCTACCACTATTATTAAACCCAATCCTAAGAAATGATCACACCAGCAACAAAAAGAAGACCAAAGATACATTTCTACCTTTCTCAAGGGTCTAGCTCTGTCTTCTTTCTCTTTTGAAGCATCTCTACGACCTCCCAACTCCTTCTGAACCTGCCCAAAAATAAAACCAAACAAGCAGTGTTTTTTAGACAATGTGGAGAGTGTGATAAAGAATAGTCTAATAAAGCACAAACAAAAATTTGATTACAAATTTACAAGTAATGAAAAGTTATACCGGAAACACTCACAAAGCCCTTTGTGAAATGAGTTTGAATAGCCTTATCATGGATTTCTTCGAAATAGTACTTCGCCCAGCTGATGGCCGTGACGTGTCCACCATTTTCGTCGATGTGTGGACTCGATGATTAAAACTCGCGCTAAATTGTGTGATGTCTCCAAATTATTTTGTGGTTTTACAGCTTTTTTCGATTACGTAACCGGCTTTTATTAAAACAACCATAAACATATTTACCGAAGAGCAAAGACGGGAGTTAACAAAGATTTAAAAAAAAACTGTAGTAAGAGAAAATAACAGTAGCCCCAATAGGTTCAATACATTTGGACTTGATAATAACTTATTGAATTGAGAGGTACATCAAATCAAATATATGACTCACATGGGCTGTACCTTATTACCATCAAAATGAAAACATAAAAACAACAAATCAAACATATTACACAGCACACAACAGCCGGAGAATCATGGCGTGCACAAAGCTAAACTCGATCGATCGAACAAACCGAAAAATAAAATACCGACAACTATGATAGTTTGTTGGCTCAAAAACACGAGAGAACATGAAACCTCTTTCTCCAAAAACAACCCAATTCGGAGCATAGATTACCGAGTTTCATCCTCCAAGGCACGGAATCCAGCAGTGAGATCCTCGTACAGTTTCTTGAATTTTGCCACCAGCGTATCCTCCCCTTCTGCTGGGTCTTCGAACTTCTGAGACCTGTAATTTCCATATTCGGTTTCAGACCATTTCATTAGAGAGCTGTGTAACAGATTCATGGAGAAATTGATGGGAAACAAGTAGTTTGCTTACACTAAACGGTAGAAAAGATCTCCCAACCGATGCTTGATGAGAGTGTAAGTAATCTTTTGACCGTCCATTCCAGCTGCCCTTTCAACCGCCTATGTATAGACGTTGGAGACCAAGTTACAAGTGTTGGGATTTTATTTTTAGTATAAATACCCACTTAGCAAAGTAGATAATCTATAAATAATCTCATCTTATTTACCTGATTGGCTAGGTTGTAGAAATGGATAATGTTACGCATCATCCACACGGACTTGTAGAAAGGGCAGAATTTGTCATATCTGTCAAAGATTCATCCAAAAGGTTCACGTGTTGAATAACCCGTTGAGAGAGAGAGAGAAAGAAAACCAAAGCAAAACGAAGGGAGCCAAATCTTACGGTGTAAATGCATTTTGAGCAAGGTAGTCTTCCCTCAATAGCTTAGCTGTTTCCAAGGTGATTTTGTCACCTTCTGCTAGCGCATCTTTTCCTACAAGCTGCACAAGCACAAAGCCCAATGCACGGGTCAAGTAAGTTCCTTTCAGAAAGAATTATCTGCCAAGAGTGGTTTTCTTCTATAACTTGAGTCAAGTTTAGATTCCTAGATTATCGTTCAAAACCTTAAATGTATTAGGATCGCTAAGAGACGAGTTCATTATCACAATATTAGAAGTTATAATAGGATAAGTGACACATACCTGGACAATTTCATTAAGATCATCTTCCCTCTGCAACACCTCTCTGGCCTTTGTCCTGATGTTGATGAAATCTGGATCAAACTTCTCATAGAAAGATTCCAATGCCTGAAAAAAAACAAACAGCATTTTATATATACAACTTGAGATAGTAAACCAAGACAGGTTTGAAACCGAGAATAGTTAAGCATACCGTTGAATACTTTGAGTAGGAAATCAACCAATTAACAGAAGGAAAATGTTTTCTCTGGGCAAGCTTTTTGTCCAAACCCCAGAAGACCTGCAGAAGAGAAAAAAAAGCAACCAAAATGGAAAAGTAAGCACTTCAACGTAGAGAAGAACAATGCTTATACATACGAGTCTACGGCAAATCTAAAACCAAACACCATCTGGTTCATCTCGATTAACGTATATGAATATGTACGTCTACAATGGAAGACAGGGAAGAAGCCATGAACCAAATAATCACCTGCACGATACTAAGGGTTGCAGAAGTCACGGGATCTGAAAAGTCTCCTCCAGGAGGTGAAACAGCACCAACAATTGTGACACTTCCATCACGTTCTGGTCCACCGAGACATTTTACTTTACCAGCGCGTTCATAGAAAGATGCTAAACGTGCTGCTAGATAGGCAGGATATCCACTGTCGGCAGGCATTTCAGCCTAGAAAACAAATCAAAATAGGTATCAACAAACTGAGAAAAAGAGAAGTGAGATGAGGACAACACGAAAATCCATACAGCAAAAGTAAGACGCAAAAGATTACCAGCCGTCCTGAAATTTCTCTCAATGCTTCTGCCCAACGGGAAGTTGAGTCTGCCATCATACTAACATTGTAGCCCATATCTCTGAAATATTCAGCGATTGTGATTCCTGGAGTTCACATCACATAAATAAAAAATGAGGGTTGTAATTAAAAAGTTTGTCACTGGAAGATGGGAAATGGGTTTCATCAAAAACTATTAATCTACATGCCTGAACATTACCTGTGTAAATTGAGGCTTCACGAGCAGCCACAGGCATGTTAGAGGTGTTGGCAACAAGTGTTGTACGTTTCATGACAGATTCCTCACGACCATCAGGCAACGTCATCGTCAATTGTGGGAAGTCCATAAGCACCTAGTTTTTGAGAAACCATCAGACCAAATGTCTGACTTGTATGAACAATACGCAGATTCAGAATGAGAAGAGATATACCTCAGCCATTTCATTTCCTCGCTCTCCACAACCAACATAAACAACAGCATCGGAGTTGGAGTACTATGTATACAAGAAAAAATTAGCTTTGGAAATACGATATATCCAGTAATTAAGTGGAACAAAACCCAAGCGTCACAACCTACCTTGGAAAGTGCCTGACTAATAACAGTTTTCCCACAGCCAAAAGCACCAGGAATGGCACAGGTTCCACCAAGAACTGAGGGGAAAAGGGCGTCAAGGACACGCTGACAACAGGTAAAGAAAGCAATCAGCAACACACATCTTCGAATGACTATCACCACTGTAAGAAAAATTAAGACAGTAATCACCTGCCCCGTAAGTAGAGGAGTATCGGCAGCAAGCTTTGATGCAACTGGCCTAGGCGTACGTACAGGCCAGCTCTGGCATATTATTAACCAAACCGATTTAATAAAGTGAAATGAATAGCTTAACATATACGCCTGAAAGAAGGAAGATTAAAGATGCAAGCAAACCTGAAGCATGGTGTATGATTTCTTGACCCCCTGGAATTCAAGCTCTATCACTGTATCCTGGGAAATGAAAAACGCCGACAAACAACCATGAGCGCAAGCCAATCATGATCTCCAAAAGAAATTAATTACCAGTTGATCAAGTTAGCTATATATTAACTCACACACTGAAGGCAAAAAAATCCGGGAAAGAAAAAGATTTGAAATGTATTTATTTACAACAGTTTGAGAGAAACTCAAACTCAAACCTTAAGGGAATATTGACCAGCTGGAGCAATGTAAGTGATCTTCCCCATGGCATCAGGAGGAAGGGCAACATGGTGATTCATCAGAGTGTTCTCAAAGACGGTCTGCATATCAAAGTTATGTTTGATTTTCAGAAAAATTATTCCCACTGCAAACAGTAACTGTGCAAAACTATATTTCCTTGCAAGAAAAGATTAAAGAGGAGACCAATAAACTTACAGCATACAAGTCACCACCAGTTATTGTGTCTCCCTCGACTGCAAACAAATTGAATTCAGTTGACCATCAAGATTAAGACCATATGTACACTTCCATAGAGAGGTATATGCAGTAAAACTGATTACCAAATTTATTCGGCTGGAACTCCCAAGGACAATCTTTGTCAAGAGCTGGGACAGACACACCACGAGGGATGTACACATCACCAGATATTTTCGCAATAGTCTTCAAAGGCCTCTGTGATATTTAAAGAAATGAAACCAAACAATCATGAGAAGCCACAGTCTGCAGTTTGTAATGTTAAAACAAATCATAACAGTCAAAAACTTCAAGTCAGGAAAGATTATAAATCCAACCGAACCTGAATTCCATCAAAGATATTTCCCAATATTCCTGGTCCAAGCTCCACAGAAAGTGGCTGTTTCAGGCCAAATTATATGTTAGCTGCAGACGAACAACCCTTGTAAAAAAAGAAGAATATAAAGAACTAACGAACCTTGTGCGTTCGAAGAACAGGATCATTAACCGTCAATCCAGCTGTTTCTTCATAAACTGATAATAAAAAAAAAAGGAAGTTGTCAAATATCAAGTTATCGTTTTTCTACAGAAGGCCACAGAAAACGTTCAATCCAGATGCAAGTATTAGACAGATAAGATATGACAGGTAAAGTAAATTACAATAAGAAGCACAAGAGAACAAACAAACCTTGGATCGTGGCAGAATCTCCTTCAAGACGAATAATTTCTCCAATCAATTTATCATGACCAACACGCACTAACTCATACATAGCAGCACCGGCCATACCATCGGCAACAACGACAGGCCCTGAAACCTGCATCCCAATAAGTACCAATCTGGTTACGAAAATTGATTTTGACAGGAAAAAAATGTCAAATCACTGAAAAGTATCAGATCAGATCAAAAATTCGCAGACGAGTCACTAGACTGAGATAGAATCAACCGATTCAATCATTGAGAACTATCAGATCAAATCTAGTACTGCCACCAATCATAACTGGTAAACAGATCAACTATTTCATCTATTCATCACCAAAAAAAAAACATCGCAGAACAGGAAAAACTAAATTGATACCAGATCGAAGAAACCAGATACCTTACGAACGTAACCATACTCGCTCTCCTTCTCATCGTCCTCGAAGGTCGTGAGCTTTCCTCCGTAAAACGCCGGCATTTTCTCAGCAATCAGAGATTCAAAAAGCTCAAATCCGATCGAGCAATAAATCAAAATTTTCACCTCCTACAAAAATGCTGAGATCCGATCAACAACAACAAATAAGAAATCGTCAAAACCTCTAACAGTGATCGAAGAAATAAAAACGCTTGAGGAGTTTTTCAAATAGAACGATTTGAAAAATCAGAATGAAACAAAATAATCAGGGAGAAAGATAGAGATCCTAACCAGTCGACAGGAAGAGTGGTCACAAGAAGAGAGAGGGGAAGCACGTAGATATTGAAAGAGTTGTAGAAGGTGATCTGATTGCTGAAATCGTGGAGTGATCCTATACATGACTGCCCACACTACGCTTGTAGATCCAGCTCCGTTCTTACGGCCCCGTGGTAAATTGTTTAGGGCCTTTATGATATCTAATTACGGCCCAATAAATGAGTTGTAAAAGTTTATCTGATTAACAAAACCGTGGAGCGATCGTGTACATGATTTCACATGGCCAGGTGGCAGATTATAGTTTCATTTTGTAATCCTAATCCGAGTAATCAGTAATGGGAATTTGGATTAAGATGTCTAATTACGGCTCAATAAGTGGGTCCGTTTAGTCAATTTGGTGATGCTTCCTTGTGTGTTTACACAAAAGACCAGTGTTGAGAGTAAATCGTTTCTGATTCAATTTCTGGTTTAATGTTGGTTTGATGTTAAGCCAAAAGTGATTGAATCAGGGTCTGCATTTTATTGTTGATTTAAGGAAAAGAGAGTTGGTACAGAAAAGACTCTATTGTTGGTTTCAGACATTTTTATCTGGTCGATCTATTGGTTTAGTTTGATGCAATAAACCAATGTTTATGTTTGTCTTTGCAGAGGCATAATCGTATTGTTCTCTTCTGAGAATTCAATTTCAGTCAAGATGAACAAAGCTATTTATATGGAAGGCATTGAATTCTCAGGTACGATTACTAGTTTTCAGCATCTCATCAAACTTCTTATGACTTGGTGTGGAGTCATCAAAGACAATGTGTAGCAGTGTATACCCAACTTTTTTTTTTCCTCATACCCAACCTTGGTTTATGAATTTTGATAAATTAAAAATATTATCTTTTTCTCACTGAGAATTTTGAAATTAACAAACAAAATTTTCCATTTCCATATTAATCTAGGTAAGAACCCGTTTTATGCACGACGAACTTTATAATATTATAATTTTATTTGTAGAATATATACATTTTGATTAAATATTATGAATTTTAAATATGTTTACAGATAACAGAGCTGTTGTTTTCTATTTTGGTATACGTATTTGTTGAAAAATTAACAATATACTTATTTATCATATACTTGGAAAATATGTTTTTGATTTTAATTATTTAAATGTAATGTAACTAAATGTTATTGATCTAATTGTTAGTATTTGGTATATGGAATAAGACTAATCTAATATTTACTAATATGAATGTTCGACAAATAAAATATTTTTTGTTAAAATTCTGAATTAATTAAATCAAAAGTTTTGGAAATAATTATGTGTTTGACTTGTCATCATCACCGGTGTTTCTTTTTTAATATATAGAAGATATTAGAAATGCAAGGAGAGCAAAAGTTGCAATCATAAATTTATATAAACAGTTTGTATGTTAAATACATATATATAATAATGTCAATCAAATATTAAATTTTTTGACAAAAAATATTAGTTAAAAATATAGTAGAACAAAAACAAAATATATCAAAAACCCCGCACAATTGAAATTAATTTCGTGATATTAAATTTTTTTAATCGCGTGTTGGGCTTTTATGGGCCAATCAGTTGTAGGCCTTAACATATCTCATATTTTTCTCCCATTTTAATTATTAATCGGGCTAGAACAGGCGGGTCTAATTTTCAGGAAATCGCAAACAGAAAAACAAAGCGAGTCAGTCTGCAAAGTCGGATCAAAATGGGGAGAAAAGAAGATTCGAAGATGAACATCGCCATTATACATCCAGATCTTGGTATAGGTACGATCTTCATCTAGCTCGATCTATCTTAGGAGTTATTATCACATTCGTCGATTAAACGTAATTGAGAGATCAAGAACGAATTAACACAGGCTTTAAATTTGACATACAAGTCAATGAGTTATAATCTTATTTATCGGTTCTTAAAAATTTACACTAGTTCGTTGAATTTCCGTTTTAATTCTGTGTGTTGTTTCTGATATTTGTAGGTGGAGCAGAGAGATTGATCGTCGATGCGGCGGTTGAGCTTGCATCGCTCGGTCATAAAGTTCATGTATTCACCTCTCACCATGACAAATCCAGATGCTTCGAGGAAACTCTCTCCGGTGAGTGACGATTTAGATACTTTGACATTTCATGTGTGAATGAAAATATGTTTGCCTTGAAAGAAATGTCTCAATTTTCCCAATTGGTTTTTCTAAGCTCGGAGATTTCCCCATTTAATTTTAGGATATTTTTCAAGTTTTGTAAGCAATGTATAATCACGGTTTGAGATTTTATGATTCATGTCTTAACAACTATGCAGGTATCTTTCAAGTTACGGTGTATGGTTCTTTCCTGCCACGGCATATTTTCTACCGGTTACACGCAGTCTGTGCATATCTGCGGTGCTTGTTTGTTGCTCTCTGTGTTCTGTTGGGTTGGTCTTCGTTCGATGTCATACTAGCAGACCAGGTTTCAGTCGTAGTCCCATTGCTAAAACTCAAAAGATCATCAAAGGTAATAAAACTTTCCTATAGTCAGCATATCTTGTGATCACTGTATATAATAGTTTAATCTGTAAGATATTTGGATATAGGTTGTTTTCTACTGCCATTTCCCGGATCTCTTGCTAGCTAAGCATACAACTGCGCTTAGGCGGATGTATCGGAAACCCATCGACTTCATCGAAGAACAAACCACAGGTTTGGTTTCATTCATTAACAATCTAGGCTTTGCTGTTTGTAATTCCACCTCTGTTTTCCATTTCCTCATACTTCCATCCATCTGGAACTATGTGTTCTTATATCACTTGTGTGATTGCAGGAATGGCTGATATGATCCTTGTTAACAGTAACTTCACAGCATCAACATTCGCCAATACATTCAAGCGTCTTCATGCACGAGGAAGTCGCCCAGCTGTTCTTTACCCGGCAGTCAATGTCGATCAGTTCAATGAACCCCATACTTATAAGTATTGTATATCCCTGAACTTCAAATTTTCAGGATAGAAAAGCAAGCTTACACATTACAAACTACTTCTCTACCGGTTTCTAATTTATTCTCTTCTTCTTGTCTCGAGCAGGTTAAATTTCCTCTCTATAAACCGCTTTGAGAGGAAAAAGAACATCGATCTAGCCGTTTCTGCTTTTGCTATGCTATGCAAACATAAGCGAAATCTGAGTGATGTTACCCTTACCGTTGCAGGCAAGCATACTATTATTCATATCTCTTCCATGATCATTGAACGAAGATTTACTGTTTGCATTCTAAGAAAACTCCATTGTTTCAGGTGGATATGATCAACGACTGAAAGAGAATGTAGAGTACTTGGAGGAGCTCAGAAGCTTAGCCGAGAAAGAAGGAATTTCTGATCGAGTAAGCTTCATTACATCTTGTTCAACTGCTGAAAGAAATGAGCTTCTCTCAAGCTGCCTGTGCGTTCTCTACACGCCAACGGTAAAGCCACCATCTCTTTTTCTTCCTCCTCCAAGTTTCGATCTTATCTTGTTCTCATTCTACACTTCAATTGCTAGGATGAACATTTCGGTATTGTTCCATTAGAAGCAATGGCTGCATTCAAACCGGTGATAGCCTGCAACAGCGGTGGCCCCGTGGAGACTGTAAAGAATGGAGTAACAGGCTCTCTCTGTGAACCGACTCCAGAAGATTTCAGTTCGGCGATGGCTAGATTCATCGAGAATCCTGAGTTGGCGACTAGAATGGGAAGTGAAGCCAGGAAACATATCGTTGAATCATTCTCGGTGAAGACGTTTGGTCAGAAGTTGAATCAGTATATTGTTGATGTAGCATCAAGTCCTAAAGAAGATTGAGATTCCTCTGTTTAGTATCATAGATGTTTCGTTAAACAATCATCCTTTAGGGCTTAGGTCTGAAACTACGGGAGCTTTATTGTCGGATCAATCTTCGTAAACTTGAAGATTGTTTGAAATTTAGGTTGGACAGTTCTGTATTTGGCGAAATCAAATCGTAGCAGTAAATCTCTTCTTGAACATGGGCGGAGTAAATAAAAATTTGGTCAACAAAATCTGTGCTTTAGCGGGCGAGAAAAGTCATGCTACTTTTTATTTAAGCTGGTACCATATGGGCTAGGCCTTATTCCTAAAATAAATAAATTGTAATTTATTAAAATACTGTCGTTGGGGCCTACAAAGGCAAAAGGACGCATATAAGGCCTGGCCCATGTAGTGCACGTGCAAAACTGAAATTAATAATTGGAAAGGACGCGTATAAGGCCTGGGCCATGAAGTG
Source organism: Cardamine chenopodiifolia (assembly GCA_963922655.1). Classification (NCBI taxonomy): domain Eukaryota; kingdom Viridiplantae; phylum Streptophyta; class Magnoliopsida; order Brassicales; family Brassicaceae; genus Cardamine; species Cardamine chenopodiifolia. Next base: position 16,690,915 of record OZ000476.1, on the reverse strand, counting down.
CACTTGCAAAACTTATATTAATAATTGAAGGTTATCACACGCGCAGGAAGAACGCGTAGCGCGCGTTTCACGAATTCGGCAAGGTTATATAGATCACAGAAATCGGAGGATTTTAGGAAATTTGGGGAAATGAGCTGAGCGAGGCGCATGGCAAAATTTACACAACATGACAACGTCTAACGATATGGGCTGGGTCAATAAAATTGGGCTATTAAATCAATGTTTATAGGTTGAGGCCTACTGGGCCGAGCCTACTCTACCATATTATACTGAGAATCAAGTTTCCTTGTTCGTCTTGGAAATTCCATTTTCTCTTCCCTCCATCGGAACTCGTTGTCGTCGCTGTTCCTCGCCGCCTGACTGTAAATCGGTACCTTCGTTGTATCAACATCTTCTGGGTTTGTGAATTTTCAATTTTAAAATCGCTTCGTCTGTCTATCTATGATTGAGTTTTCATCGGTTTCCGTTACGGTTTTTGCACCAGGAAGCTTCATTACATGCGCACACCGTCATGGATGCCAACAATACCTTCGATTCCGTAAATCATAGCTCGCGTCTTCCTTTATCCTGTCCCACATTTTCTGACCTTGGATTTTCATGCAATTAGGATTTGATTCACGCCATTTTCAAGCACATTTGGGCCCGAAGATTTCGCGGTACACATCCATGTTTTCTCTATGAACTTATGCGCTGATCTTAATCTTCTCGTTTTTTTTGATTATTTTTCTCGATTGCGATGCAGAAAGGGAGAGAAGCGATGCTGTTGGTGCTACGGAAGCTGAGGTATTCTCTTACAATCGCAGGTTTCAATGTCACAAATTAGAATTCGGATTGATCCTGTAACAGCTATGATCTTCGATACCATTTGTGATGCTAAATTAGGTTGCTCTGGGAACAACCAAGAAGAACAGACTTGCCTCTGGTTTGTTTATACACTTCCTCATGTCTTCTTAGTGTGATCATCAATTAAATATTTATGCTTCTTGTAGCCAACGCAAATGCTTTAAAGCTCAGCTGTGAACTTGTCAAGATGGTTACTACTCCTGAATCGTACAAAAGAATAAAGAGATAAAAAAAACTGGGGACACTGTGTGATTAGTTTAGTTGGTATCCAAAACTTAAATATAATTTTAAAGTCAATTAAGTAAAAAAAAAGGGGGTGTTTTGTCTCAGGTCATGTATCCATCCATGTTTGCATTTTGTTATCTAATCGGTTAGTCATGTTGTATCTCAAGGATTTTAATCGCATTGGCAAAGGCTGTGCAGCGCGCTGCTATAATCGCTGAAGATGAGGGAATGGTCAAGATTGAAGTTACTCACGTTTTTTGGACTTTTAAGGTATGATTGAGAATAGCAAATACTTGTCCCTCTGCATCCTTTCTTTTTATTCCTCGCTCTATTTTGCTTCTGCTACCTTGATGTTGATGAACTAGTTGAAGTGAAATCTTGTTTCTTTTCCTTTGTAGTAATATCTGAAGATTAACAGTGATTCCACACAAGTTTTTCTCAAGTTCATACAACTAGTTTATCTCTGCTTGCTTTCTCGGGTAGGCTAATGATGTTATATATGATGGTTCATGTAAAGGTTAAAAAAAGAGAGAACAAAGTATGTATTTGACATGATTCTATCTATTATTAAACCTCGCACGTACTTTGTGTCCTCTATTCTCCATGATATTAGCTTCTGCACAAAACACAGGCTGTAGATGGTAAATTTCTTATGATCAAATCACTAACAATTCATCTATGAGCAGCAATGTCTGACGTAGCTAGGCTCAGTAACTGAATGTTAGGGTTAATAGACCGTAACTTGCTTTAAGTTTACATTCGGTTGGGATGACGCCCAATTAGTGATGACTCTTCTGATCAAACCGTGACATCTGTCTTTTGGTGACATTATCCTCTGATGTTAAAAGGATACATCGGTGCTTACTAGATATAGTTTCTCTTTTCTTATAATCCATAATACAAACTCACAAAAATGGCTTCTTCTGCGGATGCTCTTGAGGCTGGCCTTTCGTCTCTAAGATTGGTTGCCGATAAGTACCGATCGATCTTGAACGATGAAAAAACGGGAAACATACGCTGGAGATTCGGTGGTCCTCCGAATTTCGACACCGTGAACAAGCTTTTTGAAGAAGAAAGAACCCATGTAATTTTAACTAACTCTATTCTCTTCTCTTGTTTTTTCAATAACCTTGTGCGGGTTTGAATCTCAATGCTCATCAGGCGAAGTTTTAATCTAGATGTAACACATCAACAACACTAACACAAACCACTGCACGTTTGTATTAAACGTTTTTGAAAATGAAATTATAACATCATAACTTTTGAATTTGAGAAAGAAAAAAAACATCACCTAATGGACCTAAATAATATCAGTTCAATTGATTCATAGGTTTCTGCAATAATTTCTTTAAAAATTTCAAGAATCTTTAGTGGCCAGATAATATCCGAAGTGATGGATAGCAAACCTATACATAAAAGAAGTTATAAGACTTTGTCGTAAATATTCCTTGGTTTGTGCTTTTTATTTACCTAGTCTTGGATGTCATTATGTCATTGGATAAAAAAAAGCCTAAAATTATGACAAATAAGTAACTGTGGTTTATTGGTCGTAATTTAGTCCTGATAATATTTAGAAATGTGATTGAGACAATTAACAACTTAGAAATTTCAACTTATATGGTTAAGGAAACACGGTTCATCACTAATCCATTTAAACACTTTTCTTATTATCAATATGTATTGTGAGATTATAAAAGAGACAAGCAGCATAACTCTCTCTACACCAAGCTAATATGGCTACTAAGGAAGAGATAGATAAGTATAGGTCTATCCTTTAGGATATAGGACATGTTCAATGGAGGTACGGTCACCCTCCAGACTTCAATAGTGTAAACCAGCTCTTTGAAGGAGGCCAGGCCAAGGTCCTGCGGTTAATTTATGTTTCGCTTAAGGCATGTGCTTTGACTATAATCTGTGAATCTGATTAGTTGACTGTGTTTGGTTTTGAGCGAAGGTGTAGCCAGAAGGGTCGTTAGAAGAGAGTGCAAAACGCGATCAAGTCATGGGATAAGGAATTCTCACATAAGATCCGTTTACATGACTTCAAGACTATAAACCCTGATAAATTTAAGCTCTTTGTCAATGGTAATTACCACAAGCATTTAATCAATATGATCTTAAACTGCATAATTACCAAACAAAGATGTTAAGTGGCTTTTTTTAATTATTAGGGAGAGAAGGTTTATCGGCTGAAGAGACGCTTAGGCTTGGGAGTTACAATGCTTTGCTCAAGAACTCTTTGCCTGAAGAGTTTCAGTACAATAAGCCAGAAGAAGAGAGCTTTGAGTCATCACATGAAGCCTTTAGAACTGCTTTACCACACGGGTTTTCGTGGGAAATACTGTGTACTCGGGGCCGCCTGTTATAGCCTTCAAGTTTAAACACTGGGGATACTTTGAAGGAACTTTCAAAGGCCATGCTCCTACTGGGGAAATGGTTCAATTCATGGGTCTAGGAGTGCTGAAGATATGTTGGAAACATGAATTTGTGTCCTTATAATTAAATGGTTAAAACTCTAGCATCAGGATTTACTTACTTCTAGAGGTTCTCTACAGGTTGATGAAACACTTAGAGCAGACGAAATTGAGATTTACTATGATCCAGGAGAGCTGTTCGGGGGACTACTCAAGGGACCTCCTATATCAGAGACCAAAACCACAGATAGTGGAGACAACACTGCAGAGAAACAAAGCTGCCCCTTCACACATTAAGAAAATTTTACTATCTACGAATGTTTATTGTGCGTATAATGTTGGGTTATACTAGAAAATAAAGCAAGCAGAAATGTGTTTAGACCCTTTAAAGAATCTATTGTAACAGATACTTGGTTTTTGATGCATGGAATAAGTTATAAGTTATGTTTGCAGGCGTCACAATGATAGTACAGATAAATACAGCAAGAACTAGAATAAGGCGGTTAATTTAACTAACCAGTTTCTAGCAGAGCTCAACCTTTGAATCAACCCCGTTCTGACATTCATCCAAGAGAGCCACGTTCAACATTTCGGTACAGAACTGATCATCAGGTTTCAACCATAAGGCCTGAAAATAGAGAAAATAAACAGAAAAAATGGAAAACGTTTGCTTATTGTCTGATAGAGAAGAAAAGTGTCACGTTAACTATGAAGAAATCATTGAAATTCTTTCATACAAAGTAGTGTGTACCTTGTGATAATATGAGATGGCAGCTGAGAAATTCCCCTGGACAAGAATGAGATGGAAATGGAAAAATTACGGCTTTTGTGATAATCAAAGCTAGTATGTTTAGAAGAAATGACTGGCGTTTAAAAAACATTCAAATACCTGCAAATGGTAAGTGTAAGCCAAGCCAGAATAAGTGCTTGGGCTTTTAGTTGATAATGTAAGTGCTCTTTCATAATATGAGATAGCTTCACGGTCCTTTCTGTTAATAAGAATTTTCACGAGTTAATAACTTTATTACATTCACAACACAAGATTGCCTACATATGAGGAAGATCATGGTAGTTGTATGTGCACCAATATACCTTAGCTTTCTATATGCATGAGCGAGATTGACCACAGTTGGTTCCCAGTTTTCAGTTAATGCAGATGGTATATGGGCCAACGTCTTCTCAAACCACCGCACAGCTTTACCATACCTGAAATGTAGTGAATATTGTAGACTCTATTAACAGGATAGTTACCTTTTCCCAATTTTATAATGTAGCTTTGTCATTTAATAGCATTTGGAAATTTCGGAGATAAGCAGACTGTAAATAGAGGAGGCACGCACTCTTTCATATGATATGCAACAACTCCGAGTTCATTATAAACAAGTGGATCCGAAGGGCATATCGCCTTTGCTTGCATGAAAAACTGAACCAAGAGAAGGGACCAAAGTAAATACAATATTAGCACAGCACAGAGATAAGTCATATAATTTGAAAACACTATACAGCAGATTGTAACTTGTTACCTGGTCCGCAAGCTTGTAGCTGTGAGTTCGCATATACTCCATTCCAATGTACAGAGTTGGCAAATGACACCTGGAACAAGATAACATCAAGATTCAACCTGTAAAAGTCAATTTGTAACGTAATAAGAAGACTTCCACAATGCTTCAGGGCCAAGAATGATTCATTTTGGACACATGTTACAGACTTACAGTCACTAGTTTTGAAGAAAAGAAGAGTAACTTGATTACCCTGGAAATAGCCTAGCGGCAGTACGATAGGCAGACATGGCTTGGTCACCCTCCTCTTGGGCGGCAAAGGAATTACCAAAGCCTATCCAAGCTGGTGAGAATGAGCCATCTATACTCGTAGCTTTGCTGCAAGATTATATTAGAAGAAATGGAGCTCCAGGTCAGAAACATACCCATTGCACCTACCTACTAGACTTGATCAAGACTGCATAATGCCATAGCATAATTACCTAAAGTACCGCCGAGCTTCAGCATACTTTTTGATACAATAGTAGTAACAACCCACCGCAAACCATGACAATGCCCTACAATGTCATTTATACGTATTTACACCACAAAGCATCAAGCAAAATAAATCCTGCTCACATACTAACTCATGAAAATTTAGCTCAAGCACCAAAATGTGAAAATATTTTCAGTCAGAAGTCAGAACAAGTACAGAAAAAAGTTTCAAACCAAAAAATTGACAGAAGAAACTATGCTCTCAAAGTTGATTCATGGCCTAGAGAAGCTGAACCATAAAAAAGGTTACAAATCCTAGCTAGGATTAGGATAAAAGCAGAAGAACTATATCACAATTGACATGCTCAAACACTAGCCATATAGCTTGAGAAAATAACTTTTATACTCACTTAGAAGGGTAGTCTTTCACCAAATTGCATGCCATTAGATAGAGCTCATTTGAATTACCAAGTTCCATGGCAGCGGCCAAATGTACCAAGGTACACTTCAGATGAAAAGGATCTTTCTCAAGGAGTCTGTCAAATTAGACCAAAAGAATCCACATGACTAAAATCATTCAAACTTCATATTGCTCAAAATTTAGTGCCTACAGTAATATACAACTTACGCAGAGGTTAGTTCGAAACACTTCTGATATTCACAGCATTGATGGTAGTACTCAGCTTTACAGGCTAATAGATCAGTGTTATTAACCAATGTACTGATCATAGATGAGCCAGAGACACTACCCCTAGTTTCTTTCTCAAGCTTCTTGAACGTAGCTTCGACTGTGCTCTCTTTGTCATACTGGACATGAAGAACTAATAAGTACAGATAAGTAAACGAATAGATGTTCGCAAATAGAAGCAGAATAGAGAAACAGTAAGCAAGTCTCAAATGTCAGTGCCACATAAACTATTAAAACATATTGGATCAAAGAGTTTACAGCTTCGAAACCTTTACCTTCTTTATCAAACATGAAAAGAAAGAAGAGAGCCATCCGTCTTCTGGACTAAATTGCAGTGAAGAAAGCAGATTTGCTTCTGAATTTTATGTAAATTAAAGTCTCAGTTACCTTCTAGTCATGTATTATGAAACAAGTAAGACAACAAAATAAAGAACAGTAAAAAACTTTAAATATAACTCACCTTCTTCAGATGTAAGCATATGACTTTCAATAAGGCATTCCAAAGCCTGAAAGGATAAATTACAGAAATCACATCCATGTAACAAGAGGTATTTCAGTTTTTTACTACTATATAAAGTTATGAAGAGAATTTATCTTCCCATGGTCAATAGCAATAACATGCAGCAATTGACTAGGGCACTAGAAGTACCTCATAGCACAGTGGATCAGCCTTGATAGCAGCTTTATACCTACAATTCCAACCGTAATTCATGAGTTAAATAGAGATGAAGTTCAAGATTCCCACACACCACTCAATCATAATAGATGGATCAGCCAATATACACAATATTTCCTACTAGCACGTCAGTGAATCTTATATACATGCTGAGTTCATGTTACACCACTAAATCAATAAGATCACTCTCTAACAATCATCAAAATGCAGATGACAGATGATCCCCCAAAACATGAAAGATAGGTGAAAGAAGTCCCACTGACCATTGTCGAGCCTGAGAACGGTTTTGTAAGGCTCCGTATGCTTTTCCTCTTAGAAAGCATATTGCCGACGATATCTGCAAAAGTTAATCACCTTACATCAGTTCAGGTACTAGCATACCCTTCAACCTCGAATGGTGTAGTGGAAACAATATATAGTAGTCAACCAGTTAATTTAATTCCAACAATTTCGGTAACTAAATTTCTCGATTCGTATAGATAATACTGCCTAGATCTAAAGTGAAAGATACAAACTTACATTTATCTCTCGGTCCTCTCCATCTTTATCAAAATCAATCACGTTACCATCTTTAGCATCATACACAATTCCATCTTCATCAACCTTCGCATCACCAAGCATCAAGAGACACTGATCCCATTCCTTCAATTCCTCCTGAGACATTACCGATAAACCCTAAACCCCCTCAATTTACGCGAAACCATTTGAAATTCCAAAACCAGTCTCAATTAAAACAAGAGAAATAGATAGAAAAGGGGGGGGGGGAATTGAAATTACGAGGCACTTGGCGGCCAGGTATCGAAATCGAAGATCTCGGAGGACAATCTTAGAGGCGTTAAGAAGGTGAAAGGCGCGACGGTAATGGCGACCGAGGAAGAGAGCTTGAGCCTGCATATATATGTCAGCTGGGTCATTGGTGAGAGCGGCGACCTTGTCGGCGAAGAAGATGGCCGATGAGTACAAATGCTTACTGACGCAGTCTCGAACCACGCCACGGATCTTCTCAATTTCTTCTTCCCTCATAATTTCACCGCCACTCGATTTTTCCAGATGAATCCGAAACAGCAAGGTCTGAAGCAAATAGCGTCACGAATCAAAATTGGGGAAAATTATCGAGAAATTTTGTTTCCCCCACTTTCTTTAGTCTAAAAAAAAGTGTTTGCCCGAGAGAGGCGGGACAAGGCAAGAGTCTCGGCGGGAGAGTGTACATATTTATCCCCACCTTCCCTAAAGTATGGGCTTAAGGCCCATTATAAATCAGGCTTTATCCAGTAAATGCTGCAACCTAACTTAAGTTCTAGGCTTTAGGCCCATTAACATAGTTGTAAAACGCAAGAGGTGGCAGTGTAACAGTAGCACAATTAAAATATGGGACCATATACCCACGAAGCGATTGGTTCTATTATGCGTCTCTGCTATAACTAATTAACTATACGAGTCGATTGTTCTATTGTGCGACGCAGATTACATGGATAAAGGAGGAGATCAGAAACGTGAAAGAAGACGTAAAGAGGATATGCAAGGAGGACACTTGTTTAGTAGAGCTGGAGTATGACCCTGATCATGTTACTCTCACTCGGTGGATCACCATTGTACTTAAGCGGAAAGTATAACATCTTCATGTTCTGGAGAGTTCGTGGGAGGCTGACAATGAAAAAGAGATACCTCCAACAGTTTACGCTAGTGAGAGCTTGGTATCATTAAAGCTCCGTGACGTAATCTTGGCAAATCCCAAGTCTGTTTCTTTACCTTCTGTCAAAGTTATCTATCTAGACATGCTTAAGTTTGCCAACGATTGGGCCTTCTTTACCTTCTTTACCTTTTGTCTTGCAGCGTCCAAATCTGAATAGTATAAACTAGAGTAGCTAGAGTGGGTAGACAAAGGAATTTATGTAAATTGGTGATTAATTATATTGTAAAAAGACATGTAGAAACTTTGACGACACAAACTCAGAAGCCCATTATAAGCCCAATTACTTGATATAGAACTGCAATTTATGCTAAAACCGATGTCGTTAACGAATCATCACTTCATCACCTCTCACTTCATCACTGCAAGAAGGATTCCAGTGCCTGACCCAATAGCTCCCATTAAATCAGCCAAGACAGTGAGTGCACCAATGCACAGACCTCCACAAGCTGCAGCCGTGGGAATGTATCTGTTTAGTTCCTTTGGAAAGTTTGACTCTCGGTGACCAGGCATTATCATCTGCTGTTCCTGAGAAAACATCACATTTATATGAGTTGTAGTGATGCAAAAGACCAAAGCTGAAGAATTAGATCAGCAACTTTGCTTAGAACAAGGTTGATCAACAAACAAACATACTCTAAGTTGCCTGGCGACATCTTTGGCTGATGAACCAGAGACTTCAATCCAGGTTTTAGAGAAAAATGCACACGCGCCTAACATGAACACAAGGTAGAACAGTGCGTGGAAAGGATGAGTTGCCATCTCAGCTAAGCTGCAGAATAGAAAAAACAAAAAATGCAGATGAAGTTAACCAAAAGATAGATAACAAGATCAAGAAACAAACCAAGGAACTACTTACCTTGATGGTGAAGTTATGAAGTACGCAATACCTCCCACGGGGATAGATTTCCCGCTGTATTCTGACTCCTTCCACGTACCGATAAAGTTCACCAAAAAGTTCCCACCAAACTTTCTGTATAATAGCTATAGCAACACATTCACAACGTTTGAAGGTAAGTACTTCAATATGTAACTCAGATTAAGGATTTTGTATAGATTAGTAATACCTGAGAGATGAAGTAGATGTTAGAGACAAGAGCCGACTTCAAAATGATAGGCATGTTCGAGGTGTAGAACAATTTGATATGATAAGAGCTTTGTTGTCCACGAACATTCTTTGATCTCACTGGTAAAACAACCCTAAAGCCTTGAAAGTTAACCACAATCAGAAAGATCAAGACTGTGGCAAGCAGATTCGTCACATTTGGGAGGTTCTGCCTGTAAAACGCTTCACGAAGTGCATGGACTTTATCTGTTCGAGTAATGAGAAGGTGGAAAAGAGCAATAACTGCTCCTTCAAATTGAGCTCCACGCCCACTGTTAATAATTGTAGGACTAAATGCTTTCCAAACAATGCTCTCACTGCAACAAAAGAACACAAAAATCTCCATCAGCTTTGAAATGTACTAAGGTTTAACAGAGAAAAGTAAAAACTAAACTCACCAGATATTAGTAGCAATGAAAAGGGAAATTCCAGAACCGAGGCCATAACCTTTATGAAGAAGCTCATCTAAACAAAGAACGATAATGGAAGCAAAACAGAGCTGAACAATGATAAGAACAGCATTCCCAATTCCTAGTTCCCCAACACTACCATACATTCCAGAGAGAACATATGCAACTGCTTGACCAACCGCGATAACGATTCCTAACAGCTTCTGTGCACCGTTCCTATAACCAAAAAAACTTAACTTTATTGGTCTCTGAATCTTTAAAACAATTTCGGGGAACATAAGGTACACACTTACATGAGTGCACGGTCTTCACCGACTTTGTTATCGATTTCAATGATCTTAGAACCAGCAAGAAGCTGCATAACCATTCCAGATGTGACGATTGGTGTAATACCAAGCTCCATAACCGTACCTCGACTTGAAGCAAGAATGACACGCATCCAATAGAATGGATCCGCGCCTGTAGTGGAATGGATTCCATAAATTGGTAATTGACTACAAACCAAGAAGATGAAGAGAGAGATCACTGTGCATATGACTTTTTCTCTAAACGGGATCTTTCTTTCTGGAGTTTGGACTTCTGGAAGAAATGCAAGGAATGGTTTCACAAGATGAATAACTCTGAATCCTCCAACCATCTTCTTGTGATGTCGTTTATCTGTAAAAAGCTCTGAAACAAAACGCAATTAACTAACAGCAGTAATAGCAAACAGGATTCATGAAACAGCAAGATTCATAAGCTTCGAATTAGAGAATTCAAAAGGGGTCACTAGATAGCTCGATAGCAAATTCTTGGTTCCAAGATTTACGAAAAAGATGAAAGAGCATGAAACAGTCCGTCTACAAATTCAATTTCAAAGAAGACTCATATGCAAAGCAAGGTATCAATGTTCAGGGAAACAAGACAATCGAAGCAGACACATACGTTGAGAAGAAGAACCTTTAGAAATCCGCACTCTTGATCCAAAACTGATTGAGAAGAAGGAACCTTTAGAATAACGATGGAATCTTGTGAGATTGTATTAAACAAAAAGATATGGCTATAAGCGGATTATATAACAGAGTTGGAAACCTGAGCTGATTTGAACATATAATCACCTTTTTCTACTTGGAAATTACATAGGAACTTTTGCTTCTAAAACCCCTTTAACTGTTATGATTTAAAAATCTTTTTTTTAGCATCATTTGTGATGCTCTGTTTTTTTTTTTTTGCGGTTTTGCTCTGTTTTGAGCTTCTCCAGTTTTGTTTGCAGTCAGTTGTAAACTCTTTCTAAGATTTAAAAACTTTTGATTTTGTTTTATTTAATTATTATGTAAATATTAGTTGAAAGGTAATCTAGTAAGGAAATTTTTTATTGGTCATGTTAGTTTGATTTTTATTTTTTTCTCTCGTTCTATAAGAATTTAGTTACATGCTTACATTACAAGTAAGACTTTGAACTAAAAGTAATCAGTAGTTCTAGTGCTATCTTTCTTAAAATTTCCACTACTAACTAATGGGTCTAGTTCGGGATATTAGTAATCAATTTAAACTTTAAGAATGCAGCTTAAACACACAAGTAAGCAAAAGTTCTATCCCAAAAATGAAAGACAGAAACTAGAAACATGAAAAAAATATATATCTTTGCTAAAAAAGTTGCGTAATTACTTTGAAATTCCAATTTATGTGGACCGGAGATATATCATATTAAATTAATCATTTATATTCGAGATTTTTGACCGATTATATATTGATATGAAATGATTATGCCAAATCTCCAAGATTAGTTCCACAAAATTTCAAATGTTTTATTCGTCGTGAATGAAGTAGAAAACGTAAATCCAATTTCAACGTGAAAAAGTGACATAAAAACTAGTTTGAAATTTATTTACAGATAAGTGAAAATGATTATTACCTTGGGATGTTGCCTCCGGTGGGTTGCCACCGATAATAGAGGTAATCTAGTCCGATGAACGGACAAGTCGATGTTCCATATAGAGGATTCGAAGAATTGTCATAAACGTTACACTTTGCTGCCTTCTCTTTGTGTTGTTAATCTCGTAATTAGCATTGGTGTTATCTGCTAATACACTGTAATCTGATAAATCAACAAGAAGGATAAAGAGGACTTGGTAAAAATCCATATTGTTTTATTGGAAGAGACGATGTAACATGATGATTTATATTAAAGTTAAATTGTTGTACATATATTGACATTAATACGCGTATGCGCAGAGTCCGAGTCTGAAATGCCACATGAATGTTTTTTTTTTCTTTTTTTGTCAAAGTATTGGTTGTATCTACATATATAGCCAAATATCTACGATTTTGGGGAAAAAAAAAACCTTTTACTGATTAATTTTTTAAAAAGTTATTTCTTTCTTTTCTTTTTTTGCTTGTATAAAGGATTATAGAAAATATAGAAAATAACTCTCATGCTTAAGCTTAGGGTATATTAAAAAAAACAAATATTTACGGTCAACAGCTCTTTTTTTTTTGGGTTTTCGTTTCTACGGTCAAGGGTTTCAATTCTCAGATATGAATCTACTAGATTTTTGCCTTTTCTCTTTGTCGATAAAAAGAGGAAAATATTACGTTTAAAAAAAGTTTGGAACTTTATTTTCACTAAACCCTAGAAGTGGAAGGACTCGTACATGTAATTCACTCAATTCGGAGTCTTCTTCCATCCAATACCAAATACAATAGTCAAAGTTGGTTCGATTGATGGTGGCATCTTGCATAACAATAAGACAACAAAAATTAAATTAAATTTACGGAATGGATACATTGTGAAATTTGTTCTCATCAAATGGTTATCGAGAGCACGTGAAATAAGCAAGTACAAAAAAGCGTTAGAAGACGCAAGATTACGGATATGAAACAATAAATAAAGAAGAGACGATACTAGGAGCAGAGAGGTCTGCTTCTTCCTTGAATGGTGGGGCTTGAACCGCCAGGGATTATACAGGTGCTACCTATTTTCACGCTCGGGGATGCTTCAAATCGCATTATCCGTTGAATTACGGAGTGTCTTTTTGGGCTAATCAAAGCTTATGGGACCTTCATGTCATGTGAATGCAATTGAACTAGTCTCGGACTGAATTAAAACAGTCTTAATTCACGTGTTTTTATTATGAAATTTGTTTTATACAATTTAAATTTTTCATACAATTTTTTTTTTGATAAAGGGTTTCATATCAAAAAAAATTTAATTAGGATATATAGAAAACTTTTTGCTGGTGTCACTAAAATGGTAGGATTTATTCAATAATTTATTTATTATTAGTCACACGTGGCAGAATATCAATGGACTGGCCATTTCATAATTAAACGTATCATTGACCACGACCTAAGCTTTGTGTGTCTTCCATGTGATAATTATAGCTCATATGGATACACTTTCGTCATCCACCTTCCTCTGTAAATTACAAAAAAAAGTATAAAAGACCAAGACGAAGAAAATCAACCCCATGTCAGAAAATGAAATCTGTAGCCGTAATATACAGAGGCTAACTCCTCTGTCACCTGCAAAAACCTTACTTCGTCATGTGGAAACGTTCACTGTTGACTAATAACGACGATGATGATGCTATGAAACAATAACATGATTTGCGTTGTTGACTGTGAGTCTCTGACAGTTAACACAAACCGTCTCATTAGAACCATCTAAGTTAGCTATCAAACCGGGCAGCTTGAGAAACAAGACATTTAAAAAATAGGTAGTGACAGGATTCAATCATAAGGGTGTTATACAATATTCGAAGAGAAGATCACGATCGGGGACAGATAAACGAATACTTTAAGCTGTGTTTCAACTTTGAGCCTTACATGGGAAGAGAACAATTGAAATAAAACTGGAGTAACATATCAAGAACGGTTTGGTTCGACCGGCTTTGAAAATGTACAGGTGCGTTTGAATTACCTGGTGCTTGAGTTTCCAAGAGTGAGCTCTAGATCATCCGAACCACTCTCCTCGTGTATCCTCTCTCCTTCCCAAGCTTTCACTAACCCGTTTGTGTTACTCCCAAAAGCAAACTCTGGAGGAGCCACGGTTTCAGACATTGGAACATCTGCTGTCTGGTCAGTACCAGAAGGAATAGCCGGTGAGCAAGTCCCGCTTTGACCTGGAGTCCACATTCTTGACTCACCTCCGCCACCACCAGCAGCAGAGGCTGCTTCTTCTTTGAATCCAAATGTGTTTGGTGAAACAAGGCTGAAAGTTGGAGAAGCTGGAACGCTTTGTGCGAGTTGAATCCCAGAGAACCACTCAGAGTCAGGGATGATCTGGGGCGTGGGACTGGGCGGTGTTGAAGAGACAAAGAAGGAGTTGTTGATCTGTTGCCAATCAAGGTTCATTCTCGGGGTACGAGCTGTTGGAGAGCTTAAAGGGGGGGTTACAGGAGCGCTTATGGAGCCTCCAGGGATGTAGAGGTAATTAGGGAGTCTTGATGATGAAGAAGCTGATGAGGATGATGTGGTTGAGAGGTGTTTTAGCCATGGAATGAGTGATTGGCCATCTCCAGAAGTGAGATTAGCAAATGAGGATGAAGCTGGGCTCATGAAGTTGGAGGAGCCTGGACTAGGATTGTACGAAGTGCATGGGCTTGGCTGATAGGAGGAGCACGGACTGGCGGTTGCTGAACCGCCACCTATCTCCATACGCTCTACAGGTCTACATCCCTGAAATCAGATCACACAAACATGTTTAGAAGGAAAAAATTCATCTTAAGAGGTCTAAATGAATCATAAAGAAATGACTATGATGAATGTGTTAGTGTTGTGGTTCTGTCAATGTCAAAACAACCGAAACAGCTAGTCAGCAAGGTCTAAGTTCACACAAACAAATACTCTGTTTCTTAAAATCGACAAGGTAAAGGATTCCTGAGCCGACAGATTATCATTGGACTCGATTATCGAAATTTGAGTTCTAGACTTGAGACATAAAAGCAAAAGCACCCACATGCTTTTTCAAAAATCTACAGATTAAAACGTACACTTTGAACTCTGTGAAAGGACATTACTTTTATCAGTTTTATTGAGATCTATGCTACTTTGCTTTTGCTCTTTTTTATATTTTTGGTGGGTATCATCTGAGAATAGCTAGACCTGGACGCAACTGTATCAGTCATACCCACCATGCAACAGAGAGAGAGAAAGAATCTTCTTTTAGAGAAACGCATAATAACATTTGACTAACGCTCTTCTAACGCTAACCTACGCACATCAGGTATATCAGAAATACGATAGCAATCCGGTGACCGGAAAGGTCCCGGCGCATGTTAGATGCAATCACTACTTTGATCACTTAACAAAAAAAAAAACGAATAATTCTATATCAAAATTCCATGTTCCGAAGGTAAAAGAACAGAAAATGAGATCTGGATTGGAGAGATGAACCTTGCGGTAAGTGGTGCCATCAGGTTCAACGATCCAACCAGCTTCGTTACATAATGCTTTAAGCACTTCGTTATTATCACAATGCTTCGGCAGCTCGTAGTTCCCGTACAATCTCAATCCGGTGAAGATCTTCGCTGCTATTGCTCTCCGTCGTCTTTCTCTCCTCTTATTGTTCTCTCTCTCCCTCCAAGTCGGCATTCTCGTCCCCGACGTCATCACTCTCGTTTCTGTTCTTTTCGCCGATCAAAGAGACAATTCGCAGCCAACTTCAAGCTAAATTCAAACTGGGAAAAAGCTTGAATCTTCGGTTGCAGGAATATGACGGATCTGGCATCAAAACTAAAGACCTAATAGAACAAATGAATCGATGCTGCGTGCACTTTCCAATCTTCGATCAGCCTTAGATTAGATTTGCAACTTGGATTTCCCGTCGGAGAGAAATGTTCTTACCGAGAAAAATCGCTAAGCTGATTCGACGGAGACAATCTAGAGGAAAACAAAAATTGTGGAAATAGCTGCAGCAAATTGTTGGCTAAAAGTTCACTTTCTAAAATTGAGGGAAAAAAAGAAGAGGTGGTTTAAGAATTAAGATGAACGCGGCGGATCGAGATGCTCAGAGAATTCGACAGTGGTAACTTTTCCGGTGATCGGAGGAAGAAAAAAAAAACCCCGGGAATTTGAGAAGAAGATGAAGGAGCTGAAGCTAATAACTCTCGTGCCAGAGAAGAGGAGTTAAACACAGATAGTTTTGTAATACCTTTTTTACCCGAGATTTGACCCTATATTTACGAAGTTGCCACTACATGAGGTCACTCGCGTTCTCCGGACCTAGCACGTAGGAGTATATACCTTTACCCCGCGATTTCCCATTGATTTACCAATTTGCCACATATCATGCTCCATTATCATGTGCAAGAACTAGCTTTTACCCCTAAAACGCAATCTGATTTACGAAAATGCCACGAGACCGTTTTTGCTGACCTTGGAAGGTTCTCTTCACGTCATAGTGCGTCCCGGCGTGACCCTGTAGGGCCCCTCCCCTATAAACTGTTTTCTTTTTCCATTCGCGTAGGCACCACTCGCCGCATCGGTGGCTCGATAGTCTCACGTGGCCGCTGCATCTGTGTGCCACTCACGTTATCTCTTATCAGAACCTTCTCTCTGTTCAAACTGGTCGTTCAATGCTGTTTCTGTCGAACATCATTAGCAGAGAGACAGAACTGGCCAGGTCATCGAAGTTACAGACAACACGCAAATAACGGTCGTTTAAATTTAAAAGTTAACTAATTTATTTGTATTTATACCGAGATTTCGAGAGTACAACCCTCTAATATTTAAACATATAAGTTCGTAATATTTATTTGCGTAATGTAAAGTTTTTGTGGAGGTTTATATCCAATTCTTGTCACTTTTTTTAGTTTCAAGTGGTTACGATTTCACTTATTATAATTTGTAGAAGTTTCTCAGGTTTGGAAATTAAATAAAACAGATAACTGTTTTCTATTTCGGATCTAAACCGGAACTTAAAAATGGCACCGGATTCTGATCACAACCTCTTGGCTAAGAGTCTCAAAGTTTCCAAGGAGGTTCGAATCTTCTCGGAGAGAGCTGTGTATAGGCATCTCTGAGCAGTGTCGTCTAGCTCTCGGCCAGCACAAGTAAGGACAGGCCATTTTGCTTCTTGAAGAGGTTCATGGTGGGAGGCCGAGACAACAGCCTCAACCATCATGGGAAGATCAAACTCAATAGGTTCACCAACCACAACTTTAAGGTTTTTGTTGCACAGTGGTAGTGGTGGCCTTCTTCCATAGAAATAGTTCTCTGGCATCATCTAAGTCGTTAGAAAAATGTAGGTAAGTGCCTTGAAATGAAAATATAATACTATCATAGAAATTCTGGAATTTTGGAACATGGATGCATAGTTCATGACTTATTCTTGTCCCTGTAGGCATTTAGACGTTTAAATGATTGTTGAGTTAAGCAGTCTAAGATGGACCTGGAAAAGATAAGACATGTTACCTCCTCAAAACCACGGTGAATTATTGGCAAGACTATTGGGGTAACTGGGCAACGAGCGATGAGGCTTGCAGTTCCCCATTTAAGGCGTCTTATAGGAACATGTTCTTGAAACACCTTACCCTCTGGGAAGGTATGCAGCTAGTAGTCATGGTTAAATCCAAAGGTTAGAGGTAAGAAAAGGCCGGAAAAAACCTGCAGAATTTGTAAATTGAAGATAAACTACCCAAGATCCATCTTTTAATCGCTGGAGAGCTTCATTCATGTGTTCTTGGTAGATTCCACCACCTCTAGTTATAGGTATACATTTTCCTGCTCAAAAGAAATCAAATAACATTCATCTTGAGAAAATCCTATTTTGTTAAGAAGACAACCACCAAATCTACTTAAAAGCTGTCAGCAATTCGACATAAGTCCAAATCCATCCAAAACAAGAACAAATATCTAAAACCAGTCTTTCAACTGAGAAGAAGCAACAAAAAAATAGGTGACATACCAGTGCGGAAGATGTAGGAGAAGATAGGGTTCTTGAAACATATGTCCTCTGCAGCAAGAACCCATCGAGCCAACTCTGGATCAAAGGAAAGGAGACCCTTGAACGCCCCCCACATTACTGGATCATCCAAACTGTTAACAACAGACACGATACAAAGAAGATAGATCAACATCTAAATACAAGTGGGTGGAAACAATGACTTTAAGAAAAGAGCATACTATTGAGGTTTCAATATTAACTAACGTCGACATGTGATTACTAACAGTGATGAGAGGAACACCAGGTGATCGAGACCGGACAAGATTCATAAGAATATCTGTATTGTGAACTGTGGTTTTGTTGCAAACATTTGCTATTGCTTTTGCAAAGGCACTAACAGCCATTATCACAGTTTTCCTTGGAATTCCTCCCAAATGATCAGATCTTGCTGCCCATTCCATTATCCTCCCCATTTATGCCTCTTCCCAAGAAATGCAAGCTTCACTCTTCTCTCCCTTCAATAGATCATAACAGAAGTACAATCAATTGAAATTAAGAACTTGAATAGCATACAAGGTTTCTATGCCAACTCAATGCACATAACTAGGTTTCATTTCCCAAGCATCAGTCTCTAAAACAGTAATCTCCACTAATCTAGGAAAGTTTTAACGATAGGACGGAACCATTAGGGTTTATCAATCTCTTTACTAAATTTCTCCAAAGAACGAGATCGAAATAAGACTTCGAAAAGGAAGAGAACTTACGATTAGAAACGAGACCACACGATTGGTAAAAGAGGGAAATCGAAGAAGCTTGTTTGGGAGAAATTCATCGAGAGAGTGAACGCAGTGCAATGCGAAGAAGAACAGTCGAATCTGGTTCGTATGATTCGGTACGGTTAGATGGGGACACCGATTCAGAAATAAACCGGGAAGCTTTGCAATTCAGAGTTTCAACTTTCAATTGCCGGTTGGCAACGAATTTGTTATCAGGCTAATGGAATTTGTTAAGCCCAACATATAGATATCTTAAACGTCTAAGCCCAACATATAGATATCTTAAACGTCTAAGCCCAACATATATATTATTAACAGAGGGCGACTTTTTTCTTTTACCAAGGGAGGGTGATTATGGCCTCATCGGTTATTATTTGATTATTAAAACTATTTTATTGTTTTGTAATGATCATTTATGTAACAAATAAAGAAACTGCAAATTCTGATTTAAAAATACAGGTTACCAATGGAATGAAAAAGAAACAAATTGAATCTTTATAATTCTAATTCTAAGGAAACAGATCACATGAATTAAACATGTATATATAAGATTTTAATTTTTCTATGGATGGCATAAATCAAAGATAGGAAGGCACACAGTATTTGATTTGTCATGATGACAAAAAAATACACTTAACAACACAAAAGCTATAAGGCTCGTATAGACATCAGAATTACATAAAGTTCACAGATTAGTGGTTGAAGAAACATACTTCACTGGTTCACCTGAACAAACACAAGAGAGCGGACGTTCTCATAGAAGGGATCGTTGTTGTGTGAAAATGTAAACTTCTTCATAACCCCTACTGCAGAATACACCATATTAATATCATCCAAAGAATCGTTAGAACATACTGTAAAGAAAATGAAAAAAAATAATTGTGTAAAGATGGTCCGAGTGGCTTTACCCTGCGTATCCACAGTATGTAGGCTTGTAGTTGTATATGAGGTTGCTCAGCACTTTCTCAGACTCCGGTCTGTTCAGTGACTTCCTAGCTTCACTGCACCACATTCAAACTCGATCCGTTAGAAACTGCTACACATATTCCAGAGTATTCTTGTGCTATCCGTGACAAACTACTACTACATGATCTAACTAACTCATATTTATAGAGATTCTAATGTTTACTACTAGCCTAATATAGCAATCAGATTTAATGCACTCTCTTATCAATGCTTACCAAACAATAAATACAGAACCAACCTGACTAAATAATTTGCAGCAAGCTGAGTCACCTGGATCGCATCCTTAGAGTGTGGAATGCTGGATAATCCCCACTCGAATGCATTTTTCTGCAGAGTACTGTATGGAGTTTTCTTTTATAAAAGTTGTACACCAATATACCATAAGATATCTTGAAGATTTGGAGGCTTATGAATCAAATTACGATAACTTAGAATCAGATTTGATCCTTGAATATAAATAGGAGTTAAAATGATATCTTAGAATCAGATTTGATCCTTAAATATAAATAGGAGTTAAAGGTTGAGAATTTAGATTAACCGTTTATGAAAAAAAAAAAAGAGTTAGCCTATCTTTTCTTGTTGTTTGGGAGAGTAGTGTTTATTCTGTTTACGGTGAACAAATGTGTTTATTGTTAGTTTAGAAATCTTTTGGTCACAAGTTAAGAGAGATTTCTTAAACTCTGTCCAAATTCAATTAAGAGCGTGTAATCATTTTAAAGATTTCTAATAAAATTGAAAATCGGTGCACCGGAGTTTTGGAAAATAGTGTTCTTGTCCATCCAACATTGGTTCAAAATTCAGATAATGGCTTTAAACTCTCTTGAAGAACGACATTATATTCCCTTGTTTATGATCTTTCACGTTTCCGCCTTTTTTGCTTCCTGCTTTTCCTCCTGCGTTTGTAGCTGCCGCATTTCCCATGGCCGGGCTCTTCTTCTGCACAACCGCCCTGAAACAACAAACAAACTCAGATGGATGCATTAAGATTTGAATTCGGGTTTCGCTATGTTCAAATGCTCTTATAGATCATCTCTGAAATCATACCTGTTAACAGCATTTACGCTTTTGCCATCATTTAATTTCTTGCTTTTATCAGTGTCCTCTTTCTTCTTTGCATTTGTTTCTGTCTCCTCCCAAACGACCTCAGTTACTATATGCAGTCACAAGAGGATTCTACAAGTCAGATACTTGGAAATTTCCAAACCAGAGCTCGCATTTATCAAGCTCTTGGCTACAGCAGTGCATATTTTTGTTACTATTTTAAACGATATTGGATGCTTAGGCGAGTGAGAGAGCATACCTTCTCTTCCACGATCATCAATCCGTGACTTCAACACCTTTTTCCTTTTCGGTGAACTAGGAGCTTCAGTAATTCTTCCCTTCGAGAGATTCGCTTGAGCTTCAGAGCCAATGGCCTGGATCTTCTCCATTGACAAACTAGTAGAAGCATCAATAGAAGCAGTTTTTTGTCTGTCTTCTTCGCTGACCTCTGGTTCATCAGATTTTATCTCTCGAGAAACACCTACATCAGGCTTCTCTGGACCTGAATCTTTGGCACTAAGTTCATCATCTGAACGTGAATTAACCTTTGGACTACTGGGAGATGCTAGGCTGATAACATCTTCATATTCGTCATCTGAAAAATCAAATATCACCTTCCTTTTTCTGTTATCATTTTTAGGGGCTCTCTTGAAATTGACATCTCGAGCCTCATCATCCCTGCCTCCCTTATTGTTGGCATCATAAGAAGGTTTTGGGGCTTCTGCACCAATTACAGAACATTTTATAGAGGAACGTAACTAACTAAAATAGACACCATATAAGCCACAGCCATTGATTGTACCTAAGGCAGGAATAAATGCCTCACATAAATATTTGATAGACATCTGGAGTAGATAGATTAGAAAACAGACCCGAATGATCAGTAATATGATTTTTGACCTCTACTGTTGTAGAATCATCTTCTGTTTTCACAGGCACACGACCCCACATATTTTTCAAACCACCAGTTCCAGTCACACTCTTTTCACTCTGTCCATTCTTTTTATTAGCGAGCACAGGAAAAGGTTTTTCTTTGTCCGAAGAGGAGGATTTCGCAGACTGTTTTTGAGCTAGAGCAGCATTAGTTTCACTCTTTCCCTGGTTTGACAGCACTGTACCCTTTTGAAAGTTTAAACTACTTTTGGATTGTACTGTAGTTCCCACACTTTCAGTTCGTCGGGCCATAACATTTTCAGTTGTTACCTCTATATTACGTTTTACGAAAGAATTGGAGAAGCCACAAAACCTGGTATAAAATTCAGACCTCTCTAGTTGGAATGGGCATGGCTGGTTAAGAGTACTGGACAACTTTCATGCAATAACAGAAAAGGTGTACCTGTTGTCTCTCAAGCAATTAGCAGTGGCAGAAGGCTGCCTGAAGAGTTCTTCTGCTTGTACAAACTCAGCGTTCCATATGGCTGCTGGATCCATTGGAATACTAGCTTGAACACTATAGATATGAACTAAATATGTTCCTTTGAACTCTTTCTCCACTTCTGCATAGCAGTGAAATCAATAAATTGTCTGGTGAACAAAAACACAGGTGAACCAGAAGGAGACACCTAACGAAATTCTTAAATTCATAAGAATAGTATGCGATAAACACAGTACTACAAACAGTGGAAACTTGCAAAAGAACCCGAACAAAGAGTAAACAAGTTGTCGAATGAGGATGTGACCTGGAAGTTTGGAACTAGATACAAACATTGTGTGATAATCGGAAGGCTTGTTCTTTAGCCACCCGGACACAGTATATACAACTTCCAAACCCTTCCCATGTTTCTCGACAAAATCCTTAAGCAACCTTATAACAAACGAGTCCTGTTTTAACAAATCTGCAGTAGCCAAAATTTAGTGAACTCTCAATGGGGGGAAAAATTGTACTCTTTGGCAGTTTTTGATGAAAGCGAGAAATTTCGACTCAGCCATTTGTAAGATACCTGAAACCAAATGAATTAAGCGAATAAGTAATTATAACCAAATGACTCAATTTTACATCACACCTCCGAATCTCATGACTGATAAAAGCCCACGGCCACACTAATACAACAACAAACTACAAACAAAAGCTTACCCTATTCCGATTTGGTTTCAAGGAGCGAATAAACGAATCTGACAAATCTCAAAAGTCACTGAAATGGAAATCGGAGAACCCTAACCAGAAATTTTAAGGAATCGAGAAATGAACAAATAAATTTCCAATTACCACTTGAAGCTGATCGGAGACAAGAGACTCGATTTCATCGAGAACATTTAGGGTTTCGGTGTGGGTCATCGTTCCGATTCTCAGATTTGGGAGGTTTTTCTTCGAGGAAATGGCTGGCTTTCCCGCCAGTTCTCTATCGCAGCGCTCTTTAAGGAAATGGAATTTTCATCGATGTGGTTCTGTGGATCAGCTGTAGGCCTGTGCCACTCACGTGATGACGCGACTTTCTTGTTGGCCCATCTTCTAATTGCTATATATGCTCCTTTATTTTAGCCCCTTATTTCAGAATCGGGTTACTTTTGTCCGGTTCGCTTCCAATATTTTTGGATTTTTGGTGTTTCGGGTTACAAAATTTCTCTTTAAAATAAATCGAAATTAAAATTCGGTTCGATTCAAGGTAAAAGTAATTGGTGTCGAGTTGAAACTGAAAACCAAATTTGGTTCGGTTTACTTTAAGAAATTAAAAAATACAAAATTCAATGATTTTCGATTAAATTTGGTACATTTCAGTAACTTTGTTTCATTTAGGATAAAATTAGAATAAAATTTTGGTAACTTAGGCGTGCTGGTTCCAAACTGAACGGAATTAAATCAATCAAACTTCAGTTTGGTTTGGTTTAAATGCACAAGCCTACTTTAATAATTGTTTCACTTTATAGTATTTACTTATAAGCTTGATTTAGACAAAAACATAAATTGACCACTAAAATAATCAATCAAGTAACTTGGAATTATTTTGGTTGGGAAAGGAAAAATTCTCGAGAATTGAATCAGTAGCACTTGAAAATGTAAAATGGAATTGAAAATAATTAATATGGCATTCCAAATTATTTGTTATGCCAAGCAGATTTCATTACACACAAAGGTCTTATAGAAGTAACAGATGAGAAATTAAGAAACAGTTTTATTCATACTAAAAAAGATGAGAGCATTTTCGTTGGAAGCTCTTAACGAGTTATTGAAAAGGCTTTTTTAAGATTAAAAAAGTTTTTTTAATATTAAAAAAATATAAATTGTATCGGTAAACGTGTTTTAAAAATATTTTTTTAACAATTGATTTTTAACTAAAAATTTTAAAAAACAGTTTTTAAAAATAATTTTTTAAAACACATTTACCGATATAATTTATAATAAAAATATTGGTAATAATCCTATAAAACTAAAAGCCATGGGAAGCCACATGTAGCACGATAAAACTGATGTAGAAGAAACCGTGTATCACATTTTTGTGATCTTTGAATTCATGTGCTTGTCACTGAATTTCAAACACTAGCCATTTCATTCACTCTTTAAGTGCCTCATAGACTGCTTTTGAGACGATTTCAAATTCATAATATATATTTATTGAGCTGCTTCCCAAACCTCCAGATATTTCCCAGATTATATTAATAAATTTTTGTTGAGAACAAAAAAAAAGGAAAGAAAGAAAATCATACTTTTGTTTGCAAAATTTCTATTCTATCCTTTTCAACAAAATTTTTAGGTTTTACTTTCCTTTTCGGATTAGAGAAAGAGACTTTATAAATTTTCACACTCCTGACCAGATTAGGAATTACCTACGTACATCCTTGATCGTTCTTATATATATACTACTCTCATTAATCACTTTTTCTCACAATCCGTCTTTGAGTCTCTGTCTATATCCTAAGCTCTTATATCTCCGTTGAAAAGAAGAATCAAACGCGAGTTATGGCCGAAGAACAGCAAGAAATCCCTCAAGAGAAGTACGTTTCCTTGGGATCAAAGGAAACGGTAATAACTCTCAACGACGTTTCTATATCTTCGACGAAGAAGGGAGAATACAAAACTATATACCTGTTCGGAAATAAAATCACTGTAGAGTGCTCCTCTTTGGAATCCAATGAAACGGCGATGCCTCTCGTCAACGGTCCTATATCTCCGGCGAAGGAGGCAGATGAAGACTTGAAGACCACCCATAAAGAGGATGATTCTGTCTGCGTAGATCTCTCTTTTGATATTCCAAGAAACCCTAATCTTAATTCTAAGGTTACTTGCCCAGGCAATGAAACAGCGATGCCTTACGTCAACGTTCCTATATCTCCGGCCAAGGTGGCAGATGAAGACTTGAAGACCCATAAAGAGGATGATTCTGTCTCCTTAGATCTCTCTCTTGCGATTTCAGGAAGCCCTAATCTTTATTCAAAGGTTACTTGCGCAGGAATAAACAAAGATTTAACCGAAGATGTTAGAAAGACTAAGAAGATGAGATCTCTTCCGAAAGAAGAAAGAGAAGAGGAGATGCAAACCGGACAATGGACCATCAAGAAGGCACTTTTTATGAGCGATGTCAATACAAATAGCCGACTTACGGTGGAAAAAAAGGACGCCGAGAGCCACATCATCAGACATCTCTCTGCAGATGCCCAAAAGAAAATCCAAGAAGGCATTGGAGTCAAGGTTAAAGCTTACGACGACGACATGGGCACTGAGCACGTCCTGATTTTCAAGAGACTCGTCGACTCATCAAAAAGCTATATTTTCAACGGTGACTGGGCTAGAGAGTTTGTCCGGCGGAGAGAGTTGAAGAAAGGAGACACGATTGGACTCTTCTGGGATAACGCTGACTCTAAACTCCACTTTTCTGTGCTTCAGAGGAAAACATAATTAGCTACAGCGATCGTGTTTCGAAGTTGTTATTATCTATATCGATAGATAACTCGATGAGTTGATTTTACTTAGTTCTTGAGAAGTTTTTTTTTCTTTTAATTAGTGACATTGTTATTTGAAAATCTTGATAGTCTATTGTGAAATTTGATGCAAAGGGATGTTCAATCTAGATTAACCGATCCGATCTGAACCAAACCAAAAGATTTGATTCGAGAAATCAAATCCAAAACGGCTGGTGTTTGGCAATAATCTCCGGATCTAAGGATTTTGTTTGTTTCTGTTTTTGTCAAATAAAGTGTATAATTCGACTTTCTCTTTCTGTCAACATAAAAAATTTCTTACTCGGAACAGAAAAATACGGCTGGTGTAAGTGTAAGTAAACCCCTAGTCGTCCTTACCAAATTGCATTTAAGTTTAATTACCATACAGATTAAAACAAAAATTAGATCAATAAAGTTCGTCTATACATACGATCGAATCCCGTCAAGCGCAGAGTCACGATCTAAAATGTTTTCAGCGATAACTAGTTAACTACTCTCCGAAGTGAAGTTACTGTGTATCTCCGACGAAGAAGTGAGAGAGATACTTTAGAGCACCTAAAGAGGAGTTATTAAGATTAAAAAAATATAAACTACATTGGTAAACATGTTTTAAAAAAATCTTCTTAAAAACCGGTTTTTAACTACCAAATTTTTTTCTTAAAACACGTTTACTAATACAGTTTATAATACAATAAAGATGCTCTTACGGATCGTTCTTTCTTAACATCCAAAGAAACAGTGAGATCTCTCTCCTACGT
This sequence comes from Cardamine chenopodiifolia, assembly GCA_963922655.1. Classification (NCBI taxonomy): domain Eukaryota; kingdom Viridiplantae; phylum Streptophyta; class Magnoliopsida; order Brassicales; family Brassicaceae; genus Cardamine; species Cardamine chenopodiifolia. The sequence goes on along the minus strand of OZ000476.1, from coordinate 16,664,608 downwards.
TCCTACATCTCTGGCAAAGAAGAGTCAGAGGAATATAAGACAAGAACCGCAGGAGTCATCTTTCTTGGCATCTAAGGAAACAAATATCTCTATCTCCCACGTTCCTTTATCTCCGGGAAAGAAGAATCGAGCCTAGAACCGCCAAAGACCACTCAAGATCCTTTCTTGCCATCAAATGAAACGGAGATATCTCTCTCAGCCTCTCAATATCTCCGGCGAAGAAGAGTCATCATACGAGTATGAACCAAGAACCGCAGGAGACGTCTCCGATGAACATAGACGAAGCCTTCAAAAGTCACTACTTCTGGCAAAACACAACTTACCTCGAAAGTAATAACATCACAGCTAGTGCTATGAACTCTGGAAACCTGCAAAATTCTGGTGGCATGCTCAGAGGTTCTTATATTATAAGATATGGCTAGAAAATAATCTGCTTCATATTTTCTCTGAATTACCTTAACTTCTTCTTGTGTTTGCAGGTGATCTGTCTAGTAGATACCAGAGTTACTTTTCGCTTGGCTCACAAAGATTCTCTGGCCAGTTTCTGATGATCCCTAACCCTCGATTTGTCGACCTAAGTAGTTACAACTTGAGTGTTCAGTCTATATGTACAACTAGCTCTTCTCTGGTTAATCATCAGTGAAATTCACTTTGAATTCAACCAGTTAAACATCAATCAATTTGTCAATCTGAGAATACGGATTTGTGATTTCTTTCTGCAAACACATCAACAGCAACATTCTCTAAAGATTGAGGAGATGAGGATTATATCGAAAGAGCAAAAAGAAAAGGAGGGGCGACACTGGACCATCAAGAAGACACTGACCAAGAGCGATGTTAACTATGTTACTTGCCGCCGACTTACTCTGGGAAGAAGCTCCGTTGAGGAGCACATTCTTAAACATCTCCCTCCAAAAGGTGCCCAAAAGATGGACCGAGGTAAGCCCGGAGTCACGGTTAAGGTGTACGACCACGACACAGACACAACTCAAGAAGTGTGTCTGGCATTCCAGCGTAGCTATGTTCTAAAGGATGGTTGGTATAATAAATTTATCAAAAGGAGAGGCTTGAGGGAACGAGAGGAGATTAGACTCTTCTGGGATCACTCTGATTCTAAGCTTCATTTTAAAGTGCTTTCTCGTAAAAGCTCCTGCAGATGGAACGAAGCTATTCATCCACTCATCTCCGGGAGAAGCCAAGGTACTAAGAGTTCCTGCAAGTTGTGATCTCATTTTGAAACGCTTATCAACAAGTGAACAAGAAGTTTTTTTGTTTTTTGTAAAACAGTGATTGGTGTTGCTTATGATAGATGTTTGTAGCCAACTTGAGAGTTTGATGCGTTGCACACAAACTAATTGATCTAATCTTTACCTTTAATCAAGCTTTGTCAAACCAATTTTTACCTTTTAGCAGTATTTGATGAAAGCGAGAAGTTTCGACTCTGTCATTTGTTAATTCCCTGAAACCAAATGGATCGAGCAAATCAACCATTTATAACCTAAATTATTCCATTTTATATCACACCTCCAACTCTCAGGACTGATTAAAGCCCACCTCGACACACTAATACTTCAACAAACTACAAAACTATGTACTGAATTTGTTTAATATATTATGTACTGAATTTGTTTAATATATTATAGTCCTCGCTCGCATCACTGCCATCTTTCAGAGTCTAAAATTGAGTTAACTCTCTCCGGCGGAAAAGAATCGAGCGATCGAGTATGAGCCAAGAACCGGGAGAGATCCCTAAAGACTCTTCTTTATTGCCTTCCAAGGAAACAGAGATGTCTATCTCCGACGAAGAAGATTCGTACGAATATGAGCCAAGAACCGCGTGAGACCATTCAAGCTTCTTCAGCCTTGCCATCTAAGGAAATGGAGTGGCGTCTCTTCGGCGTTACTATATCTCCGGCGAAGAAGAGAGAACGAACAAGTATTTCGCAAGCGACTCAAGATGAAACAGAGATATATATCTCCGATGTAACTATATCTCCGGTCGATGGACCATCAAGAAGGATATGAAAAGGTACGATCTTGTCCGAAGACTTCATCTGAGCACAGCCGACGTTGAACACCACATTTTGAGATATCTCTCTGAAGATGACCAAAAGACACTCGGACAAGGCTGTGGAATCACGGTTAACGTGCACGACCATGAATCATACACTTCGCACCAGGTGTATCTGATGAAATGTATTTCGAAACAGAACTACTGTCTAAAGGGTGGCTGGCGCCATAGTTTTGTCCGCATGAGAGGTTTGAGGGCAGGAGACAAGATTGGACTATACTGCGATCGTTTTGGTTATAAGCTTCGTTTTCGAGTGCTTTCTCGTGCAACCGCAAAAGCTCCTGCAGAAGAAAAGAAACTACTAAACCAGTAATCTCCGGGAGAGAGATATCGCCTTTCCAAGACCGCCATAAACATAGATACATATCGATTAGTTGATTTACTTGCTAGCTACTGAAGCAATGAGGCGATTAAGGCATAAATATTAGATTTTTCTTGTATCTGTGATCTCATTGAGAAGGTTTTGTTACTAAGTGAAGAGGAAGATTTGTTAACGGTGATTGGTGTTGCTTATGGTAGTTGTTTTGGTAGCCAACTTAATATGAAAAATTTGTTGTGTTCTACACTTGTTTGTTTCGTTACTCGTTACATGTCAGCTGTCTTATGTTGAACAAGATAGTCAGCAGCAAAAATTGCATTATAAATATTTCACATTAGAAAGCTTTATAGCATAACAATGTTGATAAAAGCGAAAACAAGAATCTGCAAAGCCTCCTCTGGTTTTGAGATGAAGACACTACAGCGAACCGAGAAGAAAAAACTCTCTACGTTTGGTGATAATGGAAGAGTGGAGCTTAATCAATGTTCCGATATGTTTTCATTTTTGCAACTGTATTCTCTTGTCCCTGATAGGCAGATCAAGAGGCTTTTGAGCCTCGTGGGGATGGTCAGGGCCTTTGTACACCTTCAGGTGATTGAACAGAGCTCTCCCAAGCTATGCCACAAAATGGTCAGACCAAAGTCAGAGAGAGTTCAAGGATTAGTAATCAAGGTAAAGCAATATCAAGTCGTTCAAAAGTTCAATCCATAAAAAACCGAAGAAAAACATATTGCTCAGTGTCAAAAAGGGACTAATAAAGAGCTAGGAATGATCTATCTAACCCGTCCCTTTGGAAGCATTCCACGAACAGCATGCTCAATGATTCTTTCAGGAATTCTCTGCTGCAGTTGATCAAATGTTTCTACTGTCATACCACCAGGTCGTCCTGAATGCCTCCTGTACAGCTTTTGGTTCCGCTTATTTCCAGATACAGCAACTTTCTCAGCGTTCACCTTTAACCAAAAAAAGCAGTAGAAATGCCAAAGTGTATAAGCATTGCCCAAACATCTACATAAACGCTTTAGATCTTCCTGTTGAGTGTGAATCTCATTAAAATCAGATCACAGACTCCTCCATCTAGACAAGAAATAAGTAAAGCATATCACATTTCTATACAGATAGCTGAAGAAACTCATACCACAATCACAAAGGCTCCCATGTCGACACTAGGAGTGTACGAGGCAAGGTTCTTCCCACGAATGTTATTAGCAATTGTTGAAGCCAATCTACCAAGAATTTTGTCAGTTGCATCAACCACAAACCAGGGCTTATCCGTGTTCACATGGTCTGAAGCTTTTGGATACCATGTGGTGTTCCAGATGTCCTGTTAACCATAGTATACTCTCAATAAAGGGTTCAAGCCAAAGTCTTTTAACTTCTTCTCCAAACAAACATCAAAAAAGTAAAACTTCCCAGTCAACGAAATCAGAAGGAAAAACATAAACTCTTAAAAGCCATTTGACGCAGAAAACACAGATATGGAGTCAAAAGGCAAAATTTGCTACCTAATAAATCTCAATGTGGGAAACAAGAAACCGAATCATACTTCAACATTCCTATAATTTTCACAAAATCCACGAAAATTAAGCACACGAGTTTCAGATATGTGACTAATAAAAGCGTAGCAAAACAAAGAGGGAGATAATATCGTTACAGGGCCATTAGCTTCTTCTTCGTCGAACATCCATCGCTGATTCGCCGGAACAAGAGAAGTATTCATCTGCTCCGCTTCACATTTCACTTGCAATCCTCTTTTCGAGTTCTCATAAATGCCGACTCGTACTGACGGCTTCGAGATAGCCGTTAGAGAGAACCCTAAAAATGGAGACTTTCTATCACTTCCAGAAGGTTTCGCCGAAGAAGAAGGGAGAGTAACCGACGAAGACGAGCAGAGAACCGCCATTTTTGTTTGCTCTCTTCTGCAAAATTCTTCTGCTATTTCAGTTTCTCGGATAAGAATGGGTTTCTTCAGTAAATACCAGTAGTGGCCCTAGTGTAAATAACCTCATTATTAGGACTCAAAACATAATATAAAACGGGTTAAGAATCCGGTTTTATCGGAGCTCCGGATCCAAGTCCGAAACGTTGATTTATTTATTTTTCTAATTTAATTTTATTATTTTTAGTGACAAGGGGAAAAAGGTATTCGGTAAGGAAGCAAAAGTGTGTTGTGTACTTGTACGGTCATGGCAACGATTTCGTCAACTCTACTCTTGAATTCTAGATCAGCTTTACCTCTGAGATTCCCCAAATCCCCAAGCTTTTCCTCTTCTTCTTCTCCTTTCCCTAGATCCTGCCGATTTGGACATCAAAATCTCGAATCCATTTCAATCTGCAACAACGGAATGTTTTCGTCGGGAAGCAGAGCCGACGTTGCTACGACGGCAACATCGGTGGAAGGAGTGGTTACGGAGGCGATGAAGCTGATCCAATCGGCATCACCTACTTGGAAGTCCGCCGTGGCTAAAAATATATTGATATTTGTTCTCGGGTCACCGCTTCTTGTTACCGGATTGTCCAGTTCTGGGATCGCTGCAGCGTTTTTGCTCGGTACTTTAACTTGGCGGGCTTATGGCTCTGCTGGTTTCCTCTTAGTCGCTGCTTACTTCGTCATAGTAAGTGCACTTGTTATGAACTTGACTGTAATTTGATCACTGACTCTTAAAACATAGAAATTCGCTAATTTGATTTTGATTTCGAATGTCGTTAGATATTATAGAAATTCTGTATTTTCGTTATTGGTTAGTGTAGGAATTGTGTATATGCTATAGATCATGAATATTGGAAATTGAGATTAAGGAGCTAGTTCTTCTGATCATGCTCAACATTGAAATCATTTGCCTTCACTCTGCAAATTCCCTAAAGTTTAAGATTTTAATATATTGTTTCACACATAGCTGGAAAGAGTAACACTAAATTTGAAATTGGTTCTGGTGTTGAAGTTGGTTTAGATGATTTACAATGTCGCAGGGAACAGCAGCAACAAAGGTTAAAATGTCGCAAAAGGAAGCACAAGGGGTGGCTGAGAAGAGAAAGGGTAGAAGAGGACCACGCAGTGTGATTGGTTCAAGTGCTGCTGGTTGTGTCTGTGCTTTTCTTTCGATATATCAAGTGGGAGGAGCAGCTTTTTCTCAGCTTTACCGGCTTGGTTTTGTTTCCAGTTTCTGCACTAAAGTGTCTGACACAGTCTCCAGTGAGATCGGGAAAGCTTATGGAAAAACAACGTGAGTATGCTACTGTTATTCAGATATGACCTCTTCTGTAATGATTTGTGTTACTTGGAACTTCCAAGTAGCTAAGAGTTGGGTTTGTTTTCTGTCTTACGTGTGTCATGGACTTGTGATGTCATAAAATGAATCCTATTGACAACAGAAATAATCTGGATGCATTTTCACCTCTTCCTAACTAGTGCAAATTTGCAGGTACTTAGCCACAACATTTAAGATTGTACCAAGAGGAACCGAGGGAGCTATGAGTGTTGAAGGAACATTGGCTGGACTTTTGGCATCATTGTTTCTTGCCTCTGTTGGATGTTTCCTGGGTCAGGTAATACAGGTTATTTAACACTTAGTTGAGGAACATGAAAGCATCTATGTTATTTGCTACAGAAAAGTTTCCCTTTTCACATCTTCTTCATGTTGATAAAGACGTTTTCAGTACATAATTCAAACTTGATCTGCTGTTAATGAGACTGGTTTGTGTATGCACCCCTCATGCAGTGACTGCCCTATTATAGTGCCAATTAAAGAGCGCTGGATGAAAGTAAATTAACCATAAATTTGAGTGCACATAACTAAATTGCACGTTTTGTAAGATTCATAGATTTGCTCGTGATGAAAGCTTGATACACATATATATGTGTCTTGAATGCAGTTTTTTTCAAGTGAGCATGCATGTTATCGTTAGATATTCATAGAAAATTTAGTCTGAGTCACTATGTGATTGCAAATTTCTTTTCCTGTTGATTTCTGGAGCACAGATAACTCCTCCAGAAGCAGCTGTATGTGTACTAGCTTCCCAGATTGCCAATCTTGGAGAGAGCATAATAGGTGCAGCTTTCCAAGACAAAGAAGGATTCAAATGGGTATGCTCACTTGAATGAATCTTTTTGTCTGATTGCTCTCGCTCTGTTTACTTATTGTCAATGCAGTCAAGTGTTAATCAGATGAAACAAAGACTGATATAGATAACTGGATTGAATGAAATAAAGATTTCCGTTCCATAAGACTTGGTTGAGTTTTCGTCTTGTGAAACCATTTCTTGCAATTAGGTATCGAAAAAACAAGAATGCAATGAAATGGTTGTTGTTCTCCGTTGACAGTAATTTTTCTTATGCTGGTGACCATTTTGCTATATGTAGCTAAACAATGATGTAGTCAACGTGATCAACATAAGCTTGGGAAGCATCGTGGCAATTTTGATGCAGCAGTTCATACTCCAGAATTGGGTCAAGTGAAACCTGTCGGTCACAAAGGTCACGGCTTCTCAGTGAGGTTAGATTTTTTTATATGTTGCTGATGTGAACAATCGTTCTTATTCTGTTATCTGTACGTACTCTACATTATGTGCAATTAGTCCAACATCAATGATTGAAATCAAACTTCTGGGACCCTTGTCTAGCAATTGTACATGGTATGTCTTTGAATTTAATTCGCATTTATGGTTCTCCAGTCGACAGAGAAACTGCTAAAATCTCATAAATCTCTCGTCTCAATACTTCTTCTTCGTAGGGTTCATTCACATGAAATCTAAACCCTATCGTGATTTCAAGATTCAAGAAAATTGAAAATACATTAATTTCTTAGTAGTAACTAGTGATAAAATGTGAGAAAAGGCCTGATAATGTCGTAGACCTTATAAAAAGACAACAACAAAGAAACAAGAGTTGATTGAGAAAGAAGAAAATAAGAGTCGTGGTTTTCTACATTCTTCTTTTTGTCATTATTATGTCGTAGTCCTAGCATCTTTTTCTGTTGCAATACTGTTGACGTTACATAACATAAGGTTTCTGATGGCCAATTTTAATTTCGAAGTCTCTAGATAAAACTGAGCATCCATCGGCTGTTAGCAGCGAGACTTAACTGGCCAGTTACGTTAGAGTTAGAAACACGAAGACAAATTTACAATGCATTACTTCTACGAACCTGTGGTACGGAATACGATACGACAATGGCCCATGGGTCGTGACATCCAATTTATAGCTGACAAGTGAAGCCACACGCACTTCCTAAACGCGTGAATTATACGGCTGATATTGCGCCGCCGCAAATCTCGCTTTTCTTTCTCAAGTCAAATCTCCACCACTCCGCGCATACTCTTGCAGTTTTTTTTTTTGTTTTGGCTTACTTACTCTCTAAGTTTGATAAATATCGGAAATTTTTGAGTCAATGATTTACGTATAGAAATTATCTTATATGATTAAATGTTTATAAATTTTAGGCCGTTCTATCTATCAAAAACAAAAGTTAAAATATTTTAAATTCACAGTATAAAAGTTTGAAATTGAAATCCATAGATTCGTAGTTCGAAACTTAAATACCCATAATATATGGTTATCGTTGATTTAGTGAAAATTAAAAACCATTTAACCACTTAATTTCTATAGTAAGCAGAGTTTAACTTGATTGCAACCCGATTTCATCTAAACTAAATCAAAATGTATCTAATTTAAGAAACTGAACCCAAAATCTCCAAATCTCCAAATCTGCAATTCTCTCGAAACCCTAGAAATCCAGAAATTTGAAATTGAGAAATCTTTGTTAGTGTCGAATTCAAATTCGAGTTGAGAGATCTGAAATCGAAAGTGTTACGATGACATTAGTTATTCCCGAAGGTTATCTAGGAGATTTTGTTCCTCCGATTGTTGAAGAACTCGATGATGAAGAAGTTGAACGCTATGAGTTTGCTCAAGTCTCTGTTCCATTTGCTCAACTCACTCAGTTTTAGAAGCGAATGTCTCTATCTCATTCAACAATGCCTTATCAACCCATTTAAAAATGTGATTGTCATCAATAAATTACAAAATGATAAAATCTGTAAGGATTAATAATAATGGGAATCAAAATAAACATAAAACAAAGCATAAAAGCATTAATATTACCTTATTTGATACAACATAACCACAACGAAAGTATCGAAGGTAAGGATTAGGGTCGGATTTTAACATTTTTACCACGGTTTGTGTCCCACACCAACACATCTTAGGCACACCCATAACTCTATTTCAAAGGGTCCTTAAAGATCCGCTAGAAGCTCCAGAGATATTCCTCATGCTCACTGTCGAAGTTTCATCCATGTTCGCAAGTCGGTAATATGTACGGATAAAGATCGGCACATCCATAAAGACTTCAAGCTCTATATTGGCACTAAGCCTTAGCATATAATTCCATCTTTGATACTCCAGATAAAGCTTCAATCTACAAAATTATCCAGAAATCGAATTCACTATAAAACGACAAAATCGATTATAGAATGTGAAATTGAGCTTCTAGAATATGAAATCAGGCTTCTAACTATGAAATATAAGAAAAGAGAATAATAAATTTCAACCATTAGAGAGACTTACTCTTGATTTTGGGATTTAGAGATTTGGAGATTTAGGATTTCTTCAATTTGAAGAGAAAAATAACAAGAATTAGGGATTTAGGTGGAGTTGGGTTTTTAAATAAAGTCGAATATTTTGAATAGTCTGGTTTAGAATTATTTGGGTTAGTAACGGTTGATTTAGTTCGTAAACTAATAAACCAATAAATTCAAACAACCAAAAACCCGTATATAAAACTTCTCGTTTGTTCGATCGTAATGTTTTACTAAAAACCTCTTTTTCTCTTTCCAGATGGTTGTGGAAGAGTGAACATATTGACAACAGTTTTCTTGAGATTTGATAACCAGAAAGTTGTGCACCCGAACAGTCTTCTCTGGACTAAATCCATTGGAAACTATTACCATAGTCCCGATATGGGAGATGGAATCGAATTCTCCATCCACATTACTACTCCAGCTGAGAAAATTATCCTCACCAAACAGAGAATTACAAGGTACATTGCAAATTTGAACTCACAATTTCACTAATTTCAAAACCTGAATCCATATATAATTCATTACCTCCTTTCATTATGATAGTTACATTGAGGGAAAGAAGGATCATTGTTATCCAGCACCAATGATAGTATTCAAAGACATGGAGTCATTGAACAGTGTGAGGATTGCGGTTTGGCCAACGCATCGGATGAATCATCAAGATATGGGAGAGAAAAGGGCTCGAAGATCTCAACTTGTTGAAGAGATTGCCTTGCCAAGATCTGCAGAGAGCTTGACATGAGTACCGATTGTATCCTCTTGATATCAATGTCAGAAGCATGCCTACTTCTACTGTTTTGCCTGTTTCAGACCGTCTTCCACCAAACTGGACTGCTCCTACATCTAGCAGCAACTGGAAAATTTAGATAAAACTTTTTATATATAGTTTGGATCATGAAGGTTCTCTTTTTCTCTGTTTTTTTTTTCAACTCTACGGATTTAGAATTTAGGAAATGATCTACACGATGATTACTGTTCTTTAGTGTGATATATAAATTTTGGTTCTTTAAATATGCATAGTGTTCTTGATTACTTAATGAGTCTTTCATCCGTTTTTCAGATTTTCCGATTAATGAAACATGGAAACTGAAAATACTAATACTGGTTGGGTTTTTCTTTTCTTTCAGTTTGGGTCTGATGAGGGTACAGAGTCAGTTGAACTAATCTATTAGTGAACTATGATCAGGCATCAAACAAAATATATTAGACACCAAATGAAAGATCAAGTTATTATATTAAGCCAATTTGGTAATTAAATAATTTAATCTCCTTCAAATCTTCAACGAATTAAACATCTTTTCGAAACGACCTTTTTTGTTTTTGTTTTAACATCGACTCTCACAGACCAACTACGGTACAAGTTTCCAAATCATTTATCTAACAAAACTAGTCGATCTCTTTCCTCAGACGGCCAGAAGATAGTTGCAGCTGTTAGAACCGTCGCCGCCGTTTCCCAATCCTTTGGTTAGGGGATGAACCGGCACAAGGAATTGAAGAAGATATATCCGGAACAAACACTGAGTGGTGGTGAAAATGCTTAGGCCAGTTTAGACCAGAAGCTGTAGGTGGAGAATGAATCTGTGGAACCGCCCATGATGTTTCACCTCCCAAGCAGTTATTGTTATCTTCTACATCTTCTTCTGCAGATCTCATCATCGACCAACTGTCTGAATCTCCTCGTCTACTAGTATCCGCCTACAACAAGTATCAAGCTTAAGAATTTTTCATAAATGAGACACCTAAGCTAATAGATGAATCAACAAGTCATAAAGATTCATACTTCTTTTAAATTTCTTCCCAAGACTCTCACTAACTAGATACTAAACTGTTACCTTAGATGATCCGTTATTCTCCATATATTCATAGCTCTGATCAAAGTCGGTTAGCCCGAAAATCTCCTCTATTTGCCACTGAGGAATACTTCCAGTAGCTGATCCGCTGCTTGCGAAAGGAAGCTTTGTCGAAATGTGATCACTGACTTTAGTTTCCGGTAAAGCTTCTACCTGATGATGATGATAAAAGTTCATCTTTTGAGGCTCAGATATAGATATAGCAAAGGGATTTGTCTCCATCGATTTATCATCACTGGTTGGTGATGACTTTGAAGAAGGACCAGTGTCTGCAGATTCAAGACCAACTCTGATTCCAGTCAGAAGAAATCGTTGGTGAGCTGAAACATGAAGATTCACAGTGTGGATTGCAACATCACATTTCCTACATAGTAAAGCTCTATCTTGCAGGCAGAAGAAGAATCCTGAAGCTTCCTGTAAAAATCCCAATTTGAGAAATAGCATATTTAAGGGAATTGCAAACAAACACATGAACAAAAACATTTCTACAATCAAGATAACTAAGATACTACTTTATGGCCTATCTACACCAAAAAAGGTTCAAACTTTTCTTAGTTAAATAGCCAAAAATTTGCTACAATCAGAAACATTAGAAGATTTCTCCAATCAAGAAATTCCTAAACTCCAAATAAGTAAGAAACTGGTAATATGTCCGAGCTAATAGAGACAACCTCTCAAACCTAAAAAAGGTTCAGCCTTTTAATAGGAAAACAAAAAAAAAGAGCCCACAAATTGAGGATCTAAAACGTGTAATTTGAAATCAGATCAAACGATCGGTTTATCTAAGAAACTCAAGAGGAAAGTGAAGAGATCAGACCTGACAAATGTCGCATTTGGCTATAGGAGAGGAAGAGGAAGAGAGAGGAACTCTCTGGTGTTTTCCGGCGAGTTTATTAGCAGCGTGAATTTTTTCATCGCAAGCCCAACACAGAGCAGCCTCGTCGGCGCAACATAGCACCGCCGCTTCAGCCGCCTCGCAAACGTTGCACTGAATATTCATCTTCTCTGATTCTTTATCTCCAACTCATCCGGAAACCAAAACCTCTAATCTGATTCTGAAAAGATTCAACTCTCGAGAAAACAAAACTTATCCTTTATTTCTTGGATTATTGTCGTTGACTTGATTGTTTATAAATTTTGGGGAAGCAAAAAAGGTGGAGCCAGTTCTGTCTCGATGAAGGAGAAATTATTTAATTTTTTTCTTCTCAAAAATGAATTATACTCTTATATATAACTTTCTGACCAACAGATAGATAGAATTTGGATCCTAGATAAGTCGTTGAAGGAAAATATCATTTAAAGTAATAAAATAATAATCAGATAAATAGAATTTGGATCTTTGATAAGTCGTTGAAGGAAAATATCATTTAAATTAATAAAATAATAATTAGTGGCTCTACAGTTTTCTTTTCAGTAAAAAAAAGGGGTCTATGTGCACATTTTATAAGTGGTGGGATAGAATAGGAAATATGGAATTGTTAGATAAGATATTTTGTTTAGGCTATGAGTGAACATTTGGTAGAAACGTGCCCAATCTAAATACAAGTGTCTTAATTGCAGGAGACCGTCTTCGCTGTGTCGAGCTGTAAATGTATCAAAAGATCGCAAATTAGGTCCCCCAAACACACAGAAAAATATCGTTGACTGCTTTGAGGCTCCGCGTGTGGACACTCGCAACCAGTCACTCACTGTCTCTCGTGCTGAAAATATCTTTTGATTTAGATCTTTCATAACCAGAGATTATAATGTCCAAAAAAAACAGAGATTTATAAATTCAACTCAAAAGAAATGGTTATGACTCATGAGTAAAGAAACATAATCATTTTTAGAACAGAGATTCAAGGTAAGGAATCAATGATCATTCATTATAAATTTTAAGTTTAATTTGTCTTATTTTTCTTAAGAAACATATAAATTAAATCATAAGCTAAAAGTGATATTTATAAGTATGTTCTCCGTGATAATATTTATTTAGTTTCAAACGATAGACTATTCATTTTGATCACTTTTTAGGAAGAACCTATTTATTTTTATACTTTATAAAAATTTGTCCCGGTTCATGCATTATATATATAATCAATATGATAGCGAAATTTTTTTTAGAAAAATCTCCCATTATATAATAATATCAACGTTATGGTAATCCAAGTATGGTTAGCCGGTGGAAGAGGAGGATTCGGACCAACATAAGACTAGATTTTTTGAATATCACAAGCCATAAACAAATTTATTAACACGCAAGATCATTCATTAATCAATCAATCATTAATAAGGTCCCATTTTGCAAAAGAGAGAGAATTCCAGATGTTTTTGATATTACTTTTCTTAAAATATAATTTAATTCGAGAGGATCAGAAACATCCACGTTCTTGGTTGGAGAAAGATAGCTACTTGAATTAAACTTCTTCAAGCACTAAAGATTCACGAATCAACGAATCTTTCAGACCAAAGAATCTATACCATATCTATAGACAAATGGCCTGAAAGTGTCTATCAAGTCTCAATGTACCAACTCTTAACTTTATGAACAAATCTAGTACCTTGCTCTGACCTGAGTAAAGCCTTGGGACAAGAAAACGTTTAAGACTGGCGCATCACATGATATTTCGATTGTATCTCCGAGCTGCACGTTGTAGCGAACGTGACAACCATCGATGTAGATAGTCCCATGGTCTGAGTACCAGTTAACATCCATGGATTGGTCTGGTTTGAAGGCTGAATGCATTTGAGTGGCAGTTGAACCGGGAGAGATTGGCTCTCTAACCATGAACTGTAGATCACGAGACAACATTGGCACCACGAACCCACCTGCTGACCGCATTGCTGCAGTTGAGCCAGCAGCTGTGCAGACTCTTAGACCGCTCGAGCGGCAGTTCACTGTCTTTGAACCGGTCTCACCATCTTTGTTTTTAATCCTGCGCACATTGTAGAGATCATTGCTTCATAGTGTTGGATAACAGGAGTGTCAAATCCATTTTAACCGACCAAAGAAAAGATTAACCAATTCGGTTTTGTTTTCCTATATCCAACAAACCGTAGCTGAAACCAAACCAATCTCAAACGGAATAAAACATCAAAACCTTAGTATTCAAAGTAAAGGTGTCACTAAATAAACAGAATCCGAACCAAAACTGACTAGTATTTGGTTTCCATTCGGTTTTCTGTATCTCATCAACCGAAAACTGCAACATCCAAACCGAAAAACAGATTGGGCACCCTTAGTTGATAAATTTGCCTAAAACAACTATATCCAAATGAACAAGAGATGATAATGTCTACACAAAATAATCCGCTTTCAAAGAATGTCTGTTTTTAAATCTAAGAAGCTCTTACTTGAATGAAAACCTTGAAACTGCGGCAGGGCATGGGTGTGCAATCAAAACGTCATTAAGTGCGTGTGATGGAAGTGGTTCTGAATTTAACTTCAATGATATTCTCGATACTTTCGAAGGAACCACTCTGCCAAACAAAATATCATCCAGTACCTGTGAACAAATAGTTGAATGTTTAAACTAATATTGTGTAGTCATTGAATGTTCTAAGGATCAAATGAGACTAGTAACAAGAGCATAAATCAGCTACCCAAAGTTTTTCCCTTTATATTCATCTAACAAACTTACCTGTTCAAAATTCTCAACTGTTGCAGCACAAAGCTGACCAGTACTTCTACTAGCGTCAAACTGATCACTCAGTTCTTCCACCTATAGTTATAACAAAACACTTAGCTTCTTTTCACCTTCTTTATAACTAGCAAAATCGTAACAGGAGATATGAGAAAATTTGCGCTACAAAACCTCGTGAGCTTGTGTTGGGTCAGAATTGACTCCTAGAACCGGAACAGAATCATCAATGAGATGACTGGCGTGCAAGAGAGTACCATCTCCACCAACGGTAATCACCATATCCACATCACGAATGGGATGTGATATGTCGTTACGTGAAAATGGTTTCCATTCGACTGGCTTCTTACTTAGTATTTCCTGACAAAATTTTATAGCACTCCTGTGTACTTTGCACCTACTTTCTAGATATTGAAGAACCTGTTAAACCAAACAAAAAAGTCTTATTTCCATTAGATCATAAAAAAGATAGTTTTCTGAATGAGTGAGAAATCCAAGGCAAAGCATTTCTTAGTTACTTATATTGCTTACATATGACATGAGTAAACATTGCAGATAACATATCAGTGCTTTGTATAGATGATAAGAAGAAGCTAAAATGGTCAAAGTTAACACAGTGAAGTTGCTAAAATCTAGTTTTCTTCACCGTTATCTCTGTAATTGAGATAGCCTCAGTACTCATAAAAACCGGAAAAAACTTTCCTATATATTACATAGACGAGGTAACACCCAAAAAGAGTTCCTTTTCACGAAAATGTCAACGTGTCGGTCTTACTCTCTTGGCAATATTGTCGAACAACTTCAATACGAAACGAAATAGAAATGATTCTTCACATTAAAAACAAAAGAAATAAAAATGATCCCATAAATTACCTGAGGGTTTTTGACAAGCGAGACACCTTCTGATTGAAGGAAAGGGTACGGATCAATCGGTTTCAATAGAAGCAGAAGCTTCCTAATCGCCATTCTCCCTCAATCAATCTCTCCTCTCTTCTCTGTTGATCTTTATGTTTCGCCCTTTCTCTTTTTCCGCGACTTCTTTGGCACACCGGACTGGAGCAAACCACGTCTCGTCTAGCCTCTGTTTCTTTAAGAGGTGCTTCTGAAAAAAAAAGAGTCAAAAGTCTTGGTGCCAACTCAAATCCTACTAAACTGGCCTAAACAAAGTCGGCCCAACTATAATTCTACTAAACTGGCCTATAACTACACATGTCCTGGGCTTAGACATGTCCCACTGAGGACCAAATCCCCAAGCCTACCAATCTTGAAAAATCTTAGATATATCTAAATTTTGAAGTTAATTTGTTGGACCTATGTTGCTTATATATGAACTTTGAAGTTTGAACTTTGAATATAAAGCCTTGAACCTTAAAAAAAACACTTCGGATATCAAGTTTTTTATTATTGAAATTCATACTACATGTGTATTAAAATACTTTTTAGAAGTTTGGATATCAATAAAACCCTAGTCATATAAAGAGTTTGAGTTTGAATAACGAACCAAGTCAGATAATCAATGGATATAAATTTTTTTTTTTTTGCAAATATCGGTTTTTTGGATCAAGTAGGGGGGAAGTTTGGTCGTAACAAATTATTTATATAAAATGCGCAGTCTTTTTCAAAGATATTTTTTTAGAAGAATACTATTCAGATTATAGACTCCAATTTGTATGCATATTTCAAATGTTTTTAGGAATTATTTTTTCGGAACAATGTACGAGTGCGGAACAGTCTTTTAAAAGACAGTCCAGACGGGTCCAGTGTCCAGCACTAACCAGAACTATTCGGATCTTAACCGGGTCCTAACGCCTCGCACGCCTATTGGGAATGGGAACAACTCTTAGTAGGATCAGATCCTCCGTATCGAGCGCAATCCTTTATAGATTGTCCGGTCTAAGAATCTGATAAAGAACTGGGGTTAGTTTTGACATCATACCGGGCCGGTCATGCTCCACGTGTGTTGATAATGGTGGTTCTGCGTATATATAGTGGCCAACCGAACCTATGAATTTGAACTCGAAATATCCGAATTCACGTGATTTTGTGTCTGATTCGGCCAAATTTAGTAACCTATTGTACGAGCTGTCTAATTGAACAACCTAAGACATCTTTTGTAGTTTGTCCACATATTATTTTTTTTAATGGTGACAAAATGAGACAAAGTTAAATAATATTATAATATAGAAAACCACCAAACATAATAAAGACAAATTATGGGGGATTGTATACAAGAACACATTCCTAAGAAAAAAGTAGGTTGTATGTATATTATTTTTACCTGCTTGAGTAGTTAACAGTAAAAAGTCGTCAAAATTTGTGTAGTAGTTAACATTTAACAGGGAAAATAACTAAACACTCTATAATACGATTATATGCATGAATAAATCAAAACAATGAATTCTCCTTATTTGCGGATTCGTGTGAATTAAATTACTTTTTGCCATCCAAAAATGTTTTTTTCCATAAATTTAAACGTGGTAAGATTCGACACACCAAATACGTTACAAGTCAAAGAAACTTTGCTTTACTGAATTTGTGATAAAAAAAAAAAAGGAAAATGTTCGCCTATCCCATTTATTCGCCAAACCACTCGCTAAGTGTGTCTATCTTTTGTTTTTGTGTTATGTCAAATGTTTTGGACTAATATTTTAACGTGTACCTGTCCATGATGTATTGAAAGGCTGTCAAATTCTTAAAACTAGGGTCGATAATTTTCTATATTGTGAATCCCTCATCACAAGTGCTATGCTTATCACAGAATCAGTTGCAATAACTAATTTGAGTTTCTACTAATTTCGTAACCCTATAAACGAATCTAGGGTCAAATTGTATTGCTTTCATTTTGTAGTGCTTATAAATGATCTGTCCGATAAAAATCTCCAGAAGCTGGCAAGCAATATCATCTTTTCGTTTTTGCTTTTGAAACCATTATCAAACAAAGGAAAAACTTTAACAAACAATCAAACAAGATAAAAGGAGGCAAAAATAAAGTTGTAAGAAGTAGAGTAATAATTTAAAGCTAAACACTACGTGCATGGAAAGATCAAACTACAAATAGTGACCATTCTCTAATCTTCATCTTTTTAGCGCGTGGGGTACCACCTCCACACTGATTGGCCATTATTGTATTCGAATTTATATTTATAAGATCAAAGCAATTCGCAGTCACATATTTCTAACAGGCTGACGATATCTCAAGTCCTTAACTAAGTAATTCAACTTAACCGAATTCAATTTGGCTAAACCATAACCCATAATTGCATCCACCAACTAAAAGAATTCGAAACAAAAAAGCGTTGTCAAATAGCAAATCTGGACAAAAAGTGAGTCTAAACAAACCCAATCATATGTTTCTTATTACGGTATTTTTTTTCTAGATAGACATTCACATATTCTGATTTCTGCATAAGCATTTAATTAAAAGATCAATTTGCCAGTCATAAAGTTAAAACCTAAAAATCTTATTAGTGTTTGAAAACCAAAAATAAAGTTTTGTTAATTAGATTTACAAAGTATTAATATATGAAACTGTGGACAAGTTATTTAATCGGTTGCTTAATTAAGACTTTCGAATAGTGCTTAAATTTCAAAATATCAAGAGCAAAAAAAAAAACATAAATTAGTGCACTGACAACTGCGAAACCACTGGTTATTTCTTAACTCTTAATACAAAAAGTCGACGATGACATTAACAAAAGAGCCACAAAAATGTTAATTAATAAAGGCAAAGAGAGAGTTTAGCCAAAAAGTTACACATGCGACCACGAGAAGCATCTCTAATTTTTTACATTTCTTAACTTAGAATCTATGGAAAATAATTTCTAAGCACTTTACAAGTTGCAGCCTTTGTAAAAGATTCGATATATTATTGTAATGTACAATATTTTAACTGACTAAGTCTCAGTCCTCTGAAATGGCATTTCGTCTGCAACTGTATACCAATTACCAGCACACGTTGGGGCAATCAGAGTTTTTTTTTTTTTTTTTTGATGAAGAAGCGCAATTAGAGTTGATATAAATACAAAACAAATATATAAACTGTAGGTAAGATAATAATAACGTTAATACAGCAACAGCTATAAAATAATCATCGATTTGTCAGTTTAATTAATTAAATTATGCGAGAGTCAGATGATACCCAAGAAGAGAAGTTATATGCTGACGTAAAGGTCGTCGTCGGGTTCTCTCATGCGGCCAATCAAATTATTGTGTGCATTTTAATAGTTTAAATTTGGACTTTTGAGTTTGCTTTAATAATTTGGAATTCTAGTTGAAATTTTACACAGTTATAAATTATAAAGAGTTTGTCAGAAAGTTTTTGACTTTCAAGTTTATAATAAGTTAAGATTAAACCCAACTTTAGACTATGTTTAAGGCTGTTTTACAAGTCGTAGATTGTTTTTCCAAGCATAAAACTAATTTCGAATTTGAATTTAAGATAGTCTATTTTTACTGGTTAAATTAGCTGCATAACGAGAGTTTTTCTTGCTTTGATGGCTCAATCCTCTATGTGAGCAGTCATCACCAACTCTTTGACGAGCTCGAACTCCCATGTAGAGCTGAAGAAGTGTGATCTTAGACTCTTGACTAGCAGTTGAAAATAGTACTAACTAACGGAATTAGGAAGGATTTTAGCAATAAATATTTTCTCTGGTTTAACAAATTAACAGTGAACACTACTAGTTGTAATATTTATCTGATCAAAAGATGTTATATCTGAAAATAACATAGAAATTCACTATAAGCCTCATGCATCACAAATCTCATTAAAAAGCTTCATTAGTAGGAATGTAGGATTATTAAACCGCAAAAAAAGGTAAAATGACAAAATAGTTAAAATAATTAAAAAATAGTAAAACAGAAAACGATAGGGATTTTGTATCTCTTGACTGATGTACCGTTTTAGCTTACTGTTGTACCGGTTGATCACAATTCACAACAAAACCGTTTAACGACAATGGAAGTGGTACAATCTTTACAGTCACGCCCTAATGTGTTTCACTTTCATCATATTATTTAACTTATAATAAATGGTCTATTAAAATAATTGAAAATTATAGAAAAAAAAGGAATTTAAAAAGGGGGAACAAATTCCCTCCAAACGATTGGGCCATAAAGCAGAGGAGGCTGCTCTTTCCTCTCTTGGCTATATTTCTCCTCTCTCACTCTCTACGATCCTTCCTCATCGACCTCTGATTCATCTGCTGTGACTCGATCGCTTCGTCGTCGCTCTCAAACTCAAACGGTGTTTGTCATCTGTTCGTCAATCAGCATCATCCCCTCTGATCCACGCCGCTTCTAGGTTAGTGGTTTTCTTGCTTCCCATCTCATCGCAACTTGTTTCCGTTAGATTCGCTGATTTTGATTCGTTTTTCGTCTTCCTTATTGTTTCAATCGCGATGATTGGGGCTTTGTGCTTTTATAACTTGTGTGATCGTCGATTTGATTCTGTTTTGCTTTTGAAACGGTTCCAGATTCAAATATATTTCTAGGTTTTTCGTCGATTTGATCTCTGATTCTGGGATTCATATTTGATTAGATGATTGCTCTGTTTGAATCAAGAGTGAACTGAAAAGAACCAGAAGCGAAATCAGCGTCATGTTTCCGGAATTTACTCTTTCGTTATTCAAATTACTTTGACGATCCATTGGATGATTTGAAATTTAGGGTTATGGAACCTCTTATAAATTATAAATTCCTTTTTTTTTTTGGTTCAGTCAAAATAAGTAGATTTTCAAAATAAGTGTTTTAGTGGAAAGTTTATATTTAGATCCTAGAAATGCATTTCATGGAAACATAAAAGATTAAGAAAGTCTTGTGCCATATACGATAATTTAAGATAAGTTAGATTAGATTGAACGGTGTCTTCTTTCCTGTTTAAGGCCTTTACAAATCTTTGGTTTATATATTGACCACTACATAATAAAAAAATTCTTAGATGCTTTCTTTTTCAAGACCCAAAAAGGATAATGATTATGATTTGTGTTGGTTGAGTTAAACAATCTCTCAACTATGATTGGATAATATCTCATATTTCTAGAATTAATCACTACTAAAACACATTATATAATTTGCATGCAATACTTAAACAAAACACTTAAGAGTGAAAATAGCTTTTCAGGGATAAATCATCCATCTTTTTCAAAGGGATATTTGTCTCAATTTAGAAGATCTTGGTGGGGTCCTTGTGATTGTGGATTCCGTGCCAACTTGAATGAGTCACTGCAGTCTTCACGGGAAAAGCAATTTCAATCTTTAAGTATTTCTCATAGCTTTTTTAGTTTGACATTGGTTGTAATAGTGCCACTTGGTTAGAGTAAGGTGTTCGAGAACAAGTGCAAGGTGTGACAGATTCTTGTTGCCTTGTCATGGGGTTTTCTTTATTTATTTCACTCACATGTTTTGTTTTGTGGGGTTATAACTTAACTTATACTTTATTAGTTTATCAACTAAATTTATAAAATTTAAATAACAGAACACACACGCTCAAATATATAAGCAAAGCAAAAGTGAGACCAAATCGTATAACGGTCCATTTAACTGGTGGATCCAAATACTCTACCTACATAATTTATTTGAATATTGTTTGTTTTAATTTTGGGTTGCCATATGAATAATTCTACTTTAATAAACATTTGTTTGTTTGGTTAGTTTTTTTAACTCTTCATCTCCATCTAAATATTTTTAACAAAAAAATGACTAAAATACCTATGATTTTATCTGATCATATTTGGATATTAATCATATTATTCAAAGATAATTTTTAAAACCGCAAAATCACATAATTTATTAATCTGAATAATCATAAAATCAAATTTTTGTACGAAAATTAGAAATGATGTTTTTTTGCAAAACCACTAAATCTCATAATTGTTTTTTCCACTAAAACCGTAAAATCTCAATTTTGGTAGGAAAATCTGAAAATTATATTTTACCGACAAAACTGTAAATTCTCAAAATTATATATTCCCATCAAAACCGTGAAATCCCAATTTTTGCGAAAATTTTGCAGAATTATTTTTTTCCATCAAAACCACTAAATTTTGGAATTGTATTTTTTGCCAAAGCGTGACCAATTTTGGAGGAAAAACCATAAAATTACATTTTTCCGCCAAAACCAATAAATCTCAGAAATTTACTTTCCGCCAAAACCGTAAAATCTCAATTTTTGGTGGAAAAACTATGAAACTACATTTTTCCGCCAAAACCAATAAATCTCAGAAATGTATTTTTTTGCCAAAACCGTAAAATCTCAATTTTGACGGAAAAACTGCGGAATTACATTTTTCCGCTAAAACAACCAAATCTCCAAATTGTATTTTCTGCCAAAACTGTAAAATCTAATTTTAGCAAGAAAACTGTGTAATTACATTTTTCCGCCAAAACCAATAAATCTGAAAAATGTATATTTCACCAAAACCGTAAAATCTCAATTATAGCGGGAAAACTACATAATTATATTTTTCCGCTAAAACAACTGAATATCGGAATTGTATTTTTTGCCAAAACCGTAAAATTTCAATTTTAGCGAAAAACTGTGTAATTAGATTTTCTCGCCAAAACCACTAAATATCGAATTGTATTTTTGGCAAAACCATAAAATCCCAATTTTGACAATAAATCATGGATTTATATTTTTCCGCCAAAACCGTAATCTATCAGAATTATATAATTTAATATTTATGAAAATAATTATATCAATATTTTTAAACCGTAAAATTGCAAAACTGTGGAATTATATTTTTCTGTCAAAATCATTAAATATTAGATTGTCTTTTCCGTCAAAACCATAAAAACCTAATGTTGTTGATGTAAATATTTTTAAAATAAAAACTAATAAAAATAAAACTAGTTAAAGATATATTTGTCATTTATTATTTTTTGATGAATCATTTCCATCCAAATGATCTAATTTAGATCATCTAAATAGTTTTAAAAATTTAGTCTAAATTTTAAAACTCATTAAATGTTTTAGATCTTTCATTTCAATGAATAAATTTTACCACTAAATAAATATCAGTTTTCAATTTTATTCAGATAAATCATCTGAATATACAACGAACCATATTCTAAGTTTTTATTATTTTTTAAAATAAGATGCTTATTGTCTTATGAAGTGGACCGCCAGTTTCTTATACTTTTATTTTCCTCGCCTTTTTGTTACCGACACGTACTATTGGACTCATCGTATGTTGTCCACGCACACACACAATTTAACACACCAAGTCATCTTCTTCTTCTTCCATAGTAAAGGAGCAGCATGTCCTCATGCTTGTTGGCTTGGGAAATCATGTGACTTTTTTTTCTTTTTCTCTTCTTTGAAAAGTCAACATATGAACTGTAACACTCTAAACCAATAAAAAAAATTATCTCTTTATAAACTAGAAAAAATTCATGCCGACAAAAGACACATTGAATTGATCGATTCTTGAAGCCATTTTCTAATGTTCATATCATTCAAAAGTTTGACATTGTTATCTCTGTAAGAGAGTGTGTTGTAGATAGACAGTTAGTTGTCGATTTTACCTTTTATTTTTATTTTTATTTTCTTTTTAAGTCACATTTGGGTCACTGCTGGAAAAAGAATTACTTTCTGTCTTTCTGACTAAAGCATCTGATTCCCTTTTCTTATGCGTTACGAAACGAGAGTTGGTTTGTTATTTTATTTGGTGACTTTGTACACATAAATCATCCACCTTTGCATAATTTGATTTGACTCCTTGTTGCTGCTAGAATGAATATTATATTGGGGTTTAATTGATTTTTTTTACACGTGTCTTTGACATTGTGGCTACCAACTCCTATTTTCTGCTTAGGGCAACAACTCCATCTTTCTTCTTGGTCTATAGACAAAATCCATTTCCAGTAAAAGAAAGATAAAATATGGAGATCTTTCTTCATTATATTCACCAAAATCAAATCCAACGTCAGCTGAGTGATCAATTTCAGCTTATAAATGACGTCTTTTTAATATTTCTTCTTGGAAAAAGAAAAAAGTAAAAAAAAGTTTGGTCAGGAGGAGGAGCGGCTCCAGGATCCGGATGGCCGGGAACCCACAGGGCAAGTTCGTCTACTCTATAAGTAAGAGAAGTGGAATTCTTCAAATGATTACGTCATCTCGTCTTAGTAATCAGACCACTCTAGAAAACGAAACAAAAAAAAAAACAATCTTCGTAATAATATCCCAGTGATTGCGAATGCTTGTCTCTCTCCGCCGCAAATCTCCCGGCGTTTTCATTTTGCCATAACTATACGGCGGTGTTAAAGAACTGAATAGTTCCTATGCGAATTGTAGGATTTCGAGACTTATTTATTATTTTATTACTTTCGGGCTGGGGGGTTGAAAAATTAAAAGTCATGTCTCTGTTTTCAGACCGAATCTAGTGGTGTATCAGTTGCATGGCTGTGAAGGCTCTGTGTAGTCTGTAAAGCTTACACGAGCATTTTGTTGCTCCCTCCCTTTATCTCCTTCTCTCTCCACGATAATGTCTTTCTCACCGTTTCCGTTCTCCTTCTCTCTGTCTGTTTCCGATATCTTTCTTTCGTTTTTTTTGGCTCTATTTACTTTCCCTCTCTCGATGATAACGACATGAAGCCCACCTCAAAAAATATAATTCACACATTATTTATTAAATCCCCTTAGCCTTTTTTGAATTCATTCCCACTGTCTTGCTCGTGTTAAGGATCACTAGACTATTTTTTTGTCCTCTCTAATATTGAGTAGCCGTGAAGGTGTGATTAAGGTGCCTTTTCTTCTTTTGTTTTCGCTACCGAAGGTATTTCTAGTAACTATTCTGGTTGGGTAATCCTCCTTATCAGTATCGAAAGAATCCATTCCCTTGGTTAATTCTGTGCCATTTCTTTGTTCTGTTTCCAAATTCTTGGCTCGTTACGACCTCAGGATTCTGTGGATCCTGTTCTCTTTGTTATCTCGTCATCAGTGTTTACCTTTTTGTTTCCAATAACTTAAGATGCTTATTCCTTGGCCTGATGGGTCCTTTTACATTCGACAGAAGTGAAACCAGTGTATGGGCGATAGACAACGACATTTCAAATTCTTCTTTTTTTTCTTTAATGTTAAATATATCTTTTACTTGACACTTGGTTTCATTATGTGGCTTGATTTGCTTTGACAACAAAATGCAGGTTACCGTCATTTTCTGGAGTGTGCATAACTTGAAACTGGTGTTTTGGTTCAGTTTCGGTGTGAGCGTATGCCTGGAAATAAGTACAACTGCAGTTCGTCTCATATCCCGCTCTCTCGAACAGAACGTCTCTTGAGAGAGAGAGAGCTTAGAGAGAAGAGGAAGAGCAACCGTGCTCGTAATCCTAATGAAGTTGTTGGCAGTTCCGACAACTCTGAGAATGACCTGCGTTTAGAAGGCGACAGTTCCAGGCAATATGTTGATCAGTACTTGGAAGGGGCTGCTGCTGCAAGGGCGCACGATGATGCGTGTGAGAGGCAAGAAACAAGGCCTTATAACAGGCAACGGCTGCTTGTAGTAGCTAACAGGCTCCCAGTTTCTGCGGTGAGAAGAGGTGAAGATTCATGGTCTCTTGAGATCAGTGCTGGTGGTCTAGTTAGTGCTCTCTTAGGTAAGTCATTACTTTCTTTTACTGTAGGAGCAAAAATGAGCAAAAATGAAAGGAGGTTGCAGTGGTCCATTTGATGAGGTCTTTGCACGATTTATTAGTAAGCTGACATAAAATTATGACCTTTTGAAGGTGTAAAGGAATTTGAGGCCAGATGGATTGGATGGGCTGGAGTTAATGTGCCTGATGAGGTTGGGCAGAAGGCACTTAGCAAAGCTTTGGCTGAGAAGGTACATAGTATCTATTGCTGGTGGTGCTGCCAAGGATAATCCCTTTGTGTATATTTGTGTGTTGATTGTTTTTGTTTATGTTTTCTTAACTTGCAGAGGTGTATACCAGTGTTCCTTGATGAAGAGATTGTTCATCAGTACTATAATGGTTACTGCAACAATATTCTGTGGCCCCTTTTTCACTACCTTGGACTTCCACAAGAAGATCGGCTTGCCACAACCAGAAGCTTCCAGTCTCAATTTGCTGCATACAAGAAGGCAAATCAAATGTTCGCTGATGTTGTAAATGAGCACTATGAAGAGGGAGATGTCGTCTGGTGCCATGATTATCATCTTATGTTCCTTCCTAAATGCCTTAAGGAATACAACAGTAAAATGAAAGTTGGATGGTTTCTCCATACACCATTCCCTTCGTCTGAGATACACAGAACACTTCCATCACGATCGGAGCTGCTTCGTTCAGTTCTTGCTGCTGATTTAGTTGGGTAAAACCTCTACTTGCTTCTGTTTATTGCAAGTGCTCTGCCATGGTAATGGCTGATAGGCCTTTATGCTGTCTTCAAATAGTAACATTTGATGTTAGATTACACAGCAGACCTACAGGCTGCAGACCTGTGTTAAATCTCATATTGTTTACTTTTCAGCTTCCACACTTATGACTATGCAAGGCACTTTGTGAGTGCTTGCACTCGTATTCTTGGACTTGAAGGAACACCTGAGGGAGTTGAGGATCAAGGCAGGCTCACTCGAGTAGCTGCTGTATGGCCATTTCATTACTTTAACCCTCACATTATGCACGCTTATTATCCCACCGTGACAAAATAACTCATAATACCTTATCTTTTTGAAAGTCTTGTAAATGCATCCTGTTTTTTGCTTTGGATTTCAGTTTCCAATTGGCATAGATTCTGAGAGGTTTATACGAGCACTTGAGGTCCCTGAGGTCATACAACACATGAAGGAATTGAAAGAAAGATTTGCTGGCAGAAAGGTATGGTATTTCTATCTTTGATACTCTAAAGGTCTATGAAAGAACCAGCTACCATGGGAATCCTAGCTGCGTTGCAATCTGTTTGAAAGCTCGTCTGAGGCAACTAAATGAAAGTATCACGTAGAAGTGGTTATTCTCCGTCTTCACAATTTTTTTTATTGGCAGGTGATGTTAGGTGTAGATCGCCTTGATATGATCAAAGGGATTCCACAAAAGATTTTGGCATTTGAAAAGTTTCTAGAGGAAAACGCGAGCTGGCGTGATAAAGTGGTGTTATTGCAGATTGCGGTGCCAACAAGAACAGACGTCTCTGAATGTAGGCTTTCTTTCTTGGAGTCTCTTATCTTTTTATATGGTGTTAATTAACTTCACTCATGCAACATTACAAAACATCTGCTAAAGAGTCCCTTTTAGTTTATTTATAGCTGGTCTGATGCATAGAGTTGCATGTAAGATGTCACAAGGAATCACGGCACCAAAACTATTGTGGGCTATGATACATGATCTAGCTAATGTTTGATCTTCTGGATGTATATTTCTTCTGTTACAGATCAAAAACTCACAAGCCAAGTTCATGAAATTGTTGGACGCATTAATGGTCGCTTTGGGACACTGACTGCTGTTCCAATTCATCACCTGGTCTGTTATTTTCTCTTTATGCTTGGATTGTATGATTTCTCTCTGGCTGTAGTTTCTTTCTTCTTTTTCGTGGAAAATAATATTGTCTTTATACAATTGATTGTTAGACCGCATTTTGTGAGTCGCATCCTTTATATGTTAGGGGTTGAAAATTGTTTTAGCAGACCATGGATAGAGAATAGATTAATCTGCATCATGCTACAACATATTTGGTATTCGAGATCTTATAGTTTGAACATGCAACTCTGACATAATGCTTATAAAATTCTCATTCCCCGCCAGGATCGCTCTCTGGACTTTCATGCTTTATGTGCACTTTATGCTGTCACAGGTAATTTTCTGGCTACCTATAATGTGGTTACAGTTTGTATGGCATGTTACTTCCAAGTCTCAGGAATGTTATTTGCAATTCAAGAATGTTCCTTTCTGCCATCTGATAAGTTTCTTTGATTTGGTTCTTCAGATGTTGCACTCGTTACATCTTTGAGAGATGGGATGAACCTTGTCAGTTACGAATTTGTTGCTTGCCAAGAGGCCAAAAAGGGTGTCCTCATTCTCAGTGAAGTAATAACTCGTACTTTGCGGGTTACCAAATTGTTAATTTAAGATTATAAAATATGGCTCTACATTGGTATAAGATTTTAGTTTATAGATGATTCATGTTTTGGATATAATATGTACTTAAGGTTCAATCTTCAGAAAAATAATAGGTATGTGTTTCCATCAGTCGTTTTAAGTTGCATTTGTTTTACAGTTTGCAGGAGCTGCACAGTCTCTCGGTGCTGGAGCGATTCTTGTGAATCCTTGGAACATTACAGAAGTTGCTGCCTCCATAGGACAGGCCCTAAATATGCCACCTGAAGAAAGAGAGAAAAGACATCGGCATAATTTTCATCATGTCAAAACTCACACTGCTCAAGAATGGGCTGAAACGTTCGTGAGGTATGCAAAATCAACTGTGTCCCAGCTTTTAATGTGATTATCCGTTCAAGCAATTGAAATGCAACTCTTGAACAAAATATGCAGTGAACTAAATGACACCGTGATTGAGGCACAACTACGAATTAGTAAAGTCCCACCTGAGCTTCCACAGCATGATGCAATTCAACGGTATTCACAATCCAACAACAGATTACTGATCCTGGTAAGTGTTAGGCGTCAACTTCTTAAAAATAAATAAATTGAAAACAACATTCATAGCTCTGTTTAATCCATTTATCTACCGTATGAGCTTTTTTCCATGAGTCATGTTTTGAGAGCTGCGTTTTACTGTGCTTCTGGTTACTTTATCTTGTAACTGTAAATAAATTCAGGGGTTCAATGCAACGTTGACTGAACCAGTGGATAATCAAGGGAGAAGAGGTGATCAGATAAAGGAAATGGATCTTAATCTACACCCTGATCTAAAAGGGCCGTTAAAGGCATTATGCAGTGATCCAAGTACAACAATAGTTGTTCTGAGTGGAAGCAGTAGAAGCGTTTTAGACAAAGTATATTAAAATTTCTTTCTGTTAGTTTCCTTATTTTCTTTTCTTGAATAATAATTCGCTGACTGACTTGTTTTACTTAAATCAGAACTTTGGAGAGTATGATATGTGGTTGGCCGCAGAAAATGGAATGTTCCTAAGGCTAACTAATGGAGAGTGGATGACTACAATGCCAGAACACTTGAATATGGAATGGGTTGATAGCGTTAAGGTAAAGTAGATTTGCAATTCAGACTAATCGCATCTCAAACTCGATAACTTTCTTCTCTTCCCTTTCCTGAATTTTTGTTATTCTATTTGCAGCATGTTTTCAAGTACTTCACTGAGAGAACTCCCAGGTCACACTTTGAAACACGTGATACTTCACTTATATGGAACTACAAATATGCAGGTACCTTTCTTTTTTTACCTGATTGTTTTTGCCTTATATAAATCACTTATAATCTCATTCTTCCCTGTAGATATCGAATTTGGGAGACTTCAAGCAAGAGATTTGTTACAACACTTATGGACAGGTCCAATCTCTAATGCATCAGTTGATGTTGTCCAAGGAAGCCGCTCTGTGGAAGTCCGTTCGGTTGGTGTGACAAAGGTAATAAAATTCGTCTGTAGCCTTTTCCTGTCTACTCTATAGCATCACCTTAGATTCTCACATTCCGGATTCTTTTCTTTCTCAGGGAGCCGCAATAGATCGCATTTTAGGAGAGATAGTGCATAGCAAGTCGATGACCACACCGATTGATTACGTTTTGTGCATTGGTCATTTCTTGGGGAAGGTGATTAAAGCTTTTCTTATAATATCCGACATCCAGTTGTAAAGTCTCTGAGGGATTTTGATACAAATGTTTCTTGACATTGTTGTTTACAGGACGAAGATGTTTACACTTTCTTCGAACCAGAACTCCCGTCTGACATCCCAGCTATTGCACGATCCAGACCATCATCTGATGGTGGCACTAAGTCATCATCAGGAGACCGAAGACCGCCTTCAAAGTCTACACATAACAACAACAAAAGCGGATCAAAATCTTCATCGTTCTCTAACTCTAACAACAAGTCCTCACAGAGATCTCTTCAGACAACAGAGAAAAAAAGCGGATCCAATCATAGCTTAGGAAACTCAAGACGTCCTTCATCAGAGAAGATCTCATGGAATGTGCTTGACCTCAAAGGAGAGAATTACTTCTCTTGCGCTGTGGGTCGCACTCGCACCAATGCTAGATACCTCCTTGGCTCACCTGATGATGTCGTTTGCTTCCTTGAGAAGCTCGCCGACACGACGGTGGTTAACTCATCATCCTCATCTTAAAATCTGAGACGGTGTGAAATTAGTTCATGTAACCAAATAAAACTATTGTTTTGTAACAAAAAGCAGCCATTACCAGACTCTTTTAGTGGTTTGATTCTAATATAATAAGAGTAGAGCAAGTTATGACCAAAAATATATGAGAAGAGGAACACAAATACTTAACAAATCAAGCTCTTATTACATAGAATATTCGAACTACAATACACCCCTAAGCAAATCTAATGAAAGTAGGGGTAATTAAACATTAACAAAAAACAATAAACGAAACTGATATTAGGGGTGATTAATCTAATGACGACTAACAATGCTTAATTTGTCTCTTCAGGTTTTCTTGTTTGGCGCAAAAGCATACTTAATCAGAGACTCCTTAATGGAGAGTAGCTCAGGGAACTCTTTCTTGAGCTTAGAAGCATCCATCTCGTTGTTGCTTCTTGGAGCCACAATGACTTTAGCTTGCTCCTCTAATGTGAAGTTTGCCCATTTGAATTCAGGGTTTATGTAGTCTCTGTACATCTCTAGGATCTCGTTGTGACTCACCACACCTGGGTTTGTGAAGTTCCATATTCCTTTCAAGTTTCTCTTCGCCATCTCAATGGAGATTGGTAAAAGCTCGTCCAACACAGTCATGCTGTTTGGGATGTTCACTACTTTGTTGTACCTGGAGATCTTGGTGATGAAGTTGCGCGGGTTGTTTAGATCTGAGGATATTGGCATCCTTACCCTCAATGTGCATACGTTGTCAAACTCCTTTAGCAGCTCCTCCACCTGTAGACAGATTCATAACCAAAAAATTAGCATAAAAATTTAAAGATAAAGAGTGCTCGATCTTGACAGAGCAAGGAACTAGTTACCATGGCTTTGGTTTTTGAGTAGAAAGAGCCAGTGAAGTTGGGTGTGTCTTCCTCTTTGAAGCCAATTCCTGAACCTTCCGGATGCTTGTCATCATATTCGAATATACAACCAGTAGCGAAATTCATCATCAGGAGTCCGTTCTCTCTGCAGACATCAGCTAGAGTCAATGTGCCAGCTACGTTGGCACGGATAGTCTCGGCCTTGTGAGACTCACACCAGTCAACATTGGGTCTCCCGGTCACACCAGCAGAATTGAAAACATGAGTTGGCTTAACATTCAAAATATCCTGCAAAAGAGATGATCGGTCCTCCAAACGTCCTTTCCCATACTCGTAAGCAATTCCTTGCTTCTCACATAACTTTCCAAGCAGACCACCAATCCATCCAGTCTTTCCATATATCAAGAACTTCAGTGAAGGCTTTTGCGGTGTGCTGCTGCTCCTTGGGCTTGGAACCACCGTACGGGTTTGACTAGGTTTGTCAGAAAAAGAAGCTGCCAAAGAATTCTCTTCGGAGCCATCAAAGTGTCGCCCACCAGGCATCATCAGCATCCTCGGATGAGGAAGCAATGCTCCAGAAACATCACCCCACCACTCCGGGTTCTGTGTGTACCATTCCATAGTTTTCTTCAACCCTTCTTCCCAAGTGGTCTTCTCTGTCCATCCCAACTTTTTGAGCTTCTCATCATCAAGGAAATACCTTTGATCGTTAAAAGGTCTGTTCTCGACAAACTTGATGTTGGCCTCAGGGTCCATGTTGAAGAGCTTGCAGATGTCTCTAGCAACATCATTCACTCTCCTCTCCTTCTTGGTCCCAATATTGTAAACATGGCCAACTTCTCCCTTGTGAAGAATAACTTCAAAAGCCTCAGCAACGTCTTCACAATAAAGATAGCTCCTGACATTTGATCCATCTCCATGAATTGGAAGAACTTTCCCCCTCATGGCCAGCAAAATGAACTTAGGAATCAACTTCTCAGGAAACTGATTTGGTCCATAGACATTATTCCCACGCGTGGTAATAACAGGCAACCCATATGATCTACCATAAGCCATAACAAGCATCTCAGCACCAGCTTTTGTTGCAGAGTAAGGATTGGTTGGGAGCAGCTGCGAAGCCTCATGGTTACCAACAAGAGCATCCTCATCAGTTTCACCATAGACTTCATCAGTACTCACATGAATAAACCTCCTAATCTGACCAGTAACTTTACAAGCCTCAAGAAGTACATGAGTTCCATAGATATTATTCTTGGTAAATTCAAAACTGTTACCAAAAGAATTATCTACATGAGTCTGAGCAGCAAAGTGCATGATCGTATCAATACCTTCAGTGATGAGAAGATGATTCACCAAATCAGCACTGGCAATATCACCTTTGACAAACTTGAAATTAGGAGATTGTTTAGAAGGATTGAGATTCTTGAGATTGGAACAGTAATCAAGTTTGTCAAGCACAACTATTTTGTAATCAGGATAGCTCCGTATGAGTTTATTGGCGACATGAGATGCAATGAAACCAGCAGCTCCGGTGATGAGAATGTTCTTTGGAGTGTATGAAGCCATTAGAAAAAAACGCAAATTTTCCTGCGTTTTGAAATGGATTCACATTATTTAAGAATTTGCATGTAATAGCAAGCTTAGAGAAATTCAAATCAAATATGCACAAACGAGAACGAGATTACAGATTGAATCAGCAGATCTAACGAAATCAAACGTAAACGCGATTAGAAGACAAAAAAAAAAAACTAGTGACTTTGAATTGCAGAACTTAGATCCAGATCAGAGGAGACTAAACACACCTACGAAATCTCGATTCAGTAACAGCAAGGAGAGAGATATGAATCGAATCAAAGAGAAGTAAGTTATAATAAACCAAAAATCAGTGAAGCATTATGATCAATGTAAAATTCGAGATTATCGAAACATTACCTTTGAATTTTCAGATCTTCAACGATCAGCAACTCTAGATTCTAAAGAGAATTTGGGAAGACAACAGAAAAATCCGAGAATTTTGAACGGTGAGAAGCTGACGAAGAAGCGAAAGAAACGGAGATGAATAAATATTCAAGAGTCCTCACGAGAGAGTAAAAATAGAGAGATCTGCAAGACTCCTGGAGAAGGCAGAGTCTCCGGGAAATTCTTTATATATCCCTCGAAGTTACGAAAACACCCTTCGCTTTCTCGCTTATTTACAGAAGCGGTAGGTACACGTACACGACTTGAGGCGCGTCTTGAGATCGCGCGTTTTGTCAAACATTTACTTCGCATGTTAATCACAGATTCTAGGCTAAAATTAGTCTATAGTTTGATTTTTAAAATCTGACAATATTAATAAAAGACTAAATTTGGATATGGAATTATGTAGTCAAGATTTTCAAAGAAAGAAGTTAATTATATACTCTTCGTATACTTTGTTTTTAGCTTCCTTTATAGAAAAAAATAATTATTGATGATTGCAAATCAATTTAATGATGTTAAAAATTGCGTTTGCGTTTCTCGTGGTAGGTACCATGTGTGGGTTTCAAGCTCTGAGCGTATCATGTACTATGTAGGGAGTTTTTGTCCACAGCAATCCAATTTGTAATGATATTTTCCAAAATTTGATATGATTCTTTCATATGGTATATGCAATCGTTTGTTGTAGTTACCCATATGCTTAATCAGATCACCGACACATTGTTGTCACTTTGTGAGTTATGTTTTATTGATTCGATTACCTAAGTTTCTTTCTTTCACAGCCGGCCCGACTATATAATTAGTTGCCTAAAGCAAAAAGGTATATTAATAAACAGTTACAATAAAATTGGACAAAAATTACATATAAGGGACTCAAACTTGCACCTCATAGGAGTAAAAGGTAGACCAAACCAGTGCACTACAACCAGAGTCGTGTCTCCGGTTCCAAGTGTTCAAAGGCGGATTTTTAAAATTTTTAGTATTCGTGATTCCCTTCGTCTCCACCAAATAGTAAATATTATGATTCGATTCAATTCAAAATTTTCTAAATATTCAGAAATTCGAATATTCAAATTTTTTTGTATTATCCGCGAATTATTCGCTTCGATTCGCTTAAAACATAACTTTTTAAAACATACACAATACATAAAAATAATAAAAAAATTAGATATCCAAAATTTTTTTGACATGTTTTAAAATAAGTTCCAAAATTTAAATAATAAGTTCCAAAAACTAAATCTGATTGTCATGCCACCGATCAATAGCATCATATGGTGAAAATAATCAAACTAAAATCTTTCTTTCTCTTCGTCTCTCGCAATGTCAAATTTGCAGACAAAACAAATCCAAATAAAACACTAAACACAAGAACAAAATACAGACATAAGAAGTTATTAGCCAAACCTAAATGAAGAATCAATCTTCAATGACCATAGGCACAAATGTTATGTTTGCCGACTCCATTTCTATAAAAATTAAGAAAATAATACATTACATTTAGATCATAATATAATATGTATATTTATAATTATATATATATATATATATATATATTGTATCGAAGCGGATATTCGGTTATGCTAAAAATGATATTTGCGATTTGGTTTGTTTTCGACAAATAGTATATTTTGTTATTTGTTTTGTTTCAAAAATTTACGAAACGAATCTAACGAATATTTTGTCCAAACCTAAACATAACCACTAAATATTTTACTTATGGGACCATACTTTTTGCTTTAAAATGAAGAGGCTTAAACAAATGCCTTATTTTTAAAATGATAGGCACACCTCTGACTACAATTAGTTTTTATGAAAATGATGCCCCTACAAAGTTAATATATTTTTGATGCTTAAAACACATGTTTAGACTTTAACTCAAGGACCGGATCTCCTATCGTTTAACATTTAATTTAAAAACGCCTTTGTGGAGTTATTAACATGAAGAGGGTTGATTATGGAAAAACGTGGAAACTGTAGAGAAGCGAGTTTTATTCAGGGACCATTTTTGTAAATAACATGTTTAATTGAAAGGCACGTCAGTCATGTTTGGGTTCTCTTCTTCATCGGTTCAATCAGAGACTCGCCGGTAAAGAAAACATGGCGTCCGCGATTTCTCTCTCTTTCTTAAAGGGAACAACGCCTTTGAAATCGAATTCGCCGCTCTACAAGTCCAAACTCACTCCACAACATCTTCGGAGTATGTGTTGTTCAAAAATTTCTCACAAATTGAGTTCCAATTTCGAGCAATCTACTGTTCCTATTTCGTGTAGGCGACGGTTTGACTTAGTTCCTCGTTGCGGCATTTCGTCTAACGATTTGCCTACTGAGAGAAAGAAGAGCTTCGGCGAGTGGGTTGAGGTAGTGGGAGATGCAGTTTCCACGGCGTTTCCGATATGGGTTTCTCTAGGATGCTTGTTGGGGCTACTGAGACCAAGTACCTTCAATTGGGTAACTCCTAATTGGACCACTGCAGGTCTTACGATCACGATGCTTGGAATGGGAATGACGTTGACCCTCGACGATCTTCGTGGCGCATTATCGATGCCCAAGGAGCTCTTTGCTGGCTTTCTGTTGCAGTACTCGGTCAGTAACGCCTCTCATCATTGTCCCTGAGACAATTTGTTTCATCTCCTATGAACGTAATGCTTATTATAGTGTTCGATTTGTCGTGAATTATGCAAATTATAAGAGAATTCGGGAAAGATGAGATCTTGAAGTAACCAATATAGATATCTGATGAATAGTTTTGTTGGGTTTGGTGACATAAACCTGTGGAGTAGTTTGAGTTATTGCTTGAGCTCATGTCTTGGTAGTTCCAGTGCAGTATGCCGATTCTTTGTGTTGACAGAGTAATATAGGAGCAGGAAAGTTTATAGCTTGCTGATGATCATGTTGCAGGTAATGCCACTATCAGGATTTCTAGTGAGTAAACTCTTAAATTTGCCATCACATTACGCAGCCGGTCTCATATTGGTTGGTTGCTGTCCAGGCGGTAAAAATACATTATTTACTTAATTGAATTTTACTAACATTAATGTGGTGCTTTGATACTTTTTCAATTATTATTTGAAGGTACGGCAAGTAATATTGTCACGTACATTGCACGGTTTGTAATCCAAACAAAAAGAAACGATTTTGAGTTCCATATGTTTCTTACCAAATAACTGAATGACCTGAATTTCTTTTTTTCTCATTGTACAGTGGGAATGTTGCGTTATCAGTGTTGATGACAGCAGCTAGCACTGTTTCAGCTGTGGTTAGTGACTTACTGTCATCGGTTTTTTCCATTCTTCTTGTAGATTAAGGCACTATTTAATCCACTCAGTTGTTTAGATTATGACACCGCTTCTTACGGCAAAGCTTGCCAAACAATATATCACAGTTGATGCTCTTGGATTACTAATGTCAACATTACAGGTTTGGTTGGTTCAATCAGTTTCTTGTTCGAATTAGAACGAGCAAGTTTCTGTTCAATGCGTTAACCCTTCTTGGCTCTTGTGTGTGGTCCCAGGTGGTTCTTCTCCCAGTGTTGGTTGGTGCATTTCTGAACCAGTACTTTGAAAAGCTGGTGAAATTTGTTTCTCCTGTGATGCCTCCAATTGCGGTTGGAACCGTCGCAATTCTGTGTGGGTATGCTATCGGTCAGAACGCACCTGCAATACTCATGTCTGGGAAACAAGTAGTCCTTGCTTCAAGCCTTCTTCACATCTCTGGATTTCTCTTCGGGTATCTGTTTTCAAGGTTTCTCGGAATTGATGTGCCATCATCCAGAACTATCTCTATTGAAGTTGGCATGCAGGTAAGTAACAGTTTCTCAAATGAAACAAACAGAGCTTTTTATAATTCAAAGTCAACTGAATCTTTTTTTCTGTTTTATTTTGATGAAGAACTCGGTGCTTGGACTTGTTCTTGCGACACAGCATTTTGGGAATCCGCTTACTGCAGTACCGTGCGCTGTTTCTAGCGTCTGTCACTCAATCCTCGGGAGCGTATTGGCTGGAATTTGGAGACGCAGTGCCCCAAAACAGCTTGAAGACTGAAAAGAAAGGAAAAGAAAGTTGGGATATCATGGAGTCTTTCACTGTTACTCAAATCGGACAGCTTTCAGGACCATATTTAGTTAAGTTTGTTGAACAAATGAACAAAAAGTCTTATGTTTTGTGGAGCTTTCGAAGCTTAGTTAGGACTGTTTTTTCTCTGGTTTGGTAATACAGACCCGGTTATGTTTACGGTATGGTGAAATTATCTTCGAATGTTTTGTTTCGCCAGTTTGAGATTTCTTCAAAGAACTCTTGATTTCGAAACGTTAATCATTTTGTTGTAAGTTGTAGTGAATCTAGCGATGAGGCTGTTATGTAATTTCGAATATTTGTGAGGGTAGTTTGGGATTTAGAACTGGGAACAGCTACTCTTGGTTGCAGAGGATAAAAGACGTTAAAGTCGTCTTCTCCTAATCGATTTCTTATTTGGTTCTTGCGGAAAATTGGTAGTTGAGTTGATAAAATTTTCCTAGATTTGTTCTTTAGTTACTTTTTGTCTATGGAGGGTGAAGGAGAAAGACAAGGCAGAGGTTCAAGATTTCTTCAATCTCCCCATGGACGAGAAGCAAAAGTTATGGCAGAGAAGTGGTGAATTTGAAGGATTCGGACAAGTCAATGTTGTGTCCGAGGATCAGAAACTCGATTGGGGAGACATGTTCATCCTCACCACTCAACCAATTCGATCACGCAAATCTCGCTTGTTCTCCAAATTGCCTTCTTCTTTCAGGTAGAAACTGCTGAGTGTTGTTGCTGTGTGATTACTAATTAATCTCTCACGAGTCACACACAACTTTAAACTGCAAATCCCGTTTCTGTTTTCCAGAGAAACTATAGAGACTTACTCCTCTGAAGTAAAGAGCATTGCTAAGATCCTCTTTGCGAAAATGGTGAGTGTTCTTGAGATCAAACGCGAAGAAATGGAAGATTTGTTCGAAGATGTTTGGCAGTCTATAAAGATTAATTACTACCCGCCATGTCCAGAGCCAGAGCAAGTTATAGGTTTGACTCCACATTCAGACGCTGCAGGTCTCACAATACTATTACAGGTGAATCAAGTGGAAGGACTCCAGAGCAAGAAAGATGGCAAGTGGGTTGTTGTAAAACCTTCTCGAAATGCTTTAGTTGTTAATTGGGGAAATCTTAGAGGTAAGAGATAGCTATGATTCCCATTGTTATGAAGATGTTTTTGCTTCTGATGTGAGTGTTTTTGTTATTGTAAAGATCATAACAAACGGGAGGTATCGAAGCATCGAGCATAGAGCGGTGGTGAATTCAGAGAAAGAGAGGTTATCGGTTGCGATGTTTCATAGTCCGGTAAAGGAGACAGTGATTGGTCCGGCGAAAAGCCTTGTAGAAAAGCAGAAGCCAAGTTTATTCAAAAGTATGGGCACACAAGAGTTCTTTGATGCCTTCTTTGCTCAAAAACTTAATGGCAAATCTCACTTTGATCAAATGACTATTTAAGGAAAAGACCTTCATAACATGTTTCCATTAATAGATCTCTATATTACTCCTAAGTTCGTAATAATATTAGATAAAATCTTGTTGTTGTTGTCATTAAAGTCATAATAAAAACATACGCTCTAATTAAGGCTATTAAGCATACGAAGAACTTAAAGTAGATTGATAACATAAAACTTTATCTGAAGAAAAGTAAGAAGAAAAGGGGATTTAATTGGCTGACCATTGTGTTTTTTCGGTGGACGCGAAGCAGCAGATTATAGCTATCTTCTCTCCCCACAACACACAACCAGTAAACCACCGGAAGACGATACCAACCGTTATTATTAACAGCCGTCGAAAAAGCACACAAGTCACGACGCAAGACAAGACAAGTCCAAGGATCAAGCTTTCGAGGATTTTCATTTCTCTTTTAGGTATTGATCGGTCTGTATTGGACGAGAAGCAAAAGGGTTTTTTTTTGAGGGGTTCGTTTACAAGTCGAGCTTTTTGAGGGTGGAGTAGTGGCGGGTGTTTCTGCAATTGAGACGGAGAAACACTCTTTGTTGGAAGATTTTAATGTCAATGTTGAAGTAGAAGATGAAGAATACGAAACTTTCTCCCTTTGTTTCTGGGTTTATCTCTTAAATTGCACCACATTCCCGTCTACCATCATTAGACAGGTGAATTGAAGCAAATCTTCTTTTTTATTTTCATTTTTCTCTCGGTGTTTCGCTGAAATGTTTCTCCTTGATTCATTGGAATCGGTTCATTCGTCTGTTAGCTCTGTAATATGTTTGATTTTCTCTGTCATGTCGACTGAATTTACAAACTTTTTGACCTCGATGTGGTCTTCTTCGTTGGTATCAGAGGCAAATAAGTGAAATTTGAGTTGGTTTTTATTTTAGGGATTCGAGTTAAAATTTCGAATCACAATTCTCTGTTTTATTGTTTATATAGAGAGATTTAGACGCCTATGGAGGAATTTATATTTGGAAATAGGATTGATTTACTTTGTTTTTCATCTCAGATTCGAATTAGATGTTTTGTATTTAGGGTCTTCTGGAGAGTTTTTAATCTCTTTTGTATAATACAGTTCCATGATCAAGTGGTTTGTCTTTGACAGGTTCACTCAGACATGAGTGTTAGTGCACCTTTCCTTGTCCTAGATGAAAACAAGAAGATGATGCTTTTTCCATTGACTCTCCTTCACAAGGAAGCTCCTGATCCTGTGTACACTTCTTCCTGGACACAAGTTCCTAGTGTATCTACAAAATCCGAGTTTCCTCTCGAAAAATGGGTTCATGTGGGTTGCAAGGTAAGGTCCTTCTGAAGCATTTCGATTTTCTTAGGAAATGCAAGATCCTATATATACTTTTCCTTTTTGAGGTCCCTGATTCTGCTGCTTTTTATAGGTTCTAGAAATTACATGAGGCTTTTTGTTAGTGGAGAGATAGTAGGAGAACAGTTCTTGACTTCGTTGCTGACAAAGACCACCAATCCCGAGTGTTCTCGAAAGATATCACGGTTTAGTGTTGGCGAGGATGGTTATAGCGTTCAAGGTTTCATCCACTGTGCAGAAGTCTTGCCTGCTAGAGATCATGTGGAGCATCACTATACGATGGTCTCTGCTTAACTCTTGCCCTGCTCTTCCTTTAGAACACTCTTGTTCTGTGTTGTGTTTATTATTTCCACTATTCTAAACTTTTCTTTTCGATTTTTTCCAGGACCCACCTCTATGGTTATCAGTCGATAAATCATCCCCATTGGGGATTGAATTAGATGATGATGGTGTTTGGAAGGTGAGACTTTCTAAAGCTCATTATAAATTCATTGGGATCGAGTTACATTTTCGCCTCACTTAGTTCTGTTCTTGCTCCTATAGGCATCTATCAGGGATATTTTTTGCTTGGATGTTGCTTTATCCAATGCCATTGGCCAGAATGTCCACAAGGATGTGGAGGTTCATTTCTCTTACAATTTCTCATCACTTTTGCCACTAAGTTGTCTACTTTTTTAGCTTGGAAATTCATTGGTATTACATGGTTGGGGTTTAAAATGCAAGGTTGTTGCATCACTACTGTATGCTGATACACTTGTGGAGGCCAATATGAGTGAATCTGAGGCTGAGGCTCCTCTTTTGATAAGATATGAAGGAGTTGAATTCTCAGCTGATGATAGACTGATTTAAGTTATTAAACGGACGCTAGACCTGTAAGCTCAAGATATCTCAGGTAAAACTAACAGTTAACTGGTTTTTTAAACCTTTGTATTGCTTCTCTGTGACTTGTGTGGGAGACTGACCTTTTAGGCTACAAATGTTTGGCGTTTTCTGAAATCACTAAAGAATTGTTGTTGTTAAATAATTTGTTCCAGCTTTCCTCCAAGAGTGATAACAGATTGTTCTGCATTAAATTTGAAATACCAAATGCTAAATACTATCCTTTCCTTCAAGCTGTTTCCAGTCCAATCTGTTGCATTTCAATTAGTCCTGATGTTGGGCCGCTGTCTGTTACTCCTGAAAGGTTGACTAACATTGACCATCCATCAAGTACCAAATCACTGGACCTTCTACATAACCCTTTCTCAGTTAAACGAATCAGATTGGGCAAAGAAAGTGTTTCTGGGAGTGAGGAATCATATCAACAATGCAACTCTGATCCCCAAACCTCAAGACAGGTATATACTGAATCTCTCTTTTCATAATGCTTTTGGTTGCATATCTTATAGTATAAACTTTTACCATTTCTGCATTGTTTGCTATGACAAGTTTGAGAATGGAAATGGCAAGAGATTGCATGAAGAAGATAACCCCTCAACCGATTCAGAAAACTCGGAAACGAGATTTACAATCTCAGATTCTACCATCTTTAGATACTGCCTTGGAAACTTAACAGAGAAATCACTACTTCTAAAGGAAATCACAAACAACTCATCAGACGACGAAGTTTTGGAATTTGCAAATCAGGTTTCTCTGTACTCTGGATGTTCCCACCATTGGTAATTTACCAGAGAAGAAACCAAGAAAGAATATTTGTTGTGATATTGTGAAATGAAGTTTTTTATTTTTGAAATTTCAGCTATCAAATCAACATGGCAAGAAAACTAATGGAAGAAGGAACAGATGCATGGATATTGATATCTCGTAACAATCAACATGTTCATTGGGATAATGTGGTTCATGAGATTGAAGAACATTTCATGAGGATTTCAAAATGTAGCAGTAGATCTCTCACCCACCAGGATTTTGAGCTTCTAAGGAGAATATCAGGATGCTACAAATACATAACTCAAGAGAATTTTGAGAAATTGTGGTGTTGGCTGTTCCCTGTTGCTTACTCAATATCCCGGGGGTTGATAAACGGAATGTGGCGTTCTTCATCGCCTAAATGGGTGGAAGGATTCATCACTAGGGAAGAAGCTGAACATTCGCTTCAAGGCCAAGAACCAGGAACCTTCATACTCCGGTTCCCTATTTTAAGAAGCTGGCCTCATCCTGATGCTGGTAGTTTGGTTGTGACTTATGTCGGTCATGATTTCGCTCTTCATCATAAGCAACTCAAGCTCGATAACATCTGCGAGTATATTTCCTCTCTTTTATCTTCCTTCCTAAACAAATCTTCTTGTTCGATTGGATCTCTGATTCAGTTTATTTGTTTTCTGCAGAAGTAGTAAAAGGTACATGGATGTGAAACCGCTTCAAGATATGCTGTTGGCAGAACCTGAGCTTTCTCGGTTAGGAAGGCGAGAAAGAGAGAGAGGTTCTTCGTTGTCTTAGACCAAAAGATAAAATGAATTTATGGATCAAAGGAACGTTCTTTTCTTTTTGATTTTAGTTTATGCAGGATCATAAGAAGCCATTGATTGCTATATGAAGGTTTATGGACTTTTCCAATATACAATGCTAAAATCTCTCTTACAGTTAGTAAAATTTGTAAAAGCTCATATGGCTAAAGTAATGTTAAAGTTACAATTTGCAAGCATTTTGAATTATTACTCATCCTTCTTTTAGATGTTGGGTACAAAATTGTAATATCTTATAGGAAATTCGAATTATAACTGATCTTCTTATAGATAGATGTTGAGCACAAGTCAACGACAAAAACTATGTAATAGCTGGTAACTGGTAAGGTACCCCACTTACACGAGTTCTTTGGTCACATTCTTCATAAAATGTGTTACATGTCATTTAATAATTTCAACAAAAGCGGATGAATTTTTAATGTATAAACTCAGTTTTCATTTCATACGTAATAAATATATAAGAATGATTTCGTCTGTGGTGTGTCCAATCGTTGGTGATGATTAAGAAAGTAGTAAACCTACTTTTCCCACATTAATAGTTTTGATGATAAGCTACATATGTGATCAAGTTGTTACGGACGCAGAGCTTGAGTGTAATATGCGAGTGCCCAGAGAGTGAACATGTTCCTATAGGTTGGATAATGTAGCATCACATTCATCTTGAACACTCCTCTCATTTCCTGCAAATTCACATATAAAACAAAATTAAAAAAATTGCTATAGTTTCAATTCAATGTAGTCAGAGTTCTATTAAAAATGCTTTGGATTATAATTACCTCTTGCGGGAAATCTCCGTTATCCATTTGCGAATTGATCAACACTTTGGCAGCACGATGAACTGGTAAAGGATCTCTCTCTATCTGACCACCCATAATTAGACTCATTAGGGCTTGTCCTGTATTCACCACATTACTCTTGTTTCCTTCTAAAGGAGTATACTTCTTGTTGGGACAAGATAGATAACTCTCTCCCCAACCGCCTTCAATGTTTTGTGTCTCGAGAAGGAACCGAATCGCTCTACGAATTGACTCACAGTTACGGTAAGTCTTACCTGCAGCCACTAGAGCTCTTACCGCAAAAAAGGGTTCCATACATGAAACAGACTCCCCAATTTCCATACCAAGAACCATCCACCATTTGTA
This sequence comes from Cardamine chenopodiifolia, assembly GCA_963922655.1. Taxonomy (NCBI): domain Eukaryota; kingdom Viridiplantae; phylum Streptophyta; class Magnoliopsida; order Brassicales; family Brassicaceae; genus Cardamine; species Cardamine chenopodiifolia. The sequence goes on along the minus strand of OZ000476.1, from coordinate 16,621,684 downwards.
AGTCCTCTATGTATTTTACTCCCTTTGTTATAAACGTATCAACTTCTTCTGCTCTGTGCCCTGGAAACTGTTTCTTGAACCTTGTCAATGCTATAATCGCTGACCCCGTGCATTCTACATACCTGATGATCAATCCGATAGCTTAAGTAAGCCCCAGCATAATATTATATATTCAACAAAAAAATGAAAGAAAGAAACAAGTACTCATGCTCAATGGTTGTGTTTTCCATAAACTCCACTGGACTGAGCCACTGCATTGAGATGAGGTATTATTACTCTCTTATTTCATTTATATCCAAATGGAACAAGAAATATTAAATGAGAACAACTGAAATTGTAATGTAAGTATTACCTCTAGCCAGGTTTTTCCAAGGGCTGGCTCCCACGCTGAAATCCCTCCATTCTTGCTCTGTTTTTATTTTTATAGTTTATGAACCAACATTTAAGAGAATTTGTTACAAAAAAAATTTCAAGAGAAATTAATATTTGACTTACCTGCAAACTGAGAAGAAAATTAACAGCGTTATAGAGTCTCTCTACATCCATTTTCTCACCAATGATCTCAGACGGCATGCTTTCAAAGATTAGGCAGCACTGGATGATGATACGATTAATTAGTATATGTACGTCAACATGGAATCGTAAAGTTTCGTTGTTAAGAATATTTCAATTAACAAACTCTGCACGTACTTCTAAACTCTCAGCAGTACAGTCAGAAACAGGCCATCCTTGATCTTGGTCTGAAAAAGTCCATCCACCTTTTGTAATGTGCCGGAACATTTTCAAATGGTCACCAGGAGGATTCTGTGTAATCTGAGATTTCTCCAAGAAATTGTATCCCTTCACCAACGTTTCTTTAATGATCTCATCATCAACATCACCAGCAGCACCTAACATGACTTGGAGCGATAGGGCCGTATCCCACAACTGGCTACCAAAAGACTACACAAGTAATATATAATCAATTTTTAATGTAGCTAAGAGTTTAAGAAACATAAGAAAGATACATTAACCCAAATTAACAAGTTTTAACCTGGATTTTTAGACCATCCTCTCCAATCCATATAAAATCTGCGACTCTAGCGAGATGCTTTTTAGAATAATCACTCTCTGGGTCTTCTATCCAACAAGCAAGCATATGAAACGGCTTAACAAAAAAAATAATACATTATCAAAACAAAAACAAGAAAAAAGAAAATATTAAATTTTTCACATCAACAGTATCTACATATCAAGGCAAAATTACTTAGTTTTAGAATGGAAATATATAAATACCTTTTGTACACATCCACCAGTAATGTATCTGGTGACTTCGTCATGGTAGTGAATGAGTTCCATTGTTTTCCGGAGAGCTCTTTGTCTTATGAGCTTGTTGAAAGGCCACCGATTTAAGACATTCTCTGAGAACATATGAACACTTTTCCAAAACAAGTCTTGTACATATGATTGTGGATAGTATAGATCTTCCTGTAGCATCATCATCAATTATCATCATCATTATGTCATATATTAACTATACTCATTATGTTTACATGTTATAATAATGTGTTTAACTTCAAATAAATTCACAAACTTTGGTGTTTTAATTAAAGTGTATTTGTAAATTGCAAATTCCGTTTGTATTTGATGATCATGTTTATAATTTTTACAATTGATGCAAATAATGATAAATAATATGTCTACATACAATGACGCACACGTTTACATCTGCGTTAGAAGCATTCATCTGCGTAAAATACCTTTGCGCATAGTTGGCGAGCTTGGCTCCAATCGATTTTGTTGTAAGGCTGAGGATAAAGCTCTTCTCGGAGCTGTGAAATCAGAGGTGTTAGGCTAGCGACAAATTTCTTGCCATACAAGTATGACACGGCCATGAAAATGTCCCGGAAATAAATCCAGAGAGTGCCTGCAGTTATGAAATATTACTTCAGGGAAATTATTGGACCGACTCGATCGCTACTAACTCAAGAATATGTCAAGACATCATAGAAATTCATGTGGAAACCTCCATTTAAGGGAGAAGAAGAAGGGAGCATCCAAAACTCAGGTGGTATTGGTTTGCAACCAGACCAATCGTACACTCCAAGAACCTGTGTACGTGAAAAAATGAACTAATTGATGAAGATTTACTAATAAGAAATCTAGAATTTGAAGGAATATTAAAAATGATACAAAAATTTTAGTAATCATGGACTTCTAATCCAAAATCAATTAACAATGTGTGGAGAGATCCATGTTCATTATATACTATGTTAAATACATATGACTTCATTTTTTTTATGTCTGACATAATTCTAAAATATTATATACATACCGAAAGCCAAATCTTTCCGATCAAAGGCGTATAGGTGGCACCACCGTGGTCGAGGATCCACTTTCGAGCCCTTGCACAAACACTTTCTTGACCATCATGGTCAGGCTCTATCCCGAAAATTCTTAGACAGATGTAGTTGATGACCGTACAGAACATAACACTCTGGCTTTCCACATGTATTCCCCACCCACCATCATCGTTCTACAAATGAAGTATCATACGAACGTATACGATTTACATATTACTCCTCCATGTATGTATATATATGTATACATATAATACGTGTTTACATGTACCTGATGGTTGTACATGTAACGCAGCAGCTCTTTGCGATGCTCCAATGAGAAGACTTTATCCAAATGCCCAGTGATGTACAAGCTTATGACCTGTGAATTGTTTTCATCGTTAAATATACTACATATTACGTTTGTTTTAAAGAGCTTGTTACTAGCTATATTGATAAATATCCAAACAGAGTATGTGTAGCTCACAAAGGGAGCTTCGAAAAACAAGGAACCGGAATTTTCAGCAGGCCAGTGTCCATCATCGGCTTGCAAGGCCCCAAAATAGTGTATCCCTCTTCTAAGTGTCGTCTTGGCATCTTCATACGTTATCTTCTGTGCATCCTCTATTATCACTCGTGGAATCTTCTGCTCAAACTTCTTCTCCCTTAGAAACTGTACGTAATTATATTGCCAAGAAAAAAGAAAAAAAACAGGTTAGTTCTATTGGTTAGAGCATACATGTTTATATATAGTCTAACCGTATATGGTTTTGAGTGTGGTGTTGTGCACGGAAATAGATGATTTAAGCCTTTACATACATAGTTTCTTAAACACGATGGTAGAGAGAATCGAACCTAACGCGTCTAAAACCTTTTTTTGTTGGGTTTTAACTCAGGGTGTGCCTCTAAACTCGGATGTACTAAATACCCAAAAATAAAAATAAAAACAGTAATGTAAAAGTCTTCACCTGCATGCGCCAAAGTAGATCAGCACTAGGCTTGAAACTAGACGGATTGCCTGAGAAATTCTGTCGAACCTTATTGACCTCAGCGAGTTCCTCAGGAGAGGCTGAGTTTGCATCAAACTCCCAAATCTGCCTACCGGCATAGTTGTTGGTTGTGAACAAGTGAGTCTTGTCTCCAGTTTCAGCTGCAATTCTCAGCCTCCACATTCTCTATCAGTCCTCCTCTAGTTCTATCTTATCACTAAGACAAAATATTTAGTATATATTTTGTGAAATGTCAGGGCTAATCCTCCCATTAAGAAAAGAAGCAAACAACTATTTATATATATAGTTCAACACATGCCAGGGATCGTGCATGCTTATAGGGTAGGTACACGACTTGAGGCGCGTCTTGAGATTGCATGTTACTTCGCATGTTAATCACTGGTTCTAGGCTAAAACTAGTCTATAGTTTGATTTTTAAAATCTGACAATATTAATAAAAGACTAAATTTGGATATGGAATTATGCTGTCAAGATTTTCAAAAAAAGAAGTTAAGTTATACTCTTCGTATACTTTGTTTTTAGCTTCCTTTATAGAAAATAATAATTATTGATGATTGTAAATCAATGTAATGATGTTAAAAATTGTGTTTGCGTTTCTCGTGGTAGGTACCATGTGTGGGTTTCAAGCTCTGAGCCTATCATGTACTATGTAGGGAGTTTTTGTCCACAGCAATCCAATTTGTAATGATATTTTCCAAAATTTGATATGCTTCTTTCATATGGTATATGTAATCAGCTGCCCATATGCTTAATCAGATCACCAACACATTGTTGTCACTTGTGAGTGAATCAGTAAAATATGTTTTATTGATTCCATTACCTAAGTTTCTTTCTTTCACGGCCGGCCCGACTATATTAGTTGCCTAAAGCTAAAAGGTATATTAATAAACAGTTACAATGAAATTTGACAAAAAATACATATAAGAGACTCAAACTTGCACCTCATAGGACTAAAAGGTAGACCAAACCAGTGCACTACAACCAGAGTCGTGCCTCCGTTCCAAGAGTTCAAAAGCGCATTTTTAAAATAATTGTTTTTATAAAATTATACAATTTAAAATACAATAATATATATAATTGTTTTGAAAGATTTTAATTTTGTAACGTAAGCAAATTTAAAACTAAAATATTCTTTAATTTTTCAAATTTTCTTATTTTTATTTATATTATGTAGCTATATATTAATATATTTATATATATTATGCATTTAATGTAAAAGCAAAATTATACCAATGATACGATATGAATTAAAATAAAAAATGAATTCATAAATGAAAATATCAATGTTCAGCCATGAAACTCTAAATATTGAGATATAAACCAACATAAGTAGCTCTGGACACGAAACGGATATTCAAAAATTTTCAGTATTCGTGATTCGTTTTGTCTCAACCAAATACTTAATATTATGATTCGCTTCGATTCAAAATTTTATGAATATTCAAAATTTTTTGTATTATCCACGAATTATTCGTTTCGATTCACTTAAAACATATTTTTTAAAAACATACACAATACATAAAAATAACAAAAAATTAGATACCCAAATTTTTTTAACATGCTTTTTAAAATAAGTTCCAAAAACTAAACTCGATTGTCATGACACCAATCAATAGCATCATACCGTGAAAAATGATCAAACTAAAATCTTTATTTTTCTTCGTCTCTCGCAATGTTAAATCTGCAAACAAAACAATAGTTTCTTTTTCTATTGATTCTTTTTGGATCGAGATGTATGGATCTATGTGTCTATATAGATCTATCCAAATAAAAATAAAATAAAACACTAAACACAAAAACAAAATACAAACATAAAAAGTTATTAGCCAAACATAAATGAAGAATCAATCTTCAATGACCATAGGAATATATGTTATGTTTGCCAACTCAATTTCTATAAAAATTAAGAAAAAATACATTACATTCAGATCATAGTATAATATGTATATCTATAATTATATATTATAATATATATATATATATATATTGAATCGAAGCATATATTCGGTTATGCCAAAAATGATATTTGCGATTTGGTTTGTTTTCGACAAATAATCTATTTTGCTATTTACTTTGCTTCGAAATTTTACACATATTCGGTTTTTTATGATTCAAATCAAAGCGAATATCAAATCAAATCAGATATAACAAATATTTTGCCCAAATCTAAACATAACTACTAATTTTTTTTACTAATGCAACCCTATTTTTTGCTCTAAAATGAGAAAGGTTAAACAAATGCCTTATTTTTAAAAGGGTTAGCACGCCTCTGACTACAATTAGTTTTTATGAAAATGATGCCCCTACAAAGTTAATATATTTTTGATGCTTAAAACACATATTTAGACTTTAATTCAGGACCGGATTTCCTATCGTTTAACATTTAATTTAAAAACGCCTTTGTGGAGTTATTAACATGAAGAGGGTTGATTATGGAAAAACGTGGAAACTGTAGAGAAGCGAGTTTTATTCAGGGACCATTTTTGTAAATAACATGTTTAATTAAAAATTGAAAGGCTAAGTTCTTGGATTGGGTGTTTATTTTAATCTATAAAATATTCACGGAATTATTTACGCTAAGTTTTTTTTAGCTAAGTTTGTTTAGAAAATAAAGGACTGCTATAATAAAAGATTTAAAAAGTCACTAAAAACGCAACTTGACTAGTTAGAGTAAATGGTGGTGGTTGTAACTTGTAACCACTTAAGCAGCTGCAAATTTCAATAGTTGTCATTATATACGTAGTCAACTATTGAAACCACCTACGCGTAGCTACCTCAATATACCGCAATTAATATATGTAGTCATAACGTAGTTGTCATTATGTAACTTGACAACTATATATTTACTGAGATAACTTCATAATGTTGACTATGGAAATTTGCAGCTGCTTTGGTGGTTATAAGTTACAACCACCATCATTTACTCTGAAACTCCTCAAGTTACGATTTTAGTGACTCGCCGAAAAACCTGAACTGAAAACATGGGTTCCGATAGTCTTCGGGTAAGTCTAAATAATAGAATGGATCCTTTATAATTTTTGTTTGGGTATTGGATAATATACGATCTAAACCAATACTAAATCATAATAAAACAAACATTTAGATAATCTAATATCTATATATGTTGAGACTTAACTTTCTGTTTAATCGATTCGCCTTCTTAAAAAAAAAAAATAAGAGTGTTAATCGGATAATTTTGAGTAATTTAGGATAAATTATGCCTGGAATTTACGTCCGGAATATATTTGATATTTGAACAAATCTTTTATGAGTTTAACATACCTAGCGAACGGAAGTTGATGATTAGGGTGTTTAGTGAACTTATTGAAATTTTTTATTAATGCTTATTAGTTATTTGATTACTAACAAAAGTTATTGATGATTAGATAATTAGTGAAGTTATTAGTACCACAGAAATGAATTAGTTATGAATTCTATGTTCTATGATGGTGTTTAGTTCATCCTCTTACGTCATTGTTTGATTGTTGGCTTATTTTTATGATATTATAACTCATGGTCTTATGTTTTCCTTTTCGAATTTCATTTTTTTCATTTCTCATTTATAAAAATTCAAAACTATTTTGTTTACATTAATTTAAATCTCGCATGTTTATAATCTTTAGTCATTTTGGATTCAATTCTAAAGTGTTATGCGCCATAAATTTAATTGATAGACCTAAAACTTTTTATCATCTCATAGTTTACATACATTATCCGGTAATAATCCTCCACGAAGCTGTTGTTGTTGTGACTCGTCTCTTCCAGGAAATACCAGGTTTAGGGGTTGAGTACCTGAGAACATTCTACTGCAAGCAACAGTGTTTCGTGGAGATGGGAAGAGGTTGTTGAAGATGGAGTGGCAGCCATCAGAATAGTCAATGGTGCTCAAGGAATCTCGGGTTGATTTCTGTAGTGACGGAAGCTTCGTCTGAGCTTGTGAAGAACGAAGACTACTCGCAACTAGAAGCTGCTTCTGATCTTGGATTGGAGTTACTAATCGGTTTCATTTCGCGTCTTGGTTGGTAATGCCTTTTTTGGAATTTTACATTATGGTCTCGAGGATTCGACCTGCAAAAAGAAAACAGTTTCAACAATGGTGAAAATTTTGTTTATGAAGTCAAGAATTGGAAGTTGGTGGAAGAAGAAACAGATTTGTTTGAACCTCATGTGGAATAACATATAAGCTCCTTCTGACATCACTTGGCTCATAGGAACTCGACAAATCTGTGAATAGAAAAGTTAAGCATTAAACAAAGTTTTCATAAACCTCGAGAGAAGAAAGAAAAAGTCACACCTTGGAGTCGTCAATCCGATACCAGTTTCCGCGCAAATCTTTGACATAGGAAATGTAATGCCCTGAGAAAGATGCATCGAGTGTATCCAAGTGAACCACAACTGCGTAAAGCATATAGAGCGGAGGAGCGTCTCCTGTTCTAGTCATGAACGGATCCATATCCAACATTTCTGGGAATGTTATACACTTATTTATTTTCCCGCATCTTCCTTCCTGCACTCCCAAAACACAGTATCTCTCACAAGATGTTAAACCAGCAAACTGGAAAAGAAGACAAAAAAAAGAATAAGATTGACTCAACTGAACTACCTGGGATCTCTTGAGAACAATTGTGAGAATGTTTGGTGCCTCATGTACGCTCAATTGTTTCCTCGCTCGAACATAAACCAGAACATCTTGTATACGCATCAAAACCGTATACACAGTTACGATTTGAGATTATATAACCAAAAGAGAAGGGAAAATGAGTGGCCTTTGGGATACAAAGTATCTAAACCTGCTGCATCTGTACAAATCTTCTGGTGTAGTAAATTGAGTCAAGGCATCTACCCAACACTATATTTCTAAAGTGAGATCCATTATATTCTCATACCTTTCTGATTCGTGATCGCACCTTAAGCATTTCACCTGAGATTAGAAAAGTAACAGCTGAGAACTTGTAAAGTATAACAATGATATTGAAAAAAATAACTAAAAGGATTCCAAAAGTAGGGAACTTTGAGCGGAGACGTCCACCAAATATATGCTGAACTAAAGTAGTTTCCTGCAATCTCGGGTCTACTTTACTCTCACCCCCAAGTCTCTCCAAACATATGGATTGCATAGAAGCAACCAAAATCCTACATCCAAGTCATTTTTTCTAATCAGGAGCCAAAGAATATGGTGATTCATACCAAGCATCCAATAATTAGAAAAACCTCATAAACAGCTTCTTGACTACCATCACCAATCTGAAAATTAATGCCTCGCATGTGCCACAGAATTCTGCTAGTAGAAAGCGGGCCACCATTTTCACACATAAGGCACCAGTCTTTTCCATGGCCTGCTGCAGATAAGATCATCATGAATATTAGTCAGAAGATAGCTTAAACCAAGTCTGCAGATCAATCTTATGCTACGGGATTAAGTAAGTTCAAGAAGCATTACATGATCTTGAATGAGACCGCTGAAGCAAATAGACAACAAGTGGATTCGTACATGTTAGACAGCGTTTGCATAGCAACTGGAGAAGAAAGATGGTAGTAAGTTGAAAAAAAACATAGATACAACATTTGGATTTTCATCTCATAACCTGAAAACTGAATCTTCCTAGTTAGAAAACAATCCTTGATTTCGCATTTGAACATATAGTGAAAAGAAGAAAATGATCCCACTACCTGTTTCCACAATTTACAAGCCCCCTAGGTGATAAGTCAAACACTTCGCTTTGAAATAATCTAACAAACTCCTCATATGGGAATAGCATTTGAAATAAATCAGAGACAAACCGAAGTTATAACCCGCCAAAGTAACGGAAAGAGAAAAAATATCAGCAGAGGACAGACTTTTAGCTTCTTGCGACGATCATCATGTTGTTCGAAAGTATTAAGCTTTGTAGACTTTCTTAAACCAATCATCTTCATAATACCCATGGTTGAGACGCCACTGCTTTCTCCAGAAACAGTCTCTGCATCATAAACAAAATATGAGAAACACATGCAATAAGAACTCATATGTCAAGGCTTCTCAGAGAGCACTAACTTGATACTTCAGTTACTTGTCCTCTCCGGCTTGACTCTGTGAATTGATGTTTCCCAGATTTGTTGACACCTGAGAGTTATTTATCTTTTTTCCAGGTTCAAGAAGTCAGGGTATTAACCTCGTAAGATGGATAACACTGCAAAATAAAAACTATATTTATATTTTATATTTTATACTAATTTGTATACTTTAAAATTAATATCTCAGAAAATAAAGAATAGAAAAAAACAAATACTTTTCTCACAAATTTTTTAGATGAGTCGAAATAAAACTACATTTATTATCTCTTCCGAGATTTTCAAATCTGTATGAATTAAGTCGTTTTTTTCTTCTTTTTTTTTGGTATATTGGGTTTAGCTCTTTTTAAGAGGTACCAAACGTTGTCAATTAAAAATTAAGAAAATCCTTAAATAATGTACATTAAAATATATGTTAATCAACCAATTGTTAATTAGTTTTAAATTAGAAGTCTTTAAATTTTAACTCTATTCCTTTTTATAAACTTTGATAGGCCAGCTTGCACTACGAAGAAATCTAATTTGTTTTCTACAGCAAAAACAGTTTAGTTTTTACACTGTGATTCACTGTTTGTGTATTATTTGACACGGGCAGATAGTTAAATTGCGGCTGTGTTGTAATCGAATGAACTTTTATAAGTTTTTTTAAAGGTGACTTTGTTTTGTAATAATCATATCATAGTGGCTATAAAGTTTGTTATGGGTAAAAAAAATTTGTTATGGGTAAATAATTTGTGCATAAAAAGAAATAACAGTATAACAAAATTTCTAGTATTACTTTTATTATTTTAATGTAGTGACCAATGAAAAAATATATTTTATATTAATAAGGAATAAAAGAGATAAATTCACTATTTTCTTAAATAGTATGCACAATTTTTAAACTACAAATAAATTGAAACTAAGAGAGCATAATTTATATTTTAACCATTAGATTCTTTTTTTGTTAAAAAGTTTTTGTCTGACCCAGAATCCAAAAACGCCCTCGTCAAAGCCTGCGCAGACTTCGGCTTCTTCAAGGTGATCAACCATGGCGTTTCCTCAGAGCTAATCTCTGTTTTAGAGCACGAGGCCGTCGAGTTCTATTCCTTGCCTAAGTCAGAGAAAACCCAAGTCGCAGATTATCCTTTTGGATACGGGAACAAGAAGATTGGTCGGAATGGTGACGTGGGTTGGGTCGAGTACTTCTTGATGAATGCTAATATTGATTACGGGTCCGCTTTTTTAGGATCTTCTTAAAAGCCCGGGAACTTTCAGGTTGGAATTAACGGTTTTTCATTGTCCCATGTTTTGGTAACAGCTTTCGTTCTCACACTCTGTTTCTTCTGCTATTTCCTACTCTGTTTTTGAGTTCATACTCTGCTTTTTGTCGTCTGTTTTATAGTTCATGTCCTGTCTCTTTCTAAGCTTAGACCATCTTCACGATTATTTTCATTATAAATTATATTGGTAAACGTGTTTTAAGAAACTCTTTTTAAAAATCGGTTTTTAAAACTCTTAATTAAAAATCGTTTTTTAAAAAGAATTTCTTAAAAGATATTTACCGATACAATTTATATTTTTTAATTTTAAGAACTCTAGTTAAAACCTCCGATGGAGATGCTATTATGGCTTTTTTATTTTTCTTTTGCGGTTATTTTTTAGTACAATATCTTGTTCAATACAATGCCTTTTGTTATTCCATTTATTTTCACTATTTTGCCATTAAAAATATTAGCCCGTCTCAAATTTTGGTCTTTTTGATATGCAGAAAGGCATTGGAAGAGTACACAATATCACTGAGAAAAATGACATGTGAGGTTTTGGAGATGATGACAGATGGATTAGGGATCAAACCGAGGAACATACTTAGTCAGCTTGTGTCTGATCAAAACACTGATTCGATATTCAGAATTAATCACTATCCACCATGCCCTCTTATCAACATGGAGACCAATGGTGGGAAGAATGTTATCGGTTTTGGAGAACACACAGATCCTCAAATAATCTGTCTTAAGATCTAATAACACTCCTGGTCTCCAAATCAATCTAACTGATGGCTCTTGGATCTCTGTCCCTCCTGATCACTCTTCCTTCTTCTTCAACGTCGGTGACTCTCTCCAGGTTCGTTTCAATCGTTAAGTAACTTCTTTGGTTTCATGTTTCAGAACAAAAATATCTTACCCTATTTGGTTTTTGCAGGTGATGACAAATGGGAGGTTCAAGAGCGTGAGGCATAGGGTTTTAACAAACAGCAGAAAATCTAGGGTTTCTATGATTTACTTTGCTGGACTTTCGTGGACTCAGAGAATCGCTCCATTGCCGTGTCTTATAGACAATGCAGACGAGAGGTTGTACGAAGAGTTCACTTGGTCTGAGTACAAAAACTCTGCTTACAACTCTAGATTGTCTGATAATAGGCTTCAACAATTCGAAAGGAAGACTCTAAAACAAAGTACATTGGAATGATTAATAATTTTGTTCCTGAAGTTTGTGCTAATACATAATATCAAAATGAGCTCTTTCCAACTAGTGTATCACATCATAACCTTTTTGATGTAAAAAACTTTAACAAATATCAAAATTCGTTTTTAATATTTAATTTTCTAAAATCAATATATATATATATATATATAATACCAAAATAAACTTTCTCCAACTAGAATGTTACATCATCACTTTTGCCTTTATTGTAAACAAGTATAACTAGTATCAAAATTCGTTTAAATTTTCTAAAATGTTGTGCCATACAAATAAGAAAAATACTAGTAATTTGGAAACTTTAATATATTATATAAGATTTCTTAAAGTTTAAAACTATTGAATTGGTCGAAGTTTAAAGAAAAAAGGATAATCTTACATTTGTGTATTGCTATCGCCCTATTGGGAGAGTGTTTTACCTTTCTTTTTTCTTTTTTGTCGCCAAGGAGATTGTTTACCTTGTCATAAAAAAATGTGGAGATATTAACCGGAACCGTATGGACCGACTCATTTCAAAATCTAGACCGGATCCGATTCAGGTGTTGGTCAGTGAGTGTGAGAGAGAGCAGAACGCCAAAACCAAATCAGACATTTGTCTTCTTTCCTCAGATAGATAGTTTTTTCTTTTTTTAGTTTACTTTTTGGTTTTATCCTCAATAGGTTGTTGGCTTCTCTTCCTCTGAAAGGTTGTGACAAGGATCCAATAACCAGCGGATTAAGGTCTTTTCCAATGGCAATTACATCAACTGAGAATGCTTAAATTGCTTCAGTTTTGAGGAATTCAGCTTTGTTTTGACGATAATTTAATATGTATGAGTTATTCGGTTGTTGGATTAATCAGCAGATTTTGCAATTGAATGAGAATTCTGATAAATAAATTAGCTTCTGATGAAACAGCACAATCATTGTCTAAATTCTCACCACTAATCTCTAGATGATTATTCATATATTTCAAAATGATGAGTCATCATTTCTTAGATACTTAGATCATCCCACCAAGTAGAAGCACACTGCTTCCTTGAATCACACGCTACTTTTGGTTCTACCACTTCATTTCTGCCCTTTCTTCTTCCACAGGTCACCGAACATCTTCATCCCTGAACCTTTCCTCTTCCCAAACCCTAACCCGTCATCTAAATCATCAGCCATTCCCGGTGATCCCACAAACCGGCCTGCAAAATGCGTCTCCATTGACCTGCACCCCTCTGAGAACCGACCATTCATCTGTTTCCCTCCAGATAGAACCGCAGCTGCAGCATCTGCTGCTTTCCTCCACTGCTCAGTTTGGACCTTCAGCTTCTTCATCTCGGCTTCTAGAGTCTCCTTGGCTTCTTCCATGGATTCAAGCTTCTTCTTTAGCTTCGCCATGTTCTCGTTGCTCTCTTCCAGTTCTTCCTCAACCTTATTAACCTTTGAAGATATCTCATCCTCTTTTGCCTTTGCGCTGGACATTTCTGAATCCGTCTTCTTCAACTGATTCTTCAAGCTCTCGTTCTCCTCACCAAGAGATACCCTTTCTTTCTTCATGTCGTATAGTCTTGCTTTCAATACATTGATTTGATCTTCCTTTGACGCCAATTCATCATTTTTCGTCTTCTCTACAGGAACCTCGAACACATCAGTCTCTTGATGTCTATCTTCAGGAACGTCGTCTCTCTCCGGAGCAGGAGGGTTCGATTTCTTGGACTTCTTCTTATGAAGCTCTTCTTGAGCTCGTTTCTTGGTAGCCTCGGCTTTAGCCAACTGCTCTTTGAACAATCTCAACTCCTCCTGAGCTTGTCCTAGCTTTGACTCTAATCCAGAGATGCGACCTCCAAGCTTCTTCTGCGTCAGCGGATCCGTGTGAGGCCCACTACTCCTCGGAGATCTACGGTCAAGGCCGAGCTTTGGACTCCGGTCTGTAATCGGACGGTTAAGGTGACGCGGATCAGAGAAAGTGGATGATGAGGATGATGACCTCAGCCTTGGAGATTGCCTCTGAGGCAACTCTGAACCTCTATCATAGCAAGACACAAAGGTTGCAATACTTACATATATCAGATCATAGATTAGAGGAGGACTAACAACAACAAAAACCACATTCTTCTTCAAGAACTAAAGTAAAACACTTACCTTGGTTTGGGCATTCTGATTTATGCAAAGTTGCTCAGTCTCCAATGTTATGATTAATGATCTGACGAAAATTACAACATTCCTCAGAATCGGATGCACGACTAGCGTATAAGAATTGTGTGAGAGCGAAGAGAAACAAAAGAAATATGAGCCACGCGCCACTAAGTGCGAGTGACTCTGTTAAATAGATTTTCACTAACCAGACAAGTAAAAGAAGACATTTTAAAGAACATTTACTTTTGCTTTCACTCAAACGCCTTAGAAGATTCAAAAGACAACTTCAATCTTTTTATATTTTTTAACTTCAGTCTTTCACAAAACACATAATAAACAATACTTAACTCAGATTTCTCATACTCTTGAAAAATAAAGTTTCTATCTTCGATCTCTCTCATATACAGAGAAATACATGCGCTAGCCTAAATGTTGAAACTAACCTTAAGAGTAGATGAAGACACTGTACAAATCTGAGACAACTTTCTCGGTTTCTCCTTTGCAATTGAATACGAGCGAATGATTGCGATAGTCTAAATAAATAATTGAAGCAGATGAATGCTAAAAAGAAAGGAGGAAATATTTTGAATTTGCTGGTGTGATAAAATTGGTTAATAGAAACAAAGAAAACCCAAAAATGTGGAGCAAAAATGAAAGGTCGTAAGCTTTTGTTGTTTGTGTAATCAGTAGAAAGAGAGAGAGAGAGCCTCTCAATTCAAGAAGATGAGATATTAAAAAGAGACGTTGGAAGATTTGAAATAAAGCTGGTGAAAGGTGAAAGGACCTTTGATAGGAATGAAAAGGACAAAAGTGTAATTTACTCTCTTGGATGGTAAGGTCCCATATATACATGTATGTAATCATAATGTTTTTCTTTTTTCTTTTGTTACATTAGATTTCGCAATCTTTTTATGATTTGAGTGACACAAACAAGACATATGTACATTCAATAGATAAAATTTATAAAATGAAATGAATGATGAATCTATAAATCTGAAGTAAATCATATTATATCTATTTTTACTTCAAGTATATCTTTGTATATCTACAGAAAATGTGTAGTAATTTATGTATTTCTGATAAATAGTACATTGTGTACTTAATAATCAATCGGTCTGACAATGTTTTTTTTTCTTCTTTTTTTCGGTTTCCACAAAGTTCAAACTCTTTAGGTTTGCTTTCTCTTTTTTTTTTAAATCCCAACGTTCTCTTTTATTCTGGGTGTCTCCGTGGAATGCTATGCTTCATGTTTTCAATTGCATTACTGGATTGATCAATGTTTCTTACTAAATTAGTCCATTTTTAAATATTATTTTGGGATGCATGGATTTTCCTAATAATATAAGATCATAAACTAATATATGAAAAATTGAAAAATATGTACATTCAGGTTTATGTTGAAGAAACCCATCCACAATGTTTAAGAAAACCCATAAAATGTTACGTTCTAGTGTGTGTTCAAGATAGAACCATAAATCATTTCTATATATGTATATATATATATATGTGTGTGTGTGTGTGTTCATTTTTATGTGTCAACTGATAATGAGCAAATTAATATCTTTACATAGTAGTATAAAATAAAAGTTGACATTTGAAAATAGCATAAAACAATTGTAAGTAAATTCAGTGCCACTATGATTTATGATAGTAAGTAGCATCTACCAGTAACAACCACCTTTAGCTTTAGCTTTTTATGATGATGTTGGCAATAATTCAACTAACTGGTTTTTGGAGTTGTGAAATTAGAGGCCCATTTAAACTCGTTTCGAACATAGAACCCATAAGAGCCTAACACAAACATGAGTTGCTCGAATCGAGATATTAAATGTCGAGAAAAAATTAGTTAGTTGCTAGTCATTAAACATAATCTATTGATTATCTTTACAACTTTTTATCTTAACGAACCCATAAAGTCTCTAGAAGACGTATCTATGTTGACAAAATGTGACTAGATATTTATAAATGAGAAGAAATGTGAGGCGCCCAAAGTTAAACCCTAAACCCCTAACACTACTCTCCAACTTTGACTTTCTCTTCTCATTCATTTGCTATACCAAAGAGACAAAACAAGTGATCTTCACGTTTTGTCTAAAATGAACCATAGAGAGATATAATAACATAAAGGAACTTAAATATAACACAACCTTTTTCTATTAAAACTGGAAATCATCACATCTGTTTTTTTCTTTTCTTTGCTTTCTTCCTATAGGAACAGACATTTATATGAATAAAGTGATAATCATCAGATTCAGATCCATGTTTACTTATTGCCAGGTCACTTCAGCTGGTGCATTTGTTGTCGTGGCATGAACCTCTGCCAAAGACACAGCCATAGCCATCATCATCTGCTCCTCAAAACTCTCTGGAACAATGAACAAAGGAGGAGGAGGAGGTGGAGGAAAGTTGTGGAAGCTCTCACCAGTCATGTAAGAACTTACATAGCTGTTGTTGCTTACTGTTTCTCCCATCTCAGTGTTGTTATGGTAATGATGATGGTTGTCAGTGTCATCTACTTCTTGTTCTATGTCGTAGTAACTGTCGCAATTTCCAGGAAGCATACTGTATGAAGAAACATTTACGTTGTGATTGTGATTATAATTGAGATTATGATTGGAGGATTCTCCAACCATTTGCTGGCGTTCAGCAAGTGCTGCGATTGCACAAGCAAGTCCACCAGATGATGAAGATGGCGTTGCTGGTTCTACAATTGGAGCCATTCGTGGTGGTGAAGAAACATAACTATGATCTTCTGATATATATTGGCTAGAAGAAGTCATTTCCCCAGAAGATGAATCTCTCTGCATCCTTGGTTCCTGTTACAATAAGTGAAAAGCCATGAGAATTAGAAAATTGTCATGAGAGGTGCAAAGTTATACAAACAAGTTTTACCTGAATGGAGAGCCATATTGCTTCCATAACCATTAACTCCTCAAGGTCAACGTCAACCTCATCATCCCTGAAGAGTTTACAGACAAATCACATATATAATCAGTCCAATATGAATCACTCAGATTTTTCATTTTTATTCAATGTGCATTTAGCTAATTTAGTCAGGCAAAAACGTTTGTGAATATGGTAGTCATTTCATTCCTAAGTGAAACTATGTTCAACGCACTTAGCTCCCAAAAGCAAGAATTAGTCTAATAACAGTGTCATAGTGATTTACAACATATACATTACTCCATACATGAACTTGAGAAAGAGAAGATACAGAGCCATAAGTGACGAGACAGACCTGTTTCCTCGAGGGCGAGAATGCTGTCTAACAGCCGATGTATTCTGCGATGGAGCAGTTTCACCCTCTTCCATAGGGGAATTATAAGATATTGCTGCAAACCAAGGGGACAAAAAACAAAGCCTGTCAAAACCGCCTTTGTGACACCATTTGTTCCTGAGGAAAGATTTAACACGTTCTAGCAGAAGAAATAAACCGACCTAAAGCTGAACCATATTCCATCTCACCAGTCATTGCGCTTGTGCTAGATGAACATGATTCCAGACGTTTCTGCATTTTCTCTTCCTCATCCTGCATTTCCTTCTGCCTCATCCTTATTTTGGCTTCTATAACCCGTTGCTCTTCCTGTGAAACAATACAGTAACGAAATTAACCTCATATGAATAAAGCAGCATTCCATCAAAGCTTATCAAGAAAAAGTTACTGTAAAAATTTCAACTCTGACTTACAACTTGTTCAATGCCTTTTTCTTCCTTCGTCTTTACTCCACGGTACTCGACAGCATAATTTGGTGTTTTACAAAATGGGCACCTCATAATGTCAAGGAGAACATAAACGAGAGAATTTAACAAGAAACATTCTCAAACATGTTAAGAATCCCCTTAAAACGTTTATGCACAGGACTTATTTATGAAGGATACTGAGTAGGCCGAGCTGAATTAGGATTCTTCATCTGCAAAAAACACTCTGCAGCAAATTAAGAAGAAAGCCATGTCAAATGAAATAGAAACATTGAAGAGAACAAAGAAAATAAGATGCTTAATGCATATTTTACCAGTACAAATGCTTTTCGTGCAACATCTTGATCTATTGAGGCTGGGATAAAACTGAAAACACACACAACAAGAGATAAAGCAGAGTTAGATCTACAAAATGTGAAAGATATATATTCACAGAGACTGAAAATTTAGACAAACCAGAAAACAAATAGGGCATTCTTCAAGATCATGGCAGCTTTCATCATCTCCAGGATAGCAAGGAGCAAGCTTTGACTCAACAATAAGTTTCCTCAACTTTTTAATGTCGACATCTTTATTCACATACAAACCTTGTGGCTTTGTATACCTTTCTTCTACCACTTGTCTCTTCCTTCCCAACTTATTACCCATCACAAAAGTTTCACTCTTTTTCTTCTACTAAACCCTATTCACCTCCTAACCTTTCTTAAGAGCAGAGATTCTGATTATCTAACCTCACATTAACAACTAATTCTAATCTAATTTCTAACCTAAAGCTTCAAATTGAGAACAATCTTCAGCATAAGAAAGATTTAACCTGCGCAAAGTTAAATTCAATTTCAGCTCACAATTGGGGCGAAAACCCTAATTTGATATATAAAAAAATACCTAAACTATGGACATTTCAATTAGGGGCAGATTAAAGAAAGCATTATCAAACCCAGAATACCTCCAGAAAGTTCCACTAATTTAATTCTTAAAAAAAAAAAAGTAGAAACCCTATAAATTCTGTAAAAGCAAGAAGAAGAAGAAGTACGGGGAAAAAAAAGGATAGATAAATCGAAGAAGAAAGAAACCTGAAAACTTCGAGGAAACAAAAATCTTGACAGTAGAAGAAAACAAGAAATGAGATCAAGAATTGGGTAAACGATAAGAAGAGGCACACGATCAGAACTTTACTCTGTAGAGAGAGAAGAGAGAAAGAAGATAGAAGCAAAGATAATACAGTGTTTGTGTGTGTCTGTTTCGTAAATATATAAATTCAAAGATACAACAACAAAGAAATAGAAGAAGCTCTGTATCTGAATTTGTACTTTCTTTTTTTTCCTCGAATCTTTTTTAATATTTTGAGGGAAAATCTCAAGAGAGAGAGAGAGATTGATGCTGAGGTGTGAGAAGCAAAGTGGAACAGGAAACGATGGAGTAAGAGACGAGGCAAAGAATCACTTCTCTGCTTCTTTCACTCCACGCGCTTCTTTCTTCGCGCGTGATGTTTAGTTCGTGAATAAAATGACGTCGTGGCGTTCAAATTATATTTTTTGTTTGTTGACCAAAAAAAGCTTAGAATATACGAAATCTTTTGAAGGCGGTTTTGTCTTAAGCACCGAGTTGGGGTCAGAATAATGTTTTTTTTAATCCATTTCTTAATTGTAAGTTTCTTTGTCGCATTTGCATAGTATAGTATTAATCTAATGTTCGTAATTAATGGAAAGGAAAAAAATATTATTCATTATTGTTCAAAGTTTGGTGATATAGATTACTCGGGCGTTATATTATAAATAATTGAATTTACAAAATATTCTTCTTGACGACAATATTATTGCTGACGAGATTCTATTAGCTCATATTTTTAAAAAGAAAACTTATATTTAATGTTGACGTGTAAATGTTTCTAACAAGTAATAATCGTTGAATCAACCCAACTTATTACCAAAAAAAAACCTGAAAATAACTGCCAGAAAGCTAAATTAAAATAGAAAGAAAATAAAACAAGAATTGTAGATGGGACGAATAAAATCGTCGGTGTATTTTAGGTTGATGTCTTGATGAAAAGAAATGGTTCACCCAACACAAAAATCGGTTAAGGTTTGGTTAGAGAGGGTCAACCATGGATTTTGTTGCTATTGTCTGAGCCATTTACGCACTTACACAAATCTCTTTTTATACATATAAACACAAAAGATTAGTTCATATAATGCTTGTTTTGGTTGTTGTGAACTATAACATGTTGGATTCAGAAAATCCCAAGAATATTATAATACCTTAGTTGTTTTTCTCGGTTGATATATGTGTATACAATAATATAGTAGTTTGTATAAAATTATATTCCACACTTTTTGGAGATCCCATTTAAAGGCTTACCTTACCAGCACATCAACAAACGCAATTATTTGGGCTTCATGGGCTTTCAAATAACATTAAGAAAGTAAAAGCTCGTTTAAAAGTAGGAGAAATGGGCCGTACTATAATGCAACTCACATTAATACTGTCCAAAATAAAACATTAGAAATTGGACCTAATCTCAGAGTGACGATCCACTTACGAGATGATTAATCGATATCACAAGATTACCTGTGCAATGATGAAAGAAGAAAAAGAATTATTAAAAGTTTAACATCAGTTGTACATCTTATAACAAAAGAAAATCAATTTCACTCTTCTTATTAATTGTATTAGTTTTTTCTTTTACTATTAATTTTATAAGTTTATGTAGCATTTTGTTTAGGCAAAGACAATAAGAAAAACAGACACTATTTTAGAGGACGTGAAAACTGAATAAGACACTATTTTCCTCAGAAAAGCAAAATCCAATCATAAAATAAGGCAAGTTACGTTGTTAGAATCATTACGTTAGCATATATGTCTTTTACCAAGATTATCTAAAGTGTTTAGACAGGTAACATGTTTATGCGGTTGCATAGTGAAATAAGGCTAGTTACGTTGTTCCATGTTGCAGAAAACATGAGCAGGAAACGAAGCTGGTGTTGTGTGTGTTGTTGACAAACAAATATGGCTCAACAATGGCAGTAATATTCAGAAGCAGTTTCTTAGGCATTTTTTCGACTACAGCGCTCAGTTCCTACACCATTTCGTATCGAGGTAAGTGTCCTTTTGATTACAACTTGGTTAATGTAAAGTATAGAGTTTAATGTGGGTTATTGAAGTACAAAACCGTGTAGGAAAAATCTTAAAATGATCCCCAACCTATCTATGATCCAAAACTTTTTTGGGAAATTTTCAAATTGTTAAATTAATCAAAAAAATTTTAAAATATTGAATCCAGTCAAATAGAATATTCGACTTGTGAAGCCATAAGATAAATTTAACACTCAATTTTTTATTTTTTTGACAATTTGAAAAATTTCCAATAATTAATTTTTATAACATAATTAAATTAAACCAAAATTATCCACAACCAATCTATGATTCAAAAAATTTGGAAAAATCAAATTGTCAAATTACTTATAGAATTTGAAGTGTTAAAACTGCATGATCCAAACTTATAAGGGAAAATTTCAAAGGTAAAGAACTTTTGGTGTTAAGCAGCATAAATGTGTGTTAACAATTCGAACATACAATCAAGTCATTTAACCGTTAGAGGTGCTATGTTCGATTTATTTGCACACCATAATGTAGATTTAACATTGAAATGTTTATATTTTCAAAATTAAAAATTGAGCTAAAACTATTGACAAATCAAATTTAAATCAAATTAGTTAAAAAAAATTAAGTGTTAAATTGTATTGTGCTAAAAAATCCGAACATAGTATCAATCATTTGACCATAAGAGGTGCTATGTTTAATGATGTCTTCACACCGTAATGCAAATTTAATATTTATTTTTAAAATTTTAATTAATTTGGCACTAATTAATTAAAAATGAACAAAATTATCCACAGCTTATTCATGATCCAAACTAAAAAATAAACTTTGAGCCTAAACTATTCATAAATCAAATTGGTTAAAGAAATTTAAGTGTTAAACTGCATAATTGTGCTCAACAATTCAAACATAGTATCGTTAGAGGTGCTATGTTTGATAACATCTTGGCCCCGTAATGTAAATTTAACATTTAAAATTTTAACTAATTTGACACTAATTAATTAAAGAAAATTGAATCCACAATATCCATGATCTAAACTTTTAAGGGAAATTTTATAATTATCTTATTGAATTATCTAGTCAAATATTCAAGTGTTAAAATACATAAATGTGTGTTAACAATTCGAACATAGAGTCCAGTCAGGTGTTCTGTTCGATTTGTCTTTACATTATAATGTAAATTTAATATTGAAATTTTAATTACTTTATTGAAAATTAAGCTAAAATGATTCAAAACGTTTTAGGAAAATTCCACATTGTTGTATTAATTAAAGAAAGTTAAGTGTTAAAACTTCATGACTATGCTAAATAACTTGAACATAGAATCTGTATTGAAATTAAACTTGATTTTGGGTTAATTTTATTTATGGGTTCATAATCCAATTCTCCATTATTGAATCAAACATAAAATTAAGCCCTTTCTAAAATATGTAGAAATATTCTAGAAGATTTTCACCTTTTTAAGTTTTTCTAGAAAACTTTATTACATAAAAATATCTAGATATTGTTGTAGAAAAATCTAGAGATTTAAGAAATATCTAAACTAAGGAAATGATAGTAGAAATATCTAGATTTTTGTTGTAAGATTTTTTGGAGGCTATAAATACCTCCTACCCATTCATTTGTATTCATTTGTAACTTAAGTTGAAACAAATTGTAAAAGTTAAATAAAAGCTAAGTTTAAAGAAAAAATGTTCTTCTTCATAAGTTTTTAATTTCTCTAAGTGTCTTCCAAATTCTTCAAAGTGTTCTTCTATTTTCTCCTTCATACTTAGAAGGTCTTTTGCTTATTTCGGATCTCTTGGGTATCATGGTCATGGGCTAATGCTAAGCACTATCAGAGATTATTTTTTCTATATGGTATTAGAGCCATTTAATTTTGTGCTCATCAAGATCATGGTTATAGAGACCTCGGATTTATTTTAAGTATAGAATCAATGGGTCGTGTTGATCTTAAACCAATCTAACTACCATTTAAGGAAGTCATGCATGGAGTCATACTTGGTGAGTGATGACTTATGTGATGTCGTCGGTCGTAGTAGCACTACACCACCAACGGGAGATGCTGCAAATGCAGAAGCAACAAAAGAATGGACACGGAAGAACGCCAAGGCAGAATTTGCTTTGAAGAAGTCAATATCCTCAAGAGTGTTTGAGCATGTATCAAGGTGTACATGCGCCAGTTCAATTTGGCGAGCGTTAGATCAACTATTCAACAAGAAAAACGAAGTTCGGCTATAATTATTAGAAAATGAGTTGGCGAATACGAAGCATGGGGAGTCTTCTATCTCGGAGTTTTTCATTAAGGTAAAAAATTTTTGCTCTGAAATTAATACTCTTAATTCGGAGGAGTCCATTTTGGAAGTTCGATTGAAGCGGTCTATTATTCGAGGTCTATGACCCAAATAGAGACCGTTTGTGGAAAAGTGGATTTTATTTTATTTTGTTTCTCGAAAAGAGGATGTTTAACTTTGACACGACTAATTACCAACTCGTTAAAAAGGACTAGCTCCGTAATCAATTACCTTTTATTTGCTACAAATTAATTAACATTTACGAATCACACTATATTTGTCAAACTTACGACACTAGGTTTGTTTTCGAGCGACTATTTTTTGTTGTTGAGTGTATATAAGTTGGGAATATAAATGTATACTGTATAGTTTCCATAAGGGGATATTTATGATGGCCATGATCAGCTATGGGCCACTACACATGAGGTAAATGGATTTTTCACGTTTTAATTAACACCACCCTCTCATGCCTAACGAATATCTACATGGACCCATTACTACTTGTCTCATCAAATCTTAATTGCATACTAATCATCATATGCTAAAGTCATTTATATTTGTGTATATCTTTATATTAAGATTAAGTCAATATATGTGGTAGCTCTAACCCATATTTAAAGCTATTATTCTATTTTGTTTTATTTTGGTTAAAATTAAAGCTATTAGTTAGTCCCTGGCAACCCTTGGACCAACATGTCTACTTAAGTTTTATATATGATCATTGATTCCCTATTTTAGTTTAGTTAGAGATTCTTTCCATCTACAATAATACAATCAATATATAAAACCATATTTTGATACGCACTTTCCCCCAATCATCAACTGGTTAAATTATGAATAAAGGCATATGGTATACGTAAATACATCCAATAAATGTTTTAGATATAGTGTGGTTCATTGATCAGAAGATCTGATCACGCAGCCGACCTTTGATTAAATTAAGTTGCTAATTAATTGTTTTCTTGGATGATACTATATTAATTATTCAGTAAGACAAACTATTGTTAACTAAAGTAATTTGGTTTATGAAGCGAACGAATAATTCAGACACACTATAATTTAAACGAAAGCAAGTTGCAGCCAAAGATCCGTTAGGTCATAAGGTCTTTGGCAGTTTTTTCAGGTAGAGTCGGTTGGTCAAACTCTCGAATGCTTCCACAGTCCATGATATATATATACCTATAATGTATATTTGTATCCACTTTTTTTTTTGAGGTAGTGTATCACAATAATATTTTCTTTTCTCTTTTGTATTTATCATGCTATTTTTTCTACGTGGTATCACATGTTCGACGAAGAAATATCTAAATTTATCACAAATATGTATATACATGTTCAATTATTCGTTATATATATAGAATTTCATATAAATTCAGTTTTTTGTAGCAAAAAATATTTATTTAGCCTCAAATAGGTACATAATTTTGGGCATTATATTTAAGATTTTCTTAAACAAGGTTTAGTAGGTTCAAATAAGTAAACAAATAACAAGCGACGACCATGTTACTCATAATAATGGTCCTGCGAGCCAATCATAAAGTTTCTTAGTTACTAGTTGGATTAATTAATGTAGATTGTTGGACCGACCGTTCTTTTAGATGGTATTCAATAGATCCAAAGCCACTGTTTATCTTCTATATATCTTCATTTTATTTTTATATACGCACTTATGTTCATTGGACAATAATCTGGTACAAATCTTAGGGAAAGGTGACTTGGTGACATGTGCTTCATGTGGCCACATGAATTGAACCATATTGCATATATATGAACATAACATATATATTGTAACTCTATACGATTACATAGTTCACGTACTATAGTTCAAATTTCAACTCTTCTGATTAGAGAAAATAATATATGGTTCATGTATGCATAACTTGTCAAAGTACATCCATAAAGAACGATACATTTTGGTGCTCGAGGTGGTCAAAGTATAATTAGTCTAATCTCGTTTAGATTTGTTTATCCTCGAGACCAACTCTAATATTTCAATTGGGAGTCAGATAACTTATTTAAAATCTGATGCTGTGAAAAGGGCACCTGAAGGCTTGCATGTTCTATTAGTCAAATGTATGTTTACTCAACAGATAATGCTCATAACCAACCAACATAATTAATCACTTACATAATATTATGATATAATCGAATCTCTTATTTAATATAATTTATGTATATAATAAGACTTTATTCTGCATCTCAATATTTTATAGACACAACTTTTTTCACAATTCATTTTTTCTCTAATGAAATTGCATTGATTTTCTTTATCATCTAGGACGTATATACTTTATTAGAAAATATTACAATAACAGTGTACCGACCACGACAGATCTTCATAATTTATTTATTTTTGCTCATGGTGTTTAACAAATTCAGGTAATGTTGAGATACCAACTGTTTGTACACAACTAATCAATATCACAATCTCAGTTAAGCGTTGAAACAAATAAGCAATCGCGTGAGGCACATTATATATACTTTTAAAGATAATAACTTGAATGGCGTTTGGACAACTTGATGTATCTGTTCGGTGCTTTGCGTTATGTAATCTCAAAGTGAGAACGCAACTAAAGATCTACTAACTACTTATTTGTTTTTAATTTAAGGAAATTTCTAGTCGCAACAACGGAGAAAACGCCACGTGGTAGTGCGATGTAAAACGTTTGTGATATGGAGGCGACAACGCGTCTTAAACCAAAAAGCCATTGGCTTTTGTAAGTCAATTTCCACTTCCATTAGCCGTGGAACACCATTTTTGTAAGTCAAAATTAGTTTATTTCCTAGCTTAACCGGATTAAGTTTCACGTCGCTTCTTCGAAGCAGCTGAAACACGAGATGCTTTGATATTTTTCACACATAATTTTAAAAAGTAAATTATCAAAACTAAAAAAAAAGAAGAAGTTAAAACTAAGAATTGAATATGTCATCTTAACAAATGTTTCACATTGTTGATACTTGGTAGCATCTCAATTGTTACATACCCCCCCCCCCCTCCACAAAAGAACCCCTAACGATGCGATTAGTTGTTTGAGAATGAGAACGTTATTATTATTTTTATACGTCAAATTATTGGTAATTACACCTTTCGAAAAATACGTCGAACATATCAAATGTAGCGTTTGATCATTTCACCTAATTATATTCTAATATATATTAATTGGCTAAGTATGAGTTAGTTGACCAACAACAACAAAGTTGGCTAAAATATAATTTTGATGCTTTAATCAAAGTTAAGATTTTATAAAACCAACATTTTATCATATGGTAGTTATTAAATTTCATCATTGGATAAAAAGAAAATTTGATATCAAACAAAATAATTTCTTCCAACGATATATAATTAGACCAAGCTAAATTGTGGGAGATAGATAAATAATTTTTAAAAGGGGTTTTCACATGGGTTTAGTCATTTTAATAGGGGGTTTCTGCAAAAAAACAATCGACATTTTTACTATTTTTTATTTTATTTTAAAAATATAGATCAATCATGAAAAGTTAAAAACAATACGCAATATAACTTATACTTTTGTAAAAAGAAAACTTTTAGGGTCATATACAATATATTTTTTGAATTTTAAGAGTAGATTTTGTAGCGAATAGATTAATGTGATTATATTATTCATCATACTTATACAAATTTAACGATGTGATAACGTATAGTACTATGTATTTTTTCGAATTTGCGAAATTGATTTAGGTTGTTTTGGCGTAAAACCCTTTTAACAGAAACGGTAATCTCTAATTTGACGAAAGAACGAAGGAAATACATACTGAACATGCAAAAACTTCGGAAGAAATTAATGATAAGTCT
Organism: Cardamine chenopodiifolia; assembly: GCA_963922655.1. Taxonomy (NCBI): domain Eukaryota; kingdom Viridiplantae; phylum Streptophyta; class Magnoliopsida; order Brassicales; family Brassicaceae; genus Cardamine; species Cardamine chenopodiifolia. The sequence continues at coordinate 16,594,833 of OZ000476.1, read as the reverse complement.
AAAAACAAAATGCAAGTCTCATCAGATATGCAATTACGACACATGTAAAAAGCTGGGAAAATGACAATCAGAAAATACTACAATACCCTTCCACTTCATTGTATATATCTCACCTCTCTTGTCCCCTGTTTTCGGAAGATCTCTCACAACATTATGGACAAAACACAAACTTGGTCTTGAAGAAACCATTTCTAAACCCAAAACGCAGCGTTTTATCAGAAAAAGAAAAAACCCTCAGCATCGATCGACCATGACTTCTACTACTTTACTTTTTTCTACTTTCTCAAATTCTTCTTCTTCTTCTTCTTCTTCGAGACCTAATCTTCAATCTTTATCTTTTTCCTCAACACTCTGCAACAAGAAACTAATCCCTTGCTCTGTTTCTTCCTCCCTCAACAAAAAATCTTCCGTCTCATCTTCTCTCCAGTCTCCGCAATACAAACCACCATCTTGGAAGAAACTATGTAACGATGTTGCCAATTTGATCCCCAAAACAACGAATCAGACTCCAAAATTAAACCCGATACAGAGAACCGCTGCTACGATCTTAGACGCGGTGGAGAACGCTATGGTCTCCCACGAGCGCTGCCGTCATCCGCTCCCTAAAACAGTGGATCCCGCCGTCCAAATAGCCGGAAACTTCTTCCCAGTCCAGGAGCAACCAGTCCAGCATAAGATTCCGGTGACTGGAACAGTACCAGCGTGCATTCGAGGAGTGTATGTCAGAAACGGAGCGAATCCACTTCACAAACCAGTCTCCGGCCACCATTAATTCGACGGAGACGGTATGGTTCACGCTGTAAGGTTCGACAACGGTTCGGTTAGTTACGCGTGTCGGTTCACAGAAACTAACCGGTTGGTTCAAGAACGAGAATTCGGACACCCTGTTTTTCCGAAAGCAATTGGAGAGCTTCACGGACATTTAGGAATTGCCAAGCTTATGCTCTTCAGTACCCGCGGGCTATTCGGGTTGGTAGACCCGACCCGTGGGCTTGGAGTAGCTAATGCCGGCTTAGTCTATTTCAACGATCATCTCTTAGCCATGTCCGAAGATGATTTACCGTACCATGTCAAAGTCACTCAAACCGGGGATTTAGAAACTTCGGGTCGGTACGATTTCGACGGTCAGTTAAAATCAACAATGATTGCCCACCCGAAAATCGACCCGGAAACCCGAGAACTCTTTCCTCTTAGCTACGACGTCGTTTCAAAGCCTTACTTAAAATACTTCAGATTCATACCCGACGGCGAGAAATCACCAGACGTCGAGATTCCGCTTGATCAACCGACGATGGTCCACGATTTCGCAATCACTGAGAACTTCGTAGTGGTGCCAGACCAACAAGTGTTTTTCCGATTACCAGAGATGATCAAAGGTGGTTCTCCTGTGGTTTACGACAAGAATAAGAAATCAAGATTCGGAGTTTTGAGTAAATACGCGAAAGATGCTTCGTCGATTCAATGGATCGAAGCACCTGATTGTTTCTGTTTCCATCTCTGGAATGCTTGGGAAGAGCCAGAAGCAGACGAGGTTGTCGTAATAGGATCATGTATGACGCCACCTGATTCAATTTTCAACGAAAACGACGAAACGCTTCAGAGTGTTTTGTCGGAGATAAGATTAAACCTGAAAACAGGGGAATCCACGCGTCGACCTGTTATCTCACAACAAGTGAACCTCGAGGCTGGTATGGTAAACCGGAATCTATTGGGTAGAAAAACCCGGTTTGTTTACCTGGCTTTAACTGAACCGTGGCCTAAAGTTTCCGGTTTTGCGAAAGTGGACGTATCGACCGGAGAAATTCAAAAATATATTTATGGAGATGGGAAATACGGAGGAGAGCCTCTGTTTCTACCGGATGTTTCCGGTGACGGAGAAGAAGACAGAGGTTACATTATGGTGTTCGTTCACGACGAGGAGAAGGTGAAATCGGAACTACAAATCATTAACGCCGTTAATCTGAAGCTTAAAGCTACGGTTACGCTTCCGTCGAGAGTGCCTTATGGTTTCCACGGAACATTCATCAGTAAGGAAGATCTATTGAAGCAAGCTTTGTGTTAATTTCAGTTTTTGAATTTTTTAAGGGTTTTATTAATGTTAGTATCAGTGATAGAGACGGAGAACTGTTGCCTGAGGGATCAAATCTTGAACTTTTTAGTTATGCGTTATACGTAAATATACTATTTGTTGACCAAATAAAATACAATTAAATTAGTCCAAGTAGAGATTTAAGAAAGAACAAAGGAGTGTTAATTAAGCATTTGGTAGATTCGTCTCACGTGGGCTCATTTGTTACTTGCTAATTCAGGATCTTGATTTACTGGCGTGATTTATAATATATAAATTATTGTGAAGGATCAAGTGTCGAATGATCCAAACTTTCGTAGCGAAGAAGTCGTTGTTTCGCATAAATCTATAGGTTTGATCAAAACTGTATTATAGAAAATGGTTATACAATTTTTTTTATAAGTATAAATGTCAAGGAAGCTATAAATTTAGAAGGTTTTCACAAATATCTCTGCGAGTTGATAACTGTGAAGAGAAGAAGCTTCTTAGAAGGAATTTTACCTTTGAATATGGAAACCTAAAATATCTCATGTGATATCCGTTTTGAGAGTGGGTCCTACTTTATATCTGTGCTAGTCTTTTGTCTTCTTGGAAATTACCAACTAGTTTTTTTTATTGCATAATGGGTATTACAAGATTACGAATTACCAAGTAGTTGGAATTCGAACGATTTTTTTTTTAATCCGTGGATACTGGTTAGAAATTCAAATGCTAATTGATATCACTATTTTTTTCATTACATCATTATAATCACCCCAAACCCGTAACTTCGTCTAAATATGAAAATATTTTATACATCATTGGAATTGGTTTCAAACTTAAAATAGTGCAATCTATATAGCATGGGCGGTCAATTATTCTGATTCATTGATCAGATCTTTCGAGTTTTTAGAATTTTTAGGGTTAGGGCTATATGTCATATTTTAAAATTTTGGGTTGGATTCAATTTGAGTGATTTCATATTTGGATCAATTCGGATAACTTAAAAAAAAACTGGTAACTCCTTGAATATTCATTGATTATGATTTGAATCATGTATTTTTATCTGAAATGCTAAAAATATTCGAAATAATCAAAAATTATTCAAAATAACTAAAAATTATTTGAAATAACCTAAAAATACTCAAAATAACTTTAAAATATCTAAAATAATCTAAAAGTACTTTAAGTAACTTAAAATATACTCAAAATAACCTAAAATGTATTTGAAATAACTTAAGATCAATCTAAAATAACCTAACTCTATGTCTTATACATAATATTTTGGTTATTTCGGATATTCGATATTATCTGAACCTGATCCGAATCCAAAATAACTCAAATTTTAATCTTATTCGTAAAAATTAAATCAAAATTAGTTTGGGTAATTTCATATTAATTTGGATCGGATTTAGTTCGGATGATTTCGAATCAGTTTGGATCGAATCATCGAGTCCGATTACTTATTGCCATGCCTAAATCTATGTCCTAAAATTTGCTAAACAACATCAATTTGCTTTATAGTATGGGTTGAATTGTGTAACTGTGATTTCTTGTTTTACATTATATGAAAGAATATGTAGCTTTCACAAATCTATAAATAAAATTATTTTATGTATAATATAAATTACACTTTAATAGCCAGAACAGCTTTACTGTTGACTATTGTAGTTATAAGACAATGCATTTGTGTGTGTGTTTTTTAAATAAAAGATTACATTTGTGTGTTTAGTTTATTGACTTACTTTATTTATGGATATACGTTGAGGTTGTTGCGCTTTCTAATTTTAGCACTTTGGGGAGACATCACCCGATTTGACTTGCATTAAAGAAATACTTTATTATATTTTCAGATTTTCTCTGATCTTTTATCCTACTCTTATTGGTTGAAGTACGTATACTTAAGCTATACATAAGCACTCGCATTTAACAGTAGCCAATCGATTTATTCTACTCTTTCAACATATGTAATGCACTTCACAGCCACTCTTTTCTTTTACGGGCATACTCAAATTTGTTTATTTATTCGTATACCAACGTATTAACTATATACTTTTATTCAAGGGCGTAACTAGTTAGTTAAGAAAGAACCAAAAAGGAGAATCATATAACAACCATAGAATCTTTTAATTTGGTATTTTTTTATTTAAACTCTAAACTAACACTAATCCAAAAAATTATATATACATATATATATATGTATATGTATTAATTTCTAGAAGAAAATTTATTTGCATGAGGCAGAATGTAAGAAATTTATTTTATAGAAATATATATATATATATATTAATTTATAAATTAGTTTCTTACATTCTGCCTCATGCAAATAAATTTTCTGTTTCTGCCACTAATTTTGTTCGAAACTGAAATCATAATAGAATTTAAGAACAAAAAAGTCATAATATAATTTCGATTAGTTGATCAGAATCGCATCAAGATCGTACGTGTTTATAATACACAGTTATTTGTAATATATTTGCTGAACAATATGCTGAATTAATTGTCTCGGGATTTGACGCCTTAAAAATAATAGAATATAGGAAATCAAGTAACGAGTTTGTTAATAGAAGCTAAAATGCCACGGTGTATACAGTAGGTAGGGTTTATTCGATGTTTCTAGATCTCGTATCTATAAACTTTAAAGTCTATAGAGATTCTAGACGCATGTTCTAACAAAATTTAAACGAAAGTAGCCATTGTTCTATTTTTTTTACTTATCTCTATGTGTGGATAATATGTATCATGTTACGATGATAGTCTGTTGCTACATGTCGTGAGATATCGAACCCAACGCAAGCAAATCCAGGTTGGTTCTTTCGCATTTTCTTCTTTGTGAAACAATCTTTATATGTCGATAATTAATTAATCTCATTATCCGGAGAAAACTCCCGTATTCTCCTCGACAAAGAAATGCCTAATTTAGCTGAATTAGTTAGTTGTTATTGATTTATAATATACTTAGGCTTAGCTATATTGTCAACAACTTTGACATTACTATTTTCGAATTAAATTTATTTATGACATTCAAAAAATATAGATATAAACATATCAGTATGTTTGAGTTTATTATTTTTTTTGGAATTAGAAAGAAAAATCGGAGACTTTTAAAAGAAGAAGAAAGTTTGATTTGGCCGTATAGGAGTTCTGAAAGGGCAGGCCTAATTTGGGTACCGGTCAAAACGACGTCCTCGCTCTTCCGCCTGGTTACAAAAACAAAAACAAGAAAACATATTGCGACTATAATCGTTAAAAAGATCAGATCGAGTTTAATACTATTATAAAAAAACACATTTTATAATATAAGAACTAAAACTCTGATAAAATGTAAATTTTAGAACATTTTTATTGGAGATTTTTAAGAGTTTCTTAACATGAGTTTTTAAAATTAAAAAAATATAAGCTGCATTTTAAACGTGTTTTAAAATTATTTTTTTTAAAAACCGGTTTTTAAATAACAGATATAAGAACCAATTTTTAAAAAGAATTTTTTAAAACATATTTACTAATATAATTTATAATAAAAATATTGATAAAAATTTTTTATGGAATTTTTAGTAATGGAGATGATCTTATGATATTTACATCAATAATTGACTGCGTTGATATATATATATATATATATATATTATTAAATGATAATCATGATACTATATATTCAGCAAATACACTAATGCCGCAAAATGCGTCGCCATGTCATTTACCGAAATTTCGCGATATCGTTGAGTAGGTAAGGGGATATGATTATTTTTGTAGTATTTATCTTTCTGTTTTTTTTTTTTTTCATAAATTGATATATCAATATTAACAACATTCTTCATTGCAGGATTACTTTCGTCTTTTCGCAAACAAGAAAAATGTTACTAACAAAAAAGACATAAAAACAAGGGTTACAACTTACAAATTCAATGATGAGATTTAAATCAATGTTTTATAATTAAAGTAGAAAAGACATAAACAACGATATATTTAGTCGATTATAAAGGAGATTAACAAAAGGTACGCAGAGAGACGAAGAAACTAAAGACAGAAGAGCAGCGATAACTTTTGGAATTACATACAGTGTTTCATTTTTTGGTATATATACAATCTACAGCTTTGGGGCTAAACGTGCTCGAGGAGCATCCCAATCAGTGACTATGTGATTACGTGTAACCTCCTTTAAACTAGTGCATCCACTTAATGCCATTGTGAGTTCAAACTCTTCTCTCATCATCTGTAACACTTTCCTCACTCCGGCCTCTCCTTCCGCCGCCAACGGAAACACCACCGGCCGTCCGATCTGTTTTACAATTAAAATAGATTAAGTAACCAATAATAAGTTTCTTGTTTTCCAAGAAACTGTGAATGTGCAAGAAACTGACAAGAAACCCTTGGCACTTACGAATATGCCTCAGGCTCCAAGCGCGAGGGCTTTGAAGACATCAGTCCAGCGGCGTACCCTCCGTCTAAGAACACCGGGATCTTTCCCTGAGCTGCTTTAACGACCTGAAGAGCAGAATCATCAAGAGTTAAATAATAATGACAACCTTCATAAAATTGGAAAATGTTGATTTTTATTTATAGTAACTAATGAACCTCTTCAAGGGCTATGATTGTGGCTGGGAGGTAATCGAGCTGACGAGCACCGTGGTTAGACACAATGATACCGGCTGTTCCTGCTTGCACCGCCATTCTCGCTGCAGACGCAAAAAAGTAACAAACATTTTTTTTTGGGATTTTTCACAAAATGCTAAAAGTAATATAACACATGAAACTAGTGAAGAAGACGAAGAGAGTTTTGTGTTATTGAGTTTAGGATTTTCTCACCATCCTCAGCTGTGATCACACCTTTCACCAGAATTGGCAGCTTTGTGATTGTCTGAAGCACTGCACATCCTGTATCATGTATCCAAAAGAAGATCAATCACAACAGGAGTTTTGGTTTTTTGATCTGTAACAGTTCCATCGAAGTCATTGATATGTATTGCTATACCTTCCAGCTTAAGGTACGATCAATTTTTCCAACCACGTAGGATGCTAGTCCTGAGTCATTTGCCTGCAGAATCCACCGAGCATGTTTAGGAAAATGCCAAATCACATAGAAATGACATATATGATCAAATATGTTGTTGTTACCTCATCCATCTTGCCGAGGTCAAGACCTTCAAAATTCTTCAAAGTCAAGTTAAATGGCAATGTAAACCTGTTCTTGATATCAGATTCTCTGCGACCAAGTCTCGGTGTATCCACAGTGAGAGCAATTGCTTTGAAACCAGCTCTCTCTGCTCTTCTCACAAGCTGAGCCACCACGTTCCTGTCCTTGTAGACCTATAAAAACTACCGAATCTTGAATCTTCTTGACTCATGATCCAGTAATATACCGCAAACGATGGAGCTTACATAGAGCTGGAAAAAGCGTATTCCAGGTCCTGTCGAAGCAAGCTTCAACGCTAGAAGTAGCCCATGAAGATAGTGTCTGCAACAAAAGCTTTATTATGATGTCTTCACCTCAAAATGGTGAGTTTCCAAAGAAGAAAGGTTCAGAGTCAATCCATGATAGTTCCTGCATCGGATGCAGCTCTAGCCGTAGCATACTCTCCTGAACATTTCAATAAACGTACAGATCAGAAATCACCATGCTCTGTTTTTGACTCTGTTGTGTTTTTGAATTCTCACCCTCGGGATGAGCCATCTTCTATATAGCAGTTGGAGCAACCATGATAGGCATAGATATATTGAATCCCAAGACAGTTGTAGTCATATCAATCATGCTTACATCAATAAGAATCCGAGGCCGGAACCTTAATTATAAGAGAGGTAGACACCGTTTCGTTTGATCAAAGAAGCTTTCTTGATTAAACAGAACAATCGATGAGGGTTTAACTTTTTAAGAAATCTCACAAGATTCGAGAGAAAACGTTTCGGTTCTCTTGAAGGGTCCACTGGTCTTCTGCACCAGAAGCGTAATAATCGTAGACCATCTTTGGTAATTTCTCCTTAGCGATCGCTTCATACTCGTTAACGTTAGTGATCTCCATCTCCTCTAATCATCTGATCTTCAACTCTTTTTAGCTTCTCTTTTTTTAATTTCTGCGCAGATCAGAGAGAAAAGAGCAAATACAATGTCAATATATACATCTGAGCAGTTCTGTAGACATACACACATGTATTAAGACAAGGATCCGTGAGAAAAAGCTCACCAAGTTGAGGAATAAAAGAGACTTGAGACTAAGCTGGTAACAGAAACTGTTTCATATAATGGGAAGTTTTTCTCTTCTCCATGAGGACAAAAACTCATTGGTGTGTAATATACTTATGTATGTGAAGAGGATGAGAAATTGAAGGTAGGGATTTGGAGAGGAAGTAGAACCAATCGAATTAGGAGAGTTCTTATCCAAACCAAACCTTTTTTGTGTTGCTTAGTTTTTTTTTGTGTGTTAATTTTCATTTTTCACTCACATGAAAAAAGCAGAGATTTCTGTGTTCTTTTTACAAGAAAACTATGATTGGTGCTTCCATGTCTCATTTCTGTTGCATGAGAAATTAAATTGCGATATGAATATGATTGTAGGAACATGTTAAGAAAATTTTACTGGCCTATAGAAATTACGATGAAGTACAAATTTTTAAAGAAAACAAAGAATGAGTTGTTTTCTTTAATTTTTAAAAATTTACGTGGTTACTTCCATTTAGAACACAAAATTTGGTTTTTTTGGATATATATAAATAATGAAAGTAACCCTTCGATTTTAGAAATTTTTTGATTTGATTATAAAAAATCATAAAACCACAACAAATTCATCAAAATGCGTTAAATAACACTATTAAAAAAATGTCATAAGTAAATAAATAGAGAACATCAAATATAATGTATGTTTCGGTAAAATTTGTTGTTGTTCGCAGTGGATGTAAAAATCTTGAAAAGCTGGAAAAAGAATTTGAGACAGACGAATCTTCTATACTGGTTTGAAATAACCATATGGCTTGGTGAACAGTGAAGTAGCCCATCTTATACCACATGTTGTAAGTGAAAACTAATGAAGCCCAAAAACAAAATAACTGAACGGAGACATGTTGAATACCAAATGAACCAACCGGGAGAAACGTTGGACCAAAAAATGCTAAAAATGCTAACATTAAACCAGATGGATTCAGCGACAAACCACCGTTGGACATCTGATTGCAACACCAATTAAATAAGTTTCTTACATTCAAATTTTGCACATCAAGAATTAATATATATAATGTATATATTTTAAACAACAATCTCAAATCACAAAACAAGTAAACCAAACTGACTAATTGATAAAATAAAATTTAACTACTTCAACAACTTGGTGGGATCTTGTTTCTCAAAATAGTAAAAGATATTTAAGACGGATGCGATGGAGGCCGGACAACATCATTAACGTACTGAACCATTTACTTTTTTTAAGTAGAGTATAATTTGTTGTGATTTTAGTTTTTAGCTTTGTATGAATCCAGTAAATAGAACGAACAAAACTATTGACAGATTAAATCATCTATTTTTTTGGTAAATCATAATCCGTTGCGATTTTAGTTTATTTAAAAAAAACGAATTGAGTAGATTTTTTTTTTCTACTGTTAGTTTTATTGCGAACTATAATTGAATGAATGATAAAAAAAAAAGGTCTGTCTTCAAATGGTTACGTGTAACCCGATTCACCGCGGAAGCCTAAAATATCAAAAATGTTAGTATTAAAATTAATAGAGTCAGGAATAGCCAAGCATGTGGCCAAGTCAGTAGTAGATGCACCATGACGTAAGCAGTGGCCTAATCACAGGATAATCTACACTCCCATCGAACTATCTCGAAACTACAATTGACTCAGTCAACGTGTACGATACTCCAACCTTCTTCCTAATATCTAGAACTTTAGTTCGCTTTTCTAAATTTTTGTTTGACATTTAGTTAGCACGTTTAATTAATTTAGGAACGAGCAAATGTATTCGTGGGCAAATTTCTAGTAAATTTTAATTTTTTTTTGATAAATTCTAGTAAATTCTTCATCGCATAAGAAGTCATTAATCTGAAATTCAAAATCGAATAGTATAACGAATTAATTATTCACACACAACTGAGATTTAAGTTTTCTAAATTTATGGTCGAATTATCTGTCAATTGTGTTAATTCCTTTAAATTTTCACTTACAAATTAGTTTCCAATCATTTTTAAATAGAGAAAATTCTTGTAGAGAGAAGTAGATACATATCTACAGACAATTGTTTATGGAAAAAAACTACCACAAATGTTTTAGTAACCAGGATAGATTATGCACCAAAACGAGACTACTATTCAAAAGCTGCATAAAATCATATCTTAATAAGTATAATTAAAAAAACATCTTGAACCATTTAATGAGTTATCTACCACTCAAACAACACCAATAGCTTATTCTATATTTATAGCTTAGTTAAAATCACCTTTTTCATAACAGATTATTTTAGAGCAATAATTAGATAGTGATCCAAACTTTTACCACTTGACTAATTTTAATAAGAATGAATATAGCCATTAGTCCATTATCACTTGATTATTTTATAATAAAATTATATTTTACAGAATATATATCATTTTCCTAAGCAGCATCCAAAGCCTCCTAAAATGTGTTAAACAGATTACAGATAGTAGTGGAAGAATTTTAAAACAAAACAAAACGTAATAACGAAGGAAGTGGAATAAAATTATTAATTTAAAAAGCTTACTAAAGTTTTATTATATTTTCAAAGCTTAAAAATCTGGTCCATGTGCATTAAATGATTATGAGAAGTAACTACTGGAGAAAGCAAAATCCATTTTCGAATCCTCTATTTGCTCCAATCTCTATAAATGAACTAAACCCCTCACACTCTCTTTAAACAGACACGCAAGTGTCCAACCGACAAATCCTCAAAGAAGAGCAACCCCAGAAATATAAAATAAAAATCTTTGTAAGCTCCTTCAGGTATCGAAACAATGGCGAACGAAGTGATCCTTCTTGATTTCTGGCCGAGCATGTTCGGGATGAGGACGAGGATTGCGTTGAGAGAGAAAGGTGTCGAGTTCGAGTACAGAGAAGAGGATCTAAGGAATAAGAGTCCTTTGCTTCTTCAGATGAATCCGATCCACAAGAAGATTCCGGTTCTTATCCACAACGGTAAACCGGTTAACGAATCTATCATCCAGGTTCAGTACATCGATGAGGTTTGGTCTCACAAGAACCCTATCCTTCCTTCTGATCCTTACCAGAAGGCTCAGGCTAGATTCTGGGCTGATTTTGTTGACAAAAAGGTAACTAATTTATTTGTGCCCTTGATTGAAATTGAATAGGGGATTTCAAATACTGAAACTTGATTTGAGTTTGCAAGTAATAGGATTAGAGAGACCACGCCCAAAATTTAGGATTTTTTTCCTCGTAGACTCATCTTTGAGCTTGTATGGGGTTTGTCTGATATTGTTATGTTACTTGTGCGATTTGGGGATTTCCAATATTGAATTTTGATTTGAGTTTGCAGCTGATAGGCTTGGATATATGACCCACTAATTTTTAGTTTTTTTTTTTCTTGTGGACTCATCTTTGAGCTAGTTCGATGTTATGTTGTGCAATTTGGGGATTTCAAATACTGGTTTTCGCTTTGTAGACATCATCTTTGAGTTTTGTTTGGGTTAGTCTGGGTTTTGACATAGCTCGATGTTATGCTTAATGGTTCAGATGTACGATGCCCAGAGGAAGGTGTGGGCGACCAAAGGTGAAGAACAAGAGGCAGGCAAGAAGGAGTTCATTGAGATACTCAAGACTCTTGAAACTGAGCTTGGAGATAAGCCGTACTTTGGTGGTGATGACTTTGGCTATGTAGACATTGCATTGATTGGTTTCTACACCTGGTTTCCAGCATATGAGAAATATGGCAACTTTAGCATTGAATCAGAGTGTCCAAAACTGGTCGGTTGGGCTAAAAAGTGTTTGCAGAGGGAGAGTGTGGCTAAGTCCTTGCCTGATCCTGAGAAGGTTACTGGATTCGTCGCCGAGCTCAGGAATAAATTTGGCATTGAGTAGATCTGTTTCTTTGTGGTTTGGTTCGGATGCTTCTCTGTTTTACTTTCGTGTGATGTCTTTCTTCAATAATGCAGAGCATCTGTGAGAGGTGGTTTGGGTGTAGAGAATGATGTCTTTGCTTTAGCAGATTCGTGTGTTGTCTTGCGGTTTAAAGGGTTTGTCCTAGTATGTTTGTATGTATGATGCATCTTAATTAAGTAAAGGTTTACTTAATGATCGTTAATGTCCTGTGATTATGTGCTTGTGTGAGGAATGAAATGATTCATTACGGCAGTCAAAGATTACATCAAATATGTCTGGGCCCAACAAGCCCAAAGCATTCCTATCGTGATTGATGTGGTTAATGTCTTCGGACTCAACGCATAATCGAGTTTGATCCGATCTGCCGCGTTTAGCGTCTTGGAGGCTCTGGATTAATTCCGCCTTTAAGAGATTTTGACGATTATTTTTTATTATATATAGTTTTGGATTAGTAAGTACAAAATAGATTTAATTTGAAAAGCCACTTTAGAAAGATTAACTGAATTCTATTTTAAAACAACAAAATAACTCTAAATTTAAATGCTCCACATTTTCATATTTCCCTGTTAATACATCTTGGAGTTGTTTGGAATTTCCATCTTAATGCACAAGACCATGAGATCATAAAGCTTAAAGAAGATTTCAGTCTTTCAGTTTCAGCTATGCATTATTTCCTTACCTTAACTTTGAGCTATCGGCGAGTAACTAAACTCCTACAGCACCCCTTTTTAAAACCAATGTTATAAAGTATACTCCATCTTAATATTAGTTTAAACAGAAGATGCTTAAAGCGGATATCAGCGGCGGAAAATTTTGTAATGAGAATAAATTATAAAGTATTTACTTTCGAAAAGCTTTATATTTGGACCATAATGCTTTTTAAAACGTTGATGTGACGTAACCAGAAGCAAAATTCTTTCCGTATCCTTATAAACGACCGTTACTCACACCTTCTTCACTACGCATACTCACTACTCCACCTGAACAACAAAAACCAAGAACATAATATCATTTGTGAGTTTCAGCGATCAAAATCAATGGCGAACGAGCCGATTCTTTTGGATTGCTGGCCGAGTATGTTCGGGATGAGGGCGAGAGTTGCGCTGCGAGAGAAAGGTGTTGAGTTCGAATACAGAGAGGAGGATCTCAAGAACAAGAGTTCTTTACTCCTCCAGAGTAATCCGATTCACAAGAAAATTCCGGTTCTGATCCATAACGGTAAACCGGTCTGTGAATCTCTCAACGTTGTCCAGTACGTCGACGAGGCCTGGCCTGACAAGAACCCATTCTTCCCTTCCGATCCTTACGGGAGAGCTCAGGCTCGATTCTGGGCCGATTTCGTGGACAAGAAGGTAACTAATCTCTTTTTGTGCCCTGGATTTGTTAACTTGAGTCTGAAACGATGGGGTTTATGGTTAAGTTTAAGTGTTGCATGTCGATCTGAAAAGATTGAGTTAATTTATTTGGGTTTCTCGGACATAATTCGATGTTCTTCTGTAATGGATTCAGTTCAGCGAAGCCCAATTCAAGATATGGGGGAAGAAAGGTGAGGAACAAGAAGAAGGCAAGAAGGAATTTATTGAGGCAGTGAAGATTCTTGAATCTGAGCTTGGAGATAAACCTTACTTTGGTGGAGATAGCTTTAGGTATGTAGACATTTCGTTGATTACATTCTACAGTTGGTTCCAAGCCTATGAGAAGTTTGGTAACTTCAGCATCGAAGCAGAGAGTCCGAAGCTGATCGCTTGGGCAAAGAGGTGCATGGAGAAAGAGAGTGTCTCTAAGTCTCTCCCTGACTTTGAGAAGATTGTTGCATACGCCGCTGAGTTTAGGAAGAATAATCTCGGATCTGAATAAAACTTGGTGTTCTCTTGTCGTTTAAGCTGTGTTTTGTCATGTTTTTAACTTTGGTATTCTGTTTTTCCTAATAATGCGAGAGAGCATTAGTGACTCTGTTGTGGTTTGTATGCATCCTAAATATGAGTTTAGGATAATAATATCATTTGGGTGGAACATTCCTTTTTTTAGCATTGTCTTTTAGTCGGGAATTATGATTTATACTTAAAGTGTGCGTCCATATTACGTATATACAATAATAGTATATTACAAACCGATTAATAGAGTAGGTGACCACGTTACAATCATGCAATAGTGGACCAACAGAAACTTCTTTTTTTTAATTATAAAAATTGTTGGTTCTCAACTACTTTTGAGGACATAGCAGCCTAATAAGAGCAACCCCATTAAGAGTTTCTCAATAGGTGTCTTAATATTAAAAAAGTAAAAAAAAAAAACCTATTATCTCAAATAGTTTACTGAAAAACAGTCAAGATTCTTGAATTTGAGCTTGAAGACAAACCCCTTAGTACCTTAATTTGGTAGAGATAACTTCGGATTCGTAGGTTTGCCATGACTGGATACTACAGTTGGTTCAAATAATTTGAGAAATGCGGTACTTGCAGCATCGAACCAGAGTGTCCCAAACTGATGGCTTCGGTCAAGAGATGTTTGCAGAGAGAAAGCGTGGCTAAGTCCTTCCCTGACTCTAGGAAGATCGTTGAGCTCGCCTTTGAGACTAGGACAGTATATTGTGTCTGAATCTTATTTCACGTTTGGTTCGCAAATTGATTCCATCTCATGTTTACTTTCTTGAGGTTTATGTCTTTTTCACCTAACAATATTTGTTTCTTGTCACTCAAGAATATGGTTCATCAATTTAAAGAGGTCTTTGTATTCTTCTCTTTTGAAAAAGTCGGATATGGAAACGTTTATTGTCTTCTGGATTACTACTGCCACTATCGAAGTTGTTTCTTCACACTCAAGAATATGATTCATTGGTTTTAAAAAGTCCATTTATTCCAGCTGAAGTATAATGACGTAAGCAGTGACGTAAGCAAATTCTAAATCCCCGATTTAACATTATTTTTTCAAATCTTGTTGAATATAATAACATTACGTAGTTGACTAGGTCGACATATAACTTAACCACTTTGAAATTTGAATCAGAGTTTTAAAACAACTTTTAATTCCAAGACTCGCAATTTTTCCAATATATACACTGTTAGTATTTCACCGTTTAATCCGACACTCGTCTCGAATCGCAACAATGGCGGATGAAGTGATCCTTCTAGATTTCTGGCCGAGCGTATTCGGAGTAAGAGCGAGAATCGCGCTGAGAGAGAAAGGAGTTGAGTTTGAATACAGAGAAGAGAATCTGAGAGACAAGAGCCCTTTGCTTCTCCAGATGAATCCGGTTCACAAGAAGATTCCGGTTCTCATCCACAATGGTAAACCGGTTTGTGAATCCATGAACGTAGTCCAGTACATCGACGAGGTCTGGTCCGACCGAAACCCATTCCTCCCTTCCGATCCTTACGAGAAAGCTCAAGCCAGATTTTGGGTCGATTTCATCGACACCAAGGTACCAAATCCAAAATCCCTTTTGTTATAATCTGAATCTGAACTTGAGTTTTAGTTTTGAAAGAATTGGTCTTTAGATGAATATACATTTGGGATTTCAAAATACTGATTTTGGCAGTTTTTATTGATTTATATGGCTGTAACTGATTTAGAAATCTACTTTTAGATTTTAAAAGCTTACGGATATTATAATTAGACAAAGTGAATTTCAAAGTAAACGCTGACCTTCTTATTTGAGATTAATTTTTTAAGTTGAGTTTTCTTTAATATACTTTATATTTAGGGTTTTGCTTGTAGACTCATAATTGAAAATGTTATGGGTTCAAATATGTGAAATGGAGCAGTTGTTGAAGCCGGCAGATAAGCTGTGGTCAACAAAAGGCGAGGAACAAGAGACAGCCAAGAAAGAGTATATTGAAGCACTAAAGATTCTTGAAACTGAGCTTGGAGACAAACCTTACTTTGGTGGAGATACCTACGGGTTCGTAGACATTGCCATGACTGGATATTACAGCTGGTTCGAAGCATCGGAGAAATTAGCTAACTTCAGCATTGAACCAGAGTGTCCCGTACTGATGGCTTCGGCCAAGAGGTGTTTGCAGAGAGAAAGCGTGGTTAAGTCCCTCCCTGACTCTGAGAAGATCCTTGCGTTCGCCTTTAAGATTAGGAAGATTTATTGTGTCTAAAATACGTATTGATTCCATCTCACGTTTCTATATCAGAGACCCACTCTCGAGTTATTTATAATATTGTCTCGCAACGTGTAAAATAGTGAAAATGAAAATCGATATATACTAAAATGAAAAAAAATTGGTTTTCTGTATAAAATTTTTTAAGCACAAATGTTCCTCCTCCCCCCCCACATAATCGAATTATCATTCAACTCTCAGGCATAAATATGATTGTCAAACCATTGGACTTCTCTTGTGATCGTTTAAATATCAAATATCATGCATTTCTCAAACAAAAAATCCCAACACACATATTCTAAACTAAATATCTAATTTTGAACAAAATAGGGCCCTTTCAAAGGCATGAAGCCATGCACCATTGCTGTGGTTCCACCTACTCTTTTCTTTTGTGAAAAAGTTGATTGAAATGGAGAATTAGATTCGAAACCCTTCTTTTCTTGGCTCTATAATTACCACTCTCTCCAACAGTTCTTCACTGAGCTTCACCGACAGCTAAAAAAATGGCGGAAGAGCTAATTCTATTGGATTACTGGGCGAGCATGTTCGGGATGAGGATGAGGATTGCTCTGGCAGAGAAAGGAGTGAAATATGAGTATAGAGAAGAAGATCTCAGTAACAAAAGCTCTTTACTTCTTGAGATGAACCCTATTCACAAGAAGATTCCGGTTTTGATTCACAAAGGTAAACCGATCTGTGAATCCATAACTCAAACCCTATTCTTCCATCGGATCCTTACCAGAGAGCTCAAGCTAGATTCTGGGTAGATTACATTGACAAGAAGGTTACGTTTTCTTTCTAACGTTATTTGAGTTCTTTGCACTGTATAAATAAGTAAGTAACAATTGAATTGTTGTTTGAACCAAAATTGAGATCAGACGTACGGACCGTGCAAGGCTTTGTGGTCAGAAACAGGGAGAAACAAGAAGCAGCGAAGATAGAGTTCATCGAAGTACTCAAAACCCTTGATTCAGAGCTCGGAGACAAATTTTTCTTTGGAGGAAACGAATTTGGGCTTGTAGATATTGCCTTTATCGGATTCTACAGTTGGTTTCGTACGTACGAGGAGGTAGCGAATCTCAGCATCGTAGCAGAGTTTCCTAAGCTAATCTCGTGGGCACAGAGGTGTTTGAAGAGAGACAGTGTGGCTAAGGCCTTGCCTGACTCTGATAAGGTTCTTAAGTCTGTCTCTGATCATCGGAAGACCATTTTAGGAATCGATTAGATCATGTTCTGCTTTGCTCTGTTTTTGTCATGTTTTTCTTCTGGTTTTAAAATGTAATGTATATTTCAGGTTTTTCAATAAGTCGGAAATAGACGGATGTATGTTTATGTCGAGATTTGAGTGAAACTATGATCTATTTTTAGTTGGTTAAACTTCTCTACCTTTTCTATCCATACTATGTATGGAGCTCGACTTCCGAAAAGTTTAAATTTTATTGAAGATCTCTATCATTCTGTACATATAACTGTTCGTTGTTGTCTCCTGTTTTAAAAGTAAAGTGGTGTAAATATAACAATTTTTTCTTATACCCATGTACGTTGGTAGAACTGTTCCTCATGATATATAGTATCTTCGTTTGTTAGCTTTAGTTTCTTGAAACTACGGCATATGGCGAAACAATATTTGTTTGCCGGTTGTATTTTCCTGCGGTTTAATATTGCGTCAAACACAAATCACATAAATTTTTAATCGTTGAAAAATCTGGCGGTACGTTTAGTATTATTGTTGTGTTTGGTACTGTTACAGCTGCCGCTACGATATGACTGTTAAACATGCAATGTTTAGCTGCAAGTCGCAGCCGCGTTAAAAAACGTGCGTCATTATTCTGTGTGAAATTAGATTCAATTGTAGGTAAGGTAAGTATATTATCATGTGTATTAAGCATAAAATTAAAGGTTTTGTAATAACGATATAACATTATAAATAATGCATTTAGCCATTTAGAGAATCCAAAACCAGTCCTCTTTCAAAATCATTTGGGTTCAAGTTTAGGTAGTTTTCTTGGTTCTAGGCTTGAGGGCTTGAACGCAACTCATGATCCAAATTAAAAACAAGACTTGGGCTGTTCATTTAAGGCATCGATACTTCTGGCCCAATAGGTGAATCTTGTCAACCATCTAATTTTAAGGTCAAACAAGACCAATCTTCGTTGGGGAAAAGAAAATAATTTTTTTTTTGTCGGTTGATGTCGTTGAAGGCAAAATTTTGAAAATATTTGTCAAAGAGAGAGTACCAAAAAAGAAAGAACAACGCACCAAGAGAGTACGTTTCTTGGGGACTTGTACTATGATGCTTTAATTATACTAATCAGCCCCACATTGTGTTACCTTTATCAACCAATAACCTTCTTTTTTTTGGTTCTACAGTATCCAGGTAGAAAATAATGCACAAAAGTATATTTTCAATCATAGATAACAAACAAAATGTTAAATTTCTTCATTTATAAACACGCAACAGTAATTTCAAATTGTTTAGCTGAAAAAGGATTTAGCAACACTAGAAAGAAGAAAAATCAAAATCAAATGGATTGTAGAAAAATGCAATGTATGGATCAAAGATTCCAAATATATATATATATATATATATCGGTTATAGTTTCTTAACCTTTCTACTTTTCGGATAAATATCATAAGCATATATTATGACTTTTGCTGTTGATTGTTGCATGAAATGAAACAACAATAACTTTTTCTTTTATTAAAAACCATAAATTTTACTGAACCTGACAAGTTTATTTTAAACTAAGGTGTAACAAATTTATTTTAAAGTAAGGTGTAACCAATATTATAAATAAAAAACGACCAACGGGATTGATCGAGTCAAACTATATATATATATATATATATATATATAACAAGATATCATAATCCATTTATAACTTTAATTCATGCATATAAAATTTTTATCAAAAGAAAACTACACAATTTGTATATTTTAATAGGGTATTTAACAAAACAAAACTGTAAAAGATGAAAAAGGAGTTGTACAGAAAACCCTTGGAAATATAACAACTCCGAATAGTATTTACTGAAATAGGTTTAATCGCAGAAACTTAGAAAATTTAATGTTACGAAATAACGCTTCCACTTAAAAATATGTGAAAACCAATTTAATTGAGTGATACGTTTCAGTTTTACACATATATCAGAGTAGGAAAAAAGATCAACGTCTAACTACTCTTTCCATACACCAATTAATATTTCCATACACCAATTAATATTCAATACGTTTTTCAATTTTAATTTACAAAATTTTTTTAAATTATATATAATCTTTATATATATATAAAACAATATTAATCAACCATTAAATCAGATCACGTTACATATTCTTTATTGTCAAGTGGCATATTCATGTAGAATAAAATCTGAGGTAATATATATTTTTTTAATCATATGCTACATATATAAAATTTTAAATATATATATATATATATTGAAGTTTTATCCAATGTGTTGAGACCAATATCGTTTTGATATTTATAATAGAAAAATAGAAACACCATAATCACTTAAACTATCTTATTGGTTTTTATTATTTTTAAGGCGTAATAACCATAGAACTTTAACTATTAAATAATATATTTTCAAATAATTACAAATCTAATATTTGAGTTAAAAAATTAAATATTATGACTATATAGGTCAGAACCCTATATCTATTATGACTATATAAATAATAATAAAAACTGATAATATAGTTGAATTGATAACGATATTTTTCGTTTATGCATTATAAATGTCAAAAAGATTTTAAATAAAAAACATTGTATATGATTCAACATAAATATGTATGTCAAATAGCATTTGATTTAGCGATTTGACTAATATTGATGAAAGTTTATGTAAAATTTTTGAAAAATTTATAAGTTGAAGTTGAAAAAAATATATTAGATTTTAGTTGATGTATTAAAAAACATCTTGAAAATAGTTAGATGATAAAATTGGTCATTTAGCTAATTAGAGGCTTTACCAATGCAATGCATGAATATTTCAAGCGTTATTTTATTTTTTGTAAAAGGAGCGAATATTTCAAACATTCTTGCACCCAAAAATGGACATTTGGCCAACCCTTTATCCATGTCATGCTAATCAGATATAGAGACAAAATTCATCTCGATTACATGTTAATCACTACTACTAATCAGACATTAACAGTAACTAATTGTTTTTAAGGAAAAAAAATATAAAATGGTTGAGAGTCACGTGATAGCTGTCTGTCTCGTGCTAATCACACAGCCGTTGGATAAGTCGTTTGCTGAGTCGGATATGATTTCGGTGGAGTGAGAAGTATGAGATAACAACCCATTATTAAAGGCTGTACGAATGTCGTTTTCGGTAATACTTTTTGGACTTTTGACCAAAATGGGCGTTGAATAACCCGACCCGTTAACCCAAAGTTTTATTTTAATATTATTTGATTGTTGGTTTATTATTTGTACATAGCATAGAAATTAGAAAGATCATTTTTGGGAAAAATAATTACAGACTTTTTTTCTGGTAAAAAATATTTCAGGAATAACATTGGCTTGATATAGCAATTTGGAATGAATCTATGTACTTAAATGCATTATTTTTACTAAATAAATTGAAATTAAATCTTTTTAGATTTTTATTATTATTTAAATGGAAGAAAATAAATTAAATATTATGTTTTCTTTTGTCATATTAAACTGAATAGTCTTCATAAATCAAAATTTACTCTACCGGGTAGTTCATGGTACTTTTTCTTATATAAAAACGAGGGAGGGCAAAGGAAAATTCTCTTTTCTATAGGATTTTCTTTGGTTAGAAATTGGGATTTTTAAAAAAAAATTTTAATTACGTCCCATAAATTAATAAATTTAGTTTTATTAATGATAAAATGTTAAAATCCAAAAAGTTACTACTATTCTCAGTTTTCATTTCGTTAAAATGAACAATTGAATACTGTCAAAATTTCTCCTCTCATCACTCCAGTTTTTTTCGCTTTGCTTTCGTTATAAATGAAAATTAAAGAAACGAAACTTCAAAAGAAGAGAACTACACAGCTTTTTTTTTCTTTTAGATATGGATGATATCTCCCATGTATATAAATTTACAAGTACAAGTATACAATAATTCCAACTCACAACATCTAATTTTTTTTATAAACAGTTACAACCGAACTTAATGCAGTAAACAATACTATAATCATATACAATTTGTTCCAGAATAGAATATTGAAGGTACATGTTCATACATAAAACACGCATTAAATATTAATAATCAGCAAATAGGCCGATGGAGAGAATCGACAAATTATTTCCTTTTCATCTTATTCTAGAAAAATCCAACTAAAGCTACTTATTAGAGCCTTAGAGACGTATAGCCTATAGATTATATATATATATATATCTGTCTTTATATTTTTTTTTTGTTTTTATAAATATCTTAAATATTAGGAAAAAAAAAGAAAGAGAAAAAACCATTTTCAACAGCTTCGTCTTCTCCGTTATCTCTCTACCAAATCTTGCAGAGGGAAAAAAAACGAAGACGAAGAACTTCGATTTAATCACATAAAAGAGAAGAAGAATCAATCTTAGGTTTTAATGGATAAAAGCTGTAACTCCTCCGGTGATTCCTCCGCCGTATCCGTCTCCGCCTCAACGACGAGTAGTACCGGTAACAATACAGTAAACATAGATCATTACCTGAGACAGCTCAATAAGCTTTCTCATAAAATATCAAAACCGACGGTAACAAGTTCCTCTTCATCCGCCGCCGTGAATCGAGAAATTGATCGTCTTCCACCACCGCCACCTCCGCCGCCAATTAATCAAGGGAATCTCCATCAACATCAGCCACCTGTTTACAATATAAACAAAAACGATTTCAGAGATGTTGTTCAGAAACTTACCGGCTCACCTGCACATGAGCGGATCTCTGCTCCGCCGCAGCAACCGATTCATCACCCTAAGCCTCAACAGAGTTCGCGTCTACACAGGATACGTCCTCCTCCGTTGGCTCACGTTATCAATCGTCCTCCTACTTTGCTAAATGGCGCACCTATCCCTCAAGGTTCTCATCAAATGAACCCAAATCAAAACTGGACCGCCGGATTTATCCCTCGACCAACGGCGCCGCTTTCTCCCCTCCCGCCGCTTCCTCCGGTTCACGCGGCGGCGGAATCTCCGGTCTCTTCCTACATGCGATACCTTCAGAACTCGATGTTCGCACTCGATTCGAATCGGAAAGAGTTCTCTGGATTATCTCCGTTAGCTCCTTTGGTCTCACCTCGTTGGTACCAACAACAACAGGAAAACGCTCCCCCGCCCCCGCCGCAAAACAGTCTCCCTCCACATCCTCCTCCTCCTTCCGCCGCTGCGGGAACAGTATCGCAGACGGCGCCGACATCAATTCCGGCGTCTCCACCGTTCGGATGTTTAAATTCGCCTAAATCGCCGTATGGATTACTCTCACCGAGCATACTTCTATCGCCAACGTCAGGTCAACTAGGGTTTCTGGTACCTCCAACGACGGTGCCGCTTCCTAGCCCTAAATACAAAGGTCATTGATCAGAAAAATCGGAAACCCCTTGTCGGTCAGATTGGAAAACGTCGTCGTCTTACCCGTCACGACAAAATGCCCTTTGATCTTTTTGTACATCATTAGTGGTGGATGATTCTTTTTTTTTTTGTAACTTAAATTACTTAAAATCGTTTTTTTTTTTTTAACTTTCTTTTGTTCCATGTTTGTTCATGTTAGAAACAAAGAGTAGGAAAAAGAAAGGAATACACTTCTGCAACTCTTTTTATTCGTATAAGTTTGCCAATATTATTTGTTGATCATCGTTCGTCTCTTTGTAGATGAAATTGCATACTATTGTTTCTCCTTCATTGTTCAATCATATATTATTAATTTTTTTGGTAGATTCGCTTGTTGGTAATTGGATAGCTATATCAATCACTTCACTGTTCCTTTGGTTGAATATTTGATATGATGCTTTCATTTTCAGTTGAAACTTTGAACCCCCTGACTGACGAGATCATTTATTTTACTCGTAAATGACTAACGATTTGTGTACACTTGTATAGTTCCTTTGAAAGGGCATCTTTTATATAATCAAATTGATATTGATTTCAGACCAGGTAAAGTGATTCGCTTTACAGTCCAATAAACTAGTCTGCTTTAAAAATTAACAACAATCTACACCGCAAGGTACGAGAGAGCCTTTATGATCTTCAAACTGATGAGAAAACAAAGCCAGGTTCCATTGCAGACATTGAAATCGATAACAACAAAGAAAAAAAACAGAAAAATCAAGCAAAAAGATAAAAGATGATTGATGGTTCCACTTGCCAGAAATATGATATGAATGAATTAAAGCTTAGAGATAAGCGACTTGGCAAGTGACCTCTTACAGATTTAAGGAAAATATATGAACGGAGAAAGAAGTTGCAAACCCTAGAAGAAACTAGCAGTTCCACTCAAACGATTACTGCTGTTCCTCGGTCGGTTTTGGCGCTGCTTCCTTGATCTCATCCTCAGCATCATCCTAAATATGATCCATCATTAGAGAATTGAGTCAATGAAATGTGAATCATTCATAATAGAAAGAAACGGGGATTATATGGACGAACCTGCATATCAGATGTCCAGAGAGTGAGATTGTCACGGAGAAGCTGCATGATCAAGGTACTGTCTTTGTATGACTCTTCACCAAGAGTGTCCAACTCTGCAATCGCTTCATCAAAGGCCTTGATGATAACATTACAACAACAAAAACCATCAACATTCATGTTCTTGAGAATGAAAGCAAAAGTGAATAGATCTATGAGATCTAAATCAAGTCCA
The DNA here is from genome assembly GCA_963922655.1 of Cardamine chenopodiifolia. Taxonomy (NCBI): domain Eukaryota; kingdom Viridiplantae; phylum Streptophyta; class Magnoliopsida; order Brassicales; family Brassicaceae; genus Cardamine; species Cardamine chenopodiifolia. The sequence continues at coordinate 16,570,801 of OZ000476.1, read as the reverse complement.
ATTCACATTTGATAATTGATAGAAAATGGAATCAAGTACCTGCTTGGCGAGGTTACAAGCACGATCAGGAGAATTGAGGATTTCGTAATAGAAGACAGAGAAGTTCAATGCAAGACCGAGACGGATTGGGTGAGTTGGAGCGAGCTCTGCATTTGCAATATCCTGCATAGAGAGTCACAGGCAAGCTCAAGATCTATTTCTATACGATACAAATCCCTAAACAATCGAACCTAATCCTAAATCAGAACTTAATCGACATCCACAGATCACAGACGAAACTCAAATAAAGTAGATCTGAGATTTGGGTCATGAGAAAAACAAACCTGAGCAGATTTGTAAGCGGAGAGAGTATGTTCAGCGGCGTCTTTCCTCTCTTGACCAGTTTTGAACTCAGCCAAGTACCTGTGGTAATCACCTTTCATCTTCAGGTAAAAGACCTTGGAGTCACCGGAGGCAGCGGCAGGGATGAGCCTAGAGTCAAGCAACTTAAGGATTCCATCGCAGATTCCGGAGAGCTCGGTCTCGATCTTAGACCTGTAATCACGGATCGCCGTGACGTGGTCATCGTTACCGCGGCTCTCTTCCTTCTGCTCGATCGAAGAAATGATACGCCACGAAGCACGGCGAGCACCAATCACGTTCTTGTAAGCGACGGAGAGGAGATTTCGCTCTTCAACGGTGAGTTCATCGCCATCGACGGCGGCGGAGACTTTCTCCATGAACTCTACCATCTCTTCGTACCTCTCTGCTTGCTCCGCGAGCTTAGCCATGTATACGAACTCTTCACGCGCAGAAACCGCCATTGTTGTTCCTTGAGAAAAATAGATCTATAAAAAAAAATCTGAGATCTGATCAAAAGAGAGAACGGTTTCGAATCGGTGTAGGTCAAGCGAGAAGATGAATGTGTTTAATGAGGAGAAGCGATAAATGCGTTTTAGAGGAAAAAGAGTGAAATTTGGAACCAAGATTCAATTTGGGCCGTTGGATTCGTCTCTTCTATTTGTGGGCGGGTCCTGCTTTTCTAAAGTGGGAAATTTTAAGCCCTGTTTTTTTTTTACCTCAAATTAAGAAAAGCTTAAAAACACTTTTCAAAGAATGGCGATAATTTTACCACTATTAGTATATGCACCCTAAGGAATTATAATATTTTTAGTCTAACGGTTAAATTAAAGGCTAGTTTTTGTAGACTTGTAGATATAGTTATCTCTACCCATTGTAAAAGAAAAATAATTTTTTTTTTTTGAGTATATTAGAGTGATATTGGGTTAAGAAAAATGGAGACAGCCCGGGGGGACACATGTGTTGTGAGCATGTCAGAGGATCCAAAGGACTATTTCTTACTCCAACTATTTCACATTTTCGTGGCTCCTCACACGTTTTTTACGTTATGTGTGCAGGATCAGTATAGCAAAATGAAACATTCGTTTGGGACCTCCAAATTAATATCAAATTTTATATATAAAACAAACCCAAGTTTTATAAAATAAAATACTAGTATAAATAGACCTCCAAATTTCTATTTTGCTCAGGACTCCCAAAATTTCAGAACCGACCATGTGTGTGATTCATTGTATCTATTCAAATCTTGAAACATTCAATTTAGCACCTAGGCGATTTCTACGAGCTTTTTTAAATCATCTACTATATATTATTTAAGCAATTTTAAAAACAGTTTAATCAGGTTTCATGTGTTATATTACATAAAATATCACTGTATTTTTATAAAATTAAGACTAAATTAAACAAGTTATAAAAAGTTAAAATAGTCAAAAATTTATGTAACCAAAATCCAATAAAAAAATTCAAACAAAATCTTTTAAATAATTATTAGTTTCTAAAAAATAATACTTAATTTCTCTCTCCTAGTAAATATAAACAAAAAATTTAAATTAAGTTTAAAAAATTCAATAAAAAATCCAAACATAATCTTTTAAATAATTATTAGTTTTGAAAAAATAAAACTTATTTTTCTCTCTCCTAATAAATATAAACGAAAATATAAAATTAATTTTATATTTTGATTATATTCTTACTTTATAAGTAATATGGTATATTTAAATAATAGTTTCTAAATTAGACTTATTTATCAAAAATTAATATTTATCATTCTATTCATGTACAATTATATATATTTTTAAAATAGAAAATATTTATATGTCAAACTTTAATTAACTATTTTGATCGTAATTTAAATTCGCTATTTGTTTTAATTTTAGCAAATGTTAAATTAGATGAGATCATTTACTAAGATAATATGTCTACTATAAATTTATATAATAATTATGAATAATAATTATTTTTAATTTTGTAATTAATAAATTAGATTTTTATCCGATTTTGTAAATTACTTAATATCTCTATATTTATATTAACAAATTAAAATATTTGATACGATTTGATTTTAAATTAAAATTAAAAAATCAAATCTATTCAAAATAAATAAATTTATATCAGTGGAATAAATTAAAATTAAATTATGGACGAAAATTAAAATTATTTTAAAAAAAATTGTTAACCAATTGCAAAATTAAGGTTTGAGATCTATAACATACTATTTATTTTCGTTATTATAAATGGAAGATTTGGTTAAATTTTATAAGAAATTTATATACTATATACAAAATCTATAAGTATTATTAAATAAAGTATACAATTTTGAAACGTAATATTGTATAATTAAATTCTTTAAATCCGTTTAGAATACATACGTAAAGAAATCATTGTGATTAAAATAAAATAAAAACTGAATCTCACTCTACAAGATTAAACGTGATATGCAAGGTAAATAAAAATTTGTTATTAAAATATTAACCACTCAAAAATATACCATAAATTGATATTTAATAAAAAAATAATTTGAATTAATTATAAGAAGATTTCTTTAGAAGATTCATAACAAATATTATGCAATCCCTATAAATACATCCTTCTGGAAATGAGAATTCGACATATTAACATTTTACAAATTTTATATTTTAATGAGTTTTTATTGTTCTTGATCTATTTTATCATTATTATTTTAACGACTTAAATATATTAACAAAATATTTATTCTTGCTTTGTTTTGTAAACACGTATATCTTACAATTTTTTCTTTTGTTGTTGTGCAGTGGTTAAGCAAACATCAAGAGTTTTCCTCCAACCTTTCGCCGGAGATTTTTTCAGGATTTTAGGTGAGTAAATAAAATCTAATATTTAGTTACTCAAAACCGTTCTTATGCAGGTCGATGGAGATGGCCAGTATGAGCGGATAAGTGGAACACGCCTTGGTGGAAGCACATTTTTAGGTCTTGGAAAGCTTTTAACAAAATGCGAGAGGTGAATTCTTATTAAACTCTACTCATGTAGTTTCCTCCTTGCCTTAGTTACTAAATATATCTTAATATCAGTTTTGATGAGCTGCTCGAGTTAAGTCACCATGGAAATAACAGACTAATTGATATCTATGGTGGAACATATTATTCAAAGGTAACTGACTAATCTGCTGAATTATTTACGTATTGTAACACGTTCGCTAAAGTTTTAGATTGGATTCTTATGTAAATACAAACCTTTTTTTTAATTCTCTTTTTGGTAGATTGGTCTCTCCTCAATAGCTATTTCTTCCAGCTTCGGGAAAGCGATTTCTGATGGCAAGGAACATGAAGATTACCAGCCAGAAGATGTCGTAAGATCCCTTCTAAGAATGATATCAAATAACACCGGTAAGGTCAGTTCCTCTGAACATTTCAATGGCATTTTACCATTTCAGTTTCCTCTCTCTGTCCAGATTGCTTATTTGAATGCGCAAAAAATAAAATATGGGACATAATTAAATAAGTAATAACAAAAGTATTAGGATACAAAAATAATTAAGTTTTTATTTGTTTGCATTAATAAACATTTCTTAAAATAACAAAGGAGAATGGTCAGTTTGTTAAGAGTTTATAGGAAAAGACAAAATCTCTACCTTGAGCTACGGTGGAGCACAATAATTTTTGTCTTAACATACATTTATGTGGGAGAAAAGATAAAAAAAATGTATATGAAAAAAAAATTAGACTTACATAAACATTAATTGTCTAAGAGAGAATTTAACAAATGTTAGTTTTATAGCGAAAGAAATAAACAAAAAGTCACACCCTCGAGCTCCGTTGTTTCATCACCCGGATATTGCGTCAAATATTTGGAAACAAAAAATTCCACCAAAACTTCAACATTTTCTATGACGACTTGCATCACAAACAATTGGAGTAGTGGATAATCTGATTCACCATAACATCAGAATAAACCCGTTGAATTATTATTCGTTGATTAATTGATTAGAGAGCATTGGTGAAATGAAATTATCAATCTTTATCAGTTAGAATCACTTGCGATTCTATTATATTCATAACTTTATTGAAAATTTGAAAATAGGAATTTGTTTGATAATAGTGTCCCCATAACTTTTATTTTTAAAATTAAACAGATATTTCTCTGCGATGCAGAACTTAGATTACTATTTAGTTCGTTTTTAATTATGTTCTTTGTATTCGTACTGAGATATTATTTTTATAATCGATTTAAATCGATCGTATTTGGATGCATATTCCAAATTGTTGATTAGTTTATTAGTTACGCTTTACACGAAAGTTTTATTTTGTGAGACTATTAAAAACGAAGATATGTTTTTCTCTTTACATTTTTTGTTAATTATATTCATCCAACACTTATCCTTATCCATGATTATATCTTTTTCTAAATCTTCTTAGTTAAATTGTTTTATTTTTCATTAGTTTTTTTTGTCACAATTTTTCATTAGTTCATTTTTTGATATTTCTATCCAGTGAAATAAGTAAAAAGATGACTATAAGTTATGTTAAATGTAAACTATTCAATGCAATAAGTAAAAAGATATATTTTCATATATACTAATGATATAAATAACAGATATATTAACTATATTAAAAGGGTGAAGGTTCGGTTAAGTCATATCAAGAATTCATGGCTTGACCAGCTATATATATGGTAAGTTTAGAAAGAAAGTGATAAAATAAGGCAAGGTTCCTTCACAAGGAGATCAAAGATTAAAAGAAAAGAGATGGGTTCTTGAACGATGATTTCATTTGCTGTGTCGGGGAAAAGAGACAAGAATAAGGATCAATATTAGAAAAAGATCTGTGACTTGATCAATATGGTGAGTTCAGAGGGAAAGCGAGAAAGTGAGGCAAGATTTTTTGACAAGAAGATCAAAGGTTTCGAGAAGAGGGCTGGTCAGTTGAAAGATGATTTGATTCGAAGTGTCCGGAGAAAGGGAGAAGAGTAGGGTTGCTAATACTTCGGGCTCTGTCTTGGTTCCTCTGCTTTCTCTCTAAGTCTCACACTCACACATGTTTCTTTGATTTCAGTTTTTTTTTTGTCTCTGAAAAGTGATATTCTTGTTTTATTTAGTTGACTTTTTGAGAGAAACAGAGCAGCTCTGTTTTTGTGTTGCAGTTTGCAGAGTTATGGAGAGGTATGAGATAGTGAAGGATATTGGCTCTGGTAATTTTGGAGTAGCAAAGCTTGTTCTTGACATAGTTACCAAAGAGCTCTTCGCAGTTAAGTTCATCGAGAGAGGTCATAAGGTCTCTAACTCTCTTAGCTAAGCTAAAGAAACTTTGTTTATATACATTTTTTCTGATTTTTTTAATATGTTTATTTTGTGGATCTTTATGAAGGTTGATGAACATGTACAAAGAGAAATCATATTTTAATGTACTTTAGCAAATACATAATTGAATAAGACTAGATTTTACTTTGAATTTAAAATACATTCCAATCCATTAAAACATTAGATTCAATAACCCCACATTTCAAGAATTTGGCGTTTGGGAAGTAAAAAGCGCACGTGGTGGCTGAAGTAGTAGGTAGAGACCTCTAATAAATTAATAATGGTGCTTTTGATAATTCGATTAAAATGGCTCTAAAAACTTCTTCACATTCATATGTGATATATCTATCTCACCTACCTGGAGATGCACTTAACTAATTTTTTATATGTCACATTAACTAATTTTTTATGTCACTAATATTCCATTTTAATTCTTACTCTTAAAGCTTCTTCACACTCATATTTGATATTTCTGTCTCACCTACATGGAGATGCTCACTAACTCAATTTTTATATGTGGTTTCTGAAAGAGAAAGCTTTTATGAAGTGTGGAAACAACGGAAGAATTGTTTGTTTCTGAAAAGAAATAACAAGTCAGCAAAAGTTGTTAGAAGTTGACGTAGATTTAATCAGGTTGTGATTTAGTCACTGAAGATATATGGCACGAGATTCAGGAGATCGGGTTGTTGAAGATTGGAGATACTTGATGACGATCAAGAAGATTTAGATAACATCATATCTTGAAGATAAGATATGTGAGATAGACTTAACTCTCCATAAATAAGACGTCAAGGTTGATCAATAGGTATCCGATTAGAAAAAAGAAATTGTAATCACTTGGGATAGTGTTGCAAGTAAGAGAGGTGTGAGATACTCTTGAGAGAGGTTAGAAATCGTAGGTCTAGCACTAGAACGGGTAGTTCGTAGGCTTGTAAACACCATCAAGGAAGGTGTGTTCCTTGAGAAGATTTCTAAGTTAAATTGAAACAAGTTTGACTGTGTTTCAACATCTGTTCTGATCATTGCTGGGTCTATAGTTTTTTCAATTGGTATCAGGGCAGGCATCTGAACCGAGTTGTTGCTCAACAACAGGTGAAGATCCTGAGACATTCAAAATGGACTCAACACAGGAACTAATGGCGGTACAAAAACAGATCATGCTCGATGACTCTAACTATGGTCATTGGAAGGTTAAGATGCGTTACACAATCAGAAGCATTGACGAAGATGCGTGGACAACTGTAGAAGAAGTATGGAATGAACCAGAGGATAAAGGCGAAGACGGTAACATGATTCCGAAAAGAAAAGACATGTGGACAGATGAAGAAAAAATAATGTCAAAAATGAATTCAAAAGCACTATCCGCAATTTTCAATTCGCTCAACAGTGATCAGTTCAAACAAGTCCAGGATTACCGAGATGCCAAGACAGCTTGGGACACACTACAACTGTATTATGAAGGTACCACCAACGTACGCAGAAGCAGACTCGATACAATTGCCTTGAAATTTGAAAACCTTCGCATGGAAGAAGATGAAAATGTGTCAACCTTCAGCTCGAAGATCAGTGAAATAGCTAGTGAAGCCAATGTCTTGGGAAAAGGTACAAAGAGAAAAAATTGGTTAAGAAGTTTCTGAGATGTCTTCCAATGAGGTATGAAGCTCATTTATCAGCCATGAATGTTGCACTGAACACATAAACAATTACTTTTAGTGAAGTAGTAGGGATGATTAAAGCACATAAAATGGATCTAGAAAGAAGGACTACTGGTGTAAGCACACTGGTCAAAAAATTCGATCGAACCATGAAAAGGTTTGAATGAGGCAACAGAAAAACGTTTGGGAAGATGATGTTCGGAGACTCAGACAAAGGAGGACAGAAAAAGGATCAGAAATGTCATGAGTGTCAAGGAGTAGGACATTTTCGAGCAGACTGTCCAAATAACAAAAAGAAAGGATTGCAATGCTTTGGATGCAAGGGATTTGGACACACAAAGGAAGAGTGTGTATTCGGTAAAACTCAAAACCACAAGTCTTTTATTGGAGTAAGTGACAGTGATTCTGAAACTGAATCAGACAAAGGAGAATTTTTCACTGGATACTGTGCATTTTCGGCCGTTATTCATACCAATGAAGACTCATCAGAGAACGTCAGAGGAGGAAAATGAAGAGAAAAAGACTGTGCTTGGAACAAACAGTGAATCAGATGATGAAGATGCGACAGATCTACAAGAAGAATTCAAGTCAATGTACGAGAGCTGGAAGAAAACAAGCCATGAGAATGTGTTACTACTCAAGGAAAAGATAGAGCTAAAGGAGATGAATGAAAAACTCAAAAGTGAGTTAAGTGCTGAAATTTCCAAAAGAAGATCACTAGAGCTTGAAGCTGAGTAAACTACCAAGAAGATTACATATGCTAAACAGTGGTACAAGAGTTTTGAACAAGATACTAACCTTGGGAAGGACAGAAAAAACGAACTACGGTCTCGGTTATCAAGGAGAAACTTTGACAGGAAAAACAGAATTTGTCAGAGAAAACAAATCCGAGCGTGTTCCAACACAGAAAAAACAGATCAATTCTCAAAACCTAAGGAGTTGCTACTACTGCGGCAAAAAGGGACACATCAAGAGACGATGCTATAAGTTGATTAACAAAGTTAGTCAACTTATGAAACAAAAATGATGTTTTCAACATCTTAATCGCTCATCGCACGTCTGGGTAAAGAAGAGTGACTTATACCATCAGACGAAGCATGAAGAGAAGTCAGTGATGGTTGCCTATAGCTTAATCTTAGGCAACTCTCCTAGTCAAGAAGAGACTCCACAACAAGCACACTCGAAATCTGAACAAGAAAAAATTGAAGACGTGAGCTTGGCATCACAAAGCAAAAACGAAAATGGATCGTGGTATTTTGACAGTGGTCACTCCAGGCACATGACATGCAAACAAGAATTTCTGAAAGAATTCGTCAAAGTAAAATAAAGTAGTGTTACGTTTGGTCGAGGAGCTCAAGGAAAAATAATGGAAAAAGGAAAATTGAATGGGTCATCTACACCTCAGCTGGTGAATGTGTACTATGTGCAAGGATTGCAGGCGAATCTCATCAGTATAAGTCAATTGTGTGACGAAGGGCTGACTGTTGTGTTTAACAAAACAAAGTGTTGGGCATTCAATGAAGAAAATCAGGTGATTCTGTCTGGAGTGTGTACTGGGAACAACTGCTACATGTGGGAAGAATCAAATCAGTGTCTCAAAGTAGAAAAGGACGATACTCATCTGTGGCATCAGAGGCTTGGCCACATAAATATCAAAAGCATGACTCACATCGTCAATCAAGAACTTGTACGAGGAATTCCAGAAAATACACTGTTCATAAACACAGACACAAAAGGCATGCTGGTGGTTCAAATATATGTGGATGACATTGTATTTGGAGTAACCTCACAAAGACTAGTTGAAGAGTTTGTTAAGACTATGACCTCAGAATTCGAAATGAGTATGGTAGGAGAACTGAAATACTTTCTTGGACTACAAATTAACCAGACAGAAAGTGGAATCACCATCTCGCAAAGTACATATGCGGCCAAGCTAGTAGAACGTTTCGGAATGAGTTGCAGCAAGACGACCAGAACTCCAATGAGTACTATGCTGAAACTTACCAAGGATGAAAAATATGTCAAGGTAGACGAGAAACTGTATAGAGGAATGATTGGAAGTCTACTATACTTAACGGTGAGCAGACCAGACCTTTGCCTAAGTGTAGGGATTTGCGCACAGTATCAAGCGAATCCTAAAGAATCACACCTTGCTGCAGTCAAGCGAATCATCAAATACGTGAAAGGTACACTCAATCATGGTATTTCATATACATTGGATACAAATCAAAGTCTTGTAGGATACAGCGACTCCGACTGGGCCGGGAACTTGGACGACCGAAAAAGTACCACTGGAGGCTGCTTCTTTCTTGGGAATAATCTGATTTCCTGGCATAGCAAGACGCAGAACTGCATGTCTCTCTCCATCGCAGAAGCTGAGTACATCGCTCTCGGGAGTTGCTGTACACAACTTCTATGGATGAAACAAATGGCTTCGGACTATGGTATGTGTTTCTCTAATCTAATGTTGGTGTTGTGTGATAACAAAAGCGCATTGATATTTCTAAGAACCCTGTTCAGCATTCAAAAACCAACACATTGCGATATGACACCATTTTGTCAAAGACTTGGTTGAAAATAAATTGGTGATGATTGAACATGTGGCTATTGAGCTACAACTTGCAGACATTTTCACTAAACCCTTGGACTACAACACCTTTGTTAATTTGTAGAAGTCCTTGGGTGTGTGTGCTCTCTAATATCGTTGCATGTAGGTGACAACACATGGACATGACTTGGAGTGCAGAGGAAAGTCTCAGAATTTCAAAAACCTGTGTGTTTGAGTATTAAGAAAGGAGCTGAAAATGAGTATTAACAAAACCTCTTGCTGTAAAGTCCATATTAAGAAAGAGCTTCCCTTCATTCTCTTACGATTCTCAGTCAGTAAGTGGTGTACTAGATCAGCTGAAAGGAGATGATGGAAGGGATAGAATGTAGTTAGAAGCAGTAAGAAACATCTCATCTCACCGATGAAGCAGAGCTTATCCATGGGATAGACAAAGGAGAAATCTTGTCTATGGAAAACAAAAAAAACAAAAAAAAACAACACAAAAAATGATGACGAAAGATCAGCAGCATTGAAAGCTTGCACTCTTATGTTTTCTGATGCAGAAAGGAGCAGTAAAAAGCATCTCACAAAGAAAGAGTAATGTGAAATACTCTAACAAACCCCCTTTGATGAAATACGCTGAAATCTTGCTTTCATGGTCTAGTACACTCTCTCTCTTAATGGATGAGACTCGCTGGGATCGAGGAACATGTGGGTGCGTAGACTACTTCATGTGGATCAACGCGTGTGAAAGCTCCTTTGAATTGAGAAATAGCTACCGCAGTTGGAACGACAAGTTGAAAGATTTCTTAAAGCTCCTCCAAAAAATCTGAGCTGATCTTTGTAATCTTCGTCTTTGTTTCTTGTGCTGCACTTCCAGGGTGACAGATGACAGAAAGAAGCACACAGCCAAGGACAAACAGAATCAGTGGGTTTAAAATTCTGTAAGTGGAACTTGGTGGCCATTGTGTTCAATCTCATGAACTGGTTCATACTACTCTCAGCTATTATTTAGCTCTGGACACAAATTGTTAAATATCTCTAAGCTTCAAATAGTTGCTCGTCCCCCCTTGTTCTATTGACTACAGTGTTGCAAGACCTGCTTCATAAAGACAGGACGAAAAACAGAGTAACAGACGAACAAAAATTGGTGGGTTCTACACTAAATTTGGTGGGCCTCGTCAAGCACACAAGGCCTAACTCGTGCGATATATAAAACAAAAAGAAGGGGGGCACCGGTCTTTGTCGCCAAGCCTAGTAAACAAAAAAAAGGGAGGAAACAAAAAAAAGGAAAAAGGGAAATGTAACCTTCACAATGGCGAAAACCAGAGGAGCTAAACAAGCTACAGTCTCTACTCGATCTCATGGCGGCACACCTGCGGCGTCGTCAATCCAAGAGTGGACTCACGCGGCCAAACAGAAAGAACCGTCGCTATAGCCAGACCTAGCAGACTCCGCCTCTTCAGATTATGTTGCAGAAATTCCCGCCCTTCACCACACCAGCTGAGATACGGTACAACTGGATGAAAAAAGCGGCATGTCTTTGATCAGCGTGTGGTGGCCCGGAAATCGAAGGTCAAGGAGCTCATGGACATTGTGGAAGGAAATCTCATGTCCGACACCGTCATTGCTGTTGAGCAGTATGTGAAGGAGGTAATTTATGAATTCTATGTTAATTTTCACATTCTTCCTCATACAAAGAAAGCTCCAGTGTTCCTTAGAGGAAAGATGTACGAGTTCTCTCCGCACATGATCAACAAAGTGTTCCGCACTTCTCCAGTGTCGTGGCACAAGAAGTCCAAAGTGGCTCGGGTTCAGATGACTAGTCATGCTCTGGCCAAACATTTGACGAATGGGAAGGTTTCTGTGTGGAAAGGATTTCGCACGTCCCTAATGCCTAATGTCATGACCAATCTCCATTTGATATGCTGTTTGAATTGGATGCCGGCTCCCAACAATACCGACGCCACTATCGATCGCTGCAAGCTGCTATACATGCTGGATCAACGAATTCCTTTCAACTTTTACAAGTTGGTATATGATATTGTTGAGAAGGCAGCAGTAAATCCGGAGATCGTATTCTGCCTTTCCCGAATCTGATCTACCGAGTTCTGCGTTTTCAACGAGAAATCAGTCTTGAGCCATATGAGGTGTTTGAGCCCAAGCCAAAAAGGTTATCTCCGACGTTGCGTGTAGGGCAAGGGATCGTGTCTAAGAGATATGGTGATCAGGTATTTGGCGAATCTCTGGTGGCAGACATGAAGTTTGCGGTCAATATGTTTCTCGATGTGATTGCACGATATGAAGGTATGTTTTCTCTCTCTGAGGTCGCCTTCCTGTGATAATGTTTTTGATTGTATTGTGCCATTTAAGCAGGGGGAGAATATGACGAGTCGTCTAGGACTCAGCCTATTACGGAAGCGGATAATGAAGCACCAGTGGAGGAAACCGAAGAAGGATATGAGGCTGCGCAGGATGAGGAGGTTGTTTGGATGTCAAACCCGTTTCACTTTTGTTCTTTGTTTTCTGTTGTGTTTTTGGTTCTTTTCTTTTTGTTGTGTTATGAACATTTGCATGTTATCCAAGGGATTATTTTCAGGAATTCATTCGACTGTGATTTAAAGACGACTGTGATTCCAAGGGATTATTTTCAAGAAAGATAGTTTTGTTAAAGACGACGTGCCGACTGACGTGGACTTAATCAGGTTGTGATTTAGTCACTGAGGATATATGACGCGAGATTCAGGAGATCGAGTTGTTGAAGATTGGAGATATTTGATGACGATCAAGAAGATTTAGATAACATCATATCTTGAAGAGAGGATACGTGAGATAGACTTGACTCTCCATAAATAAGACGTCAAGGCTGATCAACAGGTATCCGATTAGAAAAAAGAAATTGTAATCACTTGGGATAGTGTTGCAAGTAAGAGAGGTGTGAGATACTCTTAAGAGGGGTTAGAAATTGTAGGTCTAGCACTAGAAGGGGTAGTTCGTAGACTTATAAACATCATCAAGAAAGATGTGTTCCTTGAGAAGATTTCTAAGTTAAATTAAAACAAGTTTGACTGTATCTCGACATCTGTTCCGATCATTGCTGGGTCCATAGTTTTTTCAGTTTCTTGATCCAATTGACTAAAGAGGTTTCTTTCTCAGATGTCACGAATATAATAATGTATAGAAAATATATCAAAAATATCATGTGAGATTATAAACACGAAACAAAATTCAAAATTTATGTAAATGTTTTCTAATTTTTTAAGAACCGAAACCTCTGATTTAGATAGTACATTTTAGACATTAAATAAATACCTATATAAAATATAACAAATAAAGATGTAAACTGCAAAAAGAAATACAAAAAATCAATCTATAACTAATTATGTATTACGTTATATAAGACACATATCAATTTCTCGGTGGTCGACATGTCACAAAAATGGAGAATTAGCCTAATTATTATGTTAGATCATGTACATAGAATAAAATTGTAAATGTTTTATAAATAGTATTCTTTGAGATCATGTACATAGTATTATTTTATGTGAGTCAATGTAAATGTTTTATAAATTTATAAGAACCAATATCTAAGATTTAGATAACAAATCTTAGATATTAAAAGAATACTAATAGAAAATATGGCGAACAAAAATGTAAACTGCATAAAGAAATACTAAATGACCGATCCATAATTAATTATGTATTAAGTTATATAAAAAATGTCAAATTTTTAGTTGACGACGTGTCGCAAATTGGATGTAAGAATAGATACTACTAATATATCAAATATTCCCAATCATATTATATATTTGCGAATACATATGAATTTTTTTTTAAAAGAAGTATTTTTTGATAACATACTAAATACATAAAATACCATTTGTGTTTCACGTCTTCATTAACAACATAACTTATATTTTTATTTGATTATCAAACGCAAAAAAGTACTATTTAATATTGACTAAAATATTACTAAAAAGTACTCACGAAAGTATTTTATAACATTAACTATTAAAACATACTCACGATAACAAAGATGTTGCAAACCGTAATAATTAAAAATGTACAGTAACTAATATCCTCCATTTCAATATAAGATGTTTTAGAAAAATATTTGTTTCAAAATATATAATATTTTCTAGATTTCAATGCAATTTTTAATTCATTTAATTAGAAAAATACATAATCAAAAGTTTTTTTGTCAATTACAAGACAACATTTTAAATAAAATTTAATATTTTCTTTTAACTTTTGATTTATTATTTTTTCAAAAATGATGTTTTGTATTTTAAAATGTAAAAGTTATTATTTCTTAAAAATCGTGTTTTTATCCAAAACATCTTATATTTTGAAACGACTGAGTAACAATGCTAAGGAGTCTCAAAATGATTCAATACAAATAGATTGACCCAAGTATATATTATTTTAGTGGATTTGGGTTAAACTTTTAAACTCATATAAATAAATGGGTTTTGATGGATCAATCCTAATGTATTTGTGGATTAATCTATTTGGGTTTTGGATTATTCATAAGTTAACCAATAAAACATAAAAATTAATAAATTTATATTAAATATGTAAAATATCTAAACTTTAAAACAAATATCGTTTTCTTTAATTTTCTTCAAGTTTTTTTAATTTAGTTATACCATTGATGAGAAAAGTAAACTTATCATTTATATTCATTATTTTGTTAATATCAACTATAAGTATTATTATCATACAAAAGTTGCTATTTTTTTTTTTTTCAAATCATTTGTAGACAGTGAAGTGGAAGATGAAATCAAAGAGTCGGATACATCAAAAAAAGATTCAAATGTTCTTTAAATAAAGATTTTTTCTGGTTTTATGATTTTATGGATTTGTGGTTTAAAGATTTTATGATACTATTATATTTTTTAATAACTAGATATTTTATGTAATTTGTTACTTGAAATTTTTTGTTAGTTTTATAATTACATAGTATGTTTTGGATTATTTTAATTATATTTTAATTTATATATGAATAATTTATATAACTCATTTAACTAATGAATTTAACGATTATAAATTTGAATATATAAGTTTCAATCCATAAAAAAAATGAATGTTAGCTTAGATTTGGGTCAGGTTATCATTTTGACATCATTTAGCTTAGGGCTGTCATTGCATTAGATAAAATCTTTCTAATTATATAAATGTCGAATAAAAGATGATTATGTATCTATAAATATAGAAAAGATGATTATGTATCTATAAATCTCTCTAATTATATAAAAGTCGAATAAAAGATGATTATGTATCTACAAATATAGAAAAGATGATTATGTATCTACAAATATAGAAAAGATGATTATGTATCTATAAATCTTTCTAATTATATAAAAGTCGAATAAAAGATGATTATGTATCTATAAATATAGATATCCAGCTCATTGCGAAACAAATTCGTCACTATCTATCCTCCAAAACAAAATCAAAATCTCTCTATTTCTCTCCTACCACATAGTTATGGCTTCGTCACTTCTGACAATAACTACCGGTACGACCTCCACCACCGCGGTTGTCCGGTCAGTGTTACCCACTGGATCTTCCCTACCCTCTGTCCGCCTGACCCGTCCGTTCAACAAGCCGACATGTTTCATCTCATGTTGCTCCTCTGTTTCCAAAAAGGTGGCAACTAGTGGTACTGACCTCAAACCCATCGTGGAACGGTGGCCGGATTACATACCGAACAAGCTCCCCGACAAGAACTATGTGCGTGTGTTTGACACGACACTCCGTGACGGCGAACAAGCTCCCGGCGGAGCCTTAACTCCACTGCAAAAGCTAGAGATTGCCCGGCAACTTGCTAAACTCCGAGTAGACATCATGGAAGTCGGTTTTCCTGCATCGTCTAAGGAAGAGTTGGAAACCATTAAAACCATCGCCAAGACTGTGGGGAACGAGGTTGTTTCTTTATTTTCTTCACTAAAAATGAATATATATTCAAACTATATATATATATATATATTTAGTTAACCTTAATCGTTTGTGACATCTCAAAAAATTAGATGTGCAAAATGTTACGAATCCAAATCGGAAGTAAAAACTAATAACATGGAAGTTCAATTGCTATTGAACTGGAAGTTCGTGTCGATTGTTGTTCACACAAAGATTACAAACATAAATGGAGTAAATGTCCAAATTTGAAATTTAAGAAAAAACTTATTTTGAAAACCTATTATATATATATATTGTTGTTTTGCTTAGGTGGATGAGGAAACAGGTTACGTCCCGGTGATATCCGCCATCGCACGATGCAAACAGGGGGACATCGAGGCGGCTTGGGAGGCATTGAAATATGCGAAGAGGCCGATGATAGTCCTATTCACATCTACTAGTGACATTCACATGACATATAAGTTGAAAAAAACAAAAGCAGAAGTAATCGAGATGGTCACGAGTGGTATTAGGTTCGCTAAAAGCTTAGGCTTCACTAACATCCACTTCGGTTGCGAAGACGGCGCCAGGTTTGTGTTTGTCCGTTTGATTTTACGTTTCAAAAATCTTTGTTAGCAATTTTATGTTTACATTTGCGTCTAAATTTTACCAGAACAAAAATTTTTTTAGAAAAGTTACCAAAATATTCTTTATATACAAAAAAAAAGTGAAAATGTTTATTTTAAAAATCTAAATTTCCTTTTAAAGCAAATTTTACATGCGTACACCACTCTATTCATCAGGTCACCAGGCTCATTGACAAACGATTTAGAACAATTATAGGTCATATACTAAAACGTTTTTAGCAGTTGACCTGTGACATTTAATTACGTATTAGCTTATGTCATATATATATAAAAATACTAGTGTGTGATTCAGGTCGGAGAAGGAGTTTCTGTGTAAGATTTTGGGAGAAGCGATAAAAGAGGGTGCAGCGACAGTGGGCATCGCGGACACGGTAGGGATCGCCACGCCACAAGAATTTGGAGAACTAGTGGCCTATCTTAAAGCAAACACTCCTGGATTTGAGGATGTTGTTTTCGCCATTCATTGTCACAACGACCTTGGTCTTGCTACCGCCAACGCAATCGTATGTTACTAACTCTTTTTTTTTTTCTGTGTTAGATTAATCAACACAATATCTATTTTCAAGGTGACAAAAATATAAACATATAGAATAATGAGTTTACATTATACATAGGCCGGTGTATGTGCGGGAGCAAGACATGTCGAAGTAACTATTAACGGAATAGGTGAAAGAAGTGGGAATACGCCGCTTGAAGAGGTAAGATCATCGTCATTATCATTTATCAACATGAGTTTTTTTTTTTGTGGGTCTATCCTAATAATTTAGATTTTTTAAATGTGGCCCTAGAGTTTTTTTTTACCAAAATTGATCTAGCAGTACATTTTATATTTTAATACTTAATAGAAACAAAAATACAATTATATTTATAAAAATTATCTTTTTGTGTCTGTAAAAATCGATCAAACTTTTTACGAGAGAAGAATAGGATTTTCTATTTGTAATTTTCATGGTTTGATAGATCATTTGGTCAGAGTTTATAAACTGCAGCCAATAACTTGACTTTTTCCAATTGTTTATTTTTAACCGATGTATGTAGTTCGTGATGGCCTTGAAATGTCGAGGAGCATCTTTGCTGGATGGTATTTACACAAGAATAGACACACGCCAAATTATGCCTACTAGCAAGATGGTAACTTTCTATATACATATTGAAATTTAAATAATGATGCTATTTTTTTTTTGGCCTTTACAATAACTAACTAGTATATGTATTTTCTTGAGCAGGTTCAAGAGTACTCCGGCATATATGTTCAACCACATAAGCCCATAGTTGGAGCCAACTATTTTGTTCAAGAGAGCGGCATTCACCAGGTTCATATATTCAATATTATACAAAATAAAAATAAAATTTGAGATTGATTTGCTCTAAAGATATGATATTGTAATTGTTCAAACATCTTGTAGGATGGAATACTGAAAAAATCGGAGTACAATGAGATTTTATCACCAGAAGATGTTGGGATCATAACATCTCAAAATCCCAGCATTGTTCTTGGATAGCTTAGGTAGCTATTCTATTATTATTATTATTATTTTGGTCAAGAGGTAATTATTCTATTAAGTGATTTGATTTAGCTTTATATAACTAAAAACTACGGAAAATTATTTAATTTTGTTTTATTTATTTATTCGAACAACAATGGAAATATATAGTGGACGTCGTGCTGTGAAGGATCGGCTGAAAGAGGTATATCTTGCGATGTTTTAGTTTATTTAATCGTTAGTTATATAAAATGATCATATATATCAAATAAGAAATCAATATTAATTCGAGGAATCACTATTATAAATACTTATCTGTTTATTTTCTATTCTTAGTTGGGATATGAAACGATTAAATGATTTAACCAAGCAGAAAAAGGCTTAATCTCTATTTTGTATTTGTGTCCCTTATGATTTAACGTGGGAATATTTAATCATATATGAATATAGTAATCCTGTATAACATACGAGTGAACTTTTTCAGAGAATCAAAGACACTGATCTGAAGGCATTAGCGGTGTGAAGGTGATCCTTTTATAAAGTGAAAAGAAGAAAACGGAATATAATATTTAAGTGCTTGCATTATAAAAGATGTTACAACTTGTATGGTCTTTAATTTATAAATATAACAATATTAGTGGCATTTGAGTGTGTGTTTATGTAAGATGGAGTCTTGCTCTACAGCCACAACCGACAATCCCTCATATTTCATCTGTTGTACAAGCATGTGAACACGTTGTATGTGTGTACTACGATACTTTCATTTATGAAATTTTTTGTCTTAAGTTAGTGTAATAATACCTTAGGAATCTTCTAAATAGTAATCTGTTGCCTATATTTTCAATAAATATTGGTTGGGCAAGATGCTTGACGCTTGTTCTAAGGGACATTATTCCGAGATTTTTTAGTATCTGTAAATTCAAATCTTCTAATATTATTTTTATTATTTTCTTTGAACAATATTATCAAATTTTCGATTAAACGTTTTAGATTAGTTGAACAAATATTGCATCTATGACCACAACTCAACAATATTTATAACAGTCCAATTTATACATTTATTTTACAAAAAATCATATATTATATCATGTTTCAAATTTATAATAAATTGAAAAAAGTTAATATCAGTAAATCTAAAATACCAAAAATATTGTTTCAGGCTGTAACACAGATTTAAATCCTAGTCTCAAAACGGAAAGAGTGACAAAGACACCAATTGTAAATCAAGGTCTCCAAAACGACAACATTTGGACCAACACCTCACAAAGATACCAATTGTAGCCCAAGAATTTGTCAAGCCCATTTCATAATTATTGCCGCCACTGAGCCCATTATGCAATGGTCGCCTCTTCTTCGTGGTCACTAAAGAATTAAAGAAAAGCGTGAGCTGCCGTATCTTGCGCCACGTGTTAACAAGTAGCAACTACATGTGTTGATTGCTGGAAACTTTTATTTATTTGTTTGACCAAAAAAAAAATATATGTTGCACAAAAAAAAAAGGAAGCACACTTTTGAAGTTGTGAATCTTGTAATGGTTTAAAAAACAGATGCTTAGATAGGTCGAATCTAAGATAAGAGCTCTAAGGTCATTTTTGGGGAAAAAAACCTGTTTCAGAAAAAAAATTAAACTACAAAAAGAGATACGATAATATGAGAGAGGTCACAAAATGTTATCTGGCAATTTTTTATAGAGGTGTAACGTACAGACAGAGCCTTTGTGTAAAAAATAAGGCATCTGTCTTAGGTCCTCAAATTTTAAGCATCTTTTAGGATCCTAATTTTTTTTTAAAAATATATTAATAAAATATATATTGTAATAATATTTTCTAGTTAAAATTTTATTTCACATATTAAAAATAATATTAAATATTTCTAATATTTTAAAAAATATTTTAAATTTTAGTATTTTATATATTATAATAATGTTAACTAAGAAAATAGATTATAAAAATAGTATAAAATTATATTTTATACTTCAAGAAAATAGTATAAATTATTTTCATAGATTGTGAAATAGTATTAATTTTCTCTAATTTAGTATAAACAACATGTAAAATTTTAGTTATACATGTTTTATTATAAAAATATATATAAAACAATTTTATTTTTATGTTTTAGGCTTCTGAAACATTAGGCACGGCGGCTCCGGGTACATATTGAAAAAATTTTAAAATGTACCTGTTTGAGTTTTTTTTTGTTTTGAATTGAAATGATATTAGATCAGTAGCTGTATTTTTTTTTTACTTCAGTAAAATAATGAATTAGTAAGTATTATATTAGAATTGTGTTAAAAAATTCCATCGGAACCCAAGATTCAAGTATTTGGGTTTTTGTTTTTTCATATATTTGAACCATTAACTAAGTATTTCTTACGGGAAGTCTGCCCATTCATACCTAAAAATTTTAAATAAAAACTTTAAA
The DNA here is from genome assembly GCA_963922655.1 of Cardamine chenopodiifolia. Taxonomy (NCBI): domain Eukaryota; kingdom Viridiplantae; phylum Streptophyta; class Magnoliopsida; order Brassicales; family Brassicaceae; genus Cardamine; species Cardamine chenopodiifolia. The sequence continues at coordinate 16,550,531 of OZ000476.1, read as the reverse complement.
TAAGTCAAAGTTATACTCAAATTATGTAACTAAGCTAATTTATACGTATTAATAATTTATACATAAATGATCACTGTTAACAGTGCTTAGTTGGATGACACGTCATTTACGTTATTAATGACGTGTAAAATAATTACAGTAACGAGAAATATATAACTCCAGATTTCTTCCTTATTTTGGTGTATGTCTTATTGTAATGCTACGGTGATGTTGTAGTTTCAACCCTCCATTACGTTTCCCACTTCTCCATATTCGATTCAGCTTCTTCTTTTTTTTAAACCGATCCTTGACGTCTCTCTTTGTATACGTAAAATTTGGGTCCTTGAACGATGATATCATTTGCTGTGTCGGGAAAAAGAGACAAGAGTAAGGACCAATATTAAACGTAAAATTTGGTTAAGTCATATTAGAAAAAGATCTGTGACTTGATCAATATGGTGAGTTTAGAGGGAAAGCGAGAAAGTGAGGCAAGATTTTTTGACAAGAAGATCAAAGGTTTCGAGAAGAGGGCTGGTCAGTTGAAAGATGATTTGATTCGAAGTGTCCGGAGAAAGGGAGAAGAGTAGGGATCCATGCTAAGCAGAAGGTATGGCATCACGAACCAAACATCCACAGTCTCATGCGAGCATTTCCCCGAGGAATAAACCCCACTTTGTTTCCTTCATTTGATTTAAATTAAAGTACTAAATCAAGTATTGAGTTAATGAAAATATGTAAGTTAGAAGTTAACGTAAGATATAAAGGTAAACGGAAACTAACGAAACGGTCAAAGGAAAACTTTGTTTGCTTGATTTGATACGTTAATGCGATGAATCCAAACCGTAGCCATATTACACTTACACTTGCATTTACAGGCCACCACCGATCAAGGAGAAAGTGGGTCCAAATATAGAATAATGTCATTTTAGAAGGGTTAAATACAAATTTAGGAAATTTAAGTGGGACCAACCAATCAATACTCGCAAGTTGTTTTTAACTTTTTAAATCATGAATGCTTTCATGGTTTATGAGTACGGAAGCTTATAAATTATTCCATATTATTTTAAAAGGTCGGAAAAAAATGTTTCACAACAAAAACACAACTCTTTTAAATTATTTCCTTTGCCACTAAGATTCGGAATTCTAGGAGTTGGCAAAAAACTCGTATCCGCGTACTCAATCCGATAAGGTGTATCCGAATGCGTTTTGTATCCGACCAAATTATTTTATTGGATACGAGATTTTTAATCCGAAAATTCGAATCCGAACCCGTTCTGAATCTGAAAACTCGAAACCTGAACGCATATCCGAAAATACATAACTACCCATAAGAAAATACTCTAATTCGAGAACTCTGTCCTATAAATGTGGAATTTCTTATGTGTAATATACACAAATCGAGCCGAATCCGAACCGAAAAATCTAAAAAACCCAAAAACCCGAAAAAATCCAGAACCCGACCCGATCCAAAAACAAAAAAAAAAAACCGAAAACACAAAAACTCGACCCGTATCCGACTCGAAAACCCAGATCCAAAAATATGAAAACCCCGACCCGAACCCGATCCAAAAACTCCGAAAAAACCAAAAAACCCCAACCCTAACCCAAACCGAATCAATACCCGAATTTTCTGGGTTTTTTACGGGTTTCAACTCTTATACCCGAATCTGACCCAAATCTGAAAAATTGTTCCATTGGATATAAAATTTTTATATCCAAATACTCGTATCCAATCAAATTTTATCCGAACCCAAATCCGAATCTGATACTCGATTGTCCATCCCTACGGAATTCTGTAAACTTAATGAGAATTAAAAAAAAAAACAATTTATACGAAGGTCGAAGTCAACCGCATGTACTAGAAACCCCACGGCACGTAATTCTTTAAATGTCTCTCGGAATACTTTTATATGGTTTGTAATTTACAAATCCAATCGCATGGACACGTGTCAAATTCTGCATCGATCCTTCTTCACATAAACACAGAAACAGAGTCAAAAGCAGCGACTCTGTTCCAAAAGCAAAGCAGGTTCCCAAGAAGATCAAATTCGGAAATGTGCGATCCATCTTAATCTGCTTTGTGTATTATTACACCACTTCCTTAAATTCCGGTGAAATCTCTGCTTCCTGTATACTTCCAAAATTTTGGTTCCTCAAATTTCTCTCTTCAGTTCCCTTAATTTAATTGGTTCTTCTGTCTTGTGAACAAGAACAGAAGAGCTCTGTCTTGTGAACAAGAACAGAAGAGCTCTGTCTTGGTTCCTCTGCTTTCTCTCCAAGTCTCACACTCACACATGTTTGTTCGATTTCAGTTTTCTTTTTGTCTCTGAAAAGTGATATTCTTGTTTTATTTAGTTGACTTTTTGAGAGAAACAGAGCAGCTCTGTTTTTGTGTTGCAGTTTGCAGAGTTATGGAGAGGTATGAGATAGTGAAGGATATTGGTTCTGGTAATTTTGGAGTAGCAAAGCTTGTTCTTGACAAAGTTACCAAAGAGCTCTTCGCTGTGAAGTTCATCGAGAGAGGCCATAAGGTCTCTAACTCTCTTAGCTAAGCTAAAGAAACTTTGTTTATATACATCTTTCTCTGATTTTTTTTGAATATGTTTATTTTGTGGATGTTTATGAAGGTTGATGAACATGTACAAAGAGAAATCATGAACCACAGGTCACTCATCCATCCCAATATCATAAGATTCAAGGAGGTATAGTGCAACAATGTGACTTTATCTTTATTTTTGGGATTTTATGTTCTTCATAAAACTAGTAATTGTGTGAAATTTAGGTTTTACTGACGGCAACACATTTGGCGCTAGTAATGGAATACGCCGCCGGAGGAGAACTGTTCGGAAGAATCTGCAGTGCCGGAAGATTCAGCGAAGACGAGGTCTCTCTTTTTTTTACTTTATTAATTTTATCATTATCTCAATAAACATTCTTGAGAAAATGAAGTTGTGTATAATATGATGGTTTCAGGCAAGGTTTTTCTTTCAGCAGCTCATATCAGGAGTTAATTACTGTCACAGTCTTGTAAGAAACATTCCAAACTAAATCAAAAACGTGTTTTCACATTTCTTTTTTTCAAGAATTAAAAGTATTTGTTTTTTTTGTATGGTATAATTAAGGAAATATGCCATAGAGATCTAAAGCTAGAGAACACATTACTGGACGGAAGTGAAGCGCCACGTGTAAAGATATGTGACTTTGGATATTCAAAATCAGGAGTTCTTCATTCACAACCAAAGTCAACAGTAGGAACACCTGCTTACATTGCACCAGAAGTCCTTTCCAAGAAAGAGTATGACGGCAAAATCGCTGATGTTTGGTCTTGTGGAGTCACTTTGTATGTAATGCTTGTTGGTGCTTATCCTTTTGAAGATCCTTCCGATCCTAAAGACTTCAGGAAAACGATTGGTCGGATTCTTAGAGCTCAGTACTCTATTCCTGAGTATGTTCGAGTTTCTGCAGAATGCAAACATCTTCTCTCTCGGATATTCGTCGTCAACCCTGAAAAGGTATAAATAAATATGTTTCTCTTAGAATTATTTTGTCATTTAAAAGGTTTATATTGGCCAACCATGTTTGGAATATTGGTTGACAGAGAATAACGATAGAGGGAATAAAGAATCATTCTTGGTTTCTCAAGAATTTGCCGGTGGAGATGTGGGAAGGATCAATGAGGATGAATGGTCCGTCGTCTCAGACAGTGGAAGAGATAATGTGGATCATTGAGGAAGCTCGGAAACCGATAACGGGAGCTGGTGGCTCCGGTGGAAGCAGTTATGGTGCCATTGGAACTAGCAGTATGGATCTCGATGACTTGGACGCAGATTTCGACGATATTGATACCGGTGATTTCGTTTGCCCTTTGTGACCTATTGTATTGCCCAAAAGAAAAGATCTCATGTTTCTGAAGCTGATACATACAGACGTGAATATAAGTGTTCTTTAGAGAAAAAAAATGTTCTTTAGAGTTTTGATGATGTTAAACTCAGAATTAGAGTGTGAAAACATTCTATTTAATTTTGAATATTACAAAAATGTTATCTATCAGACATTATTATTCAGTAGATGATAATAATAAACATAAATATTTTAGTCACGTAATAACTTTTGAATAAATCATCTATATAAATTGAGCTTTCTATAAAGAGTTCTCTGTGACACTTATTTTCTGCATTCTGGCAAATACAACACAAATTAAGAAGAAATTAAAAACGACAAAAACGAAAAAGACAGAGGTCAGTAACTGTTAAGTAGACTCCAAACAGTTAGCTCAATTTGTTCCCATGATTCAGCTGTCCGAAGTTCGTCCCAGATACTGAACATTGCACCCAACACATTCTCTTCATGTAATATACAGTAACACCTGAAACCAAATTACAGTTACAGATTATTCAACACAAAGAAGCTTCAAGCCTATTCTTTATCATGTTTATGACAGTTTTATTACTTACATTGTACGGTACGAAGGACACAATACTTTCTTCCTTGTACTGTCAGTTGTTTTTGCTGTTCCGTTCTCCGGCGACCTATTTCTGATTAATGGAAGTCCGTAACTTTCTATAAGCTTCTTGAAAAGATCATTGTCTCCTCTAAAGACGTCCAAGTATATAGGTATTAAGTCATAGATGGGATCTCCTATGGATAGATCGCTGAAGTCAAGAATATGACTGGGACGCCATGAATTGTGTTGACCATCAACTGAATCATCTGCGTATGGTTCCATGTGAATGTTGTCGTCCATGACGTCCGAGTGTATCCAGGTGCAGGGCTTGATTTCGTCTCCACCATTTGTGTCCTGTGATCCCAGAAAAAGGTTTTGTTAATTCAATTTTAAGGAGATATAGATTCCTGATAAAAAAGAGAAGGATAAGAAAAGCAACCTTGAAAACGTGGAGTAAATCTACAAAAAATTCATCGGGAATGTATTCGTCTATTTTGTTCATCAGAGCCCGAGAATTAAGATTTCCCCTGAGAGGTTCAAACAACATAATCACCACCAGTAAGCTTTTTGAGACCAAAAGCAAACAGAAACAGAGAGTCATATTACACAAAACTCCAAGAAGCGTACCAGTTTTCCAAACGACTAGTGCTGTCCTTCTTCTTTTGACACAGAGTATCAACAAAAACTTTCCATTCTGCTGGAATGTTCAGATCCTCATGAACACCATTCGCATTCAACAACTCAGGACATGCGACTGGTGGATATGGCAGTTGATGAAGGTTGTGTAGTTGTTGTCCCAGAAAGGAAGCTAAGTTCTGAGCATCGTTCCATGTCAGGTCGTCTCTTCTGCAACAACAGCTTCAAGTTAGAGATCATGCATTTGGTTTTAAAGATGAGTCATGCGTACAAAGAAAAAAAAAGAGAAAGGAGAGAACTCACAGTTGGGCAAATATACGGCCAAGCATGTGAACTCAATGAACCGAAAGAGTCAGGTGCTGGCTTCCCCTGGTTTCTATGTTCACGTAGTGTTTTGTTCCAAATACCAAATGGGAATTCGCTATTCAAAATTGATGCATCAAAAACGATATTGGAGCTAGAGATAATATCTGGGATTCTCTTTCCATCCCAAGGGACAACTTTGTAAGATCCTTTTTCGAAAAAAAGAATCCCGCTTGCTACAACATCAGGAATATGTTTTTTCAAAGGAGAATTAGCCCGGTCAAGAATGTCATAAAACTCAAGCTGCACAAAAGAAGACAAAGAGTTACAATCATAACAGATGCATATGGGGTGCTGAAATATTGTATAGAGATTACTTACCTCAGTTCCAAGACTGTACATAGATTGTTCCAGCCCTCCTTCGACAAACAGTTTTACCGCATAGTCAGACAACAGATAAACCTAACAGAAAAAAACAAAGAGAAGTCAGGAGCAAATAGGTGAAACAATTCATAATATTGAGGAGCTTTTCTACGTAAGTTTTCTAAGAGAGACAATCAACTCACAGGATTGCTGCCAGTTCCAACTGGAAGCTTTTCATCTTCAGTAACCAACGGCAAGTTGTGGAAAGTACATACTTCCTCTAGGCATCGCAACCATTTCTCAGCATTTAAAGCAATGCATGCTCCCTAACACAGAAACCAGAGTCAAAGCTCTAAGACTTGATGATGAAGAGATATTTATAAAGCTATAAACTAAAATTTTATACAGTAGGAATTACCTTCCATATTAGTTCTCTCATCTCAGGCTTCAGAACCCAAAGCTTGGACAGCCAAGCTCTCATTTCTCGTTGACCTACAGAGTTCCCCATAGACCATGGGAAATTGTAATGGTCTCTTTCTTTATCAAGAAATGAAGCCAGGAAATCAATATCATATGAGAATCCATTCTTCCACATATTGTATCTCTTTGATACTCCATTAGCATCCTCTCCGTGGTTTTCAGTCTCTCCCCCTCCATTCATCCGCATTCTCTTCTCTTTCCTGGTAAGGTCTGAATAGCTCAAAGTATTGTCGTCCTCATCGTGTTTTTCTTCTTCCATCCCTTCAGAATTTCCATCATTAAGCGCAAGAAGCCCAGCACGGCAGACCCCTTTGTGATGGTAACCAGGCGCCATATCCAAACACACGAACCCAAAGTTTTCTTTGTTCACAAAATTCTGGGTAACAGCCACTGTTGGTTCAAGATTTAGGATACAGTGCCACCAACCACTTGGAACATAAATCGTTTCACCAGGTAGTAGTGTGCATTCAATCGGCTTGTCTTCGTCAGCAAGGAGGGGATAATAGTCTAGCCACCACTGTACATTGATCAAGAACTTTCAGCGGGATAGAATAAAGAAGAATCAAAGCCAATGTTTGAACAGTTCAGCAATATACCTGCAGAGATGAGGGGGTATCGATGCTGACATCACCATCATCTTCATTTACATGGACTGTAACACCTAGAGGCACTTTTCCAGGGGGATACAATGCCCACCTAAAACATAAGGACATCATCCTCAGCATATACTATCGACTAATTACAGTGAATCAATGGAGAGCGGGAGAAAAATATTGCAGGGAACAAGAACTTAGAGCAGGATTTGAAAACGAGTCTGCTAACAATCACTAAATAAAGTACTTATTCAGGCCAAAAAGGCGTCTACCTTTTTCGACCGCAAAGCAGGGTGTTCCAGGCGCTGGTAAGAGCTGGATCGACATGCCAAGATGCACCAGACCTCTCTGGACCTATTATAAGCCATCTGTATGGTGGACGACTTTCTTTCTCTAAGATCTCAAACCAATCTTCTTGAAACAAATGAGGGACACTATAGTCTTTCAATAACTCAGGAGCAGCATCTCCAAACTACATGAAATGTTGAATCCTTGAATGCATGTGCCAAATATTTTCACTATGAAGCTTGGATTACGCTAAAACTCTATCACTGATGAGAAGAAAGGTTTTGTATAAATTACAAAAAATTTGTACCTTGTCATCGAAAACATATAGAGGATCTTCATCCCGCTGGGTTTTCATATATGAGATATAATCCTTGAACTTCATGGAAATTTTGTTGGGACTCCTCTGAGATATTCTAAATGGGACATCACCATATTTCTCTGATAGTTGGTCGATAGTCCATGTATTATTGGCTGGCCAAGAATCAGCAAGGCCAGAGAGCAAAACCTAAAACCATAAACAGGAACAAGATCACAAAAAACTCGCATGTTTGAAAATGTGTAACAGATAACAATCTTCTGTACTAGCACAGCAAGACATAACCTTGCATAAATATAAGACAAAAAAACAGATCAGAAAATTTAAATGATTGGAACTTACAGGTTTCTTAGCGTCATATTCCTCGGAAAACTCATCCAATGAGATATCTCTCCTACGTTCCACATTCCCATTATCAAAAGAGAACCCATCAAGAGATGTATTACACCTATAGAATCGTTTATACAAGTACAACGAATTGAATCCTGCACAAGTGCGGAGTCCATTAGAAAAAAATAAGAGAACCAAAACAATCATATCGTAAGAAAATGTAATAAACTCAGAAGTCATATGATCATCTTGAGTCAACAAGTAAATTATGCATCAAGCATTTACCATCAAAATGCAAAGGTTTTCTGAATGCTTCATTTTCTTGATTAACTCCTTCTCTGTATATAGCAGAAAACCAATCAGTCACTACAATTTTAGATAAGTCAGACTCGAGGTGATAGCTCCAACATCAGCCAAAAGTCACATGTTTAACTATAATTTGTAAGCTTCATTGGAGCATAAAAACGAAAGGTACCATTTCAAAGTACTTACAGATGCAATGTAGTTTTTTTCCAAGAACCTTTGTACTGAAGAGGACCTTTTGCTCTTCTGAGACACAAGCTCATCCATAATGGTTCTTCGTTACATAGAATATACATGACACTGCATTTCAAACATATTAATATCACAATTATGCGTTCTTTAGCATATTACAAATAATGCCTCAACAAATCCTCATCTGTTCAAAATAAGATAACATGTCATGGAATCAAAATCTTAAGAATGCAAATTCATCTAATTAGACTCTAATTTGATCAATTTTAATGTTAAATCGATCAATTGGTCAATCTAGAAAGATAAATTAGAAAACCTGCTGACGCAAGCGAGGTGAGCAATATCTCGAGGATCAAGGTATTCGAGAAGAAAACAGATGGTCTCATCTGGGAGAAGACTGAGACTTCCGAGAGTCTCTGGTAGCCGATCTCTCTGACCTAACGTCGTCATTTGCTGCTTCTACGAATTTCGATTCTCTCTCTGGGATCTGATTCTTTTCTTCCTGAATTCCAACTCTTAGCTTTCTCCACGCGGTGCCGCGTGATGATCCGAGTCTCGTGTGGTCACCGAGTGCGCGGGATTTTCGACGGCAAATGCCTTACTCACGCTGTACGCGTTAACGTTATTGGCTACGTTACGCCGTCGTTTTCAACGATCGAATCTGATAAGAAGCGATCATCGCGTTTTTTTTTTCTCATCAAACCCCATTAGTTAAGTTTTTGGTGTTCAAATTTTCTTCTAAAGAAAACCAAATTCTCAGTATGCATAATAAATCTAATCGTAAAAGATCCAATAAATTCATAACCATCAAAAAAATCTTTATGTTCTGATGTAAATAATGCTCAATCATCTGGCTTTGTCGTAATGTTAATAAGATGTAAACAATTCGTGATAAAAACAACGTTCGACGGAGGGAAAACTACCAAGTTATGCATCACCCAAATAAGAATTTCTAACTATGTACGAAGAGAATAAAAACATCGTTGAGACCTTTTCAAAACAACATGTAAAATTTTGTCGTCAAGATAACGATTCAATCTTGTCCGTTTGCACTATCATAATCGTGCCACTTACCATCCATGTAACAGAAAAAAAGTTGTTTTAGGAGTATCTCCTCCAATACATCACTAATTATTCCTTCAGACGATCATCGCGTTTAACATACGCTAATCGATTCTAAAGGACAAACGCGGTTCTTCATCCAGAAGAAACTTTAGAAAAACGCAAAAACTCGCAAACTCCGACGAATAAAAACGACGCGATCCTTGTGTGGCACAGACGCGGAGAACGAGAAACGACACGTAGTCCTTGAGTTATGGGCGTGAGGAAAATGAACGTAAAGTTAATGGGCGTACAAGTAACGGCATGGAGTCATTAAGCCCCATATCAGGCCGGAGAGACACTTCAATATGGGCTTAGTAGTTAAGTACAAGTGTGTACAACGCATAGAGAAAATCCAAAAACGCATCCTTTAAAGTCCACAATTCTATAAAAATACAGTGATACAACCGAATTTATCGGCATTGACGTAAACCAAGTAAACGAAATTTTATTAAGTAGACATAGTAATAACGACTAGGATTCACGTAAAATGTGTAACATTAATAATGGATTCTAGACAGCAAAAGCTTGCTGAGACTTGATCCGTCTCTTCCTGAGCCGTTCTGCAATAACGAAGGCGAGCTCAAGAGACTGAGAAGCATTGAGACGTGGGTCACAGTGAGTGTGGTAACGTGAGCCCAAGTCATCAAAGGTCACTGTGCGGGACCCACCAATGCACTCCGTAACGTTCTGTCCTGTCATCTCCAAGTGAATACCTCCTGGGTGGCTTCCTTCTTGGTCGTGCACGTCGAAGAACGCCTTCACTTCCGCCTAATCAATTCATTACAAATTTAAATACTATTTTATCAGATTGGATACTAATTTAAAGCTTAAGATAATTCTTCATATTTAACCACCTAACTCTTAAGACAAAAACGTTTCACCTAAATTTGTATTATCTCTCATTTACCACAATCACAACATTAATAGTTTATGATGTGACTTTATTCAGTCCGCTTGACTTTTGCAATGAGCAAATATATCAAATGATCCTCTCACACCAAAAATAATCATGTGAATTTGAAAACGTACCAGGATGGAGTCGAAAGGACGAGTCTTGAGACCACAAGGAGCCTTGATGGTGTTGCCGTGCATAGGATCACTGACCCATGTCACGATCTGTCCAGCGCCACGCACTGCTCTTATTAGATGAGGAAGTTTCACCCGCATATTCTCTGCACCCATTCTTGTAATTATAGTTATCCTCCCTGGTTTATTCTCAGGGTTCAGAATCTCAATTAGCTTCACTAGCTCAACAGGGTCCATCTTGTTACTCACCTACACACCCACAACATCAACAATCAAAATGGGATTAAGAGAATGTAATCATTCGAAATTAAGATGACAGAATTGGATCATGTGAACATACTTTGATACCGAGCGGATTGGCAACACCTCTAAGGAATTCGACATGGGCGCCGTCTAGCTGCCTGGTACGCTCTCCAACCCAGACCATATGGGCAGAACAATCATAGTAGAGACCAGAGGTAGAATCTAGTCTGGTCAGTGATTGTTCATAAGGCAAGAGCAAACACTCATGAGATGTCCAAAAATCCGTTGTTTGCATAATAGGATGATCAAGCGTGAGGCCAGCAGCGTGCATGAAACCAAGTGCCTCATCAACTCGGTTAGCAAGTTCACGGTACCTACCGAAACCAAACTCAAGTCATCAATACACATACTGAATTTAGAGCTAAGAATACCTCAAATCCTAACCAGATATGTGGTCAATTATGTCAACACCAAATCCTATACTTGCTAGAGCCAAAGATTAGACATTTGGCTAAAATTCTTGGATTTACCTGTCTCCTTGCTCACTGTGCTCTGCAAAATCAAGATTCCACTGAGTAACTCTCTGCATAGCGGCGTAGCCACCAGTGGCAAAGGCTCTGAGAAGATTCAGAGTAGCTGCAGATTGGCAGTAAGCACTGATCATCCTCTGTGGATCAGGGATCCTTGACTTGGCCTCAAAAGCATCACCATTGATGTTGTCTCCTCTGTAACTCGGCAGCTTCACTCCATCTCTCTCCTCAAATGAATCTGATCTTGGCTTAGCAAATTGACCCGCCATTCTTCCAACCTAAAACAAGTAATTAGAAGTAATTAGCTTAATTACTCTTCAAATTAGCAGTCAAATTCAGAACAAATCCAACAAGTCAATTCACTAACGAGTGAGTAAATCCGCCGGAGAATTTGTACCTTAATAACCGGAACCTGACCGCCGAACATCAAAACAGCTCCCATCTGGAGAATAATCCTAAAGGTATCTCGAATATTGTTAGCGTTGAACTCCTTGAAACTCTCAGCACAATCTCCTCCTTGCAACAGAAAAGCTTCTCCCATGGCAGCTTGACCTAATCTCTCTTCCAGTAACCTAGCTTCACCAGCGAACACAATCGGCGGGAATGCTTCGATCGTCTTCAGCACCGACTCCAACTCCGGTTGATCCGGATACTCCGGCTGCTGCAATGCATTCTTCGCCTTCCAAGTCTCCGGAGACCATTTCCCTTTCCCCAAATTAACTCCGACCGTCTTCTTCGTCACTGCCGCTGCCGGAGTCTTTGACGTCGAATCCTGCTTCGGATCGATCTGAACAGCGGAGATCCGTAGGAATGCCGGTCTAGTGGCGGCGAAAAACTCCGATTGACGCTGGTAGATTGCCGATTTGGTAGATGGAAGATTCAAGCAGCCGTTCATGAGTGCCATTTTTTTATTTTATTTTTTATTTTGTAATTTAGTAGAGAATTTGGTTATGTTGTGACATTTAAAGAATTGGGCGTTTGGCAAGTAAAAAGCGTACGTGGCACGGTGGCTGAAGTAGTAGGTACATACCTCTAATAAGGGTGTTTTTGGTAATTTGATTAAAATGATTTATTCCTGCTTCATTGAGGAGGTTGTGGTCAAATTACGTCCGAAAATGACAAGGTCTCATTCCTTAAATTAAATGCCATTTCTATTGTTTTGTTTTTCTACATCTAATCTAAAATTTTATACCTACACAAGATATACAATCTCAGAATGCATATTATGCAATTAATATAAGCAAATCTAACGTAGATCACGAATTCAATTAAAGTGGTGTAGTGCGTAGTTCCGTAGAGAAGGAGATTGTTTTCTTTTCTGATTTTAATGCATTTGATCATGATTTTCACCATAAACTACTAGATTTGTTTAGATTTTTTGGATTAAGATCCAAGTGATTAACTTGTGATAAATTTACGGAAAAACTCCTATCAAAAAGTCTGCTTGAGACTCGTTGCATATTTCTAGTTCTGGTTTTTTGAGAAGTCGATAACCAAGCAACAGCAAACAATACTTATCATATTTAAGAACCGACAGCTATGATTTAGATAGCATATCTTAGACATTAAATGAATACCTATATAAAATATAACATAATTTTTCTTGGCAGCAGAACAAACTAGAAAAGAAAAAAACATGCCGTTTCTAGCCCACATAAGAAACCAACACGCAGTTTGCATACCTTATCCAGCACAAGGACACATCAATCCAATGCTGAAAGTAGCCAATTTTCTTCACGCCAGAGGCTTCCACGTCACCTTCGTCAACCTGACTACAACCACCGATGTATCCTCCGATCACGTGGCCCTCAACAATCTCCCTTCATTTCACTTCGAGACTATCCCCGATGGTCTTCCTTGGACCGACGCCAACACTAAACAGAATATGCTCCAAGAAAAAATAATATTAGATCAGTAGCTGTATTTTTTTTTTTACTTCAGTAAAATAATGAATCAGTAAGTATTATATTAGAATTGTGTTAAAAAATTCCATCGGAACCCAAGATTCAAGTATTTGGGTTTTTGTTTTTTCATATATTTGAACCATTAACTAAGTATTTCTTACGGGAAGTCTGCCCATTCATACCTAAAAATTTTAAATAAAAACTTTAAATAAGTCAAAGTTATACTCAAATTATGTAACTAAGCTAATTTATACGTATTAATAATTTATACATAAATGATCACTGTTAACAGTGCTTAGTTGGATGACACGTCATTTACGTTATTAATGACGTGTAAAATAATTACATTAACGAGAAATATATAACTCCAGATTTCTTCCTTATTTTGGTGTATGTCTTATTGTAATGCTACGGTGATGTTGTAGTTTCAACCCTCCATTACGTTTCCCACTTCTCCATATTCTATTCAGCTTCTCCTTTTTTTTGTTTAAACCAACCGATCCTTGACGTCCCTCGTTTTATACGATTACATTTGAATTACAGTTCGAGTCATTAGATTTTGGCGATATCCAATTTTCATTTCGTATGTACAGGGAAGTAAGAGTTGAAGATGGATTGATCTGATTTCGAATTTGTATCCTCGTGTGGGTTCAATAGATTCCGATCAGGTTTAACCCAGTTTTTTTACGTTAAATCTGGGATTGAATCTATGGGAAGAAGAGACGAATTGTTTGGATACTAAGGTTAAAGAAACTGTTCTTTACGTTAACTTCGGGAGTCTCACGATTTTGACGCGTGAACAGATTTTTAGAGTTTGCTTGGGGTTTAGCGAGTAGCGGTAAAGAGTTTCTATTGGTGGTGCGATCCGGTATGGTCGACGGAGATGTTTCGATTCTTCCGGCGGAGTTTTTATCGGAGACAGGAGAATCGAGGAATGTTGATCACACGATGGTGTCCTCAAGAGAAGGTATTTTCGCATCCTGCAATCGGAGGATTTCTGACTCATTGTGGATGGAATTCGACGTTGGAGAGTTTTTTTTCCGGTGTTCCGATGATTTGTTGGCCGTTTTTCGCCGATCAGTTGACGAATCGGAAGTTCTGTTGCGAGGAGTTGGGGATAGGGATGGAGATCGGCGAGGAAGTGAAGAGAGAGAAGGTGGACGCAGTGGTTAGGGAGCTTATGGTCGGAGAGAAAGGAATCAGGTTAAGAGAGAAGGTGGTGGATTGGCGGCGGCGGAAGAAGCTTTGGTGCCACCGTCTGGTTCGTCGTACGTTAATTTTGAGACGGTGGTTAATAAAGTCGTTCCAAGTCACGATTAGATCGATCTAATTGGGCTTTAGGTATCTAAAGGATCTATTGAATTTGAAAAAGGCCCATTATAAAGGCCCTTTTGTTTTGCAGTATGCTATCATCCACCTAAGGGTAGATGCAGACGTGTCAGTATGAATTGGGATGGCTTCAGTATGATAGAGTCGTCTTTTTAAGTTTGACAGTGTTGAATCGTCATCTTGGGACTCAAGCCATAGCTCTGGTTGAGAAATAAATGAATTAGCTTTTTTCAGGGAGAAAAAAATGTGAAGATTGTACAAATTGGAAAAATGACAAAGAGATTAAGAAGAAATAGGCTCTTTGGTGTTCCTTGTTGTAATTTCAGGAGCAGTCGTTGTGTTCGCCTTCTGATGATACTTGTTGTGGTACTGCTTCAGATTCTAGAACCAAAAACAAAGAAAAAAGAACCATAAAATAGAATTATACATCTTTGGATAAAATCATACGATCATGTATTCATGCTAATTTTGCAACTTAATCACATTTAGATGAATAATTTGAGTAAAAGTTATTCAGCTAATCGATCAATAATATTGTAAAAGGTGACAAAAACCAAATGTTAGATTTAAACACGCACACAGTATCCAGACAAATATGCATATAAACACTATATATGTATGTGTATATGTTGTCAGTGTATGGTGGCTTCACTGGCATGGAGACCAAATTGACCGATGATAGAAGAGACATATATACCCAATGTAATCAAATAGACAGCTCACTCCACATGCTATCCTTTATTCACTGTTCTCCCCAATCATTCACTCTCCTTTTCTCTTCCATTTCAACCCAAATCCCCTTTTTTTGCTTAGAGTGCATAAATTTTTTGTTTCTTTTTCGAGTTTCAGACAGCAAAAATTATCAATTACGTGCATGAATGATCAATGCTATCACACGTGATTATAAACGGTGTCGATCGTTCGAATAAGAGAGACAAATATTTATAGAGAAAAAACTAACAAACAATTTAATATTGGTAATTAAGTTTCTAGGATTTTCAACTCAAAATCAACTGATTATAAATATATTTATGATTTATGTCACATATGTATTATGATAAATCACATTTTTATGTGGGTTCCTAGACGTAATTTTGATATGATGGTTCTTCTAACCACCAACCGAATGCCATTTTTGGGATCAACAACACTCTTTTTGGACCAATTTTCTAGGGTTTATATATTGTGGTAAGTTATATGAGTTTTCTTTACCAAAAAAAGAAAGTTGTATGAGTTTTGAACTCACAACTAGTTAGAATGAGTAAATTGACATATGTCACGTATATATATTAGTTTAAGTCCTATCCTTTTGATGTAAACAGAAAAGAGAGTCGAAGAAGGTAAGTACTTACGGGTGGAAGAAGAGAGTAGTCCTTGGAGTGGAGGGGTAAAAGAGGAATTAGATGGGTAAACGAGGAAAGAAGGAGAAGAAAACCGTTGATGATGTTGAGGAAGATGATGATGGTGATGTTGGTATGGTACTCTAGGAGTTTGAAGAGAATAGCCGTAATAGTAAGGAGAAGGCATGATGTTTGCTGATGATGATGGTGATGTTGCTCCTCCTCCATATAGTTGCTGCTGTTGATAGTATTGTGCTTGTTGCAACTGTGTGTTGTACAATGCCTGTAGTATGTATATATGATCATCATCGTCGTCAACATAATCATAATCGATGTATATATGTTTACAACAAACATGCATGTGCAAATGTTTCCATGCATTATGTAAGTGGTCGGTACATGCGCAGGATATGCAGCGTAAAATCCATTATTATTTTCATATATCGCACTTCATGATTAAATTGGATTTTCCTTTAGGTTCATGCTGGGTATGCATATATGTCAGTGAGAGAAAGAGGGGACTCACTTGGTGGTACCCAAATTGATCAGTGTTGTAGGTGTACCTGGAAAAAACGAAGAATTGAATGATTCTATATACACCAAAATATATAGAAAATTTATCATTTTTCCTTGGAAAATAAAATTGACTTGTTTATTTTTGTAAAACATAATTATAGAAAGAAAAAAAAACCCATCTAATTTGCATTCCCTTGTAGGATTACCTTATTCCATGATAAGGGTTTCTCGACTATATTTTTGAAGATGATAAATTATATACTGATTGTTGGATTTTTTTTTATCTACATAATATTTATGTTATGATATTTACAGCCTGACAACAAGTGGACCATCTCCTCATCTCTGCAATACATTTATAAGTCTCTCTAAACTATATCCAAAGGGGGTTAACTAATTGGAGCCATTAGTTTTAAACAAAAGAAAAAATCAATATAGAAAATAACTCACCCGTAGGACGGATACATGAGCTGGGCAGCTATGGCCGGTGGCATCGGTGCAGCCATCCCGGTATAGGCTGATGGTCCTCCACTTTGGTATTGACTCGGACTCTCTGTTTGTCCTCGACCTATATATAACGAAGTGGTAAACAAAACGATTGAAAAATGTAGATGCTAATTTATGTTTGAAGTATTACTAAATCCACGATATTTTGTGTTGTTTATTATATTACGCACATAACATTATTCAACAATGTACTTATCCTAGTTCCAAAGAGCACAACTAATCTCGTTGATATATCAAATACGTAGATTCTTGATATTTGATATATCAAGAAAAACACACACAAAATAAAATTCTTGATATATCAAAAATGAAGATTCTTGATCATCAAATAAACTATTCCTCCCCAATGTGCAAAAGAAAAGATTTACAGAATTAATTAAGTTCAAGAAATAAACCTCGAGGCGGCGAAGGTCGAGGCCTTCCAAAAGACGCAATATTACAATTGGCTTTTCTTCCGTCGATCACAGGATTTGGATCAGCGACGGCTCTGGTCGCAGATTCCGATTCCCGAAACGTCACCTGAAAATTAACGATCGGAGAAAACCAAGAAATAAACCCTTAATTATACTAAATAGAAAGAAACATTGTGTGAATTAAGAAAATTAAAGAAAAAGGAACTTACGAATCCGTAGCCTTTAGATTTTCCGGTGTTTTTATCGGTGATGATGACGGCTTCGAGAATCTCTCCGAACTGATCGAAGTAACGACGCATTTCTTCTGTGGGAGTTTCCCATGCTAATCCTCCAACGAACACTTTGGTGTAAGTCGTATCTCCGAACGGTGATCGGTAATAGCTCGTTTGAGACATTAACTTTAAATAATTTTCAACAAATCTGAGGTTTTCCGATGATGATGATGATATATGCCGAAAAACAAATAAAATTGAATAAATAAAATAAATATGGGTTTGTCTAAAACATGAGGGAAAAAGAAAGAGATTAGGAATGGGCAAAGTTGGCTGATCTTTCTATCATCAAAGGTTGTTTTTGGTTGGGCAAGGAGAAGAGAGACCAATCAAAAGGTTGCAAATTGCAACCATTGAAACGATGTCGTATCTGTCTCCGACCCTACACACATAGAGAGAGGGAGAGATAAAAGAGAGAAAGAATGGAGAGAATAAGATCGTTTGGGGATGTAAGAATCTGAGATTGGAGGGTTTTGAAAGAAGGAGATGGAAAGAGAGTGTGACAAGGCAGCACTTGAGTATGTCTTCGCTGTCTAATTTGCCAGGTTTTAACATTATAGCTCCTCCACAACTTTTCTTCTCTATTATATTTAGAAATCTTCTTTTTAATTATAACGACGTTATTCTGGTATATTTAGTAGTTTATGTAATATGCAGATTTAATTCTCTCTTATCTATACTATACCTTAAATACTCGAGATTTGATGGATTTCTGTTTATTTATAGTTAGAATAATCAATTATAGATTTTAAAGAATCTAAAAAAAAATTAATGTTATTTATTAAAACAAATTTATAATGATAATTCTGAATCTTACATCATTCAATCAATGATTTAGAAAATTATCTATTCTTTATCTATCGTATAACTTGTAGGTTATTTAAGAATTTTTTTTATCTTAAATCACTATATTACATTAATTTAATAATATGCAGATCATGTCAAATCATAGTTGTTTAATAAATTCCCTTTTTTGTTTTACCATTCCCCATGTTCTCTTGTGAGTTGGTCTCTTGTTCTCTTCCACTTGCTCGTCTCTGTAGGTTTTGTGTGACATGTACATAGTGATGACAGTTTCATTTCTTTTCACAATGACATTTATATAATTTTCAATATTAATTTAAATGCATATGTGTCATTTTTAAAAATAATGGAACTGATTCCTCATTCTCACATGCTAACATGTACTTAACCTTCCTTTAATCATTAGCTAACTGGAAAGCTATGAACGGACGAAATAATAACAGTCTGGATTTTAGATTGTATTTCTTTTTTATCTATACTTTCATATAGTTAGGTGATTAGAACTTCAAATATTTATTTTTCAAATAATTATGGGCATAATTTCGTGATCCCATAATCTGATTTGGGTATATTATCGTAAAGAAAGCATGAATAGCTAGCCAACTGACAACCCGATGTTCATATTATACAAATATATATATATATATATATATGCACTCGATCAGATTGTAAAAATGATGTAAAGTGTGTGTCGAATATCAAATATCATTTAATGATTAAGCCTAACAGAATTTGTAATGAGTTTTCATGATTAGTGGAAGTCCATTATTCTTTCCACCAAACCATAAGGGGGGAATATAAATCAAAATATTGACGAAGAGGCTCTTGACTTTCGGATAGATCCCTAATAAATTTCTCATCCTCCATATTTACAACTATGAAACTATAATTATATGATCATGTAGGCATGTTGAATAAGCCATAATATTGATGTCGAGTGCAATATATAATATACAAGGCCTCTTATCAAATGCATTATATATAGTTTCAAGCCACGTTGGTGTATAATCTAAGTTTTACATTCTTAGATTATATGAGACGACTCTAACTAACGAGATTAGTATTCTCTTAACATGACTTCATAATATGTATACACACATACATACATATTGTGATTATTTTAAATTTAAATGTACAGAGATGAAACATATATTTCGCATTGTTTTTTATTCTATTCTGACCATATGAGTTATGTTTTTGTCCAGATAGCTAAAACAGCCTTACCATTCTTATGAACTTTTTAAATGTATACTATATATTGTTTTTAGTAAAATACGTTGCCTTGTAAGATATTTGAGAAACGAAACGATACACACAAAACTTTGCCGTTTCCATGTTTGTCACATAATGAAGACATGGTAATGTTATTCCAAAAATAATATGCATAACTATAAAAACATATATGAAAGTCTAATCGGAGTTACACTTGTTGGAACAAAGAAAAAAGAAAAATTGTATATTTTAGGAAATAAACAATGAATCAACGAGAAAGTGACATGGACCATAACTGACGTTCACTATAAATGACGTGGACTTGACGTATTAAAGAGCCGATGAAGATCGATTTACAACAGAAAGATCGATTTGGAGAAGATTGAGTAAGTTGATACAAGAAGATATTTGTAGAATATCTAAAATATTAAGATGAAGCTAAATCTAATTAGGATATACTTGAATCATGAATGAATCCTTCGTAATAAATAGAAGTTGAGATCGATGACGAGAAATCAGTCGTTTAAAAAATCGAATAAGCAAGAGTATAATATTTTTGGGTTTGAGAGAGTATAGTGGTTATTCTAATTTGAGATAAAAATCATATGTCTTATATTAAGAAATATAGTTTTTAAGTCTTTGTAAAAACAATCATTGTAATCATTTTGAAAGATTTATAATAATGTGTGAAACAAATAATTTCTTGTTTCGACATAATTTGTGTGAGTTGAGGTTATAACTGGATAGTAGGTAAGCCAGCGATCCACGATCCGCAACCCGTAGGTTTTGAAAAAAATTTCAAATACCCAAACCCGTCCCGTAAAATGACATGTATAAATGAGTAAATCTGCGACCGTCCCGTCAAACCTTGCGAAACCTGCGGATAGACCGTATATCAAAAATAAATACCCAAAAACCCGCAAACCCGTAAAACAAAGACGAATACCTAAAAACCCGCAAATCCATAAACCTGCATAGACTTTAAGGCCATTTTACATTGGGCAACGACCAAATTTTTATTGGATCAAGATAAAAGTTGGTCCAAAAACCATAAATGTGAGCTCCGCGGGGCCGTAGTCAAAACCCGCATAACCCACATTATTTTCTTATCCATCCTGCATAAATGTGATCTCATTTTTTATATCTAAACCTGTCCTAAAACGAGTAAAAATCCGCAAATCCACGAATAAATAACCACTTTCCCAGTACTAGGTGCTCTATCTTGTAGAATATAACCTATTTTGTAGTGGAATAATATCCTAGACTCGAAATTGTGTTGAAATAGCTAAAAATAATCATATGTCTAGCAACGGTTTCGATCGACTTTTCTAACTCTTTTTGATTGGTTTTTAATGTAGTACCATTCTGTGTGCTCATACGTATATGCATATGAATGTGTGCATATATGTGTGAAGGATGACATGAGATGAGCTCATTGCAGAGCAGCTTTCATAGACGCACGCACGCACGACCACCCTTACTCCTTATCATCATTTTAATCCCTTTTTCGCTTTTCTGTTTTCCACCAAGTCCACCCTATGTACGTTGTATTCTTATCTTTTCTCATTGGTGTTTTATCGTTTGTGTTAAGTGTAACTGTTTATTTTTTACAGAAAAAGAAAAACTAAATCAACGAAAACTCAATTTGTGTGTAATATCTATAAGATTCCATTGAAAAGAAAAAGTGGACACTTAACGAAACATTCCATTTTGTGTGTAATATATATAAGATTTAACTCTGTACAATATATAAAGTTTCTCCAGTAAAACTCAATTCATCAGAACTTATATTTTAATCCGTAAATTAAGACTAATATTTTTAAATTATCCTCTTTTTTTTTTGGTTAAACTATCAAAATTTTAGTCAGTCTATCCAAATTTGTTCTCCCCTCTACAAACTACACAAATGACATTCTTAAACTACCAAATTTTTAACGTTTTATGAAATATGTTCTAACGATTTCCGTCAAAAAAGACTTAACTGAGAACATCACACTGGACCGATAAAAATATTGTTGTTTTGATATTAAAAAAACTGACACACTGCGTAAAAGAAATTCAAAATAGGGAGACAAGGAAAGCAAAGTGGAGCCAGGCAACGAATAGAAACAGTTGGAAGGAAGTTTAGAGAAAGCTGTAAGAAGAACTGCCAGCTCCTTCCACGTGTACTTTTCTACTAAGTCTGAATAGTGAAATTGAATACAATACTGTCGTCGATTAGTGATTAAACTTGTATTACGACATTAATTAATTTTGGACCTTTTAGGCTTTTACTAGTTACGAAAAGAATGTACTACTAAACGAAAAACTAGTTTTGGTTTTATTTATAATCTTATAGATTTTATAGTTCTCTTTGCTTGAACATTTTCCATTGGAAAACAATATCCTCGGCTCTCGCGGTGTTTATTGTTTTCTTTTTGAAGATTTTTTGCGGTGCCTATTGTTAAGGTCTAATTATATATTATCCTTTAATACCCCGATAATTGATCTCATAATTATTAGAATTTGTTTCACGCATAGAAAACATATCATTTTTAGTATATATTAGATTTAATTAACTAAAAATTCAGACCATATGGTCCACATATTTCTAATTTATGCCAAGTCTAATACACAAAGTGAATTTGCAACATAACTGAGTTTTAAAAAGATGGTGCGTGATAGATGACAACATGAAGAAGAAGCTAATGCATGATGAAGATTGAAGAAGCTAATGCATGATGAAGATTGAAGAAGCTAATGCATGATGAAGATTGAAGAAGCTAATGAAATTACGCAACGCTTTCCAACTATAACGATTAAGTAATTCTTGCTGCTTATTAATGTTGGGCACGTATAAGTGATTATATTATAACTTACATATCTAAAGAACAAAGAAAGGTGATAGCCGTATTGACAATATATCTACATCATACTACTGGAAGTAGTCTTTTGTATATACCAACTTTCAAACATTCCAATTTATTTGGATTCAGTCGTATATATTCCAATACTCAAATCAAAAAGGCAAGCTTGAGAAATTACACGAACTAAAATCTTCTAAATTCGAAAAATGAACATCTGGGGGTGGTGGCGCAGTTGGCTAGCGCGTAGGTCTCATAGCTTCTGAGTGATCCTGAGGTCGAGAGTTCGAGCCTCTCTCACCCCAATACCTTTTATGCCAAAATCCACATGCTCAGTAAAATTTTACTCTTTTTTTGTTTTTTGCGAGAGCCCATGATATTTCCATCAAAACAATGGGCCCAAATTAGAGTTTTTTCCATAAGTCAACCATTTATACAATTTCAAAAGTGGGCCTTTAGGAATCCCACGAGGTTCGAAAGATTTTATTTCTTCATAAATGACGAAGTGGGTCATCAGTCATGTCATGTTCATGAATGCGTCACAAAGCAATTTATTCGAGAGAGATAAGTTAGTACAATTAAAAAATATATATATATATATATATAATAAAGCATGAGGCAAATTAGTCATTATGGTTTAAATGGCTCATTCGTCATTATCTTTCACTTCAATTTGTATTCGTACAAATTCACCCCTACAAATACACATTTATAGAGACAAATCTGTACATGCACTGATGCACACAACCATATACTTTTGTTCAATTCAATCGTTTAAAAATCTTCAATTTGAGCCACTCGAAATTTATCTTGATTGTTGACCGGATGGTATAGATAGAAAAGGGTTTTGATTTATAGAGATCCACATGAAATGGCATGTGTGCACATGAGGAACTTAAGAGCGAATGACATTGTAGCCATGCCTTTTATAATATTTGACGTGAAAGAGAGAATGAGAAGGTAGAGAAAGAGAACCCCATCAGTAGGGCTGTTAAAATAATTTATTGCTCCACAAACTGTAATAGGTAGCGACGGCAATGTGATTATTTAATTGGCTTTATACTTTTTACATATATGTTTTTAATATTATCTTATAAATGAAATTGTATCGATGTATAGTAACAGAATTTTGATGCATAAACCCTATATCTATATATACTAAATCTCAAGTGACTTTAGTAAGTAACCGCACACCTATCTATATGACACGGTAGCTTTCTATGATGTGTTAACACCACAGATATTTACATTATTTATTTTATTAGTTTTATTTATTAAAAATATATTTCAAAAGTTTATTTGTTCACTCGCTAAAATATATTATACAAAGCGGGTTTGGCAACGTGAAGGTGATTAACACGTAAGCAAACACAAGTAGATTGAACGGTGAATCTGGGTATAGTTCGAGTCTTTTCTGAATATATATATATATATATATATATCAATATTTTAACAAAAAAGTATAATTTGGTCTTTTACCGAGTTGTGGTCTTTGGAGAATTGTGGCTTTTCTACTCTTAAATTTTTAGTAATTGTAACATACTCTACGGTCTCTACCAGTGGCGGAGGTATAAACTTTTTTATACGGGTCAAAATATAAAATTTTGAATTTATAGGGGTCAAAATGTTAATCTAGCTGTAATTAATATAATTTTATAGCAAAATAACACCAAAAATATACTAAATTTAAAATTTGTGGATGTCATATGACCCCATAATTATATACTAACTTCCCTCTGGTCTCTACCCGTGCATAGCAGGGCCATATTGCTAGTATAATATAGAGTAAAAAGTGGTGGTAGCAGTTAAGGCCAAGTTAGTTGAGGAATTAGGTGTAAGTTTCTGTCAAGATGTTTTATAATTACGAAATTCGTTTTGTGCCATGCAATTGGAAAATTTAATTTTTTTATTGGTGTCTAATTAATATTCATTTATAATTCATATTAAAAACATGTATTATTTTTTTAAAAGAAAATAGATTTAAATCCCCGGAATTTGTTACTCTTAATATCGTAAAAACAAAAATCCTCACTGTCTTTGATATAATATTTTCATATATCTTTTTCACTTCACTCACTTTCATATGTCTGGGCTTGGACTAGGCGTCATGGACTCATGAATTAGGAAGTGAGTTGTCACAATTATTTATAAATTATACGTACAGTTTGGGTCTACGTTTATGTTGATTATAAAAACCGACTTTTCTGCTGTAAAATAAGAAAACCCGACTTTTTTATAAAGTATTTTTTATATTGAACATGTATCTTTTTACGAAGTATTGTCACGGAATAATAAACCTGGGACGTGCATGTAATAATCATAACTGTGGACAATTTATCACAACTCGGAAAAGTGATGCAAGCCAAGACAAAATGACCCATACCATACCAGTGTCATCCAGATCTACTGTCATACGCAGAGACGAATTTCTATGTAACTATATGTATAATATAATAGTACCCAAGAGCACGTTCGTAATTTATGTAAAGGTATAAGTTAAAAAGACGTATCTAGTGATGGACGATATATTTTCTTCTTTTTTTTTTTTGTTCGGACTTTTAAACATTAGTTACATTACAAAATGTCACTAATCATTTTCTTTGACGTTTAATATCGTTAATCATTTTAAAGTATGTATTAGCTTTATTTAATAATACGAACAAAAACGCGTAAAAAGCGCCATTTTCATGTTCACCTTCATATAGAAAAAATTGCCGACAAAAATTTATATAACAATAAAGAAAACAACAATGTAATAATAAAACGATTCAAAATTTTGAGAAACTACAAAAGATATTAAAAGTTCCGTATAATATAATTTCCTTTTTTTTTTAAGTTCCGTATAATTTATTCCGACAGCTTATATTAATTGGCAATACGTAACGTAACGAAGTCGTGCTCGTAAAGAGTTTGACTTATGTCCCCAACTACGGTTTATAGTTATGAATTATGATCGCCCTTTTATTGCTACTTACCTATAATATAAATAATATTGATTCAATCAAATCATTTTTTAGCACTGAACCAGGCCCACTTGTGTGCTCTACTAAACTAAAACTTTGTGTTAAAATGTGGGTAATACAGCAGAGTAACTAGTAAGAAAAAGCGTAGTGAGGGTAGGAAATATGGCACTGACATTAATGGAAGGATAACGACTCCACATTAACCTATAAACCAAACTTCTATATATATCAAACTAATAATTAATTATAAATTGCTACAAGTCAAATGTTGGGTTTAGATCCACGACACACGGTTATGTAATGTGGAACTCTTGGCTTATCGTTTGATATTGCCATTGGTCTTCACAAGAGCAGATAATCAACTACCTACTTGCTTTGTAAAATATCTATTTATGTGATTACCAAAAATCAAGTCAACGAAATTTGGAGGGATGCACGAGTTGTTGTTAAATATTTGACTACTAAATAGTTCGGAGTTCTCACAATTCACAGTTAATATTTATACCTTTTACGCAAAACCTTACAAGATTAGACTATAGTACTACTACTGCATTACATTCCCTCTTTTGCCGGTAAAAAGCACTTTGCCATTGAAATCCAAAAATGTACAACTAACTTACCTAGTAGTACATCTGGACCAGAAAAAGTTTTTTTTTTTTAATGCTACAATCATTATTCATTTTTTACATTTTTTAAACTCAAGATATGATTTACATTCAATAAGATAGCAAACCTGCTTATCAAGCTCAGTAATGACTGTAGCCAAGTAGATGTAACGGAGGAGATTTTGGAATTCAAGCTCAGTAATGACTGTAGCCAAGTCGATATAACGGAAGAGATTTTGGAATGGAACGTAGTGAAACTAACTTTATTTTCTTATCCTTTGTACATATAGCTTTGTAACGTTTGGACCGCTTTTGTCTGTTATATACATAACTTTTTATATACATAGCAAAACGATATTGTGTTATAATTTCTGTTATTTTTTTAATAAAAAGTTAATTGTTGACTTTGACGATCTGAAAAATTTTGATATTGCGGATAATTTTAAATATTATATGATTGATTTACATTTGGGTGAGAATTTTTTTTTGCAAAAAATAATAGGTTGATGATTTTTTTGCATAAAATCTATTATTTTTTATTGAGTAGTCATTTGTGCCTCTCTAAATCTTACGTGTTCATAAAACTCAACAAAGTTAATTTGTAAATCATGGTAAGAAACATCTTTTTGAATAAATACGATATCCAAAAACCATATGATCGGAGATGTAATTTTACTCTCATGTATTACACTTTTAAAAAGTTTTAGTATACTATGCATATGGACAACCTGACCACGCCGTATACAATATTCCTTGGCCATTCCACATCGGTTTGATCAAAGTTCAAACTATGTCGGTGTCTATTCGATCTTATAATTTTAAGCACAGAAAAATAAGTCGCATGTGACGACTTAGATCAAATGTAATATATATTCTCTTATATCATAAAAAGAAATCTTTTGTGAGGAAAGGAATAGATAATTAAAAATAAAGTGTCTGTAACAACTAACAATTAATTGACAGGCCAGTGATTAAAATTGAGCTCCATCTACTCTTTATTTTTTAAATCAATCATCACCACAAGCTTTTTCGTAATTATCAAAGATATTTTCGTTGTTGGGTTTGTTCAGTTTCAATCATTTTTTTACAACCATAAAAAAAAACTTAAGACCTGCTTTTTCTTTTGGTTGATTTTCTTACTATGTCAAGTGTCTATAAAATATTTTCATTATCGATATACTGATAATATTACTATCTATGCATTGCATGTAATCATAATTTCTAAAACGTCACTGTTATATCCTTTGACCTATGGGAAAAAAATTCAAGTAGATTCCAAAATTAAATTTTCTATCACACGATCATCACGTGTTTTAGATCCACAAAAACAAATGTGTGTTATATGTATGTATGTACACATAAAAAAATTCGGATTAATGACAAGTTGACAAAGAAAACCTACAAAATAGCTTGGGAATTAATTGAAAATCATTTTTCATAAATCGCACGTCGCATAAGAATCACATATTTATATAAGTAGATGCATTTTATCAGTTATTTCAACAGCAATCTGTTGTCTTTTTTTTTTGTATTAATTGCCTAAATTAGAATGAATATAAAAGTGAATCCTCTTATTTTTCTTATGTTGAATTAAAAAAAAAGGGAAATAGCTAAAGAGCGCATGTGATCCCAAATTAAACGATCCGTGAAGTTTTCTTTGTCACGGTCCGCCACACACATAGAGCTCGAGAACCGTGTACCAATCCACGCATATTCTTATTCTTGTACCCAAACATCTCTGTTTCGACGTTTTTTTTTTTTTGGCAACGACGCTTAATCCTCTGTATACGGCCGTATGCTTACAGACACCGATCAAATCCGCCACGTCAGAAACAAGGAGCCACCGACATATAACCGCGTTTCAAATGGGACCCACAGTTCCCCGTTTATCTATTTTGTATTTTTGTTTCACAAAAAAGCTCCAAACCTTTTTCTTCAGTTTTTCTTATTTATTTAGCCATTGCGCTGATCCAATAAATTCTGTTCAGACATAAGAATGCAAAAAACGAATAATAATTTTGCAATCTTGAAATAATAACCAATCATTTTTTCGCACATATAAATATTTGTATTTATGTACATGCAATTCTGTTGAATATACTACTACACCTTACAAATAAACACGTACACGCTACGATGGCATAGGATTCGGCAGTGGAAGCCATTCATGTAATTAATTAACTTCTGATTTTTTAGGCTGATTAAGAAACCTGCTTTAATGTTTAATTCGCATTTATGAGCTACGAGTGATTCTATGTAGGGGTCCAACGTGTGTGTTTTCCTTTTGCGTGTAAATTAACTATCAGTCCAGCTTTTAACTTATTTATTTTGCACTCATTTTTTCACCGCATATGATTTATTTTGCACACAACAAACTTTGCGTGTTTTTTTCATCACATAGGATTTATTTTATTATTTTATTGTATTGCATTATACTATGCATGTTCTATATTTCATTCGTTTGATGTGAATCTCGTTTTACCTCAAAAAGTCATAATATCATTAATTATATTACTCCAGTATTTAAAAAGCAAACTGTATGTTTATTTATCTCATCGTTTGTTTGTTTTGCTAGTAGAATCATACATTTCCCCAAACACAATAAATTATAAAATTGAAGGGTACCTGGTGTCTGTTTGCATATTGGAAATTTGTGGAGCAAGCTGATCCCGTCCCTATCTATAATGGGATTTAAAAGATAAATTAATCGATGGCAACAAAATCTTAATCATAGTTTTCCTTTTACTTGTCAAACATATTTATTGATCAACAATAGAAACAATCACCAAATTTCAGAGTCATCATACTGCAGCACATGGTATCCGTTTTTGTGGTTCTTGTTTATCTTTTCTGTTTAAACTTTAAAGTGACGGTTAGGGACAAACGTAAAGGATTACTGTGAGGAATATTTTATATTATAAATACTCTATAAATTCGTACAATAATAAATCTAATTTTGTATTACATTATATCTTTGACTTCTCTCTTCCAATACAGATTAATGGATGATTAATGTAAATACATTCTTACAATAACATATACTACAAAAAAATAAAAAATAACATATATTGCGTGGCTTTATATTCGTATGTTGTTTTCTACCATGCTATGTCAAATCATCCGTAGTATCTTTCTATTTGATTGAGTACAAACATATACAACAAAATTGCAAATAAATTTTTAACAAAACTGTTTAGCGAATATATCCCCACGCTCGTCTATCTTATTTACGTACATGAAGATTTTTAAATCCACTATATACATATGCATGAGCCATGAAACAACTCGCTCGTCTTAAATAATATTATGATAAATTTAAAATGATATTATGATAAATCTAATGTTTTAAAACCCGATGAATCATTTTCTTAATTGATTTATAATGTTGTATGATTGTTACTAAATATCATATTCTTATTAAACCTTGTATGAAGATTCCTATTTATATATATATATATAACTTATATATGTGTATATATCTAGTTCATTAGTTTATTCATTGGTGGTTGGATGATTGATCCGGTTATCCGGAAAATAATCCGGTTTGGTTTTTAAAAGCAGTGGAAATTGGTATAAAAGAGGAAAACATAAAATTCTGAGTGCGATTTTAAAAAGTACGAAGTTTGCCTCGTATCACCGCGATTTTAACCTGATCGTGGTTGGCGTGTACAAGTGGGCAACTGGTCTCCTGCTAGTGCGTCCTGCTAGTGCGTTTGGTAATAAATGATCGTAATTTTTGAAAAATATTATTAATGAAATTGAAGAGTGGATAAACCAAAACCAAATCGAAGACATGCATATATTTGCCCTTAAAGAAAATACTGAGCTTAAGAAGAAACTCGTATTTTCTTTCGAAAGGAACTTGTCTAATTCGACTATTTTTGCTTTTTTGTTCTCTCATCAAACTGATCATGTATTTTTTTGTCGTTGTTTAACCAGTCCAAATTTGATGAATTAACAATAAAGTCAAAATTTAACACATTCAGATCTACATCTAAACACACACCATATCATCATGTTTGACCAAGAAAAAAAAGCACACCATGTCATTTGTCTGAAACTATAATTTTGACGATTATAGTAAATCAATTTATAATGGTATTTGTGTATCTTATTAATTCGTGATGTTTTTGGGTTCATAATTCATGATGTTTTTGCCACTAAAATTTATGATGTTTATATAAATGTCGTTGACGAATTTCTACACATTTACCATAAGAAAAATCATTAACAACTACCGACAAAATAAACTTTTTAAAAAAACTTGTGAGCCGACGTCACACATAGTAAAAGTCGTAATTATCTACCGGTTTAACAGCGACTTTCGATTTGGTAGGTAGTTTAATTCCATAAATAATTCGATATACATTAAGGAGAAGGAATATTATCATTGAACAACTTCTAATATTTTGTTTTGTCAACTACTACTATGAAGCATCTTCTAATTTCTTCCAGTCGAAATTAGTGAAATTTAATAGGAGTCAATAAAGATATGTTGTTTTTATGCACCGCCGAGATTTCATGGAGAGAGAGAGGAAAAAAAAATGTCAAACATAAAAATGAAAATAGAAATAAAACAGAGCGTGAGTTAATAATACCATTATAGCAGTAATTAGACATCTACCCATGGGAAGCTTCTCTTCTTCTCCCCCTTAAATACGCTGAGAAGTGAGAACTTACATAATTAGAAAAAATAAAATTATACAGAGAACATATTTTTCCTTTATTTATTAAACGCGAGAGAGTAAAGTTTCGACTTAATTATTTCTCTGTTTATACAAAAAGGAAATTGTAAATGGAAATGTTTCTTAATTGAGAGAGAAAACATTTTTTTTTATTTTTCTTTCTAATTATTTAGTTCTCACGAGAGCTTTGTCGAGATTGGATCCATACAAAATCTCCACGACGCTGCTTCTTCACTCTCTCCCACTGTTTCGAGTTTCAAAGTCGTTAAGAGAGAGCTCTCAGAGAAGAGAAGAGAAGAGAAGAAGATTCATTTCAATATAATCTGATTAGGATTCTCAAAATTCCATTTTTTTTGAGAAAAAAAAACTCCAGATTTAATCTGTTAGTAAATACAGTGCGTATCTTTCGCTCCAAGAACGCTTACTGGGTGAAGAAGAAGGAGAAGAAACAAAAGGTGCCGCTCTTTCTTGTCGGATTCATCTTCTTCCTCTGTTTCACTTTCTTGTTTTGATTCAATCGGGTGCTTTTTCCCCTGATTTCTGGATTAATTCGAGGTGTTGGTTGGGTTTTTTGCGCAATTTTTCTGGGTTGTGTTTCGATTTCGATTTCAACGAGAGATTAAACAAATCCAAGTTTCTGATCTTATCTTTAAACCATTTCGTCTCTGCTCACAATTCGTGGATCTACTTATGTAAATTTGAGGTTTTTTTTTTCTGTTTTGTTTAAGAACGCGTGATCGAGCTGCAGAGATCTTAGATGATAATATTACTTAGCTCAATCGTATTCATCTAAAAGCTTCTTTTTTTTCTCTTTCAGCTTCTAATAAGCTTGAATTGTTTTTTTTACAGGGATATTTAGATTTATAGCAAAAAAAAAATGTCAATGCCACTGCAACGTGGCATCTCTGGAGTAAGAGTTTCTGATAGCAGTGAGGATTTAAGAGACTCTCAAATGAAAGACAAAACAGATAAAGATGATTTGATTCGAGGTCGTTCTACTGATACCAACAACTTAACCTTCAGGTTTCCTTTTGCTTTCCTCTTCAGTAATCAATCTTCTTCGAAACATGGCGGTGAAAATGGTTTCTCTGCTGATCCTTATAGCGCAAGAAGTAGACACAGATTGATGCTGATGTTTCTTAAAATCAGTTTGGTTCTTATTGTGGTTATTGCTCTAGCTGGATCTTTCTGGTGGACGGTTTCTATTTCGACTTCATCAAGAGGTCATGTATATCACAACTATAGGAGATTACAGGAGCAGCTTGTTGCAGATTTATTGGATATTGAGGAGATTTCTCTTGGTCCTAATCGGTTCAAGGAGTTGGAATATTGTACTATTGAATCTGAGAATTATGTTCCTTGCTTTAATGTTTCTGAGAATCTTGCACTTGGTTACTCCAATGGTGATGAAAATGATCGTTTTTGTGGGCCTGGGTCAAAGCAGGAATGTTTAGTGTTGCCACCGGTGAAATATCGGGTTCCTCTTAGGTGGCCGACTGGGAAAGATGTCATCTGGTATAATAATGTTAAGATTACTGCTGACGAAGTGTTGTCTTCTGGTAGGATAAACAAAAGGTGATGAATTGTTGCGTCTTTGGTTCCCTTTTGCTTAATTTGACTGGTTCCATTGCTTAAGCTTTGCTTTTTTGACCTTTTTCCAGGATGATGATGATGGAAGATGATCAGATATCTTTCCGGTCTGCATCTCCTATGTTTGATGAGATTGAAGACTATTCCCATCAGATTGCTGAAATGATCGGGATTAAGAAGGATAACTTCATAGAAGCTGGTGTAAGTCATACGTTCAAAAGAGTAAATCTTTATCTCTCTCTCTCTCTCAGTTTCAGTTTCATATGTGCTTTTTTCCTTTTAATGTTATTTCAGGTGAGAACTATCTTGGATATTGGATGTGGTTATGGTAGCTTTGGGGCACATCTATTATCCAAACAGCTTTTAACCATGTGCATAGCAAACTATGAAGCCTCGGGTAGCCAAGTTCAGCTAACACTCGAGAGGGGTCTCCCTGCAATGATTGGTTCTTTTATGTCAAAGCAATTGCCATATCCTTCTCTTTCCTTTGATATGTTGCATTGCTCAAGATGTGGCATTGATTGGGACCAGAAAGGTAACATTTTTATGACACCCAAGAATGACTTTTTCTCATTTCCTTTACCCGTGGAAGGACCTTGCCTTACTGTAACTGAAATCCTCTGTGCAGACGGGCTTCTCCTAGTAGAAATCGACAGGGTTCTGAAACCTGGAGGCTACTTTGTTTGGACATCTCCGCTCACAAATGCTCGTAACAAGGAGAATCTTAAAAGATGGAACTTTGTTCATGATTTTGCTGAAAGCATCTGTTGGACTCTTTTATCTCAGCAAGACGATACAGTTGTCTGGAAAAAGACAGTCAAAACCAAATGTTACAGTTCTCGGTCAGTGACACACACACATACCACTATTGTATTACAGAATCTGCTATGAATTACAAGTCTTCTTACATAGGTGCTTAAATGTTCTATATCAGGAAACCTGGGGTGGGCCCTTCTGTGTGTAGCAAAGGGCACGACGTTGAGTCTCCTTATTACAGGCCGCTTCAGATGTGTCTTGGTGGAACACGAAGCCGGAGGTGGATTCCCATTGAAGGCAGGACAAGATGGCCTAGCCGATCTAACATGAACAAGACTGAACTTTCACTATATGGTTAGCCTTCTTAGTTACAATTGCTTTTAAATCCATACTATCTGCACTTTTTGTTTTCTCATATTTGATTGGTTGGTTCAGGCCTTCACCCGGAGGAGCTTGGAGAAGATTCTGAGAATTGGAAAACAACAGTAAGAGAATACTGGTCTCTCTTGTCTCCTCTAATATTCTCTGATCATCCAAAGAGACCCGGCGATGAAGATCCATCACCGCCTTATAACATGCTCAGAAACGTATTGGATATGAATGCTCAATTCGGTGGTCTCAATTCCGCCTTGTTGCAAGCAAGGAAATCAGTATGGGTCATGAACGTTGTTCCTACAGCTGGACCTAACCATCTCCCCATGATCCTTGACCGTGGCTTTGTCGGAGTTTTGCATGATTGGTCAGTCAAAAAAAGGTCTATTAAACTCTCTTTATAGCCATAGAGTTGTTTCTCAAACTTGTCTTTATCTTCAGGTGTGAACCATTCCCGACTTACCCGAGAACATATGATCTGGTGCACGCAGACAATCTCTTGTCGCTTCAGGCAGGCCTGCGTCACAGAGTATGTACATTTATGGAAATCTTCACAGAGATTGACCGATTACTACGTCCAGAGGTACACATTTCTTACTTACTAAACATGAATATTATTGTTCTTGGACGGTTTTGTAGGCTATAACAAAAACTTTGATGCAGGGATGGGTGATAATCCGTGACACTGCGCAGCTGGTGGAAAAGGCGAGAGCATTAGCAACGCAGTTGAAGTGGGAAGCTCGAGTAATAGAGGTTGAAAGCAGCAGTGAACAGAGACTTCTCATCTGCCAAAAACCATTAACCAAGCGACAAGCAATTTGAAGAAGAAGAAGAAGAATATAAAGACAGGTTTTCTCCAGTTTTTTTTTAAAATTTTTGTTCCAAGTCTCACAGTTATGGAATCAATGATCCTAACTGTGTCGATAATACGGGGAAGAAAGGAGAAAGAAGATGAAAGTATCACGCCGGGGACGTAAGACCGCCGGTGAAAATTTGTTTTATCTGGTTTCGTCAGTTCCCATTTTACAGAATCTAGAATTTTTTTTTACTAGGATTTTATAACTCTTTATTATACGGCGAAAAGAATATGATTCATATTTGTGAAGATGATGTTTATGAAATAAGTTGAAAGCTTTTAGTAATTTTTGCACTACTTTGTTTGTACCGTATCTGAGTTAAAAGTATACTTTTTTCAAATCCGAATAGTATTTTCAAGGAAAGACGAAAAGAGTCTCCGAAATTGAGTTGAACCGGGTGGAATAAAATTGGTTATTAGTATTCGGTTTTACATGTTTCCGTGAACCAACTCAACTAGCTAGTAGATAATTCAAAGAAGTATACCAGAATGAAACCGAACCGGAAACATAAGCCTCAAAAGTCAAAACATAAGATCCGTTAACACCCTGTACTTAGAATTGTCTTTTAGTCCGTTACAGATGTAAATTTAATATGTTTTTATGTTATGTAAATTTAACACTGAATTTTCAAATAAAAAATGTTTCTGACTATTTTATTTTCAGATTTTAAACTAAATTTTAAAACTTTTCCCGTAAATAATATTTTAAGTAAACCGTTTTAATTTAACTATATTTCTGACTATAAAATTGTTAAGATAACTAGTTTAGGGAGAAGACTCGAGACAGTCTTGCGCAACTGGTCCTCACCAACATTGCTCTGTATCGGGTTTCCAAGGATGTTGAAAGCGACGAGAGAGTTGTAGTTGGCAACGAGCTGGCCTATTGCTTTGGTAGTGGCAATCTTGTTGAAGCTAAGATCAAGAACAATGAGTTTTAGCAATCTAAGCCTTCTACATTGCTGATCTTGTTCCCAGCGAAGTATAGCTCTTTGATCAGTGTACAGTTTGATAGACCTCTTCAATTGCGTTGTGTTAAGACATGAAGCAAACAACCACCATCGTATGTTTTCTGTTAAATGACTGCAATATTACCTTGTCCAATGCGAGAAATACGATTGTAACTAAGATCAAGTACTCTTTAGGTGTGTCAAATCTCTTAGACCTTCGATAACACTGATCTTATTCTTGGACAGGTATAACGCGTGAAGCCCCTTTGAACTGCAATGAACAGAACAATGTCTAGTAAGAAACATGTATTAACTTTATAACCTCTTGGATGATACGAATTGTTTAGTTTTACTCTAATCAGGATTTTCCTTAGGGTTTATCGGGTTATCCGAGGGAAGAGAAGTCATTCTCTTTGGGGAGAATTGCTCTGTTTTGAGCATATGTAAAGCAAAACAGGCCTTGACCAGATAATATGGGAGAGGAGAGGGAGATGATCAAAGGCATACCAAAAGACAGAATTATCTCAGAGATTCCAAAGCTCACACAGGTTCTGAATGCAGCCAACACTAATAATATGGGGAGAGCATGATCAAGTGTTCCCATCGGGGATGGGGAAGAGACTTGAGAAATATTTAGGAGATAATGGGAGACTCGTTATCATAGAAAGAACTGGCCATATTTTTAACTTCGAGAGGCCTAAAACGTTTCTCAAATCTTTTCTTCTGGAGACTAAACCACAAATTCCTGTCTCTAATGGCAGTGGTAGATGATTCGTAGTTTCTAGTTTTGGTCATGTATCCTTTAAACTTGATCAAAGTATATATCAATCAATTCATGTTTCCACTTCGTTAATTATTTGTTTAAGCTTACGTATATTTTTTCTAAAATTCAATTTATTAGTCAAGAAGAAAAAGTTGGAATCTTAGGCCTTTTATCAAAAGAAATTATCAATTTAACAATAAGAACGTCTTCTAAATTTGAATACAGGATTCTCTGTGAATTAAAAAATCCCTCTCAAAATGGCGATATAGATATATGCCTCCAGAACAAAGCAAACAAGAATGGATCTTGCTGCTGAAACAAGAGGCATCTTTCTTTAATCGAAAATCAAAACAGTAGTTTCTTAATTCTATCCTATTCAATGAGAACCAATCGATTGCATATGCAGTGAAGAGCATTGGTTTATATAGAGGCGGCCTCTGGTTTATTGTTTCAAAACCCTAATTTTCCTGAAATTTTAACGTTTAATGGGCCCTTTTAGTAAATACCCTGTAAAATTGTAAGCCTGCTAATATTACCTTACTGTTTACTAATTTTCTGAGCCCAAAACCTTAAAGAAACATTACATATTTACGTGGTTAACAAACATAGATGAATGAATAGTTAAATTATCCATCATTCCAACTGCTTATATAATAATTTGTTTTCTAAATGTTCGGTATACTAAGTTTATATTTTCGGGTTAACAAAATTATTGGAAAAAAGAATATAGATAAATTATCCATGATTCCAACTTTTCCAGAACAAAATATATTTTCGACTTAACAAGTTATAATGGACTATTCTTTTGATAATATTATATATAACTCACTTGTTTTGTCAAAACTAGTATAATAGTCCTATTAAAATTCTATTTTTGAAAATGCACAAGTAAACCAATAACCAGATCAAACTCAACCGGACCCAAAAGAAATGTAGTGAAGCAAAGCAAGCTTCAAATCCAATCAAACTGAGTCTTGATTATCATCTAAAACGGACAACAATGCAAGATATGTCATCCTTAGTGTTTCTTTTCAATGCTTCAGCTATATCAACTGCTTCTTGGTTTGACATCACCTGTTCAATTACATTCACCAAATTATTCCCATTACTCACTTCAAATCCAGACTAATTAGTAATCTATAATCGAAATTTTACCTTCAAAATACCGTCACTAGCCAGAATAAGAAACTCTGTGTGACTAACAATGGATTTAAGGTTTTTTGTCTCCAAAGACACGAGACACAGCTAACAAACCATTCACTCGAGGAACATCTCCTGTTTTATTCACAAACATCTTTATATAATAGGTATATAATGCTCAATCATATTCCTTTCAGCATCATTATCAGGATCATGATCTACACTCAACTGTTCAGCTTTACCTCGACAAGAAACAATAGCTCGTGAATCGCCAACATTAACTATCCACAAAACTTTCCCATTGATCAAAATCACAGTAACTGCAGTTGAACCGCCACTCTCCAAATCAGAACTATTAACTGATAAAATCGTTTGGTCTGTATTCTCATAAGCTTTTGCTATTGCTCTTCGAGGATCAACCAAGAACTCTTCCTATGAAAAAAATCAACATAATGCCTTTATCTATCTATCTATCTCACTAATCATAATACACATAAATAAAGAAATCTTAAAAAAAGCTTACATCTTTGAGGATATTGGAGAAGAGATGTTTCTGCAAATAAGCAGCAACATTATGATAGTATAATAGTACTATTTTTTTGTTTTCCTTTTTAATGTTTATAATTTACTTTTCTATATTTTGTTCTTTTTAATGATATATTGATATAATTTCTCCAGGAAACTTCCAAATATTTTAAACTTTATAACCTTTTCCAATTTATTTTCTGATCATTCCTATTATTTTGAGGAAACTAGTTATATTATATATGGCAACTACTGACTAATTAGATAATCTTGGAATAAACCAAACACATGCTTTGGTCTGGGTGATTAAAGGAAAAAAATAGTTTCATAGATAAGTCAACAATGTGACCAAAATCCAAAAAGACTCGAGCAATAGACTTGAAGCCTTTCTGGTCTTCCCGTAACTAGTTATGGGCCTTATATGATAAGGCCCATTGACTCAACTGTATCATACCTATAAAAAAAGCTCGTTAGTCCAGTAGGCTACTCGTCCTTCATCAGTCGTCGTCAGCCACCAAAACATTTCGTCTTCCTCGTGCGTCTCTTGCTCGTTGCAAAGAGAAGAAGAAAGATGAGGTTGATAGCGCATAACATGTTGTCTTGCAACGTTAAGGGAGTGGTTAACAACTTTCCTCTGCGGATCGAAGCCGAGAAAGTGAATGAGAAAGAAGTCGATTTCAACCCTGAGTTTCTCAAACACATGTTCGCTAAAATCGATTGGAAGGCTCTGGTGGATGGTGCACGTTCTATGGGATACACCGAACTCCCCGATGACGCACCAGACACGGCGGCGCTAGAATCCGACGAAACCTTTCTCAGGAAATTTCACCATGCGTTGCTTGAGCTCCACCTCGAGGAAGGCTCGCTCGTCTGTCCAGAAACCGGTAGAAAGTTTTCTGTAACCAAAGGAATCCCCAATATGCTTCTCCATGAAGACGAGGTTTAAATTAGGGCTTTTGTACTTGAATTTGGGGATTTTGGAAATTTCTAAAGAATTAAAATATAAAACTCATCATCCATTTCGTGTATTATCGATTGATTCCTCTTGCATTGTGTCAAGGATGATAGTTTAACTTGTCCAATCTTTGTCATTCTACTTTAAGCACTATCTTCATACACTCATAGACAAAGTAACTTATTGCAGCCGAAGGCAAAACCTGGAGATATGATAGAAAATATATATATCAAGCGTTAGCAAAATAGACACAGGTTGGTTTTAGCAATGTGGTAAATGGAAGATTCTATTATGCAAACCTGGAGCAAGCTAGGTAAAAGTCCAGCGTATAAAGCTGGGATGCCTCCTCTTTCAATGATGCTGAATCCCATAGCTAATGCACCGAGCTTGTTTCTACCCGTCTGCATTTGAAGCTGTCGTCTCACAACTTCAAAAGGATAAGTAGCTACTTCAGTACAAGCACCAGCTATTGCACCGTACAGGAGAGTTCTGATGGGTCCTAGTTCGAGCTTGTCCAGAGCATTGAGTTCTTGTCCCTGCTGCTTCATGTCTTCTAGTCTTTTTAGGCCTTCTGGCGTATGCAGATGGGATGATTTAAGGATGTCGTAAACCCCATAGAAAACTGCTCCGGACAGAGCCATGCTAGTTACGGACGGGACTAGACCCTTGTAGAGAGAAAACAACCCTTCGGTTTGGATCATATACTGGAAAGCTCCTGCAATTCCACCCAAGGCTTCTCCACCCCGAGCTACTAGTTTGGTTCGTAACTGTTGACAGTAGAAAAACACATTTCAGCCAAAATGGTTCCTTATGTTCTTATCGTCCTATCGAAACTAAATGTATACTTATATCTCACTTCAAAGCACAGAACTTTCTCGTCTTTGATCTAAAATGGTTTTAAGAGTAAGAACCTTACAGTGTCAAGTGGCAAGCAGAGTACAGTGGCAGTAATCCCAGCAGCCGCTCCGGCAACAAATCTTTCAAAGTTGGTTGCTTCTTGATTCCCAGCTATTCTAAGCAATTGCTTTCTGTATGTATCGTACGCACAAAAATTGACGGCTTTGAAAGGAGCTGTTCGTAGAACATTGAGCAAATTACCTTTCCAAAATCCTTTGAAGCCCTGAGTAGTGGCAATTGTCTGAGCAACCACCAACAAGTTCCTCTGTTCACCACGAACGGTATATTCCAGCTTTAGTCTCTCAAGTGGAGCTAAGAAAGTTCTGGCATCAATAACAACAGTACAACATTAAAACAATAATAGAACCAAAGTCAAATTGGGAAAAAATAACAATCATAGTTTTGGTTCAGGCATTTCATCAAACAACTTATATGCTTATTAAACTAAGAATATATATACTTTGAAACCATGGCAGCTACAGCACCAGCCCAGAGATGCTTCCGTGTGTTCATGGTCCCGCTCCTCCTCGCTCCACCGAGAATTCTTCGTTTTCCATTTTCCTGGCCGCGAATCTCGTCGTTTTCTGTTAAAGCATCCTTACATTGCTTCTCAGATCCGTCTTTCCTCAAGCTTACGGACAGGAACATAAAGTTATTACCGGAGCGGAGACGGGTCTTCTTTCTCCAGTAACCAGTGAAATGCACTGGTTGAGAGTCGGAGCAAACGCATTTGGAGGAGATCGAGTTGAAAAAGGAAGAGGAAACGCCTGGTGGTTCGAGAAACAAACCACCAGTGCTGAAGAAAGCTTCATCGGAAAGATTGTTAGAGTTGGAAGAAGAAGGATGGTGAGGATAGATATGGAGTCCTGACATTTGGATAAATGAAGGAACATGTAAATTAGAATTTGTAGACGATAGCTCTCATTTGGGATTTGGGAATAGTCCAGTTGAGTGGTTAGACCGGTGGAACCGTTTTTGGGCATTTATAATTTATTTTATGGCTCCAAAAGTAAAGGTAAAACAAATATAACGAGTAAAACAAATATACGGTATCGATCGGGTCAGATAGCCCTTCGGCAACCAACCGCACAAAAAAATCCTATCAACAACTTGGAGTTCCTTTTCACTAAGATTTGACAGTAATTGGATTGTGATTATGGTATTAGAAAATTACTTTTTTTTATTCTTTGTTTTTGGTAACCAAGTCTATGTTTATTTCGGATTTTGGAAGACTTTTCTCTCACATTATTTGTGACCATTTTTTAGAGATCAAATGTTTTGATACTTAAGGCATAAGTTTAGATTCTCAAAATATAATTGATATTTTCATATTTTGTGTGGTATTTCATCTCCCGAAAGTTGACTATCAAATATTATTTAGCCTTTCACCACTGCAAATATCATATATTCGCGGCGTATTTTGCATTTTCAAGTTTTCTTTGTTTCCGATAATATCGTATTACTTATATTTTAGATTTGTTTTTTATTATATGTTTATCTTTATCCGGATAATGCAGATAATTAGGATTGCAATAATACATATTTTTATCAATTTAAAAAAACCTTAATAATTGGGATTTGATGACAAAAAAAAAACGAGGAAAAGCTTGACAAATCTTTTATTGTTAATCAATTTGTAATAGATTGAGTAATTGATCATGGTTCTGTGATGTTTGTTATTTGGTTTTGATTTCAGGTTGAAAAGGTAACCAAAGAATTATTCAAGAAAATATGATGAAGAATTTTAAATTGCAAAGCTGAATAAAATCAGCAATTGCTGACCATTCAGAAGGATCATGCTTCTCTGGCATAATAATCTCCAAACAATCCTTAGAAGGATTCTGAATATCATAAACCATGAAGAAGTTTGTTTATACATGATGTGTTAGAAGGATTTGAGTCCCTGAGAATTATAGGTTTAGTAGCAGAAGATGCAAATATCTGAATCAAAGTCCTTTTCTCTGTCTTTTTATTCTCTGTTTTGAAGTTTATCACTTAGGAAGTTCAATGAACAATGAGGAACTGAGAAATATGAAGCCTCTGATAACAACACTGAGGAACGAGCATGATGTTCAGTTGAAAGCATTCAAGAAGATGATTGCAAGAAGAAAAAGATCACCAAAGGTCAAAAGTAAGTGTTTATCAAGATTCATTATAAGATGCACATTTTAAAGGTTTTAAAAACTAATGACTGAGTTATTAACTAATTCGATGCTTATGCTGATCATCCCTACTGAACATCTAAGTAGAACCTAGCACACGAAGCTAGACTCCCAAAATCATTTTGATTACTCTAAGCTCTCTGCTACACTATCACAATGTTGCTTACCCATTGTACAGACGTTTCCTAAGATGGCTCTTCAAATCCTAACAATTCCAAGACAGAATGGGATGATTTGGTTGAATTTTAGCAGTTGAGATTTTAATAAGCAACGGTGATGATGATCCTTGAGTTTTACATAAGAAATTGTGCTAGAACTGGAATTAGCAAAAGCTGATGATTCTAAGGGAGGGATCAAGGAGATCCGAGGAAGAAGACAAGGAAGAAAGTGGAAAGCAATAGTACCAAAACGACGAGAAGAAGCATCTCCGTCAATCCGCAAAGCTTAATCCGATTCCTCCTTTTCTTCTCCGTCGCAAGTCTTCTCCTCAGATCCTCAATTTCTCTCCGCGTCTCTCCTTCCCTCTGCTTTCAAAAACAGCACCAGAGAGTTTCACAAGGCGATTTCGGAACTACGGATATACTGTAGCTAATCCATTCAAATCGGAACAAAAAAAAAGGAGAAAGATCTAACCTCGCCGGTGGTATCGATCGTGGTCGTGAGATCGCGAGATGATGCCAGTGAATAGAGAAGCATCGTAGCTCTGGCGCATCGAATCGCAGCTCGATCTCGGGAAAATTCGTCTTTACTTGTCATCTCCTCCTTCGTTTATCTCTCTCTCTCTCTCTCTCTCTCTCTCTCTCGCTGCTTCTTTCTGTTTTTTATTTTGAGTTTCAAAACTCCGCCAGAATTTAATGGAGCGCGGGACTGGCGTCTTGCTTCAATAGACACGTGTTAATATATGATTAGTCAGGCTACATGAAAATGAAAATAAACAAAAATTTGAAGGAACAATAAAACAAAAAAAATCACCCGGAAAAATATGCAATTTTATTTTCGGTTTTTGAAAACCGTCCATAAAAGTTTGATGCTATGTGTCTAATCTTTCACCTAAGTCTCTATCTGATCATATAAGTTTTATGATATGTTTCAGCTTTAAGCTAACAAATTCTATCTTATTCCATACATTTGATACAAAGACTTGTCAATAATACCAAAGAAAGCATCGTGGCCTGTTATTGAACCATTTATAGTTTCAAATTACATGCAACCATTTTTTTCCTGACTACGCTCTAAAAGTTTTCTTGTCAAA
Source organism: Cardamine chenopodiifolia (assembly GCA_963922655.1). Lineage (NCBI taxonomy): Eukaryota > Viridiplantae > Streptophyta > Magnoliopsida > Brassicales > Brassicaceae > Cardamine > Cardamine chenopodiifolia. Next base: position 16,507,793 of record OZ000476.1, on the reverse strand, counting down.
CTCTTGTTTATTTTTACCTTGAACATAGCTATAGTTAGTATCCATATATGTTTTAATGCAATTCTCATTGATATAATTCTCTGTACGTGTTATTTCACGTACAATTCAATGCCAAAATACTGATAGATTTGAGAGATCTAAAGCATGATCGTTCATAGAAGCATAGAATAAAACTTTTGGTACTTGTAGTATATACATAACTTTGTTCATATTAATTAGTACTCTGGCTCATTTTCTTCCGTACAAATATCATAGATTCAGTAACCATGAAAGAGCCTAGCATAGGAGTTTAAGCAAATTTGATGGTTTAAACAGTTTTGTTGAGCTATGATCATGTGGGTGCATGAACTTGCAGTTGGGACAAACAGGAGTTGATGTGCACAGCATGACCAGCATGTGACATTTCATGCACACTTTTGTTTCCATCTCTTGCTCCTTGTGATCAACATCATCGTCATCACCTTCAACTTCAAACGCAAGCCAGGAAGGAGATCGGCTTAATCCTGTCCCAGTTATGCTCTTCTTACTTTGGTTCGTCAAATCTTTACCCTTTGGTGACACTGTTTCATTGTGATGTGAGGATTGATCTCTCTTTGGTGTGGTTTTTGAAGGTGAGTACGATGGTGAAAGGTTCAGCTCAAGGTCTAGGCCCATCTTAGGTCGTTCAACAATCACCGGATCTTTAGGGTATGCCCTATGATCTTCAGATGTTCTTGAATAGCTCTGAAAATATGAGTATTCATGTTTTAGATGCATATTTATGCGCAGATCATAACACATCGATATCGTCATATGTATACAAATACAAAATACTTCTTCAATACATACAGTAAATGAATGAATTAATATATTACCTTAGTCTGCCAATCTGAAGGTAGAGGAGTGTGGAGGTGAAGTTCACAATCAAAGGTAATTGATCTCATACTCTCTGAGTTTGGTCTTTCATCGAACAGAATGCTCTGAAGTTTGCTCTGTGATTGATCTTCTTGTTTGCTACTCTTGAGTGAATTGTGAAACTCTTCTCCACAGATCGTGAAATCCCTCTTTCTAGAGTAGAGGGTTCCTTCATGTCTAGAAACCATTAGCCTCAGTCTTTAGATTCCACTGAGTGATCTATGTTTTTATTGGAAAGTTTAAACTCTATCTTTGATACTGTGAGGAAATGAGCAACTAGATTTAAAGAGTATGTGAAGATCGTCTCTTTATATATATATATATGTGTAGGAAAATCTCCAGGGGAGTTATTGTCTCCACCCGTTCTTATGGAATAATTGAATTAGATACCAATTTAACCGTAAAAAAGGTTTGATAAATTAGATGTATTTATGATTTTAATAAAGTGTTTTGTAGACTACTATTGCATTTTAATTTGGATATTTTTTGTTTTTGGAGGAATAAAAAAAGAGAAAGAGAAGTAATGCGAAGCATGATGTGTGAGTTCCAAGTTGGGTGTATTCAATAACTCCAAACAGTCTCATTTAGTGCTTAGATGTGAAGTGCTACCCAATTTCTCTTTCTGTTTTTGCCATCATCATCATCATCATACCATCATCTTGACGTATGATGCATGTAAATTGTTAGTAACTACCAAATGTTCTTAAATAGATCGTTAAAATCTTAAAACGAGTAACAGATTGTGGGTGAAGTAGTATGTAAGTTTGTATGTGTACATGTGTGATGATAAGAATGGAGGATGTGAGGGAAGAAGAAGAAGAATAAGAGTTGGGAAATAGAGAGAGAGGTCAATAAATGGGAGAGACAACAATAAAGAGAGTTAAAGATGGGAGAAGGGAAGGTTGATGAATTGATGAATGCCGATGCAACTTTAATACTCACATTAATTCCAACTCCCACTTTTGGATATACAACACAAATACACACATTACTAACCAAGCTCCCTATACAACTTTATTATTGTTTTTTTTGTATAATGCTGGTGGGCCATGTTAAATTAATTTTTTTAGGAGAACGTACTCTTTTCAACGCAAATAGAACTCGTGACCTCTTTGATATTGATCCACCAAAAATTACCACTGACCCAACTGCACATTGGTTTTATTTTCATACCCAAAATAATTAAAAAAAATAAACTATAGGTTTTCGAGACGAAGTTCTAAACAATTTCAAATAGTTAAAGCCTTTCAACGGCCTCCTATCTCATGGCATATCATGAGCTTCATTTCCTCGATTATATATATGGCTTTTGGCTAGTTTCCTCGTAAATTCCCAACTTTTGTGTTTATATTTCCTTTTGTTACTTCTATAAGAAATATAGAACTAATTTATCTGCTTATTAAATACTAATTTATCTGCTTATTAAATATTTCCTTTCCTTTTGTTACTTTTATATTTCCTCTGCTTATTAAATACGAAGAACTAATTTATCTGCTAATAATCATTTGTTATAAGAACTAAATGCAAACAAAAAACACTGTTTATTAGGAAATAAGAAAATAATTAAGTCATATCATCCTTATTTTAGTATGTCAGTGTCATTCATCATCTTATATTTTAGTATTATGCAATGGAAATATCTTTGTGATCACTTTGCAATTAACGACGTTTGTGGAGTATTGAAACTCGGGCAAGTGATCGTTAATTTTTGATAGATTGTCGATCAAGTCAGTAATGATCATAGAAGAATAACGACAAACATAACCGCGAATCTGAGAGAAGGATGTATGAAATGCTTGATTTGAATATTTTGCTTAAATTAAGGTGATCATGTGTTAATATGCATGTCAAATTAGGAACCAAAAACGTAGAAGCCATATCTTTCATTTTGGGCTTGATTAATTATTTGATCGTGTTTATGCTTATAAATTTTAAATTCTTGTGTTTACTTTCAAAACAAACATAATAAATGTAAGGTATTTCGTCTTTTGCGTTTGTGCATACAATTAAAAAAAATGTAAACATGAAATTTCAACTAGCAATGTAAGACGATTATTTCTATTTGAATAAACCGGCTTTTGGAGCATCCTCAACGCATAGGCGGGAGGAGAGGCTAAAAAAAAAAATATTAGTTTTTTATTTAATTTTATTAATATTATATTATTAAATAAATAATAAACCAGTAATATTGCGACATATGGCAGAAAAGCTTATAAGACGGTTTGTAAAATGTCTTTCCATTGAGACTCTTTCAGCTGAAAGTCTCATAACTTTTATTTTTTCTATTAAATGAGACTCATCAGAATCTCACCATTAGAGATGGTCTTAGCCTTTAATCTCATGCATAAATAGAACCTAATTGTCATTAAGATACATATAAAATATTTTAAAAAAATATAAAGCTCTTAAAAGAGGATGGGAGAACATGCTTTTAAAGCTTCCAACATCCGTTCCTCCATGCATGCAACTACAATTAAGATCATGGTCTCTTCTCTTCAATTTATTTCGTACTATAAACTTTTTAATTTCATAAATTTAAAGATATAAGAAATAGAAAAGAAATGTTTGAAAGCTAGAATGACTCATAAATAACATAAATTAAATTACATGGTTAGATGGAGAATCATAAATTAAATAGTTGATATAATTATTTTTCTGAAATAAATTAGTTGTTTTTCCTGGTTGAAGAATTAAATATTCAGTACTTGTCTACCCGTTTCCAATGAATAAGTTTGAGCCAATTATGAATGCAAAATTGAAGTATATGCATTGATGTATACATCTACTTGTCAAGAACATAAATTTTGTCATACATTTGGGGGAAAACGTATCTATCAAACCACCATAGTTCCTACAATAAATTTTATAACATACTTCCTCTTTCAAAAAGAGTATTGTTTAAAAATTTTTTGGTTTATTTTAATTATAAATTTTAATTTTATCTTTATAAATTTATATTAGAAAAAATTATTTAGTGTACTAATAATAATTATAACATAAATTTATATGTCTTTCTTAATTTATGTGGAAAATGTTAGAATGACATTTTTTGTTAAACATGAAAACATTAATTTTACCAAATTTTCACATGTGTATTGTGTACTACATAACATCAAGCTCTTTAATACTATTATAATTCTGTTCACATTAAGTGTTTGTTTAAAAAATTATAAATTTTTTTATAAATAATGTCAGTTTGTATATTTCAAAAGAAGCTCGTTAAACTTGATTTTAATTTAATTATTCCTATTATTTGCTAACTATAAATATTAAATCATTGAATGTAAATATAAATGGTATATCATCAACTTAAGCACTCCTAAATTTTGCTTCAAGTTGGGTAAATTGGGTGTAATGAATCCTAAAACAACACTTAAAATGAGAGTTTTATACTTTTGACAAAAGCATATAACTTTGGAAAACAAGTCACTTACAATTATTTTGTTTGTGCGGGTAGTTCCATGCAATTCAATGTCATGATATTTTCACGTGCGCAAGGATCAAAGACATCTCCGCATTGCTTTTGAGTTATAACCCTACGTGCTATTTTAAGTCGTCTCGACTCTAATAGTGTTAGTATTAATGTAAAATAGTCAGCAACACATATAATAATATTAAAAAAACATCTAATGTAAAGTTTATATGAGTAAACAATCTTGTTGGAAACAAAATGCATGTGACAATGAACATTAAATAGGGTATATGTTCTTATTAATTACGGTTGATTTGCCCAAGATTTAGGTTTGAGAAGGTGTGTTGATCATGTGAAATAAATGCATCAACCACAAAAATTATGTCAACTAAAATTTACAATGGATATATATCGAGTTTTGAGTTGTCTGCCCGAAAAAAAATATAGGCATATAAAATATATAATCAGATAGACTGTTTTGCTTATCCTTATCATCATTTTATATAGTATTTTATTTGATCAAATATAGAAGATATATTATAGAATAACATATTTAAGTTCATGTACTTATAAATATATAGTGCTACAGAGGAATTATTTGACTAAAAACTTTGTGCCTTGATTTGAACGTACGAACTGAGAAAGTAAAGGATCGTAAACAAGGGCGTTCTAGATACAAGAATATGTTATCATTTTTAAGATTAATTTATATAACTTTTCATACAAATTAAAAGATAATTAATGTTTAATTATACATTCACCCATTTTCCACATTAAATATTTTTCCATAGTTATGAACCAGTAACAATTCAATAAATTCACATATTTTCAATCAATATTTGTGTGATTTGTAATTATTAGCACTGATTAATAAAAATCATAACGCACCCTGATCATACATCGTTTAGCGCTTTACTATAGACTATAGAGTATAAACTATAGAATTGGTTTAGGGTTTACTTATCATAGTTTTGTGAATGATAGGGATTGTAGAGGTTTGTTTTTTTCCGTTGGGATCGGTGAACTGAGAGATTTAAAATTCGCTAAACCTATTTCAACGGCTTTCTTTGAAATTATAGCCCTGATATAAGTCTCCATCTTTACGAGTTGCTAACTAATGTAACCATAACATTAATTGAACAATTTTCCTATAATGCCTTTCTTTTTCTCACAACTGATTCTCAAAGACAAAAAAAAAGAAAGTGAAAAGTAATGGAAACGTTGAGAAAGCAATGGAATAGTCGATAAGTAGACTATGATTGGGCCGGGCCCAGCCATTCGAGTCTAGCAAGATTGATCAGAATGAATCAGAGCAAAGCCCAAATAAATCTTGGAGCGGTAATGTATAAAAAGGTTATATGAACTGCGATTATCTGTCATCTAATATTTTGTTGTCTATGACATTATCACTAGATCAGTAAATTATTGATCTTAATATTTATGGGTGCCATGACGAATGAAACTAACGCTCTGCAGGCTGAAGCACTTGAACAATGAGAAGAGTCTCTGTATTTTCTTTTGTTGGGTCAACAACAGGTCCTATAGATTTTTATAAAATATTTTTTTTAAATAGCAGTAGTATGATGCATGTAATCAAATATTCATTAAATATATTTTTCAGAATATCTGAAGCAAAATTTTTTGACAGAATTGAAATAAAAAAAAGTAAATTTAATTTTAATTATTGAGAAGCCTTTTTTCTTGTCATCTCAATTAGTACAAATAGCCAAAGGCAAACTAAAAAAAGGCAAAATTTCTCAAAAACATATGTTATAATGAATGAATGAGAAAATTGATCTTATTAAGAAGTAATTAAGAAGAATTTATTCAACCAAACCGGGTTTAACAAATCCGATTTTTTACAACATGAAATTCCACTCCCAAAACCCAAAATTAGATACGACAAAAACAACAACAAAAGAAACAACAGAACAATACAAAAAGAAACAAACACTGAGCTCTTCGTCTCTGGATCTATTTTACTAGACCATTATCCAGAGATTATTCATAAGAACATACGAAAACACAGAAGAAGCTTGGGGAAGAAGAAAGAAAAACAACAACAGATTTTTGAACATACAGACTCAGCAAATCATCATCATTCACTTCTTCAATAGATTCCTCGAAAAAATCCTTTTGCAATAAGGATTATTACGCAGAATCGAATGTGGCCTTATGACCTCCACAAGTGAAGCATGAAGTGGTCCCTGTTCCAATTTTTTTTCACATATTTGGTTTAATTTTCTTCCAATTAACCAAAACCAAAACAAATTTAATCTATCAAAACTTTCATTTTTTTAAGAATAAAAATATTTATTAAAAAACTAAATTCAACCAAAACTCAAACGGCATCTAGTTTGGATATCGTTCGGTTAGTACTCGGTACTATATTTCATAAACCAAAAGAAGTCATAAAACCGATAGAACCGAACCAATAACCGGATTGGAGTGGAATTCATATAACGGATACGTAAAGTTGGTTACCTTTGTGGCGGCGAGAGCGGCTTGAATAACAAAATTGGCGTAGGGGTCCTGAAGAAGCTGATCGAAATGAGGAACAGAGACAAGCTCACGCACGATCTGTGGACGACTCTCCGGACAGTGTATCAAACATCGTTCCACCATGTGGCTACTGAATTTTTGCATCGAAAGCTGAACGTAATGTCCTTTTAACTGAGCCAGCATCATCGCTATAGCAGAATTAATCCTCAATTCTATAACGAACTGGACTGCATAGTTCCTGCAAAATATTGATCATTAAAAAGAATGTGTATTTTTCCACATATTGTTGTGTGATGAAGAAGAAGAGGTGTACGATCATTTTACCCAAATGGGTCTTGAGCAAGAAGGAGACTGTTTCTTGATATCTCAGCGATTAGTTTCTCTCGTTGTTGTCTCATTGAATCAGCAATACATTTTTGGAGTACACAACATCCATGTCGATGCGTTGCTATTTCAGTGCAGTACTTAGTCGCCGCATCAAAGATAAACTGCAAAAAAAAACAGAACAAAATTTAACTAACATGATTTGAAGATCAAGAGTTGAGAGAGTGAAAGGAAATGACTTAATTTGTTTGACCTTGTTATCTTCAGTGCTAAGGCATTGCAAGCAACGTTGAATCACATGGTTTCCATTTAAATCCTTGATCAAGTCGAGAAAACCGGGTCTCAACGCTGATTTCACCAGAGAAATTTGTTTTCCGGTTCTGATTGTTTCCACTAATCTTTGAACAACTCGAGTACTACAAAACAAGTTTTTAACATATGAATATGATATCAAACCTCAAAAGGAATGATTCAATCTCTTAGAATATAATTTTTACCCGTATGCATTGAGAGATATCCGGATAAGTTGACCAGGCTCAGCAGTTGCCACGACCACGATCTGTGTCCTCTGTTCTTCAGTACAAACATCTAAGAGTTTCTGCATCAGATAATTACCAAAAGGATCCATCATAAGCTCAACAACATGACCAATAACTTCATTGAATATGATCATCGCGTCAACAGAAGTTCCTTCATCGAAAATCCTCTGCAAGAATCGACATCCGTGTTGATCTTTAGCCATTAAGTATACATATCCTTGAATGTCACACATGTTAGGCAGACTCGGATGACATATCTCTGTATTATTTCCATGATCAGACATCAATGCTCGAGTACCGCTTCTCTGATGATCTAAGCTTTTACCCATAAAGAAGCTCTCCTCGGAGCATTTAGAAATCTGAGCTCCTTGGCAGAACAATGGGAACATGTCTGACGTTGTTGCTCTGTAGCTTTGATGATTATACGAAATTTCGGGTTGTTGTGGCGGCGAGTAAGCTGAGTATTCTCTAACTCCTCCATTCAAACTCATTCCAAAAATCTCATGACTATTGATGTAAGGACTATTACCACCATTACTCCTTGAGTAGCTAGGCCATCCAACTTGCTGAGAATTGGCTATGGAATCTTGAATTTGAAGACTACTCCCAAACATGTTTCTCTTGTCGTCATTGTTTCTTTGATCGAATCCAGAGTTGTTTTGGTTCAACCATGAGTCACATGACTTGCTAACACTAGACTCCTTTGTTGGACTGAAGAATCCACATGGAAAGCCTCCATCAACAGTGACTCCATTGTTAGGTTCATAGTGTTTAGGTGAAAAATTGTAAAGTGGATCTAAAGTGAAATCAGACTTAGGCATTGAACCGTAAGTCTCGGTTCGTCCGTAACCGAGTTGATCTTCTTCAACATCATTCCTAATTTTCATACGGTAGAGATCTTCACACAGACCAAAACCATCAGCATTAACACTCTTCTCATGGTGCTTATGGAAAAGTAAATCATCATGCTGATGATGAGAAGAGACCAGTGAAGTGTGATTGTGATTAGGAATAATACCGTTAAACGGAGGAGAAGAGAACGGAGAAAAACTATCCTCGGAAGAACAGAATCCGTTAGAGAAGGAACTTGACAGAGAATAATCAGACGTCGAATTGAAAGAGAATCTATTGCTGGAGGAGAAATCTCCATGAAATAAGTTTTGACGAAGGAGACTGATATTCGGAGACTGCGACGGTGTTTTCAGGGGAGACGAAGGAGATGAAGAGATCGAAGCTTCTCCAAACTCACCCATCTTCACTATATAAGAACTTTGCAGATTTCAGTGTGAGAAAGAAAGATAAAAAAACTTTGCAGATGATGTAAACAGTGACGATAATAAGATTAGCTATTTAGATTTTTTACCGTTAAAAATATCACACAGACAGATAATATATATGGAGTAGAAAAAGTGTGGATTCTCTTAGGTGTTTTTTCTTACTCAAAAATATAGAAAAATAAAGTTCAAATTTTCTTCATCTCCTTTTGGATACTTTCACCTTTAACGGTTATGCCTTTATTATATTTTAAAGAAATAAATAAGACAACAGATTTCTGCTTGGTTTTCTATTTTAAGGCTTAATCATTTTTCTATTTTTTAGTGATTTTGATGCAAGACTGAATCAACAGTCATAGATTTAGACTGAATTTTATAAATTATTTTTAGATTTTGAATCGGTAAAACCATTTTAAAAATTAATGCATTATTTTATTAAACATATCTCAAAAGATAGTATTCACAAAGTTTGTCTGGAAAGCTGAATCAATCGTCGTTCTTTTTGTAGATTGTTTCAATGAAATGTATCTATGTGTCATGATATAACTCACTTCAAAGCAATATTGTTGTGAAATTTATTATCAAAATTAATCCAAATAATCTAAATAAAAAGAAGTAGTGATGCCACAATATTGGTTACATCGCTATTGTTTTTATACCGGAAAGAATGTTAACGATATATATATATTTTTTTTGTCTTGGGTGTATTCGATCGGCCGGTCTGGCTTTGAAATCCAACTTAATTTTAACTTTAAAGGCTCAATGTTAAAGATCCATGTTTGTAGAAAGTCCCAAGTTAAGAGTCTTGAGAATTCAAGACTCCTTACTGTAAAACTCTAGTGGCAGCAAACGTCGATCATCTTCGTTCTTCCGATGCCCTCTCCGATTTTCTCTATCTTCAAAGCACAACCATTTCTTTCTTTTTTTACCATGATTTGTGCTTTTGTTTCTCTTGATCTTTTTCTATTCGCGCCCGAGTTTATATACACACAAAACACTGAGATTTTTCTCAATCGCTTTGAAGACTTTTTAAACAACTGAACAATTTGTTTTTGTCGTGCTCCTGACATTACTGATGTAACAATGACTTGGTTTTCCTAAGCACAATTGTGGAAGTTAACGAGAGGTCATCACATCCCACTCGTCCGATCCAGCTTATTCTTGGAAGCTACTCCTCGTTCCTATTTTTAGGCCTAGAGCATTTTTTTTCTTTTCGAAGTGGCTAAGATATCAAGTCTTCTCTTAATTTTCTAACAAACTCTTTTTTCTATTTTCCCAAATAAGATATTGCTTACGCAGTTCGTAATATATATGCAATGTAGAATCATATTAACTTTTCATTTAAGTGTACGTATCTTATTAATCACGTCTCTCATGCCTACGCCACATTGCAATATCAATACTAAGACATTCAGAACTTGTCATGCCAACTTAATTTTTTAACATAAAAGTAAAATATATGCTCCGTCTTGCTGGGAAGTTTGGGCGGACCAAGAGGAAAATACAATAGCTTCTGACCCAAGTAACATCCCCAATCCCTTAACAGTACTAATAATAACCTGTTTAAGTTCGAACTTGTTTAATATTACAGGAAATACATTAGAAATCCCTAAACGGCTTAAACACAACAGAATAATAATAATAATAATAATAATAAAAATAATAATAATAATAACTATGTAACTCACGAAATTGCATAATACAAATCACACTTTGAGATAATGTGTGGAATACCACAAGAACACATACCGATCATCGACCAATCATGGTTTTAAAGAGTTAAGAAGTTATCGGAAAAAGAGAGTTTTAAACCAGGGCGATACTTGTCTCGCCACCTGGTGGTTTACGGACGCCGCCTAGATAGTCTCTTGCCTCTACCTTCCCATCTGCAAATATGTTGTTTCCTCCTATCTCCTTCAGCTTCGCTTCACTCAGATGCTTTTCAGCAGAAGATGACGTGGCATCCCCCTTGAATATGTCGTTCCCTGATAGTTCTGCGAATTTCTTGTCATAAATCTTCTTTGCTGTCTTCACAGATGAGTCTTCTTCCGCAGACTGCAGAATAGTGAACAAACATTAGACTGTATACATCAAGAGTGCTTAGAGATGCCAAGAAACACATTAAAAAAGGGTCTTACGTTTTGATATTCAGCTCCGAGGTTGAAATTGTCCTTTAGAGCCAATGCTCGAGTTGTTCCAGATCGAGGTTTAATCTCAGGTGGTGGAGCAAAGATGTTCTGTCCAGTGATCTCTTTGTATTTAGCATCAGAGAGTTGCTTCTTGAGCTTATTAGATGAATCGCTCTCCATCGTCCCACTGAGCTCTCGCTGTTTGGCCACTTCAGGTAAAGTAGTAGGCTTTCTAGGAGATAGATCTTCCTCTTCACCAAATGATATATGGCTTATACCACTAAGTGCTTGCTGAAGGTGATTAATCAAGTGTTTTTACGATTAATGACTAATGCATTAGAACAATTCTAACTTTTTTAAAGATGATGAATTTAAAAACGTTAATACCTGATAAACCGGTAATGGCTCAGATGCATCATCTTCTTCATTACGAGAAAAGATCCCACTTCCAGTTATCTCCTTCATTTTATGTTCAGAGCAAGGCTTCCTAATGCATCATAAACATTTTGACACATAAACACCACGAAGCTAAACAATGCATCATCAAGAATCTTTAAAACAAGGCACACTTGAAGATTCTTCTCTATGACTGCTACTTAGTAATCTAATTCTCTCAATTCTCCATCGCCGAAATGTCAGAGATGAAATCAATTCACCAAAAATTTCAGATTTATGCGTACTATTAGTTTAAGGTATTAGAACAAATTCAAATAACTGGAACGTCCCAAGACAGACAAAATTTGGAAACTAAATTCAAAAATAGAAATCATGGAAATGAAAATGCGATCGAAGAAGTAAGTTTCACCTTCTATTCAAGCTCTCCACTTCTTCATCCGTCACTTGACCACCAAACACCACTTTGCTAATCCCATCCGACGGCTAACCACACATAACCCAAAAAAAATTGAAACTAGGATCACTAAATTGCTCAAATCAAACTTGGAGAAAATTGAATTTTTGTACCTGGTGGGAACGGACGGCGGAGCGAGAAGCAGAGGAAGGAGAATCCGACGGTGGAACTTCTGACCAAGTAAGTAGATCTGCGGTGGATGTGTGTGGCTTTCTCACCGGAGTGTTTCTCTCCATATTCTCTATCTCTCTCTAGTAAGTATAAAGGCCGATGATTTCTCTTGGCAACAAATCGAAGCGAATGAGAACAAATATAGAGAAGGCGAAGAAGATTACTCTCTTTGCATCTTCTTTTACTCTTCCCCACTGGTTCAACCAATTTTGTTAATTGACGCTATTACCCTTCACTTAGTTCATCTTCACTTCTTCTCTACGCTGCCACGTGTAACGCTTACAATAATAACAAGTGGTCGTGATGATCATCGAACTTCGAAATCATCTGTTTGTTTCTGATTAGAAAATACTTGTGTTTAGTATTATTATTCATTCGTTCTGGCTTAACAGAAATATTCAAATACTTCTATTCGTGTATGGAATTGGGATTAGTAGTATTATAGGAAGTAGATAAATAAATGATTTTAGGAAAAAATAATTATGGTCAATAATATTCTTTTCTCTGACACAATCCCATGGCCATGTGAAGCCATCAAAACTAATAAAGACTTTTTACCAACGTTTTTTAAGCAGTGATCACGTGATGCCACCTTCTATTAGCCCACAACATGCAATTTCATAAAAGCGTAATTCAAAAGCCGTAATTTTATCCTTTCAATTAGCCATTAAATGTAATTTTTATCCGCAATCAGTGATCCTGATTTTTCGTAACTAAAATTAAATTGACAAGGATCCGTAGTTTACAATACGGATTTTCAAGTCGTGCATACGAATAAAAAGCGCTTAGAGGGTAAAAAAAAAAAGAGTAAAAAATTAATATAATTATACGGAGTAATTTAATATACTTAATTTTTTATTAAGACATGTAATCTAATACTGTAGTTTGTACTAATTTTATCATAGAATTAGCAAACTAGTATGATAGACGCGAAAAAGGAAACAGTAAGCCCAAAAAGAAAATAATAACAGTAAGCCCAAACATTTTTGAGATAAAAGACTCATATTAGTTCTATTGATAGATTATTGGGCTTCCATCATTGAAGCCCATAAAGGCTTCGTTTAAAAAAACTACCAAAAATTGCTTCTCTTTCAGAAATTCCAATAATTTAAAATTCCATTCACGCATTTTCTGTGATTTCTTTCTTTACTTTACCAAAGCTTCGTGCTCAATAGGCAGCCACCGAAGCTTGAAAAATGCCGATAACGGTTATCTCAGGTCGATTCCCAACGGCGTTTCTCCCGACTGGTATTTCCATCTCGCGGTTGCTTTCCGTCAAGTTCGCCGCTCACAGACGCGTTGATTTCGTTTCCAGATCAGCTCGCGCCTCTTCTGCTTCCTTCTCCGTCGAGACGAACTCGAGTGTACGCTTTCGTTATCCTCCAACTGTTATAGGAACAGATTCTACTTTTGGTGTTATGAGTATATACCCGAAGGAATCAGAATTAGATTTTTGTTTGGGTTTGAAATGAGTTTTTTTGGCACTGTGCTGTGAATTTTAATTTCCGAAACTTTGTTCAGCGCGATTTATGTTTTTTTTTATGACTCGAGATTTTCATATGATTCAATTTGTTTGGTATGCAGGTGGATTCTGTTATCGAGAAGGAGAACAAAAGAGAAGAGAAGAACACTTTAGCTTGTCCCATCTGTTATAGCTCCGTAGCTGGGATTAGTTAACCTAATGGATTAGTGTGAGTCTCACTCGTTTTTTCAGAAATTAAGTGATAGATCAATTTTCTTGAGAAATTAAATTGGTTTTAACATGGTTTACAAAAGGATCTTCTTGTGAAAACTCGATGTCTCTATTGGAACTTTCTGGAAGTAGTTCACACATCTCGGAATCTATAAAGGCTTCCATCCGAGCACGATCCCTGTCTAGAGGATAGGTACGGTAGAGAAAGGAGTAGATGAAGCAGCAAACCGCCATTGGGATTCCTATAGATGTATAAAGAGCTTTAGCCAGAGATGCTGCATTCTCTCTATCTGTGGCTATCTCTGCTGTCCTCGATGACCCTTCAGGAATTGGCTTATAAACCATAAACATCTTGCGCCAGGATTCCAACTATAGGAGGAGCAAACGATGACAAGATCGACTCAAACGATTTGTCCAACGCGCAGACGATTGTTCTTGATTTCTCTGGAACAATCTCTGCAAAGATCGGGCTGTGTGGGTTTCACCAAGGTCAGCAAAAACAGCTAAACGATAGAGAGTTAAATAGGTATAGTAAAGAGAAAAACTTTACTTGTTGGTAGAAGGAGCATTCCAAGAAACAAACATCCCCAATAGGACTAAGATCAGACCATGTGTCACAGCCGTAGATGGATCATCTGGTAAGACCAACAACAGAATTGCAGCAAGCGGGATCATTGAGGCTGAACTGATCTGGGCGAGAATGATTCTTCCGGAATTGGGATACGGGTTGACAAATAACCTCCCATTTTGCCTCCGAATAAGCCTTCAGTGAAGATGCAGCCACGAAAAGACCCATCAAGAATGCAGTTGCCCCATGTGAGAACCCGATGAGTTCCAACCACATGGGTCCAAAAGAAAGAGCAGACCAAGGAAACGATCCGGTCAGTCCCTGAGCCACAATGATCTGAAAAGACCGAATCTTTATGACAGTATCAGCTTCTCGAACCAAATCCTTAACCTCTGAGCAAAAAGGTATTCTCGAACCTCGTTGGTTCGAAAAATCAACACCATCCTTAACAAAGTGTGGGTCATTGGCGAAAACTCTGACTAACACACTAACCACACCAACGATATGGAAAGCAACTCTCCCCCCAGGTATATCCATAAAGGTTAATGGAGCTATTAAAACAGAGCAAAGCCCACCTAAGATCGAACCGATGTTTGCTGTAAGTTGTAACCATCCAAAAGCAATGCCACGATTAGCATCATCAGTTGAGTCAGCGACAAGAGATTGAATAGCTGGAGCCACAAGAGCAAGGCCAATTCCATTCAGAGCTCTAGATACTGCTACCTACTCAATCAGAAATGGCACAACAGTTATGTATCTCACTTGGGAAATGAAATGGTTTTAAGGGGAAAAAACACAAAACCCGGATGAAAGTGGAAGAAAAAGCTACAAGGAAAGTAGCAGCGGACCAGAGAAATGCACCGAGAGCAATAACGTGAGCTCGGTTATGTCGAATGGCCATGTAAGCAGCCAAAGGATAACAAGCGGCTTGAACCATGGATCGCAGCAACGTCAATGAACCGAGTCCGGTTGGATCTGTGTTGAGAGCTAAACCGACCTCTTTGTATACACCTGGAAGTAGAGATTCGTCGGCTCTCTTCATCTTTCCCGAATTATAAAAAAATGATTTTGGGTTTTGATCGGATTTTTTTTTTCTTTGGGTCACATAACTGAAAAGAAGTAATTTGGAATATGAATCATCAATATCGACGGTTGGAAGTGTCAGCCAATCACGGTACGTGGTCAATCACGGTGGCGCGTGAGAATGGTCAAAGAATGTACTGAAATTTCCCGGTGAACATGAAATGGGTCCCACTGCTGACGTGTGTACGAGACGCGGTTGTTTTAATTTATTTATTTTCCGTTGAAAAATAACAGCGAATCATTCTTTTTTTTTGGTTCATTTTTGTACAAATTAACCCTGAGGCTGATTCATACTAGGCTAATGGTGGACCCTAGATCATATAATTGATTTTTCACAAGGACTGAACATGGGTCTATTCTAACACTTGCTGCAGTTTGAAAAAGTATTATATTCCAAATTCCAACGATTCAAATTCGTGAATAAGCAACGGCCCGTGTTTAGTAAAGAGTTGGGATTGGAGCTAAAACTGTAAAGTGAAGAAATATCCAAAAAGAGTAAGTCTTATTCTTCTAGTAGTATTCCTTTTCCCTTCTAAGCCAAACATATATGGTAGTCCCAATGTGTCTTTGGATCATGTGCCTTTATCTTTCTTACATTTTTCCCTCTAACCAATACTTTTTTATTGTTATATTTTGGAAATTCCATATCAAATATCAAATCAATTCGCAAGATCTTCCACCATCGTTTAACAGAAATAAATAAAAATGTCTAATAAAAAACGAATTGATCAACATGACGACAACTGATAATTATGAATACTTAGTTAATATTTAGATTTCTTAACTATCAATAAACCCATTTTCACCACAATAAATTATATAAATTCCATTCTTTTTTTGTTAAAGATATAACTTCCAATTTAAAATGAATTATATATAGACATTCACATTGTTTTTAATTAGCTTCTCCAATGCATTTATGCAGTAAGAGATAATATCCACTTCAAATTTTGGATATTAATAAGAAATGGAACTTGCCTTTCTGCACTTTTAATCTTTTACCCAAAGCCACCTTCATTTTATTCCGTTTTCCGTATATTATTTTTCCGTTTACAAGGTCCACACGCCATAGATTCAATCATATTGTTTGCCTATGAATTGGTATTTTATTTTTGCGTAAAAATGATTTGGTATTTTAGTGCTCAAATCCATGCTACGAAGAAATAACCAGGTATATTGGTTTTACTTGGTGGAAAAATACAGACTAATACCTGAAAATTAAACTCAGCCAGTTAAATAATTGAATAGTTTTTCGCTGGCTGATTATTTTTTCCTGCAAGTGTAAACTTTTAAAAGTGAAATAAAAAAATGACGACAAAAAAAAGTGAAATCAAATGACCTTATGTGCTTACATACATATGCGTCATATAAACCAATTATTAATTATCCGTCTACTATATGTAATATGTTTACATGCAATATATGAATTGTATTTATCAAATATATATATATATATATATAGAAGGAACATTATCATTCAAGTATTTAATATACCGTAATCATTATATCACCTATTTTCTCTTTAGTTTCATCATGTCTTTATTAGAAACTATGATCATTAATCGGAACGAGAAATTGTTGATGTATTCCTTATATCAAATTTGCAGTCATGGGGTTGCATATAAAAGAATTTATGCACGTTGAGTACAGTAGAGGTTACTAAATAGATATTGTTTTGGTTTAAGTACTTTATTATATGTTTGCTTTGGGTATATATTATCAATCGATCTTCTTCTTTTAGTCTTTAATGCATACTCCAAAATGCAAAATATGACTCAATCTAAACCATAGATGTACTTTTGAAAAAGCAATATATATATATATATATATATATAGCACACAAAACAAGCATACTTGATTACAATAATCAAGGACCATCTTCACTCTTAATCTCATTGTATTTCCTTCTCTTTGCTCTCATGTAAGCCGGAATCCTGTTAAGGAAAAATATAATGCAAATTAATTAAAAAAAATCAAAGTACGTCCATCGATATTAATAATTTTTGCCATGCCTACCGAATTGGTACATATTTGGGTATTTAATGAAGAAATATTTAAGACTGAAAAAGAAGAAGAAATAATTGATATAACGGGAAGCTTTTATCATTGTCCGAAAATAAAAATATATGATAATATACATGTATCCTCCTACCTTAATATACTACTAAAATAATAGCTATACTGCCGGAAAACAAATATAGCTAGCCACTAGGAAAATTGACCCCCTTTTAGTTACTTGCAATCATGTATCATAATACACTACAATGGGTTTGGTTTGGTTGTAACCGAATCTCTCAAACTAAGTTTAGACCAGTTGTATATGGTCCATAATTCCATATACAGATGATGAATAGTGTGTTCGTTCTTAGAAGAAAGTAATCTTGAAACAAGAAGAACATATAAATTTTCAACCAAAAAAAAATTAACATTATATAAAACGATTATTTTGATTATAAATCGTTGGTTTTTGACTACTCTTTTGGTATTTGTTTTATTTTTTTAAAAAAAGAGATTTAAGAGAACCTCTTTACGTGGCCATTTTTTGTGTTTATTATAACTTTCCTAGCTTTATTTATCCCTCTTCTTCTTTTTTGAACTAGCTTTCTCCTTATATAGCACGAGTTGTCTAAGTTGTCGGCAGGCAGCACACTCCATTCTATGCATCAAAACTACGCTTTAAAATTATATATATAACGAAACTACGCTTACCATACCAATTTGTTGAAACTGTATCTGATCTGAAAACATTTGTCTATGAAAAAAAGCGGTCAAAGCCAAATCAAACATACAACAAACAAAGAAAGCTGCCGCATGAGACAGAGGGTCCCCGACAAATTAAGCCGGCACCGACTCGCACGAACGAACACGACGACATCCACACCCACACGAACACCATCTCACCGTCCTCTTCCATACATCGTGTAGGAACACATTAATATCTGTTACATTATTAATTTGATATCAACTAAAACTATATATATATATATAATGAATTATCACTTTTTAGTCTTTAACAAACAAAAAAATGAATTATCATTCCTAAGTCACGTACAAGTTGCGGTTAAGAAAAAAAAATTCCCGTTAATAACAGTATTTAAGCGTGATTTCAGCTGAATTAGTTCATCAATCACTTTGATTGATGTAGAACTAACAGTTAAATCAACAAAATACTTTGGTGGTTATATATTATCTATAATTCAATATGTTAATATGGATCACCCACTATATTATTGCGAAAGCTTTGGCGTTTAAGGGGATAAACATAATTATTCCACTGATTACTTTTATAAAGCACTATTAAGCATTGGCCCGTTGGTTCTTAACTTTTTGTTATTGGTGTAATACAGGCTAATGCCATTATCATAAGTTGGTGGTAGAAAGGGACAAATCTTACTTCCATCCATATCACAATTCATAACTTTTACGTTTTTATTTCTAGTCAAAATCACATTTTAAAGCACGAAAAATCCATTGAATAGTTTATCACTTATCATACTAGCTAAATCTGGTGCATTTCATTCCTCTGCAGTCGGAGTCAATGCTTAGTCTTTCCGTAAATATCGAGAAATAAACAACAAAAACTGTATTAGTCTTTCACTAGGCTCCAATTATATTAGAACAAGCTATTGCATATTTCGTCTTTATATATTAAGACAATAAACAATCAACGTTGGGGTCAGCCACTATAGTATTCCCATCATAATTTCAATAACAACAATGTCTTAAAGAATCGACCCCATTAAATCAAATTAAAATCTAATTTTTGGATTTTAGAAAACAAAAGCAAGATTTTTTGTGTAAGAGCAAAAGGCAGACAAATAAAAAAGTTGGTTTCTTGGAAAGTACTCAACAATAACTCTTTTGTTAGACTTATATAACTAAATAAACAGCTTTCATCTTCAACTTAGAAAACCTCTTATTCTTCTTCTGTTTCATCGAATTCTTTCACAGTTCTTCAAAGACTCAATTTGTTTTTCTTCTTAAAATGGCAAAATCGAAGAAAATATCTATAGGTCCAAAATTAGGTTGTGAGAGTCTCCTTGGGTGTATTTTCCAGAGCTGGAGCCCTCGTCGTCGTAAACCCTCTTTACCGGAAAAAGATCAAACGGCAAAAGATTACTTGCCTCCCAAGACATCAACCACCATTACAAACCCTAAAACCGTTCCCAGAAAATCCACCGACACTTCTTCTCAACCAAAGAAATCTGATACCCAGAAACCCCAACAAAAGCCGAAATCCGATGAGAACCATCCAAGAAAATCATCAGATTCCGCCAGAAAGTCGATATCGTCGGCGTCCCCGAGAACAGAGAGCAAGAGATTCTCACTTAACGGCGTGATGGGAAACATCATCGTGAAACCACAGCCGGCCTTTGACGCTGACGTGGCACAGCCAAGAAGTCGGTGGGAGGACAAAATTGTAAATTATAGACTCGATCCAGAGGCTCTGAAGAGAATGGGAAACGAAGAGTATTGTCGTGGGAGGTTTGGAGAAGCTCTTGCGTTTTACGAGAGAGCCATTTCAGCTGACCCCAAAACGCCGACGTATTGGTCTAACAAATCCGCCGCTTTGATCAGTCTCGGTCGCCTTCTTGAAGCATCCGATGCTTGCGAAGAAGCTTTAAGACTAAATCCAACTTACGAGAGAGCTCATCAGAGACTCGCTTCCCTCCAACTCAGGTAGAGTCTTCAAATTTTTTTTCTCTAATTGGACTCTGTAATTTTGAGATTATTACTTTATGGTACTAAATAATTATCACTAATCCAATTGCACCCTGTTTTTTTTTTTTGGGACCAGATTGGGTGAGGTTGAAAAAGCTTTGTGTCACTATAACCAAGCTGGAAAATATACGGAGACAAAAGATATAGAAAAAGTTGAAGATGTAATAAAATGCTTAAGGAGGTGCGAGGAAGCTCGAAGATCCAAGGAATGGAATGTTGTGTTGAAAGAGACTTATTTAGCGATGTCATATGGAGCCGAATCTTCTCCTCGGGTAGCTTTCTCTCTTTGTTCATATCGTCTCTAATGTTTTTGTGTTAATAAGGAACCAAATATTGTAAGTTTTGTTTAACCGTTGTGTCGGTTTAGCTAACCGAATATTATGAAAGTGAAATTTATTGGTAGGTACTCTTGCTTTGACTAATTAAGCCCATAATCCTCAATCTCATAAGGTTTGTGCACTCCAAACCGAGGCCTTGTTGCATCTTCAGCGACACGAGGAAGCGTACAGCGTGTACCAGAAAGGAACGAAACGCTTCGATATCGATTGTTACATAAAGATCTTTGGTCTTTCCATCATTTCTTACCTCTTAATGGTCGGAGCTGAGGTCTACATTGCAGTAGGAAGGTCAGTATAGTACTATCACCGAATGCCTTGCCGTTTATTACATCACTTTCGGGAGAGAACAATGTGCCATTCCCCTTCTTAGGAAGGGAACATCTTGCTATTCATCAACTTTAAGTTCCACTGAAAAAAACTAAGATGACGTTTAACTTTTACATACATGGAAATATTGCCATCTTTTTGTCAAGAAGTCCCATACGATTACACAAAGCTTGCCGTTGTCTTACTTCAAGGTTTTCTAACTTGTAAAACGTGAGGAGATCGACTCATGTCTTGTTTCTTTCTTGGACAGATTTGAAGATGCAGTAACGGCGTCGAGGCAAGCAGCTCGACTAGATCCGAGCAACGAAGAAGTAAACGAGGTGGGTAGAAAAGCGAAAGCTGTTGATTCTGCGAGACTAAGCGGAAATTTGCTTTTCAACGCGTCTAAATTTGAAGTGGCTTGCGTGGTTTACACGGAAGGATTGGAGAAAGACCCCTATAATGCGCTCTTGCTCTGTAACAGAGCTGCCTCAAGATTCAAGCTTGGTATGTTCGAGAAAGCCATCGAAGATTGCACATTGGCTCTCAATCTCCAACCATCGTACCGGAAGGCTAGGCGGCGCAGGGCGGATTCTAATGCCAAGGTATTCAAAAGCTCATTTTAACCGGCACGAACCGATTTTAGAATGGTATTGATATTTTCTTAATTGGTGTAATTGTAATGAATGTTAGTTTGGTTCACTCTGTGTAAGTAGTTGGGAAAATGGCAACACGCGATTCAAGATAATGAGTTGTTGATGATGGAGACACCTGAAGACGAGGAGACTAGAAGAGCCTTGTCCGAGGCGAATGTCCGGTTTAGGAAGCAGACCGGTGGAGATTTCCGATTTAAAGGAATCGGCTCGGATTTAGTTGAGGTTAACTGAAATGGGAGATTTGGCTAAGCCGAATTGTATAGTTTTAAGAGATTTTTTTTTATGATTCGATTGTGTCTGCGTGTTTGTTTTGCCTTTTTTTTTTGGACTAATTTCATCATTTTTAATTTTTTTAATTTTCTGTGTTTACCATCAAAATTTTGTATTGAACGGATATATCCTCAATCCACATATCATAAAGGCAAAGATCTTATAAATTCTCTGATTATAGACAAGAAACAACATATCGTATGTCAATGACCTTGCCTCGGCAGAGTTGAACAAGGCCTTTATTCGAAAATTTATGTGTGATCTAGAGAAGCTAAGTATTGTTGGAAGTGACAAAGACCAAGTGTGTTTCTCGAAGCTAAGTCTTGATGTTTTGGCTTTGTCTTTGTCTTGAAAACTAGTTTGATCCTAATGATAAAATGCTATTTTAGATATATTTAGATGTGTGGGTATTTGTGTGTGCTTGCAATTCTTACGCAGAAATTATTGATTGAAACACATAATCAATATTGGTTTGATAAAGTTTTGTTTGCCAACAATTTGCTTTCGTTCTTATATAAAAAAAAAAAAAAAATTTGCTTTCAATCCGTTTTGAACTTGGGTGATGAGTGACGCAAATTGAGATGTTTTCTTCATTTGAATTTTATCATATGATTATTGATAAGCTACAGAGGGTGTACCAATAACACGGGAATTCATTTGTTAAAAACTCGAGAATACTTTACAAATATACAAACAACCTATGATCAAACATAAAATACAAAAAAAAATCTATTAAGCAGATTTGCGTAAAAATAAAAAGCCTGTACATATTTGCATTACATTACAAACGTTGTGATGAAAACACACGAAAAAAGAAAGAAGGTAAAAAAAAGAAAAACTTTCAGATACAAATAGGGGAACCATGAAAACTAAAGAAACCAAATAGAAAAAATCAAACGTATCAAAATTAATTAACAGATTGATAATCAAAATGATAGTAAAAACGCTTAATTAGATATTTAAAATACGATGATTCATAATGATGAGTAACGGTGGATCTGTAAAATCAACTTTTCCAGCTTAGGCTCCGAGACAGAGGATCTTGAATTCCGCCAACAACCCAAGTTTCCTTAGCTATGTCTGAAGAGAGTCTGTAAAACTCAGTATCGTATCTCATCAACACCAATTCCATCTTCTCTTCCTCCATTAGTGATCTCAAATCCTTCTTCTTCCTCTTCATAATCATCTCTTGATCCTCTGTTTCTTCTTCTTCTTCCTCTTTTTGTTCTTCTTCTTCTCTGTTATTTTGCTCTGTTTTTACTGTCATTCTCTCTTCTAACCAGCTCTTCGCTGGAGCCGATCTACACCGCATTAGCAAAAGCGCGTTTGGTGGTGGAACAGCCGGTTCTGCGTCTACGTTCTCAAGATCGCGTTTTTCATCCCCATCTACGACAACACACTTGTTGCTCTTCTTCTTCTCCTCGTCGTTGTTCCTCTGTTCCTCTTGTAAAACCATAAACCATTTCGAAAAAACAGTTTTCGAATTCTCTTCTTCTTCTCCTTCTACTTCTTCTTCCCCATCATCATCTTCATCTTCGTCATCGTCGCTTGTGACATCAGCATGTGGGAAATCACCAAAACACCTGAAATCGTATCTGATGTTTCTTAGACAAGTCAAGAAACCCATCACATCTTTCTTCAATCCAAAAAACTTGCTCTGTGTTCTGTTACTATGTATCCTCTCGATCTCTTCCATCATCGATTGCCAATTCTTTCCTCTCCCTCCGCCGCATTTTCTTGGCCGGACTTTGATCTGACCAGCACAAGTGACTTTAGGCGAAGTGGGTTCAGCTATTTCGTCACCGCCCATGTTCTTACTACTTGCTTGTTTAGCCCACAAAACAGGACTCGCGTGTCCAACGCCGGAGAGTTTGCTGAGCTGGCGACGGTGGTGGGGACGGCGGTTAGTGGAGGAGTCGGAGGGACGGGATGGGCTACAAATGGGCTTAGGTGTAAGAGCTAAGTGGGCTCTTGAAGGGAAACAAACCAACAAATCTGCAGAGTAACCAGAAGAAGAAGATCCTCTGTTTCCATTGTTTCCTTTGATCATCGCCTTTTTGCTCTGCTTTTGTTTTCTTGCCTTTTGTTTTTTTGGATCGATCTCTCAATGGAGGGTTCAGCTTTTTATGTTTGGATTTATAAAATTCCTCTTCTTTTTAATTTTTTAAAATCTTTTTAAGCTTTGATATTCCTGTGCTGTGACAGCTTTACATGCTTTTTGCTTTCGAGGGGGAAAAAACTTTCTTTTTCATTGAAACACTTTTCTCAAAAAAGTGAAAATAAAATCGGTGGTGTATCTTCACCAAATGTCTTTGTTAGATGTTGTTGATATTAAAAATGATGTAAAATTGATGGATAAATATGAAGAAGAAGTGATGGGGTCAAAGGCGTGAAGTGGGCTCGTTACAACTTTATTCAATCGTAAACACGAAGCTTCTTGACTGAATCATTCAGGTTCAACATTGAATGGTCGTCATCACTTCTTCTTCGTTGTACCGTTACACTTCAAGATATCTATGTCAATTTTATATGGCAATATCATATGATGGGGGTTGAATTTAATTAATGTTTAAAAGACTATAGAGGTCAGAAACGGGACAAACCTTTACTACATGAGTTCTATGCTGACCAAATAGGATTTCACATTTGATTACCAAAGATAATGCATTTGGTCATAGTTCTTACGTTTAATCCGCAATAAGATGTTTTCTGCTTATTTTATATCAAAAATATACATTTTTGTAAGTACTATCTACATTCATAGATGAAATGATACGTTTGCATTATTTATAAAAGAAAAAAGAAAAACATGTGAATGTGACAAGGGTGATGATGGGTTAGAGTCGAATGGCTCCAATAGATTAAAGGGTTGGAAAGGTTTCGTGGGATTTACTTTAGCAAATTCAATATTAAATGAATAATATTATTAAAGACAATGGTATAAAGAGGGAAAAGGAAAAGATTGGAAGGGCACGAGGCTTGTTTCTTAATCCAATGGTATTCACAACTCATAAGCTGTGTGGCCATATTTCCCTTTGTTGTTGTTATCTTCAACCACACATTCATCAAGTTTCGATCTTCATCTCCCATTTTTTAACTACCTTCTAACTATATCACCAAACTATAGCACCAAAGGGCAATGAAATTCAGGAGTGCAAAACGATTTAGGGATGTGATATGGGAATGATGTGATCAAGTACTGGAATAGTGTATGGTTAAACTATTGTGACATGGGGCATGAGTTATTTGGTATAATTGTTTCACATTCAAAAAAAAAATCATTGTGGTAAACAAAACAAAAAGTTGTGTGTTCCGCCTCGAATAGTTTTGTTTCTTTAATGTATTGCAATTTCGCAGTTAAAAAAATGAAATAAAAGATTCGAGTGCTATCTAAGAGTTGGAAGTGTGACGTTTGGTGATGTTCAGATATTAAAAGATTAGAGTGCTATCTAAGAGTTGTGAAAATTTCTGCGTGAGAATCATTAAAGTAAATAAGGAGCTTATGTTCTTTTTAGAAATAACACGGTTTCGATTAAAGATCTACCTTAGTGTCTAGTGAAACCATTACACTTTGCTTGTAACAATTGATTAAGATGTTTTCTATAAAAGTGGAGAAAAAGAGTTGCTTAAATTATTTTTATGTGTGTTTTATAATCTCTACTAGATGTTGAGTTGAAGTTTTGAAACTTACCATAAATATTATTTTATTGTTTACCATAAAAAACTTCCATTTTTTTACCAACTCTTATGGTAAGTTTTGAAGTTTTATTGTTTCAGACATTTGTTGCATGATTTTAAAAAAAGTTTCAATTCTTGAATAGGAGATTTTTCCTTTTCTTTTAGTTTTGTTCTTCTTTACATTTCACAATATTTTGATATAATGCCATGCTTCTAACACAATATATTGCTTGCTTATTGAATTTTCACAGGTACAGTTGTGTCTTCTTTGTTTTGAATGTAGCTATCGTATCAGCTTTAATTTCAGTAAAGTTTTCAGCATTTTTCATGAAACTCTTGCTTTAACGTAAGTTCCTATCCAAATTAAAACATGTATAAGTGTATAACATGGATGTTTTGGACCTTTGGAGAGAGAGATATTGTGAAAACTTAATGAAATTTAACTATTGTTACAAATTCTTTCGTGTATTAGATTTTTTTGTTTTCTTTTTACATACACTTTTATCTTACTAACGGATTATCTAAAAAAATAGTTGTCGCAAAGTTTTGGCCTTTACCTAATTTAGTAATTATGAAAGTCGATTTACGACCTTCACTCTAATTCACTCGAATTGTACCAATCGTGCGCTAATTGCGTTCATCTCTTTAAACTTTTAAAGTAGTACAGTCTAATCAAGTTAGGTATCCTTTATTATGATAAGTTGCATCACCATTGAGGTAGGCCTTTAGCACTAGAAAAACTTTATATTTTACAGTTAAGTAGCAATTTCTTTATGAATAAATAAATTATAGAAAGGAAGATATCACTTATATATATATATATATATATATATATATATATATATTAATTTCATAAAGATAAATTTATGAAGATGAAGATACTGTTTAATTTAGTTGTACCCCATTGCTTGTGAACGAGAGCGACAATAAAGAGAAATCATCTGGGTAGGCCTTTGGCACTAGGTCTCACTAAAAAAAGTTAGGCAATTCACATTTTACTCTCGTTTTCACGAACTTAAGTCTTTTCAAATCACAATGATCAGACTTTCTCTTTTTTGGTTAAGCAATGAAACGTATTTAATCATCGAGAGGAGGAAAAAAAAAGAACTCCATGATAAAATATGTTAAAAAGAAGCCTGATAAGTATGAAAATTGCATTGCCTAACACTTTTAACTTGCAATCAGAATTTTGGACTGAAGTGTCATTCAAAGTTTCACCCTCTATATAGGCTTTGGTTGGGATCCACCCTCTAATCAAGTTTACATATGTGAGATATTCTGTTTTATTAGTCTTTGTTTAATTTAAAGCACAAATATTTTCATTGAAATGTAAGCTAGGACCAGATTGTTTTGTTTTGTGATAGGGTATTAGTTTATGATTTAACAAACTAGCACCTTAATTTCTTTCTTTCT
This sequence comes from Cardamine chenopodiifolia, assembly GCA_963922655.1. NCBI lineage: Eukaryota > Viridiplantae > Streptophyta > Magnoliopsida > Brassicales > Brassicaceae > Cardamine > Cardamine chenopodiifolia. The sequence goes on along the minus strand of OZ000476.1, from coordinate 16,480,971 downwards.
CCGCACACTATCGCCTTTTGCAAATTTATAATAATGTTAAGAATTATATTAGTGACCTAAGCAATAGCGTCCTTTTGATCATGATAGTGATGATACCAATCAATGGAAATGTAAACAATGTGGTTATAATGATGCCATATCAATAACTTATAGATTTTTTTAATTGTTCAAGAAAGGTAGAAAGGGACATTAAAAAGTCGTCTTAGAGCTCAAAAACTTGAAACTTGAGAGTTGAGAGCGATGTGGTTGAGTTTTCTTCTGCGGATAGAGATTTTAATGGGTTTAAAACCGGATCCAATAGACTAGAATCTTGACTCTTGATTGCAATCTTTTATAGTCAACATGAGAACCCATTTCACTAGACATGGGAAACATTTAATACTATTAAATTTTATAAAATATTACTATTTGTTTTTTATAAACATCAAATACATCATTAGAGATAATTTATCAAATCTTATTTTCGATAAGACTATTTTGCATGTAATCCCATGATGGATATTTTTTTTTACAATATTTAGATCTACAAAGTACGGTTCTGCATGTACGATATTTCTATAATATGTTGGCACAACGAACGACTCTATTTACAGCATTATAAAATTTCTAAAAAAATTTGCATCTACTAATACGACATTTGATAAACATGTTTTCGCAACATTCAAATTTACAACGGATGGTTATGCATGTACGACATTTCTACGATGAACTAATTCTCTACAACACAAGATTACGATGACTACACCACTCTAAAAATATTTGCATCTACTAATCTACTAATTTATAAATCGAACCTCAAATTTGATGTAAAAAACTTTAAACCCCAAATAGACCAAGAATGATTCCATTTACTATTTGTTTATTCACTCGAATCTTATCGGTATATATTATATGCTGCAACGCATTGAATATGGTAATCATATAATCTTAGAGGAATAATTTGGATTGGATGTCATTTGACCAAACTCGTACGCAAATACTACAGTCAGCTTTGTACGATGTGTATACAATATACATAAGAAAAAGGCCAAACAAACGAAAGCCCAAAAGCCCATTAGGTCTCTTGTAAGCAAATCTAGAAAGAATTCATCTCTAACACATTTCTCCTACGCTTGAGCAACGCCGTAACGGCTACTCCGTACATACAATCGCCGCCATCTCTGGCGAACGCCTCCGTCGCCAGCGCAGCATCGTTCTCATCTGAAGCCACACCAGTCGGCCTTACGACCACCAACGTCGCGGCTTCGAGACAAATTCCGCTCTTCAGCATCAGCGACGGCGCGTGTCTCATACTCATTCTCACGCTAGGGACCACCGTGCGTTCCCCCACGCGCTCTACTCCTTTATCTCCCTCACGTGCCTCCGTCTCTCTGTATTCTTTCATCCCCGCCGCGTCCATTACCACCGTACCTTCACCTTCTCTGTCACACACTGTCAATTTCTCCATCTCCTTGTGCTCCTTCACCAAATCTCTCATCAAGTAATGACGAGTCGAGGCTGCCATCAACGCGCTGATCGTCCACACCACGCGTGTCTTCAATCCACAAACAAACTCTGAATCGGACTCTACACCACCGTCGACGACGGAGGTTTGGGTAGATGCTGAAGTATTAACCGTTGCGGAACGGAAAGCTACGATGACGCAGCTCTTAAGAGTTTTTCCGAATTCAGCCTTCCACTTAACGGCGGCGCCTTTCTCGAGTTTGACATCGCCGCCAAACAACTCCACCTCCAGATTCCGGATCCGTTCAAATCGGGCGAGAATATGAGCCGGTGTTTTCGGAGATCGGCTTAGGATTTCGTCCGTGGTAGCTGGTCTAGAGAAGATAGGGAGAAGACCGTGAATCGATTTGAACAGAGATCGGAAGAAGCTAGCGATCGGAGAATCGATCTCGGAGTCCGATTCGGTGGCTCCGAGGATCTGATCAAGTTGGAGAAGGAGCGAGTCAGACTGAGTGGCCAACGAGTTGAACCGTTTCGAAACAGAACGACATCGTATCAGCGTTTTGACGTCACCGACTTTGTTCAAAATGTCGATGACCACAGGATCTGGAATCGCATCAAAAGCGTCCATGATTCTTTTTTTTTTTTGTGGTTTGACTGAAATACCCTTTTAAACCCCTTCGGAACTGATTAGAGAGTTCCCTCACTTTTGATTCCCTTTGTTCTTCTTCTCCTCTATTATGAGTTTGAGAGTGTTTTTACGACTTAAATAAGTAAAACTGACAGAGGCGATATGATACTTTAATTACCGGCATGTGGGACCATTATTGCCGTCGGTTTATGATATTTAAGTAATAAAGAAGATTAAGTACGGCTTTTCATTTTTTTTATTAGTGGTTTGATATTTAATAGGGAAACATCAACGATTGAGATGCTCTCTCATCCGGCGACACCGTCCTTGATCGACGGTCCAACCTGCTTTAACATATAGTATTTTTTAAATCCCAGTCCATGGGGAAATAATTGATAAAAAATTTAATATTTGGATGGATCCATAACTTTAAATCATTTTTTGTATGGCTGATGAATAATTCGATATCATAACTGATAATTTGAAAATGGTCATAGCTTCAGTTTGATACAGTATAAATCTTTAATGTTAACCACAGCATGCATTCTATTAGGTTTAATGAAATGATAGAGTACACTATTATAAATTACAAACTACTGACAGTGTCGAATTTAATTCACCGTTCTTCCACATTTCAGAGGTTCCAAATCTTTTGGAGGATGCGGATTGTTCGAAAGACTCGGTCCAAAACAAAAGGTTTCTCAAGAAGTAACTTTAATTGTTTCAACGATCAATTTTTTTTCTTTTTTTGCGGTTACATGTTAAAATAAAATCACACATAAAACACACACACACACATTTTTAATAGGAAACATTTTAAGGGTTTGTAAAGTATTTTTGAAAATTATAAAGGTAAACACCTCATATAAACAAACAATGGAAATCTAACTTTTTACAAAACCATTGTTCACCAAAGTACGCTCCCGTTGCAATTGTGCGGAAAATAGCTTCACAAACAAATCCTGTATGGCGGCACACTCTCTCTCTCCTTTAGTATTGTGTGTGTTTTTTTGTCACTCTGTCTATTCAAAGAAAGAAACCTTCAACTGTCTATTTAAAGAAAGAAACCTTCAACGATGTTTATAAGAGAGGAAGAGTGGTGAAGAAAAAATGTCTCGATCGTGTTGAACAGACAATCCTAGTGAAAATTTTCAATGATCAATCAATCTCAGAAGAGACATATGTAACATGTAAGGTTTTACACTACTAAGTCATTAAACCGTTTGTGCCATTTCTATTTCTATTTTACATACGAAAGATCTCTAGATAAACAATTATGAGAATTATATTCAAACATTCACTATAAACCAAGTTCTTAATGTTTTAAACGTTACAGTTTTCTCTCTGACCAAAGCAAAACAAAAAATTAAACGGTACAGATTTTTCATGCGTCTAGGTTCATGTTGACCGTAACAACAATGATTTTTCATGTTATGAAAGAATATGTAGATATAATCAAGTGGTAGTCAACTTGTGGTCTCACCATAAGTTCGAAAACGGATATCTTCAAACGTAATATTATCTAACCACTTTCTACTTGACAATTCATAAATGTGTTAAGTGGCACACAATCTCATATTTATGTGGATTTTGAAAATCAATGTGGAATTCGGAGTAGAATGACTCTATTTATAAAATAATAAAATGTATATATATGTATCTATATCATTATTTTAATATGTCTAGAGTGATGATGTGGTTAAGTTGGGACAGGTTGTGTAATACAACTTGTATTAATGTCCTTTTGTCCTCTGAATTGATGCATGAATTTGGGAGTTGTTGTGGCAGATCTTGTCGCACGTCCTTCCATGGAGATCCACATACATCGTATGCATGATCTAGTGGCTGATCTTGAAATGTCTTACTCATGAGTCGTGACCATGCAAGCTTTAGAGTAGTGTTAAATCAATTATGATCATGGATTTAATATGACAATAACATCATAATCATAATAAAGATAAGACAACAAAATATAGGTTTGGACCATTTGGTTGTGTTAATGCTATTAACGCTATGTTTATATCTGAATTAGACATTTAAATTAAGAAAGCTATTTGGTTGAATTATACCAAAACTTTGTATTAGAATTTGTCAAATAATTACCAAAACATGGTTGTGGTAAATTGGTAATGCTATCAACGCTACTTCTTATGTTTGAATTGTACTAAAACTTTGATACTTTTCAAGCCATGTAAAAAGATAAAAGTTTGAAAAAATATCTTTATTTTAAAACTTGGATTCATTGTTTCGTTGTTGATAAACACCTGAAAATCGTTGATTCATTATGTCCTCTTGATTCCCATTGCAAATGCAATATTTGACCTTTTGTATCTGAAACAAAGGGTCAAAATTGTTTTCCCTTTAGTTTTTAAAGAAGTAAGAGAGGAGAATCCACGAGAAAATATTTATTGTCACGGAAAAAATGCATCTTCCAAAGTTTACGCGATTGCCAAAATCACTTCTTTATTGGATAAAAAGAACAAAAGGCACGGTTCAATTTCCAACATTTATTTTTTCTCTCTTTTTTTCCTATTCTGTCTTTGTTGATTTATTGTCTATCACAAGCAACTTGACACCTATCTTTCAGATGATTTACGTCAATGAATAATTTTAGCTTTAATAGTTATTAAACTTATCTTATAAAAAAAAAAAAAATTTGTATATTTATACATTTTCCTTGCTCTAAACAACTGTGAAAGAGTGAACCTGTGGAATTTAAAAGGGAACTAGAGATTCTTTAAACTAGAGAATAATCCATCGAATTTTATTTCAAATGGATTGTTGAAACTTAAAATTTTAATTGGCTAGCCAATGGTATATGCTGTGCTGTGTACTATGAACATCACGAAATTGTGTCTATATAAATACCTATTAATTTTGATTACTTCTTAAAATATGAGGAAAGTTACTGTTATAGTTGTAGACCAATAAAAAACTACTGTTATAGTTTTGCTTGTTTTAGTTATATGCAATTTGTTTGATGGAACAGTTTCCACTGAATAATACCCACAAAATAAAAGCAACCCTCCCATTTTAGTAGTATTTTACTGTGCAGATATTAATAACGTAAAGAAAGTGGGTAGCGCTTATTCTAATTTAAATCTGGGGGACAACTCAGGCGTGACAACGACTAAACAATACATATATAAAAGATCTTAATCATTGGCTTATTGTCTATCATTATTGATTATTTTTATTATTAGATTTTTTAATTAGAAGCGCACAGCTAAGCTAAACTTATTTTAAAACAAAATCTGGCGTAATTAAACTGATCAACGCCAATTCGCAAGTTGGAAGGATGGTTCAGTTTTATTATTATTTCTTTAGTTTATAGTAATGGTTTAGTTAGGCTCTGGCTGATAATTAATTATAAGAGAATGTGGGAATGAACAAAAAAAAATGAGAATGAAAGTTTAGGCCTTGGAGTATAAATGAAATGGAGTTGGAATTATGGCATGAATATAGATTATAAAGTATAAAAAAATTATATATACATATATCTATATATGTTCGGAGCTTATAATTTCTTGTTACCAATATTAAACATTTAGTGTATTTTGTGGTGATATCACCAAATTTAGGGTTTAAGAAAATTTTGCGGAATCCGTGTTAACATGATCATCTTGGTTCGCTATCAAATAGATAAAAATATGTACTACTAATAAAAAAATTTGGAAAAGCTAGCCATAAGTTTTAGGCTTATTTGCTAAATAGCCTAAATCTAGCACTTACTAGCAAAAATGAAATGGGAAAAATCTATAAACAAGTGAAAATCTTATAAGTTTATACAGTTTGACCAAATTCATTTTTGGTTCACGCACATTTGTAGTAATTTATCAAATAATTAACAAGTAAAATTATGTGTCATTTTGTAAAATAACACCAACAATCGATGAACATACATAGGTACTATGTCATTTGATACACTAATGTGATATTAAATAAAATAATGTTACAGAATAACATGCTATTTGTTTTTGCTACACACAAAATTATTAACTATTTTTATATAATTTATCTTTCTACTTAAAAAAGTTAAAAAGTTTATTGTAACTTTTCAACCATAAGCCAAAAAACACATTTTACTTGGTATACTCTAAATTTTTCTACATCTAGTTAATGGCAGAAGATATTAAGTCGCAGTTTATCATAATAACCAAAAGAAGAAGAGAGAATAACATTTTCTAAAATTTGCCAACAAAAAACTGGGAATATATTATGTGTTTAAAACGGCGATCCTCATTGGTCCATTGATATCGCTATTAAGGGCTTTTTTCTATTAGCATTCGTTTTTTTCGATTTCCATTTTGAGCTCCTAACTGTTAGGCTATAAGGCCCGTTATTGAACAGTTTGATTATATTATTCGAAAATGATAAAATCGTTTCAAAGCAGATTTGTATACCAATATTGATGACTTTGTTGGCCCATTTATTTTACACAAGGCCTGTTAATTAAGCTTAAGTCCTTAATGAATAAGGCTGATTTTACCCTGTATAGCGGATTGGTCTAAGGTAGTACTGTGTGATCATGCCGAGGCGTAAGCTAAGTTATATATCATGACTTGGGGAACTCCTATCTTGTGTCTTCTTGAATCTTCGTCAGATTTTCCAAACCATAAACAGATTCGTGAATGTTCAAATAATTGGTTGTGCAATCGAACATCCTTTTGTTGTTTTAGAGTTAAGATGTGTCTAATTACTCTTCGTTTTCTTTTTAAAAAGGTATTTTTAGATATAGATATAGATAATCTACACATGCCATAAAAATAAAAGGAACAGTATAAAATTAAGTTTATGAAAATAAAGGAACCAGCTTTTCCTTGGTCGTTACACTTAATTAACCTACAGTGATATATAAATGAATTATTATAAATATTCGTTACTCCATAATCTTATATTTATACATAAACTGATAAAAGCACTTTAATTTAGATTGTTAGTTGGAATCTAAGAACCTATCTTGAGTACTTCTATAACAACAACCAGTAGAATCAATAAGCAACTAACCCTATAACTCTAGCTTCTATAAAAAAAAATATTTTTATCCTTTCTCCAATACCTTATAATGCAATAAGATTTTTAAAATAGTGCTCAAGTACCTCTACCCAAAGTTTAATATGTTCTCTACGTTTTAAAACCTGAAAGCGGATAATTATTGGGACGAAACTAAATCTGCTCCCCAGCGTAAGATCACTATATCATATGGTCTGAAATCTTAAATCATCCAAAAATTAGTCTAGTCTTTTTTAGTAACTAAAATAATAATGTATAGTACATAAATTTTCCTGAGGCTTTAGCCTACAACATGGGAGAAGCAAAGATAGAAGAGAGATGAACCATTAGGGTGGCACGTGTGTGTTTAGAAACCTAAATTATTGCCTAACTAAACGTAATTAACTAATAACGAGAATCTAATAAATTGCCCCCGTTACCTTTTTAAGATGCGTGTTAGCTTTAATTGGTCCCTTATAGCTTTCACATGATGGGGTTTAAGCTGTAATTAAGGAACATATTATACAATGAATTTAATATTTAAGCATTAAGTATACACATGTATTTTATATAACAATTATAAATTTGTTGTTAGTATTAATTAATACTATCTATAATGGTGGTGTTGAATAATTTATCTAACTGTTGAATGATTACAATGGATGTTTGAATAAAGAATTGGTTACATGAAATCAATAATGTTAAATTATTTTAACTGCGTGAATTTTCGTGGGTGGGATACGTGGTGGACAGTGATTGATAAAAAGTATAATTGTAAAATAATTATGTATTTTTTCTCATTATTTTTTAAACTTAAATATCTCATAATAAATAATTAAACTATATATATATATATTTTATACCAAAATTTATATTTTTTTGAATTCTATAAATAAAAACTTGTTTCATTTGATTTGGGCACAAAAAATCATTTTTGAAAAATGGATTCTAATGATTGCATCGCAAATTCGCAAACAGATCTAGTCAAACACATACGGGCAAAATTCGCATATGTTTTGTGATTAAAATATTTTTTATTTCTTTGTTTTAATAAAATTTAATATGTTTTAATTAAGTTATATGTGTTTAATAAAAATTAAATGTGTTTTAGTTAAATTATATGTGTTTTAATTAAATTATGTGTATTTTAATAAAATTTAAATGTGTTTTAATAAAATTATATGATTTAATAAAATGTGGATTATGTGTTAAATTTTATTAAATAAATTGGATCTGGACACATCACACAGTGAACCTGCTTGTCAGTTGTCACTGCTCGAAGTTGGACTTTGGAATCCTTCAAAATCACTATTAAGCAATAAGAACACTCAATAATTCTACGTTAATACTTGCAAGAGATATTTAATATTTTCCATAAAATTATGGATCTGTCTCAACTATTGCTGGGAATATAATTTGGATTGAAGATTGCAAATTAGTCTTAAATATGAAATATCATATTAGTTGTTAATCTGGAACACAGATCCAAATAGTAACACATGAACCCCATTGTTCATGTGCATAGTTTAGTGACTCATTGATAGCTGTCAGTTCACATAGAAAACAAACTATTAAAACAAACTATATATTATGTTTGTTCTCTTTTTCTTTTCTTCTCTATTTCCTTAATCATATATCTCCTTTCACCATCCTAAGCCTCTATTTATGATATTGAGTCTTTAGCTCAATTTATGATTTTATTTGTCATTCTTATTGTTAATACAATGTTTCTTATTTGCTATATCAAGCGTCCCATCAGTATCAAGATAAATAGATCTTTCACAAAAAAATCATAAACCACGCCATCAAATGATTATTAGGCTGAAACAACAAAAATTACTAATGCACGATTGTGTTGTTTTTAGTAACACAAACTGTTTTGTTTTTTAATTGATACAAAATGCATTGGTTATTCTAATTCGGCTAAATTTTGGGAGAGTGATCTATGTGGGTCTGATCTTATTTATTTGGTCACTTATAAAAACAGTAAAAAGACAATCATTGTAAAAATGAATAGGTAGAAGCTACCATAAAATTAAGTAGCAAAATAGAGTTGATCCCAATAATTGGAGGAAATCGTACTTAGTTTTTTCTTTCCAAGTCGGGTCACCAATGATGGGTTTTCATCTTTAAATAAAAATATCTGAATAAGTAATTAATATGGTAAATTATAAAGATAAGTGAAGATACACACACACTTAACGGCTTTAGTTTCTTTACACGTATCGAGCCATGTCTTCTCGTGGAATGGAAGCATGTTGTTGTCCCACTTGAAGTCCAAATATATCTAACATATTCAAAAAATGGATCAAGTATATTTATAAGCCTTTTACATGTTTATTTTTCATTAATTCGTACAACTTTAAGTGGATTCCAACTCCTCATTCAACGTAAGTAGTGTTACTTTATAGCGGCTTTCATTTTCGCCACCAACCATTCGAAAAATAATTCACTACTCCCCATATATATATATATATATACACACAATACATTATAATATGATAAATGGTCGTTTGTTTAAATAATGAAAAGTTCCTTTAAACTAGAAAATAAAAGAGACCTCACTTTAACAAGATTCCACATTCTGCCTTTTATTTTATTTGTAATATATATATACACAATTGTTAAAAAAATATCTTACGACATATTTGTAGTAATAATTGGAACATTATATACATCTAAATTCAAAATTTTAGCACACCAACGTGTCTAATCATACCAATATGTCATAAAATATAGAATGATAGTTTGTATATTATCTTTACATATTTCTGATGTATATTTGATAGTATAACAACTTATGGCAACCTGAAAACAAATAAGAAGCTATTTTTATAAAAATAGATAAATCAAATACCCATTAATAAGGATAGACACACCTGTTCAGAAGTATTTGTCTATAATCGCATGCACTTGAATCTTAATATTTCCCACTTGTTGGACTTCCTTTTATGGTTTAGCATTATGCAGGTCAGACATATCATCATTGTCAGTTCTTTGGTTATCCTTATTAATTGTGTATTTTATTTATTTATTATAGATTGATTGATAAATTTACGATGGTTGTCGTGCACAATATTTAACTCAACTAGTGTTTTCTTCAAAGCTTGGGACTTTATCTGTCTCAAATATCTGGAGACTGTTAGTTTATTACAAAAGTTATTAAACAAAATTATGTCACAGTAATTTGCATGTTCTTTTTTTGGTATATAATTTCCATGTTCTTGATCTGCATGCAACTTGTAATTAATTTTCTCATCTCCCTGGTCGCCATATTATCATTGATTCTTAACTTTAAAAAATATAAAGAGAAATCTTTATTTATTACTTATTATCACAATGTCAAGGTCGCTCGAGTAACATGCATGTAAATGTTGTGCTGTTTTCATCTAAAAGTTATGGATAAAGCCCACTGATCCATCCTAGCTATCATAATCTATCATGAATCTATCTTTAGATATGATTTACGGTATAGTTATCAATTTGACTAGAATTAGATTGCATTAACCTTTAAAATGCTGTGTTTATAATCATCGATTAGATTTTGTGTCGAAATTCGAACTAATCTATAAAATTGATTTGCAGTCACTAGATAAATTCTGCAATGACTAAAACAATAGGGTTTTCAACAAAAACTAATTTTTATATAGTCTTAATCAACATGAAAATATCACCAAAAGTTTCAAAGTTTTGGTTTATGATCTTTTTTTATCATAGTACATGTTAAATTAATATTTTTCTACCAACCGATCGGAAAAACTATTATAAATTGATTAGAATATTTATATTGCAATTAATTTTCTCATCTCCCTGGTTGCCATAAATTGTTCAGGCAACATATTCATTCGACTGCCAACACACCCCACACACACATATATATTATACTGATATGATCACCCTAAGGTTTCTTTTATTCTTCGAAAATAACTTTTTTTTAGGGAGTTAAACCATCTAATTTAATTAGTCTATAAAACTCCACATTTTGAGGTTTTAGGCTCAAAATTAGCGGTCCGAAAATTTTATACCGTAAAATCTCTACTTGTTTTAAAGGAGAAAACGTCGAACAATTCTTTGTGAACTTTTTGTTTCTACTTTCTATCCTATTTGGATCAAAAACCAAATCTTTCATTATGTTGATAATAATATATACTATTAAAGTAGTTAATTATAACCCAAAAATGCTAGCTGATTGCCAGATGAGATAACCACAAATAAATGCTAGTGTTTCAATTGTCAAATGAAGTAGTCATGTTTTTCTTGCATTCATGGCTAGCCTTTTTTTTCCTTCTGATCGGTTCGATTGAAATTTTTATAACTTTCAGGTGATATAAGACTATAGATATTATTTGGGATTTGAACTTCTTGGGTTTGCGGTATTTCCTCCAGACTGCCCATAACCGTATTACTACATTTTGCTTTGTAGTATTTATTTAAATAAACAGACAAGAAGATTTTTCCTTCACTGCAGAACAGTACTTTCACTCTTATTTAATACTTTTTTTGTTTTCTTAAAGATATTTAAAGAAAATCATTTAAACTTTCTTTTATATACATATGTGTTCATGTGGTTTTAAATGACCCCTGCGTACAAGAGTTTCTCGGACACCTCTAAAATTATCCCATTGGTATGTTGGAAAAAAAAATCCAATGAAATTTGGTTAGTTATTTAATGGGGATTTTGCAGAATAGTCATAAAGTATACAGATGTACTACTGACACGTACTACGCAGAGTCTAAAGATCTGTAACATCTCACTATCTGACTAGAGGTGTTAATTTTTATTATGCATCAAATATTGATAGTATACGTTAACACATGTGTTTATTAACGATCAAATTTATTAACATCCACTTATTTTTTGGATTTTTATAAGATTAAACTGTTGAAAACTATCAAAAGCCGTCAGAAATTGATAACAATCGCGATATTCAATTTGGAAAAATTCGATTTTGACCTAAATTTTTAGAACCATGGGATACATATTATCCAATCCATTTTATTCATGGACAAAATTAAATATATACTAAATCTTAATCTGCTATGTAAATAAATTTGTACTTAAATAAATTTATTCATAAACCATACATTATGTATAGGGTATATACATATCATAATAGTCCATCTATTTTAACACCTATATATATGACGATGTATACTCATTATTTTTTATAATTCTTCAGCGATGTTTTTGCTGGTATTGATTTTTTCCAAAGATATTGTGTTTATTTTATTAATTTTTTTTTAAAGTTGAGAATAGTAATAAAACCAGTATATGATGCCTCCTCTTTGATTTTAGATGTTTGACACAAGATTAATATATTGAGCAGCAAGAAAGTGAATAAGCGAAGATCGAATAGTAGATATTAATAATTCTTTTTTATTTCTAAATCGTCACACGAAATTTACAATTTTCGGGTCGATGTAGATTATAAAAAACAAACTTCTGGCCGAAACACCCTCCAGGCATCAACTGATTTTCTTTAAAGGGTGTTTATACAATTATCTACTCAAATTTTGGAAATAAACTCGGGTGTTATTTATGTTGTATGTGTTTCACTCTTCTCCCATTGTCTTACTCTTCCACTCCACCAAACGCTTCAGGAACTCTTTAACCTGTACATTAAAATGGTTTTCAGTTTAATATAATTAACAGTCATAACTATAAAGCAATAAATGTTCAAATTAATTAAAAACAAGTTTAAGGTTTAATTTACCTGAGAAGGATCTTGAAGAGAATAAGAGGCATTGGTGTCCTTTGGAACTTTTGAGACAAGGATACCAAAACCTTGTCCTCTTTCACGTAAAACCTATATCGAATTATATGGTTAATTTATTACGTTAATATTAGTTGAACTGTATAGTAAGATTAGGTTTGTTAAAAAAATTTAGTTAATTGATGGTACGAAACAGTGTTTAAACTCATTGTCACTATACCTTAAAGGCATCTTCATCGGTACGGTCATCTCCGATGTAGACCGGTACAACTTCTTCCGAATTTTCAAAACCTAGTTTAATTAGATCAAATATATAAGAAATTAGAGATCTAACAAATATTTTTCAAATAATAAATAAATAAATATTTATGGGGGTTCTCTCACCTAATGATTTTAGCAAAAATTTGAGAGCCTGACCCTTGTCCCATTTGATCGTGGGGCGGATTTCAAGCACCTGGTATTACAAATAAATAGATTAATTAGTCTGTATTGATAAATAAATTAGCATTCTAATGACTGGTAAAAAGAGAGAGATGAAGATTAATTTACCTTTCTTCCTTGGGTCAGGTTCAGCTTTGGATAATCAAGAAAAACTGATTTTACTTGCTCCGCCAATGCAGGCCACCTCTGTTAGAAACAAAAATATACATAAATAATTATAAACACTTTCAAATTTGTTTTCTAAATCATAATCGTTGTTGCTGATAAATATCAGTATAAATTCGGTACCCACGATAATACCACAATCATCGATTCATCGTTATAGAATAATATTAGTGTTTTGCTTTGGGTTTATTGCTAAAAAGTGAAATATCGAATCATCTTTATAACACTAATTTTAAAATATTATAGATTAGATCTTACATTATCAGAATATAGTTCTTTTATAGATATAAGTCTTTTATTTTTTTCAAATACATTGGTTAAACAACAAAATTTAGCATGGACCATTTAATTTTTTTCCAAAGAAAAGAAAGTTTTTTTTCATCATGATTTTTGTTCTTACTTTCTCATCAACACGTCTAAAATGTACGGACAGACAAAACTTGTTGTTCTCCACCATAGCCCCAGGGATCCCTTTTGTCTTTTCCTCTAAAATCTTAACCACCTGAAAAATTTGTAACCAATGAAGTTAAATAAATTTTACTGTTTAAAACTGGTCGTAATTTTATTTGTTATGTAGAGAAGATCTCAAAATGCACCTTTTCAATCATCGGTAAAAATTCACGTGCAGGTTGAAACAACACTCCTTCATTACTCTGTGATCATTTCACAAATAGAATCCTTAGAAACTTAGATAATAATATTTGTTTTTTCCGATTGTTCTGTATTGTTTTCTCACCTGGCTGTAACTATTTTCGTTGGTCGGACCTTCAATGTCCATGCCGTGGCTTCCAGCGTAGTAAATCTCGTTTAGTTTGACAAAACTACGAACCTGAGAAGACAAATAATAATTTTAACACATAATAGCATTGATATATACAATAAATAGGTTTTAGAGAAAATAATCAAATAGTAAATTTTTGGTAAAGATATAATGTACCTTATCTATGGATCTTCCGGTTACAATAGCAGTAGGGAAGTTTAAAGCCACGTCCTTTACAACTTCTCGCATCTGTAAAAAAATTCACATTATTAAATCTTCAAAAAGAAATTTTTAATTAAACCCAAAAAACTCTTTTTAGCCATGGATGAGAATAAAAGAACCTCATGGGTTATGTAAGCTTTGTCGGGATCTTCAACTATGGGAGAAAGAGTGCCATCGTAATCAAGAAACATAACAATCTGTTTCCCCTTTGCAGCATTTACAATCTCATCAAACATACTTAAAGCCGAAGGAAATCGAACCTAAACAAAAAAACCATGATTAGATTTCAAAACACTGAAATGGCTAGTTTATTCAAATTTAAGGTACGGGTTAACGTACGATCCAAGACGTTTTGTTGTCGTTATCTGAAACAGAGTCATGGGAAGAGGATCTGAGACGTGTAGGGGAAGAATCACGCATGGAATCGACGAAAGATGCAATCTTTGGAGTGTTGTTGTTCTTGTTCTTGTCGGCTGCTTCAAGAAGTTTCAAGACCGTTCGACGAGGGAAGGTAAAGTAAGTGGGAGATAAGTTAGAGAACAGAGGAGAGTTAGAGACAGAGACAGTGATGGTTTTCAAACCCAAGATGGGGTTTCTGTCGGAGACGATGACATTGTGGTTAGTCATATTATTCGATGAAGACAGAGTCACAGAGAAGAGAGAGACAGATGTAAAGAGAGAGAGAGAGAGAGAGAGAGAGAGAGAAGGTGAGGAGGAGGAAATGGTTAAGGAGGAAAAGAGGAATTTATAAGGAGAAGTTGAAGAAGAACTAAGAGACAAAATAAATTGGGAAAACTTCATATATCATTGGTGGCTCCCTCTGTACCTTTTTGGCCACATTATGCCTCTTTCTCTTTCTCCATTTTTTTCATCCTTTTAAGTTCTCCTTTTTTACACTCCATTGGATCCTTTAAGAAATAGTTATTTGGATTGAGCATGTTCTTTTAGATATTACGTGAATCTTTTGTTTATTAATTTAGCAATGCAAATGAAAAAAACATACACACAGAGGATGAAAAATCAACGCATTAATATCAAATATTTCACAAGTCTATTTATCATCAATAAATTATCATAAACAACAAGTGTTATCCGGTGTCAATAGGTTTAATCTTTACCATTACATTTTTTTTTTTGGAGGTAGGCTATGTGTTGAGCTCAAACCTTGGCGACAAAAAGGTAAAAACATTAATATTATGAAGTGAACAACTTATGGACCGCAATACATGAATTTCCTGATTTAAAAAGAAACCGTCTAATCTTTTATAATTGGTCTATAATTTTAAGTAGCATGAGATATGAGCTTTTGATGGCACCTGAAAGAAGAATATTTTTATTTAAGAAATCAGATTGTTGTTCTAATCATCGGAGCTATGTTATGATGGTTATTTTACTGTAGCACTTTTGATTATTTTAGCGTAATTTTGATCAAAATAGTGAAAGTATTAATTTAACTTACTAGTTAGTCAGCTGGTTTTTAGTGTTACGGTTGTATTAATACGATGCAGAAATTAATTAGGCCTGTCCATAGTAGTATTGATAGTTCAAAGGTAAGACACCCAATGAAAAAGGGAAAAAATATCAGAGCTTTGGCGTACGTGGAAATGAATTTATTGGAATGGTCGCTTATAATATAATTTTTTTTTTGAATTTACAAGTGTTTTTGTGTGAATATTAACACTTGATTAAGGTAGGAAGGTAATGGTGGACGAACTAAATGAAAATAACGACTAAAAAACGGCGTGAAATAATCTTATATATATTATATGGAATCACTAACCTCGAGCTCTGAAGATTATCCGAAATTCCTAGAATACACATCAACGTATTAATAAATTTAGGAATTTGATCAAAAGCCATATCCCTATATGATCTCAGAAAATTATATATTCGGTTCCTACTCGTAAGATTAGGAATCAAGAAAAGGTTATGTTTCACCGAAATCCATATCAGCATATTCAAAAACTTGCTTTTTAGATTTTTAACCAATCGGTCCCCAATTCAACGTATATGCATATATTAAAAATATAATATATATATATATATATATATATATATTTGTGTGTGTTCTATCCCAACTAAATTTAAATAGGTCACTATAACCCATAAATTCATAACTTTGGGTTGTTCTTCAATTTTTTAAAACTATTTTCTATGGAAGGTTACAGAAATAACACAAATACGAAATCAGAAGAGAAAAAGTAATCAGAATATTTATCAACATACGATATCAAGATAATATGTTACATCTTTCCGACGTCTTTTTCGGGTTCTGTATATTCCATTGAGTTTATTTATAATAATTGTTTCCTTTTAAGTTTGGATTTTGTTTTCTATGGAAAAGCAACAATTCAATAAAGATTTAGTAGAGAATTTAATGGCATGAAAGTATAGTACTGTGCGGAAGCATATGTATAGTTCAATGAAAATGAGTCGAGAGATATATATAGTTCGAGTAATGCGGTTTAAGGATATGGATATGAAGAACGATGAATATTGTTTCCGGTGTGTTCATTTTATAATAACCAGATATAACTATAGCACACAGATACATTGGTTTACAAAACAGGAGGAAATGAGAATTCTTGTTTTGGGCACGTTAAGACGAATCTTTAAACCAGCTTCTAATTTCACTAAAATGGACCAAACAAAAATCACAAAAGCAAAAGAAAATGTGGGAATATTAGAAATGTGAACGCCCATAGGAACAAAAACGATTATACCTAAATTTATCAAACATTTTGTGGTATTCAATCGAAAGTAGTAAGTTCTTTTTTTTTTTGGTTGGTTAAAGGAAACTAGTAGCTTTAAACTAACTCTCTTTAGTTGCCATGTAATATAAATCGTACATAATCCTACGTGCATCACTTTTCTCTTTCTTTGTATTTTCATTGCATGTCCTTGTTCTTGTTATACGTACGTACGGCTTCCCACTTTTTATATATATACACAATTAATATTCGCGACGGTTGGTTATATTGTTATTTCAACTCCTTCGATTAAATTACGTCTAATTGATACTAGTATTTGAATAGAATTTCATAACTAAAGACGACCACATGGGTCAACATTCTTGACTTTCGTTACTTGAGAATCCACAAAGGGCACGATATTAGAAACCCTTTAGATTTCTTGTTCCGACGGGGACAATCACTTTAGTATTTAGTAGTATTATTTTTAAAATGTAATAAATTAAGCTCCAATTAGCACATTCTACATATTCTTTGTATTTCAATTAATTTGTACACATATAAACACAGTCATAAACACACGAGTGGAAGTTTCCGATCCTTTACGTGCTGCTAATTAACTAAGACGTTGTGCGGTTGTGGTATGATTTACTTTTTGTTTAATAATTTTTCTTTATATTTGGCGGCGGTTAGACAAAAGCTAAATTCGGCATGGTTGGGTTCATGAACTAATCACTATAACCCAAAAGTTCATTGTAAATAGTTACATATACCAAATTATATTCTCCGACACGATGTCGTTTCGATGTTCTACAGACGATTCCATAATTGGCAGTTTTAGTTACCTATAAAAATTTATGATAAACTCACATGCACTATATATTGTTTGTGGTGTAGTGGTTTCAACAGCATTAGTGTTCTTTCATTGTTACAAGTTCAAGAACAAGAGGTGTAATTATTATCATGTTCTTTTTAAATGTGTTTGTTAATGGATAAAAAAATTTGTATAAAAAAAACTTAGATGCACTATATTTACAATGAATATTTTTATTTTTAATAGACAGGAATACGTACGGCGAAATTTTTTACTTATATTACACTGAAATTTTCCAATTAACTTGCTCTCATCAATCCAAAAATATTTGTAGTCTCTAAAAATCAAACTTTAAACATGATGTAAATATTTATCAAAAAAATACATGATATAAATACACTTAAACATTTGTGGAGTTCCGCGTAGCTGTAACTTGTTCAAGGAAGAAACTTTTCAATATTATACAAAAGAAAAGGGAATTTATACGTATTTTGAATTTGGTAGATTGCCTAAATTTTCTAGACTTGGGATAGAATTCCCGACTTTTCACTAATAAATCCCAACTCCGATTTATTCAAATCAGGAAAACTATATCTAGAGAGTGACTAGTTTTAATATTGTAGTTCATATAGAATCAAAATCTTTGTCTTTTGAAATCAATACCGCTGATTTTTTTATAGAAAAAAGATACGAATATCATAGAAAATAGTTACTTTGTGTAATCAAATCAAAATACGTAATGCGATTCAAATTTAACGGTAAGATTCTTACGGTTAGAATTTAAATATCAATGTAAACATAAGGTAGTTTTGTTTATTCTTCTCCCCCCCCCCCCCCAATAATTTGGGTTTTGTAGAACATGTGGATGTGTCTCTGTCTCACAGCTCCTTCAACTTTGGCTACGTGGCTATCTATTATTTGCCCACTTTCAGTTTATTTCCCTGATAATGTGGTTCTTTTCCGCTAATATTATCTTCTGTTTATAATTAACTTAACGAGGTTCAAAATTAGATTAAATTATCTACTTCTTCTGTTTCTTTAATCATTCTTACAAGCGAAATTTATGATTCAAAGTCTCAAAGTTCAGTAAATGCACTGCTATAGAATTGCTTTGAAAAAAAAAATCTCTAAATTATCCAAGGTAATCAAAATTTATATAATATCATGTTGTAAAACACTAGTTGGCTCATTTCCAATGCTATTATAAAGACAAAAGAAAACTGAAGATTTGTTGGTCCCTTCGATGGAGTATAGGGCCACATTTCAACTGTCTTGCCCCATGAAGTAAAGAAGCTTATTTCTTTAGTGTTCTTTCTTCCCAAATGCTGTATTCAATGTTAGTTCGATTGTTTTAAAATAATATCATCATTTTGCCTTTGTTACGGGTGCGATCAATAATATTATCAAAGTATTTTATTGATATGAAGAATATTTAAATACACTCGAACCAGCAAAATAGAAACGGATTGAATATTTTATTATATCGTGTAAAGGAAAACTTTAATTTTCTAGGTTATATTTATTTATCCATAATGTTCATATGTCTTGAATCTGCATCTTCTAGCAAAAGGTAGCACATTAAATACTCTTGCTGGTTCAATCCAACACTTGATTGATAAATAAACCACGTAAATATTGTATTTCTTTGTGTTTCTGTTTATCTCATCATAGTCGATGTTATAGACTAAAAATCATATATTGCCATACATTTTGTTGTAAATGTAGGTTCCAAGATTTGCCACGATCAGATCGTTTTTGCTTTGCTTATTTAAATGAGAATATCTGATCGGTAATAGTACTTTGAGTTCCTTTTGCAGGGGAGGCAAATAAATATTATCTTACCTATAAACTATAGTTAATTGTTGACAAAAGAATATAATTAGTTAGGATATATTAATAATCTATTGAAATGCTCGATTTATCAGCTAATTCATAGTGGATACATTTGTCCATTTTACGGTATACACTAAGCTCTTTGTCATACCCAACTAATTTTTGATCCTTAGTACCAAAGTCTTTTCATGTAACGTCAAATCTTCAACATTTACTTGAATATGTTACTTTATGAAAAAGTCTAAAAAAATTAGTGCATTATTTAGCTTATTTGGATTCTAGTTCTCTATGATACAACAGAACGAATAACGTAACTGTCAACGAGCACTCATCATCTTTTTAAAATCCAAAAATTTACATAAAATTACCAAACATAAATATGATTTGATAGGTCATTAAGGTGGAATTTTTGTAACTCTTCCCATAGAGAGGAGTTTTATGTGCTCATCTATTTTGCGAAAATTGATTTTTGGTTAAACAAAGATATTCTACTTCAAAGTCAATTGACAGAGAAAAAAGACTGAGAAACCAATGGCAAGAGCATTTCATCGACTTGTTTGTTCTACGGCTGGGCATGTATGTTCTTGAATTTTGGAAAAGCAATTTATTTTACATAATCTCAACGGATAAAAATCTAAATCTGAATCTGATAAAAATTCGAATTTTCAGATTTTATAAGGTTTTACTTCTGAAATTTGAAACCGATCAAGTTTTATCCAAACTCGAATGCGCGCCCCTAAGTCATACTTTTTTCAAAAAGTTCAGTTAGATATAAAGACCAGAACGTGTTTTTAACTTTTTCTTTTGAGGTGTTTGTAATAGGGCTGGACAAAAAACCCGAACCCGCATACCCGAACTGATAAGACGTATCCGAACCCGTTCCGTACCTGACCAAATTATTCCATTGGGTACGAGATCTCTAAACCCGAAAACCCGAATCCGAAAACCCGAAACCCGAAAGCGTACCCGAAATACATAATTACCCATAAGAAAATACATAACTACCCATAAGAAAATACCCTAACTCAAAGAGTCGATCCTATAAATGTGGAATTTTTTATGTATAATATACACAAATCGAGCCGAATGCGAACCAAAAAATCTAAAAAACCCAAAAATCCTAAGAAACTCCGAAAAACCCCAGAATCCGACCCGAAAACTAAAAAAACCCGAAAAACATGAAAATCTGACCCGTACCCGAAAAAACCCAAAAACTCCAAAAAAACCCGAAAACCCGAACCGAATCTGACCCGAAAACACTAAAAAAATCCGAAAAACCCAAAAAATCCAAACCTGAACCCGAACCCGAACCGAATCAACACCCGAAATTTTTGGATTTTTTCCGGGTATCAAGTCTTGTACCCGAACCCGAAACTTTTTACCCGAACCGAACCCAAACCCGAAAAATTATTCCATTGAGTATAAACTTCCTATACCCGGATACCCGAACCCGATAGGGTTTTATCCGAACCCGAACCCGATACCCGATTGCCCACCCCTAGTATCCGTATCCAATTCAAAAACAATATGGGCATTTGGAAAATATTGATAGGGCTTAAATTGTGGTTTATATGGGCTCATACGACAAGAGCCCAATATCGGATTTCAGAACTCAGAAGCACATATAAGAGAAACACACAAAATATTTCAAAATACAAAGTAACACATACGAATAAGAACATATCATATTTTCACGAAGATAAAAGAGAAAACAACAAGGTAGATTCTCGTTGACGTAGCAGGATGTTTTCTTTAGAATCAGTACAAGTCTTAAGGATTGGCGATGTTGGGTTTTTTTCTCTCCTCTGTTTCTCTTATTCTCTAATGTTCTCGTTTCCACATATTGAAAATCCATTACAAAGACATGGTGGCAGGCTAGAGCATAAACATAATGAAGCATATTGTGGTTTCTGTTATGGAACTGAAGCAGTATGTACGTTAGTGATCGAGAATCTCCATGAAAGTTGAGAGAACGAAGAAGGAAGAAGAAGATTGAATGATAAGATATTTCTTTTATTAGTTTCTCAATCGTAAAATGTGTACATGGTTAAACTTATATACTAAAGAAACTAAACCAATTCTACTCATATCTAGTAAAATATTTTTACCAAGTTTGTGGAATAATGTAAGCTAGAGATAATTAAACTTGCATTAGAAAAGCTTCAGCAAAGTTGTTTAGCATTGATTCTACACACATTATTTTGAATTCTTCTTCATAAATGTGGTGAAATGTTTTTATACCTTTATGTATGTTTATTTTTAAGCTCTATTTACTGATACATATAGGTAGTGAGAACTGGGAAGAGAGTTATGAGGATGTTTCGACATGAAACTGAATTTAGCTTATCAAGAACAAGAAGCTGAATTTTTGAAATGTTGCAAGATTAGTTTTGAATAGAGGGATGCAGGAACAAATGCTCTTTCAACTCAAGATTACCACTTTACAATTGTTGTGTGTTGGGCTTGTTTCTCTTATTTGATGTGAGGGTCATGTAGTATTTAGTTTCAAGATTAATGTCGGGCTTTTGTAAATTTTGCAATAGTCAAAATGTATTGGTTAAGTTGTCAACAAAATCCTTAAATTAATTTTCTCAAGTTTGTTTTTCTAAGTTGAATTCTAAACTAATTGAGGACGAATCTTTTCTAGAATAGATACAACTACTCAGACTCATAAATTTTATTCAATTCACAAGTCAATGGTCCATTGACAATGGATAATAATGGTGCTAGCGAATTCAATGCAATGTCAGAAGAGCAACTCTAACCATAACACCAAATTTGGTGTTGAAATTAAACCAAATTTGGTGTTTTGGTGTTGCAAATTTTTTTCCGTCTTCAATCATAACACCAAATTTTACACTAATAAAATATTTTTTTATTATATTATTAAATTTAAAATTTATTTTTATTTTTAATAGTTTGATAAATACTAATTATTTTTTATAACTGATTAATTATAATTAAATGTAAGAGTACAATCGATAATGATAAAAAATAAATAGAATTGATAAACTAAAAATAGCAAAAAAAAAAATCATACTAATTCTCAAAATTAGTATATTCAAACTTTAGTTAATGTATTTTGAAATTTAATCTGAGTTTTTTGGTTCTTGATTTGCATACTTCAAACTAAAAACTTTTGAAATTGAGCATCATCATCGCTTGCTATCTTGAATTTTTGTAATTTTATGTTTTAATTGAACTTTAATATGTATTTTTAATTTAATTAATTTTCAGATTAATTTAGATATTTTGTATAAATTAAATTTTCATATTAATTATAATTAAAATTTTGCTACAATTATAGTTTTAGTATTCAAAATAAAAAATATACAAAAATATTGATAACATATTTATTTTTAGTTGATAAACAACACTTTAATTATATTTCTAAATAAAAGAACATCAAATAAAATAATATATAGTTTTACTGTTTTATTTGGTGTGATACTGTTCATAAAACACTAAAAATAATTTAGTGTAAGTTTTGCCGTTTGGTAGACATTTTACACCATTTTTATGTTATAGCGTCCGGTTGTACATGCCCTGAATACAGCAACTTTAATACAAAAACACAGTTGAAAAGTACATGTGAAAGAGAAGAGAAATGGAGTGTGAACATAATCTTTGGTGGGCTCCTTCGGTGTTGTGTGCCTTTCAAACTTTCCATCTTTATGCTTCCTTTGCGTAATTTGGAATTCTCCTCATTTTACTACTTATATTAGAGAGGGAAGACATAATATTTAATAAGATAGATTATTCTCTAGGTTATAACAATGTATATTGTTTGAAAAAATCATCTAAACATTAAATAGTAATAAAATCTGTATTCACTTTTATATATCTGTAGCTAAAATTATTCAATTTTTCTATTTTTAAGTTAACGAAATTTTAAGTTTCGTAACTAAAATCTTTACGCCCGAACGAATTAACATTATTTTGAGTAATGGATAGTAGTAAACCATAGTAGTCCAAAACCCTCGTGTTCTTTTTACATGATATTCATCGTTTTTTTCTCTCTGTTTTTTTTTCCTTTTATTTCTTCGAGTGACGTTTTTGTGTATATTCGAAAATCCGCATATACTTGTCTAAAAATGTGTGAAGAAGATTCGATCAAATTTCTGCCGACTTTGACTTTTCATACTTCACTACAGTGACATCGAATTATTGGGGTTTCTTGATTCTCTTAAGTGCAAAATCCAATCTTTTTGTATTAAGTGAATAAATGATAAGAAGATGCTGCACGAAAGTTGCGATAAGGCCGGCCACATATAGTCAGTCATATACCAACACGCGAAGCTTTCACCATTTGTGAGATAAAACGGACAAGAAAACTTTTAACCAAAAAAAACGGAGAAGTATATATGTTTGATAATGGTTTTTTACAGAGTTGAGAATAAGGTGACGTGTTAACGAATGAGTTATATCAGTCTATGTTACGTGGATCCATATCAAAACCGTTCTGCCACCTGTTTTATCGTGACTAAAACGCACTATACATACTTCAAGGTTTTAATTCTTCATAAGTATGTGGCTATTCTATAATTCCGTTATATATATGACCATATATAACACTTCTTATGAGTTTGGCAAACATTAGTGGATGATATATTTCATGGACGTTAGTTAATCTGCGTTGGAACTCTTCTATCATTCCGACTACAATATGACTTATATGTGGGTTATATAATTAAAAATTATCAATCAGTTTCAAATCAACTTTTGGGTTTATCTTGAGTAATCATGAATTAGACGCATTGACAGATTATGAAAACGTTAGACGAGACTCTCAAGAGACGTGCTTCATTTGAATTGTAATGAAAGGGTGAACTACCAAGATCCTTTAACATTAAATACCAATTTAAGTGAAAGACTTGTTCATTTTATATTGTCCAAGTGGTGACACATTTAACATGTCATTCATTCACCAATAAACAAATTAAATCTTCAAATGAATTAACATGCATATTCCAACTCATTTGCTTTAAACAGTTTTGGTTAAATGCAAATACATAATTATAAGGACGATTTCGGTTTACTACAAAACTAAAAAAATTGCATTAAGATAAGGAATTTGAAGCAACAAATTACATAGACAAGACCAAAAAACAAAAAGTACATAAAATAAAATCTGTGGCATGGTCGAGCATGACAAAAAACCGCAAGCTGGACCGACACAGAGACTAATACAACCATAACAGAAATATTAACATGCGAATTTACCCCTAAACCATAATTAATTACTCTAGTAGCCAGTCATGCAATTTTCAAAAACTCCATTGCAAGCGGCTCCTAATTACCTATATTACCCCTAACCTCCGAACCAAATTACACAAATGGAGCGATCAACCTAGAATCGAATCCCAATCGATCTCGTACGACGGATACTTCTCCAACGCCAACGAGAACGTCTCGTTCCACTGCGGCTGCTCCTCCGTATCAGCAAACGTCAAATCCGATAACGGTGAAGATCCAGCAGACTCAACGAACTCCGTCACCGGAGGAAATCCACTGTCTGAGAGCGAATTCTCCTCTGCTTTGACTTTCTCCGATTGATCTGGCGACGAAACCGTCTCAGCTTTCTTCTCCGTTGAGGCACGTTTCTTCGATGCTTTCGTCGATTTGTCCTGGTTCTGTGTCTCCGCCATACTTTTACAGATAGCTTCAAGCTTAGCGTCGACTGAGGAGTGAAGAGGTTTGTATTCTCCGAAATCGCCTCCGATGTGAGAACCGTTATGACGTAGGTTAGGGAAGTTAAGCCGGGCGAAATCGCCGCGCAGCTTATACGCCGCCTTATCATAGGCTAACGCTGCTTCCTCCGCCGTGTCAAAGGTCCCAAGCCAGAGACGAGTCCGATTCCTCGGCAAACGAATCTCAGCCACCCATTTTCCCCAGTGACGTTGCCTCACACCTCTGTACAGCTTCGTCGGCTTCGGAGGAACACCTGAACCATACGCGAAACAAGATCCGGCGACTCCAGATTGTTTCATCAGTAACGGCTTTGGACTGAGAAGATTCGAGAAGGAGTTGTTGTGGTAGTTCCGAGGAAGAGGATGATTTTGATGGATCTGAGATTGGATCTGATGGATTTGAGAAGAAGAGAGGTTGTTAAGACCGATTAATGACCCGGTTTGTTGGAGATCCGACCCGTATGGAAACGGTTGGGTCAAGAACGTTGAAGAGGCATCAACCGGGTAATAATCGGGGAAGGGAGATAGAGAAAATGCAGACGCGGACGCTGCGGGGTGAAGAAACGCAGACGCGGAAGAAGGAGAATCGTAAACGCTTTTGATAAAAGGTACAAGCGCTTCCATGAGTTCACCACCACCAAACGAATCTGATTGTCGAATCGTACTGCTACTGTACAAATTCATAGAAGTTGCCATCTGAATTTTATTTTATTTTTAATAAAAATTGAATCCGAAAAAATTCACCTGATTCTTATCAAAAGTAAAGAACAGGAGTTTTCCCAGAAAATTCAAGAAAAATAAAAACGGATCAAAGAGGTCTGAAATAAGCAACCTCTGTGTTAGATCCGAAACGAGGGAACAAGAAATCACCCTCGATTACTAAATCTAAGAGAAATCAAAAGATAAAATCAGAAGAAGATTTTATAAAAACGATATTGTTCTTCTGAAAATACCTGCCTTTCTATTCAAAAAACAAAAAGCAAAACAAAGTTTCATAAGCTTGAGTCTCTGTATGAATATTTTTAATTAAAACCATTCAAACACTCAAAACAAAACCAGAAACTAGTTTTTTTTTTCTTTTCGAAAAACAGATGATTTGCAGAATGGATCGAAGAAGCAGTGGACAACAGATTAAGGGGCGAAATTGAAAAACAAAAAAAATTAAGATCAAATCAGAAAAACATGCAGTAATTATCTAGCAATTTTTTTTTTGGGGGGAGGACACTCAAATAATTTTTTTTGTTTCTGTAGTGGTTTAACTCTCAGCCTCACCGATGATCTAATCTCAGCAGCTTGGCTTTGGTTTATATAGTGGGGGTGGTCCTCCTCTCACTATTTACACATTTTCCGTTTTTTCTTACAATGATATTTTCCGTTTATTAAGCAATTTTTTTCCTTTCTTCAATTTTTTATTTTTTTAAACACCTATTAGAGAGTATAGGAAATTAATATATTTAATTATATAACTTAATATAATCCACCGAACACTTCACGTTAAAGTTATCGTCTCTACTCTTATGTCAAACCCTCCAGTTCTTCCAACCCGGATTTGATTATGAATCCATTTATCACTCTGTAATTAATGCTTCTTTCTTTTCTCTCATAACTGAAAAAAAAAATTCTGTTTCCGGAGTACAAATTAATGTCTTGTTTAACATAGGGAGAATATTTTTATATAATTAATAATGTTCGTTGGTAATGGACGTAACGGTACACTATTCAAAACTACAAATGACCTAAAAATTAGATTAAATACTCTTAAATCATAATGTCAAAAATTAATACTAACGAAATGAAGAAAAAATTTATAAGGTAACAAGTATTTTTGTAATTTTTATTTTCAAACAAATAAAAACAGATAAGAATTTTTTTTATCAATTATTATTATAATTAAATTAAACTTTTAGTTAATTTTATTTATTTATTTATACAGTTAAAAATCTCTAGTTTTAATTTGATATGCTCCATAAATTTACAGTTTATAAATAGAAAGACAAATTGATATCAAAGATATTTCTGAGGCTGATAAATTAGAAGAATCTGCACGACTAATGGATGGATGACATGTGTAATATATACAGTGAATTGGCTTGTCAGGTTTACATAATTCAAACACGTGTCATCATATTATTTGTGTTTATGGAGTAAATAGCTACACCTGATTTTGTTGACCGATCTGGTTTGTGTCCACACTTCACAGTTCGTATACCATTTCTTATTTGTTTGTTAGTTTATTGCTTCGGTCCTATTTTGATCTCTTTTATTGGTGTAACTATGGAAAGATATGAACTTTTGAGGTTGCCTTTTTTCTGCATACGAAAATTTTAGAAGTATGTAAATTATTTCTGTACTACTATTTTTTACACTCACCAAAAGTAATAAGAAATCAGATGAAATACCGTTGAAAAATAATAATAATAAGAGATAAGAATAAGATGGTGAGTGGCGGCCCAGAGATGCTTCCAAAGCAGATGTGATATTCTTATTAATGGGTCACCTACTTCCTCCTCACCCTTTTCTATTTTATTTCATCTGTTGTGGAGATAAAGACAGAGTGTGTTTCAGAACAAAACTTAAATCATGTGAGAAATTTAAGCAAGCTATGTAGACTCCAAATCATAATTTCATAAATACCGTAGAAACTATAAGATCCGAATTTTCGACAGAATTAGCCAAACGAATATGGTTCGAAAATCAAATATCGACGCCATATAAGAAATAATATTTGGGATTAAGAAAAATATCTTAAGACGCCGATAGTGACGTTGATTTACAACTCTATTTAAGATAATTTAATATTTAAAGTTGTTGTTTAGTCGCAAGTATTAATCATGATAATTATAATGGGTAGTTTAGACTTTCGTCGAGAGAAAATGTTACAAATATTAACAGAAGTCTCTAGAGGTTTAGAGATGGATTGGCGGAGAACTCCACCATTATCATTACCATATTATATCATCCATTACTATATATAAAAATCCCTAATTCTTAAGCTAAAGTCAGAACCTTTCGCCATCTTATCTGGTTGTATATTTAAATTCTAGCCGCATTTACCCAAAACACACGAATTTAACGCTATTAAATAGTATCAAAGCTTTAACTTAAATACAAATGCCCGACCAAAGAATAAGACCTATTCCGATGAGTTCGTGCAATGTCCATGGTTAAGTTTCTAAATGTATTTTGTAGAAAATTCGAGTTCAAGTTATAACGTCAAGTTACTTTGAATTTAGCTGTATCCTTACCAAGTACATGCTTAATACACAAACTTTAGATACACTTAATTCCAAGTTGGTAAGCAAATTGAAATACCACTTGAACATACAAATGAGAAGATGGCTATTGACGTCTTTTTTAATTGTTTGTGTCTAGTTGTATACAAAAAAAAGTCATAAGAGGAGCATGGAAGACCCGAGGAGAAGTAGGGGACGCATGTGGGAAGCACGTTCCCACTGAACATGAAAGCCGTTTGCTGCGGCGGAAGAAGCTTGAGCTTCACGGTGGACTAAATAGCGGCGGATTTTCGTGCTAAAGAAAAAGCCAACGGTCAAGATTTGTTTTTTTTCTCGTATAAAACTTAAATAATAATGAACATAGATGTTAGGCAACCCGAATAAAAAAATGGAAGTAACATCTAAGGCTGCTAAGGAAATAGTTTAATCAGCCAATAGTTTCTCACGTATTATCAGAAATCTGAATGGTTTTTCCCTTTTTATTTAACTACTTCAACATTGATTTAAAAGATAATATGATTAGTATGGATCTAACAATCTACATGTTGGCTACAACAAACTAATTTATCAATCATTTACAAACGATAAATGTGTAACACATAAAGTCAAAGTAAACAGACTATATATTATAAAGTGAAAATTTGAGCTTTTGCACAATGCAAAGATTCTAAGCTCAGTTAAAAGCGTTTGCACAATTCAAAGACTCTAAGCTCAGTTAAAAGCTTCGGGAGGGAAAGAGCTTCGCTCATTATTTTTTCTTGAAAGTTGGATCAAAGACAAATTCTTTGTTTGATATTACGGGTGGATACATGACTTTTCATATATTGAAAGGGCAAGAATCCGTTATAACCTTTTTTAAAAATCTAAAAATGTTTTGGACACAAGTATATATATTTGTTCGTACACGACTTTTTTTTGTGTGTACACAAAATTTTACATGGAATAATAGGAGAAGTGGAGAACTATAGGGAATAGTTAGTGGATCATCATCTCATGAGGAAGTGAACATGTCAACAGGCAACAGCATAGTGAACCCTATAATTTAGCTGTTTTATTGACAGCTACTTATCACTTCAAAAATAATCCATATGTAGTTTGATTTATTTAATTCGCGACTTTGTACTTCCAAGAACTCTTGCATGGAAGAGATAAGTGGGCAAGTGCTTTGCTCTATTTTTGTTACCATTCCACCAAATTTAAGTTTGAATTTGGCTTTTTCCAAAATAAAGCAAATTATATCTTTATGTGCGAAGTTAGGCTACTGAACTGTCATGTGCTCCAGTTTAAACTAGATTTGGGCAAAAAATTCAAATTCTAAGAATCAAACCAAATTTGATTAAAAAAGTATCGAATTTAAATTTGAACCTAAAAACGAATAAATATCTAAATTATTCTAAATATAATTATATACCAAATAATAGTAATTATATTTTGATTTGATACAATCTAAAGTTACGATTATAAATCCTAATATATCAATTATTTTAGTACCAAAAATAATTAAAATATTCAAAATAATTAAAATATCAGAATTTTTAATGATATTTGGTGAAATTTTACTATTGTTATTTAAATTTCATTATTTTTTTAGTTTAAACTAAATATTTTAGATACTCGAACCAAAAATTATAAAATATTTAAATAGATTTTTAACTTCAAAATCCAAAAATTCAAAAAATCTTATCCGAATATGAACGTCCAAACCTAATTTAAATGATGACAAAAAAAAGAAGAAATCTTGACATTTTGTTTTATTTGGCTTTAATTCACAAAATACAAATAACCGGACTACTCCTTAAGCCTTAAGTTATCTTAATTAGATTTTTGTATATTTGTTTCTCCAATGCATGTCTCATATGATGTATATCACAAAACGTGCCACGTCGATAAGATTAAATGAAATGCTGTCACTTGCAATATATTTTTGGTAAAGGGCACTTGGAATATTTAAGAATACACCATCGCTTGAATACAATGTTCCCATGTTCCCCTCATATTTTCCTCAACACTATACCCAAATACGAAATATATTCACTGTGGATTTTTTAGGGTCCAAACAATATTTAACATTTTACGATATATACATCATATTTCATCCATAAAAAAACACATGATTGACAAAAGGATATATGACGAAAAAGAAAGAAAGAATAAGAAACACTTTTACTAATGAGAACAATCCATGCTACCTAGGTATTTCCTCAAAAACTTTTTTGAATAACCATGAAATCTCGAAAGAAAAAACTGTATTTTAACTGAAATACAAGCCTTTCTAAAGGCATAATTTGTCTGACATTGCTTCTCAATGTTCTCATTAAAGATTTTATATCTACATATAAAAGATGATTGATAAATTTTGTGCTCATTCTTCCAAAAAGAATTTAATACGTAATACACGGAATAGCTAAAAAAGATCATCGACCTCCAATTTCTAAAATATGAAAAAAAATAAAAATAAAGAAAGGATGATATCCAATAAGATCAACGGCATGGATTGCGCGTGTTCGTCTCAGCGTTACTTTGAAAAGTTTTTTTTTTTCCATTTCCATTAAAAAGTTTATTTTTAGCACATTACGCGGTTTCCATCACAACGCTGCGGTTTTCTAACTTTTTGAAATCCAACGACCGTTTACAAATAGGCCACGTGTTCATGATCAATGGCCCGATTGTACTAGCTGTGTAGTCACCGTGAACACCAACCTCACTCCACTTATGTCTGCCTCTTTCTCTCTTCCTCACTCACTTCGAAATATCTCATTTTCTTCACATCAAACAAAGTACTAATCAACTACTTTATTAATTGACATGTAACGTATTGAATAAGTGTCAAGTGAAATAATTCAAACAGAAAATAGGTAGTATGAGAAAACGTCTTTACTCAAACAAAATTTTTGGAAAAAATTTGTGTATATAAATAAAAAATACAAATTTAAGTATTGACCGAGTAAAAGAGATTTGCAAAAAATGAGATGTCGTCGTTTTCAGAGCAGTTGGATGTCGTTTTATGAGGAAGATGAATGGCATGTGAACTTTAGGTGAATTGTCTCCCTCGCATATTTTGTCAATACCTTTTCTTTGTCTGATATTATCGTTTTCGCGTGATATCATGAATTACGTGACATATGGTCCATTTCTCCAATTTTTAATACTAACTATTATTAGTACAAGTTTTGTATTTTAACTGGAGATCCAAATTTATATTTGTCTTTTCAGTAGCACATAGTTCCCAATTTGAATTCTAACACCACTATTATCGATGAAAACAGAGTGGTGTCACATTCCTTATAAATGAGAATGCAATTTTAATATGAAACGCGTCCGAAAGAAAAAGAAAAAAAAGTTTAGAATCCAGCTCTTTATTTTTTTCATAAGCAGAAAGGTTAGGTGTTATTGAGGAATGTTTCGTAAAGCTTAACATTTGATTCTGTGACTCACTCACAAATGAGTCCACGAAACATCCTTAATTACTTTTTTCATCTGAGGAAAAAAATCTCCACCATCAAACCACCTAACCATATTTATTATGTCTACTTTTTAGTTTAAGATGCTGCTATAAAGTCCTTACAATCTTAACCAATCATTCTTTCACGGCACATTAAGTCACCTAACTAAACTAATATCCTTACAATTCTAAACTATCATTCTCAGAGGAGACGAAAGTGGTCTAATCGCATTATTTCAATGGGCTAGTCAGTGAAAGAGCCCAACTACATAGTCCGGAATGCATATACACAAATCTGTTTTCCCATAAGATGAAAATAACCATTGCTAATTAACTACAAGGCTCAATAACACAAATGGAAACAAAGGAAAAGTCCACATAAACAATGACTTAATCCATCCCAATGCCACTACATAATTAACCATAATCTCAGACATTATGTATAGGTTCCAAATGGATGTAATGTTATATATTGTTATATTTTCTAACTTTGCTTCTAAGTATTAGAGTCGGATCAGAATATGGAATCAAGATACAAGTTGTCTCTCTTCCGCTTAAACTCCAACAAGCTACCGTACGTACGATCAGCCACTCCTACGAACAATGCCTCCGTGTCAGGACTAAACGAGATTCCCGCTATTTCTCCAAACAGATCAATCTCTTGACACTGACTGTAACCAGCTTCCGTGTCAAACACATGTACAAAGTCTGCTGGCTCAGCCATAGCTAAGAACCGTCCATCAGACGTGAACCTCAAGGCTCTAATGGCTCCCATGTTTCCTTTCAACACTTTAAGTGACTGAGACAAGTTCCTTACGTCCCATAGCATACAGGTTGTGTCTTGGTTACCAGTGGCTAAGATTTGACCGTTTGGGTGCCATGCCGATGAAAATGAGTAGTCGAGATGGCCTTCGAGTCCGTGGATGACTTTTCCAGATCCAGCATCAGCTAGTAAGCATTCTGTACTGTCTCCTAGAACAGCCACTAACTTACCATCTGGACTTGTGGAGATGTTCTACACACAAAAAAACACAAAATATGAACATTTTGAAACAGAGCAGATGATAACAGAGGAGATTTAAGAGATGGAGATGTGCTTACATTTACAGACCAATCAAAGGCGAAATTGTCGAGGAAGGTGAAGTTTGTGGCATCAAATAGCCGGACTTTACAGTCATTGCTCGCCGTCATAACCCTTAACGAGCCACTAAATGAAATAAGGTAGCAATGATTTGAGTCATAAAGAGTGTTTGTTTTGGCAAACATTGTATGTTCTGTTTTGTAACTTACCTGGATGCATTGTATATGTCAATCGAATTGATGATGTCGTTTTGAGTTGATGTAAGTTTTGTGCAGAAAGCAACACCAGGTTCGTTGATTTTCTGGAATCAGAGAGCACCACACAATCTGAGAAACCAAGTTAACAATATTGAGACTAAGTGTGTTTGTTAATATACCTTACAGATAAGCTCCCCTTGAAACCCTC
Source organism: Cardamine chenopodiifolia (assembly GCA_963922655.1). Lineage (NCBI taxonomy): Eukaryota > Viridiplantae > Streptophyta > Magnoliopsida > Brassicales > Brassicaceae > Cardamine > Cardamine chenopodiifolia. Next base: position 16,447,415 of record OZ000476.1, on the reverse strand, counting down.
CTGCAACTATCAAATCGTCTTTAACTGCCATGGTGCTTATCTGGACTCTTGATAGAGACTGTGACAACAATCCAGGCTGCTTCTGCAGATTTGAGTTACCACCAATGTTAGTTTAGTTGAACTTCTGAGTTTCAGGAACAAGTAAGTTTGCTTACCATTGTAGGAACAACGGGCTTTGCTATATTAAGCACTTCTTTCCCCCTTTGAAGCATTGATGACCAATACATGAGAGAGTAGTTGTTCATGAAATACACATCGTGCTTTGATGTTGCCCATACCAAGTTCCTCAGCTGTAAAATGAGACCATAGAGATTAGGATTCACATAAGACATAGTTTGGTCATCTTAGACAAAAAAATGAAGAATACAAAACACAAGCCAAGAAAGAAACAAAACGACCCTTTCAGTAACAAATGTGAAGAACTTCACGGACTAACGAGTGGATGACACAAGTAGGTCTTAAAACCGTAATACCAGAAGAAAGAAAGGATAATAAGCACAAGAGCACAGTGTAATAAAAGATGCAGATCATGAATAAGTTAATCATATCATCATATGTAAGCTCAAAAAGAGATTCCCTGTATGACAAAGTTAGAGAGTGCTTGTAGATGTTGCAAACACGTCCTATCATACCATATTAACAAAGGTTTCCTTAAGGCGCCAGCTGCTCTCCCAACCTGCTTAAGAAAGGTTAAGGCATATAGTAACTGTTTCTTAAAATGCAGCAGTGGCTATGACAAGTCCTCTTTATAGACATCGAGCAACAGCTAATGATATGCAATGGGATTTTGAATACATTCTGTGAGACTGTGACTATGTTTTCATGGACGTATGAAGGTGTTAACAAGTTGCCCAGAGTAGTTAGAGTTTTCAACTCTGTTTCGACGATCCTAGACATATAACTTGACACTTTTTTGAATCTCTTAGAATCTTACACAGTTTTGTACCCAGAGTAAACATCGAACCTAAATTATTATATCTCGAGAAGCTTTAGGAAACGGAGTATGTTAAATTAAGCACCCTTGAAGATTATCTGCAAAAGAAAATGACTTTGTGTGAATCAACACCCCAGCTGCAGAGCTGAGGTGGGAACAATGAACATAGACAATTCTATTAATTTTAAGAATTCTGTATAATTGTGACATTGAAACACCGCATCTCATTAGTTTTAAGAATTTTGTAATATCATAACTGAAATTACCTAGAAGAACTAGAGAACTCGGGCATGATAAGAGGCCAACGTGTAAAACACACTCTCCGCAGTTGCAGACTCGATTATTAACAGAGTATTTTATAAATGATTACAAAAAACCCTAGACGACTCTAATACATTAAGGTAACAGAGTAGGCGACAAATTGAAAACATAGTTGGGACAAAGTTGTCTACCTGAAAGTGTCCAATTGTGGAATTGACAAGCCTTGTGTTGAACTGAAATTCATAAAAGTTTTTTCCTTTCTCTACTTTCAAACATTCCTATCATAATAAAAAAATACCATAAATATCATAAGAAATATGCAAACTTAAAAGTCAAGATTTCAATTCATCATCATCTGAAGATCAGAAAGTTACAAACTGTCGTAGACAAACCTTATGAAGCTCTTCTCTAGATCGAAAGAGGCTCTCAAAGTTTTTATAGTGTAGCAATCTCTTAGAACGGTACTGATCTCTCGTGTACTTAAGCCTCTCCCATGGGATTCCTTGAATATCTTTACCATTCCTTGCTTCTAACGCTGACGTATCAGTGTTCTGCTTACTCCGATTCTAATATACAACATAACACAGTTTATTATTGATCACATCCATTAAAACTGATTCAAGATACGGTTATATACCAACCAGCTCAAGATCTTCCTCGAAATCAGAGTCCATGAAATCCGAATCAGTTTCACTCTTGATATCGAACTCTCCAAAAGGTTCATCGTCGTCAAAATCAGAGACACCGTCAAAGTCATTGACGAGGTATTCAAGATCAGAGTTGTCGGATATATTCATCTTAAGAAACTGCTGAAAATTAATCAAGAACATATATATAAAACACTAATGATACATAGAACAAAGTTATAAACAGAACCAGTGAAACGAAACAGCCACACAAAAAGTGAAAACAAACCGGATTCAAAAGTTGAGAACTAACAGCAAAATTGGCGACGGAGGCTTAGAAGAATCTGGTTTATGTGATGGGAAGAGATGAGAAAGCTCTCTGTGGTTAGCGAGAAATCGATGGGAAGATGTTAAGGGCCGTGCCTTATAACGGTGGAGAAATGAGGGGTTTCGGTGGGTCCCCGTTTTTAGAATGTGGGACCGGTTGGAGCCGGTAAAACTAGAAACACCAAGTGGATTATAAAAAGGTTCAAATCCGCGGGTATTCAAGTCGCGGGAGTCTTGGGACCCATATGTTTACCGGAACAGTCGTTACCTGGTCATATATAACGTTAAACCTCTCAATAAATATTAACAAAATAATATATGCGACATAATAGGAAACTTAATATCTTTTCTTTTGGGGGAATTGTTCGAAGTCTTCTATATTCTCACACTTTGAAATCTTTTAGTGATGTTAAATATTGGGATCTCATTTAAGGTACGTTGCCAAATTGTTGTTTGTTTCTTTCTGTGCTGATGTTTGGCGTTTTCCTTATTTTAATTCTATCTACTATTTTAAGAGATTTTTAATTTTATTTTATTATATTACGTGATATGTCATTTTAGTTTTCATTATGATTCAAAATTTATTATGTATATTTTACGAGTTGGTAGAGACCTTTAAAAAACAAATGTAATTCACTGTTGATACAAAAACGAAAGTAATTTGTTTGTACTTCAATATGTGATTCAATTTTATATCAAACAGTGTTACGACTTACGACATAAAACATTTAGAAACTATCAGAATTTTCTACTGGAAAAAGAAATGAGACAAGCAGCAGACAATTTTAATGAACAAAAAAGATTAGGGAGGACTTGAGTATTTGATAACGAAGACCCACGGGGAAAGTTTCAAACGTTCTAATAAAATATGTTTTGTTGTCACTTGTCACTCTTTGGAACGTGGCCATCGCAGTCTACCGACATCTCATAATCGCTAGTGGCAATTTCGTCAAATCTTAAGAATTACCACACGTGTCAGTCACACTTCTTACAAGAAGGACTTAGCTTCGTCCACATGGCACTAAGCATGGAGTTTGTATTTTTTTCTTCATCTCTGTGATACAGAAAATGTTAAGACCAGATAGAAAATGAACAAAGAAGACGACTTTATTAATATCTGAAAGGGTAAAAAGGATAAACCTAAATAGTGGTTATTATTCATACTTAGGTAATTTATTATGTGAAAGATTCAACTCATCCGGTCCCACTTATTCCCAAGATGACTTATATGCTCCAAATCGATCTTCTTCCTTAACCACTTTTCTTCTTTCTCTTGTAAAGTATACAGGATTGGTGGATGTGTTGCTTCGAACCTATCACTCTGCAAGTCTTGAAACCCAAGAGGTGGAGCTGAGCCATCAAATCATATGAGCTACAAGACCAGGCAATTAACAAATATTTACTTTTAATATATTTTGTTACCTATTTAGTTTATTAATTTACCCAACTGTTATCCTGATAATGAAGATTTCGACTCCAATAAATTTCTACACATCTCCTATCACCAACACTTCGCTGAAAAAGACAAATTTATCTACAAACATTTTATTAATTGTTTGAACCCGACATTTTTATCCGGTCAAACCTAATTACGTGACCAGATTATTATAGGTCACAATTAGGTAGGGACAAATGGCATGAAATGATAAGTTGAAGTGATCAAAATATTGTTAACCATTTTCACATCTTGTGGTTGGTTGGACGGTTAATTATTTCATTTTTCAACAAAACTCAAATATAGTACATCTTATATATTACCAAAACGTTTAAATGGGCCAAAGGGGTTGTAGATGTAGCTGCACACTATAATAAAATGCTAAACAGCCTAACTTAAAGTCCTTAAAATATATGAGGAAGCATGTTACTGGGCTTAGAGGCCTGTAACGAATGCTTTATTTATAAACAAAATAATAAATATTTAGGTCACCCTGTGGAAATAGAAGACTATTTACGTCAATTCATCTGAGACATAATTGAAGTAGTAAATAAGTCAGACACTGTCACACTGTCACACTCTCATCAGTCTCTAATCTCTTTTTCCGCATTTCGAAACCAATGGCTAAAATGGTTCTTGTTCCTCTTCTTCTCCTCCTGCTGTTCGTCCTCCATGGCGTCGACTCATCTCCTCCGCCGCACGCGTGCGACCCTTCGAACCCAACCACGAAACTCTTCCAGTTCTTCCGCACTGACCTTCCAATTAACCAGCGAGCACGCGATCTTGTCTCGAGGCTAACCATAGACGAGAAGATCTCGCAGCTTGTGAATACAGCTCCCGGGATACCTCGTCTTGGAGTTCCGGCGTACGAGTGATGGTCGGAAGCTCTTCATGGCGTAGCCGGCGTCGGTCCCGGAATCCGGTTTAATGGCACGGTTAGAGCAGCCATTAGCTTTCCTCAAGTCATTCTAACCGCCGCTTCATTCGCCTCCTATGAATGGTTCCGCATTGCTCAAGTGCGTTTTCTCTCGTCATTTTCTCGTATTTGAATATTGAATCAATTTAATAATCTGTCTTGTGATTTCACAAATATTGTTCAATATTAGTAATATTGAAGTTTTAACCTAACAAGAATCCAGAATAAGTAATATCGAAACTTAGATTGAATCCAAATATTTTTGCATTTATAATAAAAATATCACATTTTATGTGTTGTTTTTCCAAATTTCCGACTAAAATCCACTTTTTGATCGCCAAATCATTTAATATTATTTTAAACGGTTAAACTTAAAATTGATGGTATTTTGGGGTTTTATGTCAATTTTCGAACTAGAACTTGTTTTGGTAGTATTTAGGATATTAATATTCAATAATTGGAAGAAATATTAAATAAGAATATGTTTTAAAATGAGGTTACAGGTGATAGGAAAGGAAGCAAGAGGAGTGTATAACGCAGGGCAAGCCAGAGGGCTGACATTTGGGGCACCAAACATTAACATATTTAGAGATCCACGGTGGGGAAGAGGCCAAGAGACTCCCGGCGAGGATCCAACGGTCACCGGAACTTACCCGGTGGCTTACGTCAGAGGACTACAAGGTGACTCATTCGACGGTCGGAAAACACTTTCCGGTCACCTCCAAGCCTCCGCCTGTTTTGACCGTTGGAAAGGTATCACTCGCTACGGTTTCAGTGCTCGGGTAATTTCTTGTCTAATCACTTTTCAACTATCTTTTGACTCATTTTATCCATTTTTTCCCCTTCAAAAGTGTGATCTTTAGACTTTAGGACATCAAAGTAGATTTTTACATAATGCCGTTTTTCTAGTTTATAAATTATTCCTTGATTGCACTTTTTACGTCTTGTCATGAATATGTGCTCATCTTTATGTCTTGTCATGAATATGTATATGTACGTTATTATCATTAATTAATCTCCATGTTGACATTCTAATGTGAATCGAGTCAAAGTTTGTTACAAATTATAAACAAAACAAATTTAATCACAAAATATTATTCTCAATAAAATAAATATTGACTATTATCGAATGATTAGAATCATTATTTTCAAAGAATACTTTTTTTTTTCCAAATACATCCGTATTAATTAGAGAGAAATTATTGTTAATTCTTTGTGAAAAACACTATTGTTTATTAGAAAAAGATGTAATAAAATTTTTAATGTATGTGGAATATTATAAATAATATTTCGAGGTTGGATTAGCTATAACATCACAACACTCTTATAGAAAATGTTAAATATCTCTCTCTTTTTTTCTTAATCTCATGTTAATTATATTTATTTCAATATTATAACTCTTTGATTTAAAAGGTGAGGTAGGCTGACCTGGCGGAAACGTACCAACCACCGTTCAAGAAATGCATAGAAGAAGGCAGAGCCAGTGGCAACATGTGCGCCAATAACCGAGTCAACGGTTATTAACTACAAAATAAATAACCATATAACTTGTAGTTCTCACTAATAAGTAATAGCTATGCTAATGTAAGAAAAAAAAAACATGTACGTCTTTTATCTTGAAATTACGGCACAAAAGATAGACACATTGGTTTGAAAATAAATTTTTGTAGAGGAAAGTAGGTTGACTGTGGATTCTGGTTTGACTTCTATGTTGTGCTGAAAATGTAGCTTACGTAAATATTTTGTTTATAAAAAGACAGTTTATATAGTATGGGGTTCCCGAATCTCTCTTTCTCTTTCTCAAAGCCTAAGTACGAGCCGCCGCCTTCGAATCCAAATCCTTGACCAGCGTCCGGTGGCTTAGTTAGCACCGATGCCGGTCCCATCATCCTAGGTTGTTCTTTCTGCTTTAGGTGCTGTCATGAATTTTGGGAGTTGCCTTGCCGTTTTGGAACCAGCTAGCCTCGCCGGTGGTTATGAACGGAGGTGCTTTGGTGGTGCCGGCTTGGGTGAGCAACGGAGCGGCAGTGTCGCTAACACCACAGTTTTTTCACTTGTCGTCCATTCTCCTACGCCAGATCTAGTTCGCCGGTGACGTAAAATGGTGGCGACTCCTGCGATTTGAGCCTTTATTGGCTTCAGGTTTGTTCTTGGGCAGTTTGTAGTCTCGGATAGTAGGAGAATTTAGTCTTAGTCTCAGTTGTTGGGTTAACTTTTTGGATTCCAAGTTCTTCCTCTTGGTTATGGCCTCCGTTTTGGTGTGGGTGTGATGGAGGTCCTCTTTAGTGGACTCCGTAGCCCAAACTATTTGGGATGACCAAATTCAAGTTATTTTTATTATGTCAAGGAAGTTTTCGCTATATTAACGTGAATATAACACATAATAATAAAAAAATAGTTAAAAGTTTCATGTAGAGATGGTCACTGGAACATAACTTTCACAGAAAATTGCACTGGAAAACGCTAACCAACCAGATGAAAATAATTGTCACATTATTCTGTATTATTTGTTTCACAAATTTTACTAATACGATAAACATATCATGCACTAATTTCAAAATTCAAATTTCAGTCCAAGTGTCCAACTTATGTTATGGAGCATAATCTTCATAACAGCTGCGTGTAAGTAAAGCGTTAAAGGAACCTCACTAATACTAAGAATGAAGAATGAAGAAATTATTAAAAAGACAGTTTCTAAGCAAGGAAATGCCACAGCAAACAATATAAGAAGCTTACACAAACAGAGTTCCCGTTCACCAGAGTCATTATCAACTAAGACAAACAAGTAATACAGATATATCTCTTTCATAACCCGAAACTCATTAATAAAAATCGGAAAACAGTAATATCAATAACATTAAATAAGAGATTAGAAAGAAGGTTCTATTCTAATCCTCATCTTCAGCAACGATATACTTCTTAATAAGCTCAGAGCAAAACACATCGCTCACTTCCTTCTCAAATCCCATGTTGTTGGCGTGTCTGATCTGCGTAGCAATACCACTGTAATGGTTCAAGATCACACGAGACTTCTCACGTCCAACGGAGATTCTAGGACAACTAGCATCAGAGCTTTTAACAAGCTCAACATCACACATCTCATCTTTGTGATCTTCATGGACAATAAACTTGTAGTTTCCATTTTTGTCTGATACAGCTACATCTGAGTAACTCTCCTCCATTGTTTGTCTATGTTTGCACGTAAGCTTCACCGTTGCACCTATTAATTAATATACCAATAAACAATCTTTCATGATAATGAAATTTCTTAAAATACACAAAAAAATTCATCAGTTCAAATTCAAAGGTAGTTTAAATCTAAAGACAGATCTAGTGATCAAACTAGTGAGTTTTTCAGATCTAACGAACTAATCTATCAAAATCGAGATTCAGGACTCAGATCTAAAGACTAATCTAACAGTTCAAATTACTCAGACCTCGAAGCAGTTTAAAGAAAGAGAGATGTAAATACCGGGGATGAAGTAGGAGGATTCAGCAGTCTCGAAGCCGAATTTGCAAGTGTCACAGTAAGTGCGACCTTGAACCACCATTGTATTCTTCCCAATTATTCCACTCCTTCTCGCCATGGCTATCGCCGGCAAAACAAAGAGAACAAACAACATCACCAATTTCGTCATTTTTCGAATACAGAGAAAGCTTCAAGAGAAATTCTGGATTGGAGCGACAAGGAGTGATAAATTTAAGACAAGAGGAGGAGCGAATCTAGAGAGGAAGATGAAAGCGCATGAGATTTAGGGGTAATTTCGTCAATTCGAGATTATAAAATTTTGACGTGGCAGTATATGATTGGAAGACAATGAGTGGACCCCAAACGCTGTTGGCAAAGAGAAAAGGCGGTGAGTTTGGGTGATTGCAGCTGGATAGTAGTGGCTACTCTTTGTCGGTGCTCACATGCCAAGAAGAAAGCATCAAAATTAAATGTTCAACTAGAAAATTAAGAAATGGCCAAAAACAACAACGAAAATTTGGCCTTTAGTTTTATAGTCCATTATGTTTACTTGGATCTAACATTAGGTTTCACTAATGTGGGCCAAATTGCCCCTTTAGTTTTCGGCCCATATAGCTTTAGCATTTTCAGTTCTAAGGACTTTTCCTTCTTTCTATTACATCTTTATTATAAATAATTTATCTAATCTCATTAAGATATTGATTGACTAGCTGAAGCATATTGATGAACAACTTCTTCAGACAATGATTTCAAGATATAAATTTTGTTCCACAGGCGATTCTGTATGTACTACATCTCCAAGATGAACATATTCTCTTTGCAACATTCAAATTTACGACGAACAGTTCTGCATGATATCCATATGATAGACCGGTTCTCTCTGCAACACACAAAACCGCGACGGACGACTCTATCTCCAGCATTTTAAAACTTTGGAAAATTTTTGCATCCACTAATCTATAAAAATTTATGTTATCTGGAATCGAACCTCAAACCTAGTGTAAAACCTTTTAAATTCTAAACCAATGTCTAAACACTTTTCTTTTATCTAAAGTTTGTTTCATACAAGGAAATATGTAGTCTACTCTACTATTGCATTTTCCTAGAGTTTGGGATTTTCTTGGATTACCTTTTTTAAATCACAATCCACAAGTTTGCGACAATGTTCTTTAATTTGGATATTTTTAATATATTCAACAATATGCATGTATGTTTAAGTGTGGATGGAAACAAGCTGACAACAATGATATTAACACACAAATTAGTAGTACTAATGCTGAATATTATTTTTAGCATTATATATATATATATATATATCAAATGTTTAACATTTGCTTCAGCAGGGGAAATTTACAAAATAAGAATGATGTATTGAAAATATGGGAAAAAGGGAAAAAGGTATAAGTTTGAGCATAGTTTATTCAGTCTCGTAATGATTATATTGATGACTTAGATATTTTATGTAGTGTACATTTAGTGGCGAACATCAATTATTTTATCGTACCAAACCAAAACCTTTCTGTTTAACCATTATTTTGATCATTAATTCACCATCACCGCTATGTTTACTTTCATCACCTTGTTTTTCATTATGGTTTTTATATCTCCATTGTGTACGTTGGCATGTGATGTGACTAATCTGTTTGATGAGTATCTGGTTGAAATCGCTTCTATAATTTATAGAGGAATCGATGTAACCTGGTAGTAAACACGATGAAATATTGATTATTGACTGCATATTATAGTACAAAAGATATATAGTACAAGAACCATGGACCAGGACTAGCAATAGGATAGGATTAAAACTTCTCAATTTTATTACAAAATCGTGATTCTACCATTTTAACATAAATTTTAAAAAACTGTAGTTCTGTGATTATGTCGTAAAAGTTGTGATTTTATGATTACATAATCGTGGTTTTCAGATACCATCTTTTGAGGAAGATATAAGGTTTTTTGGGGGGGACAAAGAGGAAGACATTAGTTTAATAGAGCTAAAGATAAATCACAATGTGGAAAATACGTTATAACATTCAATAGTGAAATCATAACAAAAATCATCCCACCCCTCAAATCTCATTGTCATCTAATTAAAAACAAATTTTAAGATTACACGAGTCTTATACATACACATAAAGATTATTCTAACACATATATATTCTAACCATTCTTGAACATCGTATGGTTATAAAAATAAATAGAGTTCGTATTTAATTATTATACAAAAAAGTGAGGGTCTTTATACCTAAGCAAGTGGGGGAGGCATGAAAGTATAATATCTAAATCAGATCAAGAACCAAAATAATTGAGATACCAATTATGTTTTGTTTTATGTACACTTAATACACATACGTGAGATTGTTGCTAAAGTCCAAATTAAGAATGAAATGAACAATTTATAAAGCTATGTGACTCAGACCTTTGCATGAGCTGTTCCCACTTGTGTTTGCTTAATTTGGATGGAACATTTCGATCCGGAATTTATCAAATGGCCGACTCCACTTATATTTCTGAATAAATAATGAAAGACCAAATACCAAAATTCAAAGACGGTAATAACTAATAACTCATAACTTCATAAACACTAAATAAAATACAAATTCACCTTTTCTCAAGTGTACTTAACCTTGTATTATATCATTAAACCCTATGTTAGAGTCGAAGTAAAAAATATCTATAACATTTATTGTACAACTGGATTAGGAAAATATAATAATGGATGGCATCTTTGCACGTGTACTCCTAATATTCTTAACCCCACACTTGGAATAATTTTTTTTTTGAAAATTAGAAGTAGAACCAAAGACTAACGGGACAACTTCTTATTTCTTGTCCCCTCCCAAAAAACAAATACCACAGATGTTAACACATACTCCCTCGTTAACACATATTGTATATGGCACAAACTATATTATTAATTGTTAGCCAGTAAATTTCGAGTTTATGTCTTGTACTTCTCTTTAAAAACATGATCATTTTGTGAAAGCATGCATCCTTGTTAATCTCGCTATACTGAAAGCTCAAACTAGAAAACAAAAACTTAATATTCTATTCAGAAACTATCTTTAGTTAAGCGCATAACTCGCAATCGATACACATATTTCGTGCTGGTTTCATAAGGGGTTTTCACTTAAATACAATAAACTATCAATTTGCCTTTTTCTGTAGTAGCTAGTTAACTATAGTTTATTAGGTCATTCATGAAGTGATTTCAAATAAAATAAATTAACGCATGCAGTTATATATTCTCAGTTTCTCACCATCTTCTTTGGTCGAGAAAGATGACAACAAAGTCTATTTATATGTTGGACTTGCTTTATTTAGCTTATAAATTTTAAAACATAATTATACAGCTTTTGTTTCGTGAAACAATAATTAAGGAGCGTGGATGGTAGGTTGGAGAGATCAAAGAGGCGTTAGAATTCAGATAGTTGGCCAAATTTGATACGGACACATGCCAATTTGGCCAAGTGGTACTACTCTATTACTCATTTAATACGTTAAAATATTTAATATCAACTTGCTATACTACAAGATTTATTCACAAAGCAATCTATATATGTGATAGAAAATCGATAATTCATATATGTATTGTTAATTATTACGTGCATTTTCTGTTTTTACAATTTTCTCGTGGTAAAATCTAATACTTCATTAGATATTTGTTCTGCAATATACTACAGAAGCACATGTGGACTTTAATTTACTTTCGTTGTTGTGCTAACGTAAAAGAGGCTTAATTAAGATCACTTCCTCAGATATTGATGTTTAATTGAGTATGTATACATCAAAGTGCAAAAAGGTGACGTTAATCATTTGGTTAGAAATAAAAATGTACTAAACTCAAAAAATTTGTATTATAACATACGTTTTGAATCAACGAAGCACACATAAATGTCATTAGGCTTCTGTCAAAAAATGTAATGAACTTTAAAGACAAAAAAAAAAGAAAAAAAGAAGAAGAGAGAGTGAGAATCTAGTAAATTTCCAATTGGTGGATACTGGGACCCATGCTGATTAGGCATGAGATTCCTTGTCTATTTTATTATTTTATTGTTTGTTCAAAAATGCACCTTGTCTATTTGTTCCTTTTTAACGTCTATTAACCTTGTCTATTTAAATACAAATTTACACATGAAAAAATATTCAGTCCTACAAGAACACGGTATGTGTATGTATATCGGTATATTTGTATAGATCTAGGGTTTTCTCTATTTTCCTATCTCAATAGGCACTTAAACACTAACAAATAATTATAATATCAGTTATAAGTAATTTAATACAAAAATTAAATATTAATTACAATTAATTTATCAACACACAAAAATAAAACAGCCAACAAAAAAAACCAAAAAAAAAATAAATTAAAAAATATTAGAACAATAAACTTTTTTTTTATAAAAAAACACTTTATCGGATGAATCTTCACCAGCCATATAAACACCAAAAACAATCTTGATATCAATCACAACTAATTCATCAAACATAAAAATAATAAAATCAACAATAAAATAAAATAAAATAATTTATTAGAACAACAAAATTAAAAAAATAAAACAAAATTAACAAAACAAAAAAAACATATATATATATATATATATATGAATAAACGACTTAAACAAACACTCATAAACAATTGTAATACTAATTACAACTAAATCATCAAATACAAAAATGATAAACCAACAAATAAATAAATTAAAATAAATCATAGAACAATAAAACAAAAATAAAATAAAAGATAAACTAAAGAAAACACTTAAAACCAATAAATGACTAAATTAAAATAATTTTTGAAAATAACAAAGTAAAAAAAAAGATAAAAGAGAAATTAAAAATAAAAAGAACAACATTTAATCAAATATGAATAAACCACCTTAAGAACTACAAACAATCATAATATTAATTAGAATTAAGTCATCAAACACAAAAAAAGAAGATAAAACCAACAAATAAATAAACTAAAACAAAACATGAGAACTTTTGTCCAAAAAATAATAATAGTGGAAACAACAAAACAAAAATAAATAAAAGATAAACTAAAAAAAATAGTTAATCATATATAAACTATTTATCTAAACAATTATAAATTAATTACAACTAATTCATCAACCACCAAAAAAACTAACAATAAAATAAATTAAAAATTTTATGGAAGAAAAAATAAATAACTAGTGAATGAAAAATAAAAAATATAAACAAAAAATAATAATTAATTATATATGAATAATATTTTTATAGCGAGAGCAAACCACTAATTTTGTGTATAAAAAGTACATAGAGGCTTCAGTTAGTACAAACTAGAAACTTGTACATCTACTTTAGTTGACCGAGATCGAAAATTTGGAATTACTTATCCAATAGAAAAAACGTTATTTATTACAGGTTTATTGTTTAAATTAAATAACTTCGAGAGAGTCTGTATATGTTCTTCGTAATCTCCAATGTCGTCCAAAACATGATACAAAATTACTACTGCTCGTATCCTCAGTTTCATTTTCATTTGTTTTTAACGTTGATTCTAAATATCTGGCTTCAATCTTCTAAAATGAAACGTCACCCACATAAATTCACTGTAATTTTAAAATCTTAAATTTTCTCATTAAGTACATCAAAAAACTCAAGTCTTACATACATTTGATTTTATTTCAAATAGATAAAAACTTGTAAAATTTAAACCCTCGAAAATCATCTAATTCCACCACAAACACGAGGGTGATTAACACGGTTAATCACTGCTAATTAACGCTTAATTAATGCTTTATATATGTATTACCGATCATAATCATATACAACCACATAGCAAACCACACATATATATAACTATATGCATATGAAAATGGGGATTACACGGCGGCTGCAGCTCTCCCTCTGCCGGGTTTTGCTTTATCAGTAGCTGCCACCGCCGATTCTTTCGCCGGCGCCGATTTACCTTTCTCTTTCCTCTCGTCTTGTGCCATTTGCTGTTGCCTACACTCTGAGCTACAAAAAGCCGTATCTCCCCTGCCATTTTAATTACATAAAATTGGTCACTAATTATCCAATATTATAACTATAAACAACAAATTAAGTATCATAAATCATTCAAAATTAATTTAGTTTATATGTACCTATACATATAGATGTCACGGCCAGGAACAAGAAGGCGTTCGCAGAGGGAGCAAGATCTCAAGAAATGACCAGCGTCGGAGAAATCACCTGAGTGCCTCCTCAGGTTACCTCTCGGTGGGACCATAGCTAACAACCGTTGATCGACGGCTGCTATGTGTTGACCGTTGGAACCGTAGGGGCCCACTAAAGGATTTTGGCGTGGATTCTGATGATTTGATTGCTCTGATTCGCTCGGAAGGTTCAGGTCGAACTTTATCTCCGAAAGACTCGTGGTTCTGTTAATCGGTGGTCGCTGTCTCTTTCCAAGCAACATCGTATAAAAGTTTTGTGTGTGTGTTCTGTTTCTGTTCTCCTTTTTTTTTCTTGTGGAGCTCTGAACAGAGCAAATCGAGAGAGAAGAGGGAATGAGGAAGGAGAAGAGACGGGGAAGATAAAGAAGAACCATAAACTGAGGACTTAATCTAAGCCGTTGATTTATTTATGTTCGCGTCACGATAATGCCACGTCAGGATTCTCAACATTTTAATTTTTAAAACAGCATTTGCATTTATTTTTGTACAGTGTAATAAAAAAATATTTTAGTAAAGAAAACTTCTAGTAGGAGTATATTGTTATTTTCTAAAAATTTAGTTGTTTAATCCACGGTAAAGTAATAAAAATTTGTTTAAATGATAATAGAACTCATGATAACAGAAAGTTTGTATGGTGGTCAAACGACTCAAACCTGGTAAAAAAATTAGCTGTAGCCTGTGTCGGATATCTCGATAATTTTCTTATCATCTTATATATTTTCGAATGGATATGAAAGATTATCAATTCTGTCCAAATTTTATATTTTCAATGATATACTGTATTTCAAAAAAAAAATTTGGTTGCCGATAAAAAACATGTAATTTCAGTTTACATAAGCAATAATTTTATTGAGAATCTGATATTCTGAAGCAACATCGTTGCTAAAAAGCGTTTCGACTTTCGAGTTTCGACGATGGATAGTTAAATCGAATAAATCATCAGACTATATCCACTCCCAAAAGTTACAGTATCTTTTTTTTTTTTTTTTTTTGACATCAACAGTTTCTTTCAATATCTTGCGGCACAAAATTCATAAAATCATTTCCGAAGGGCCAAAGGGGCCCAATGGGTCCACTAATTTACAATAATTAACTTTCCACATCAACGATAGTTGCCCACGTAGGATTTCACCCAGTCATTTTCTTGCCCCAAAGTAAAGTCCAAAACCAACAATAATTATAAGAAACCTCATTTTAATTTCTAAAATAATATTAAAAATTATAGTAAAATACTTAAAATAAAGAAAATGTTGCTTTTTGGTTCCTAACGTCTGGGCTACAAAAAATGGACAACCTTCTTGAAAACAATGTTTAATTCAATGTGCCCTTTGCAGTTTTATACAGCCTTCTCTCATTTCTCCTCTTGCCTCACATCTCTCACCAAATTTCAATAGTTTACCTTAAATTTTTGCGACGATATGCCAACAAAAATTAAGAGTCTATTTTTTCATGGTAAAGATACTCCTCGAAAACAATTTGTGATTAAAAGCTTATGCTGGTTGGTGTATTGTGACCTCTTTGCACAAACAATTAGAGATAAACGGAGTGGCACATTGTACGAAAAGGGTTTTTAATAACGTCACGATGATACATTTAAACGGGTATTTTATTTGAAAATTCAAGTAAAGGTTTTCTGAAGATTTGATTGGTGATCTAATATGAGCTTTGTTTCAGTAAAAAAACTGCATTAATTAAAAAGGATGGCAATATGATTAAAAACGATAAGATACCGTAATAGTACGGTACAGTGAAAGATGATAGTACAAGAAATATACAGTTTCTTTATAAAAAAAAAGAAGAAAAAAGAAATATACAACTAACAACGTAGACAATACTAATAATTAGAAATTCAATACCATTTTGCTTTAATGGTTTATACATATAAGATGTTTTAAAATTATAAGACAACACAGACTATCGTATCTAATCCATCCCACACCGGATTCTCCATTTGAAGCTTTAATATCCATTTGAGGTAAATTGAGTGACTATACATAGAAAATCACGCTGTTATTTGTAGATGTGGTACTACATATAATTTTACGAATCGTTAAATTATATATATATATATTATTTTTTGTCGGAATATGACTGATTGATTAAAAAATTTAGTATGTGTATATTTAAATTTTGTTTTAAAATGATAATGACAATGAAAACTGAAGTTGGCGTGGAGTTTGGTAAGTAATAGAGGATTTGGTATGATTGAGTGGACAAGTGAGTCAAAAAAGTGAAGAGACGTTAAATTTTATTTATTTATCTTGACTGATGATGATTCGTTCGTTCTCTGGACACAATAACAAAAAGGTTATTCTACAGTAACCGAACACAATTGGTCCCAACTCCAAATATCAATTGAAAGTGAGCCCTTTTCTCTTTAAATAGTGGGCTTCAACATATGGTCCACACACTTCATTATTTTTTGGTCGGGTAGCTTCTTTTTCCATTATTCGCTTTCATTATTAATTTTTTATCATGTTTTTTTAGTAAACGATAAATTATATAATTTACAAGAAATAAAAGCAATCCAGACACTGAAAACAGAGGTTTACTACGTTAAAAACTCTTGTCTTTTCATATAAATGATCAGAGGTTTTATACTTTTATATATAATTTTAAACTGACTCTAATTCTTGTATGTACGTGATGATATGCAAACATGAAAAGTTCAAAAAAATGAAACATATTTTCTTCTTTTTTTCATAAAATGATTTATCCAATAGAATTTTCTTATTGAACATATTTTTCCCCACGAAAAAATATTTGATGAAAATGAAACATATTTTCAGATGAAATTATTAGCATCAAATATATCCAATAGAATTTTATTTTCTAATTTGGTTCAATAAGCTGTAAAAAAAATTGTTGAATGGGTCGAGCTTTAAAGCCCACTGCGTCTAATATAGATTCACTTATACCGTTTTGTTTAATTCAGATCTATAAACTTCAGACTTATGTGAAAATGGGTTAATAATAATAGCTTTTGATCTGTTTTGGGGGGGGGGGGGGGGTGGGGGGGTTAATTAAGTAGCAACGATTTATTTACCGATACAAAACTTAGCAAAAATGGAGGATAAGACCTCTTCAGACACATCTTGGCCACTTCGATTGCTTCTCTCAGCCTCACGACCGCCTCTTTCGTCCGCACCAATTGCTCGCATTGTCTCTGATAAACACACACACACACAAAAGGGGGATAAATGCAACATTCAAAAGTTAATGGCAAGAAACAGAATTGAGAGGAACCTGATTCACGGTCCATTGGTGTCCTCCAGTAGGGACACGATCAAAACCAAGAATCTCCAATATTGCATCTTCAAGCTCTTTAATTCCTTGACCAGTAACAGCAGATGTAAACACAGACTTATGGAAAACTTCTTCGTTGTTCCTCTTATCTTCTGGTTGATCACAGCAATCAGGAGGAGCAGCGTCGATTTTGTTCATCACTAGAATCATAGGCTGTTTCAAATCAGTGAGAACCAAAACAATCATAAAAATGAGTAGTTAAATAAAAGAAGAAGAAGAAGTGTATATCGAAATAACCTTGTCAGATTGGATCTTCTGTCGAAGCTCAATGTCGTCTTCAGTCCAACCTTCGACAGCACTCACCGCCATGATTATGACATCAGCAACTTTAGCAGCAGTCGCTGATCTCTCAACTCCTGCAAGTTTTTCAAACACACTCTCTCAAGATCTGAGCTTCGCATTTCTTGCGCAAGAAAACAATTTCTATCTTCGAATAACACTCACCTATCTTTTCGACAGTGTCACTCGTTTCTCTGATACCAGCAGTGTCAAGGAGTGTTATAGGGACACCACGGACTGTAACATTAGCTTCCACAACGTCTCGAGTAGTACCAGCAACTTCTGTAACAATGGCTCTGTCACTCTGCACGCTAAAATTAAAGCACCGGTGGAAATGTGACTCTATTTGAACAAATACAATTAAAGATCTACAATAAGAAAAAAAAATCATTCTGTTTCCATAATTTGCTCCAGGCATTTAGAAGACTTGATTTTCCGACGTTCGGACGCCCAACAATTGCTATCTGCAACGTTTCAGTAAGAAAGACAAATTAAAACGTAAGACTTTCTTTCAAACATGAATAAGAAGAAGCGTTGTATTCTTAAAAATTACCTGCAATCCGCTTCGAATAAGCTTGTCATAGTTTGCTGTATCTAAGGCACTTTCTACGTCTTCAGACATGCTGTTTATTTTGTTAATAACTGAGTCTTTATTCAATGGAGGCATTTCTTCCTCGAAGTCTAAACGAGCTTCAATTTCAGTGAGAAGCTCAATGCATTGTGCTCTTAATGATTTGACCAAAGATGAAAACCCTCCCTATAGAAAAGAGTAGAGGAGAACTCCAAGTTACTAAAAATGATCTAAGACAATCCCCATGAAGCTAATAGATATGATTAATCACAAAGGAACGTAAAATGTATACCTGAATTCCTTCCAAGCGGTCTCTGCAGCAGCAGAAGACTTGGCTGAGATAAGTCTTTCGATATTTTCAGCTTGCGAAAGGTCTAAACGCCCATTTAAAAAGGCACGAATCGTAAACTCTCCTGAATGCACTGTAAATCCAGCCAAAAGGTAAAAGGATTCAGAATCTATTGCTAAAATTCACAGATGACATCAAAATATCTACATCGGTGAGATCAATCTCGACTCGGTAAGCCAAGATCAAGGTCTATAACATTGTTAATAAATGTGAATATTTGGTTTAGGAATTTTAGCATTATCACTAAATATATTATTTATATTTATTTTTTATTAAATTAAAAAATTAAATTTATTTCTATATCTATATAAATCGATGTATCATGTAATTATTATTTTCAAGAAAATTTATAATATTATTCTTCATAACCACGTTCGTGTTCTATCAGATCAAAGAACCTTATCCTGCTAATTTATAGCTAAAACTCACAGACAAAGACAAACATAACCAAAGAAACCCAATGTCCAATCTGCAAATACAATGAAAGAATTTAAGTCTCTGATCTAGTTCGTTTGCCGGCGGACGATAGCTTTGGTTTTTGTTTATTTAATAGGTGTGCATCTGTTCATAACCGCAGTTACAGCCTCCTGAAACAGATAAACGAATACTGATTAACTGCGATATGCCGCATATCGCAGCTGCAACATTACTCAACGCACTGCTAAATCGCAGCATTCAGTTGTAATATTTAATCACATCCTCCTGTTTCTGGTAAACGGACAAGTCTTATAGATAAAGAGGAATATTATCATCTACGGTCTCTATAACCAACATTAAATGAATTGGTTTTGTTTACTGTCCAGATTCATATTGATGTCTTGATCCGAAACAAATTATTTGCCAACCTAACTAATTCACTTATTTAGTTATTTTATTCAGACACTTATTTAGTTATTTTTGAACAATAGGTTGCTGATCTATCCTCATCAAACCTTGAATAAAGAAGCATATGATATTTAATGGTGTGGATGGTTGGATGCTCTATCTTTTCTTCTCTTTTTTCCTTCTTTGGGGTACCTTGAATAAGCATACGTTATGCTTCTTATGCTTTTTCCTCCGTTGTATGATCACATCTTTAACCGTATTCTTATTTCTTACTTATTTGTATCATCTATAATACGTTTATGCTCTGAAACAAACTACACAACATGAAATGGTGTTATATTAGAAGCAAATAAATGGAGCATAATAAATTTTTGAAGCCTTGGACTCTAGCTACTAACACATGCTATTCAAATCTAAATAACAAATTAAGATCGGAGTCTTTTTTTTAAGAAAGATCCTAGTTGACATGATGGGCCGACTTGGCTATCACAGGGGCTTGTTTGGGCTCAGCTTCAGACCCCCAACCTTCGACGACGTTGTTAACTAGGACCCCTCCTCTGCTTTGTTGGATACGTGATGCATCGCAAGATTTATTCAGCAAATGTTCCTACAATTACCAATTCGTTGGCTAATTCATTTTTCTCCGAAGAAAATGTTGTGATAGTATGTGTCACCTGTCTCTGAACGACACGTGTCAGGGTATGGATTAGATGAGCTTCACATGCTTCAATATCCTCCATTGATGTAAATCTCCCTGGATCTGGTTCGAATTTCCTATGTAGTATGTACATTAGATCACTCGAGTCAATACTCCTTTTACCCAGCATGAATTAATTTATGTGTAATCTATATATATATATATATAATTTTATTAAATAGGACTAATTAACCGAAAATAGAGAACATACCTTAGTTCTTCCTCTGACATCTGAAGCTGTTGTTGTAATCTACAAACTTCTTGCTCAAGTTCCTGTAAAACTACAAATATAATTAGACAAATTTTTACGAAAATTATGTATATGTTTTAGTAAACCAGAAAGTGGAGAATTGATTACCTCAACTTCGGAATTGACGGGGCTTTTTGAGAGCCATGAAATAAAAAGGTCAGTGTGCAGATTTTGGATTTTAAAAACATATCAACATATTATATATACATATGTACATATATGATATATCACTATATCACGTATGTACATAAGATGACAGAGAAAGAAACCGAGATTCATTGACGTGCAAGGCCATGTCGTTCTCAGTTTTGAGTTGTCCGAGAGTCCTTAGCAACCACTGTCACCAAAAGAAGTGCTGATAAGAAATTAGTATATATATAAGTAAAATCAATACTTAAATTCGAAATCTGACCGTTGTAGAAAGAACATATACTTGTAAAGAGCTTATGCATAGATAGACCCAATAAGCTAAAAAGAATGAATAGTCTCACCTCTTTGTTTTGGATACCTCTGCGAAACCGAGACAAACGTTTAGTCACAAATCCAATATGAAAATAAAGTGTATATATACTATACTATATTGAAGTATATTACTCACTGATGTTTGCTTCGATCTGGGAAAACTATGGCGCTGAAAAAAAACAAAAAAAAAGAAAAGAACATGTGAGTATATGATTTAGTAAAACCAAGTAAATTAATGCGATTATACATACTTCTCTCTTTCTTGATCAGGAAGGTTGATGTATCTCGCGAAAACGTCTTCGATACTGAAATTAACTCAAAATTAAGATAATGGAAATGCAACATCATGCATGTGTGAGTTTACATACATTTTCATATAAGTTATGTAAGTATATATATGACTATTTATGTATCATAGAAGAAGACAGAACAGACCAAGTTGTCGAGAGAAAACAGTGGGGCAAACCGGCGAATAAAGGAGATAAGAAGCTATGCAGTAAACAAGTAGAATTGGTTTTTGCTTATCAGGTCTGTTTCTTATTTACAACTAAGGGGGTAATTGTTTTCTAACTTTTAATTTCTCGAAAACAAGGGATGATAAGTTTTATTTGAGGGGACTCACGCTGAGTCATTGCATGTGTTGATGTCCTGTTTCGATGACATGTTCCGCGTATAGGAGTGTCACGTGTACTGGGAGGCTTTCGTATAATACTATGTTCATTTATACTATTTTGAAATTTGAAAACTTATCATAAAGTCCTCATAACTATATAGAAACAACTGGAGATTTTTTTACGGCGAGTCAATTGGAAACTAATATATATATAATTGATTTTTGTGCAACTATTATTTACGTCATTTTATATTTTAAACTAAAATGACAATATTTTAAAACAATTTTATGGACAAATGATTTAAAGCTAAAAAAACAAAATTCTAGCTGCACAGTAAGTAGATCTTCGTTTTTTAAAAAAAATAAACAAGCTAAGTATTGTTTATGTTAGAAAAATTATTGTTTATATTTTTCATACAAGAGAATTATCAATTTAGTTTTACAAATTTTATTAGTATTTTGATTATTGATTACATATAAAGATATTTTCGTTATTTTGCAAGTTTGTTTGATATATTATTGTGCCCTGAATCAAAGTATTACCTATAATTTTATACCAAAAAGGTACTTTCTATTGACTAAAAGCTTTAGTAATATGTAAAACCGTGTCAACTCTCGGTTGCACCTCTAATAGATATGAAATTACAAAGAAGTGGAAAATAAAATCAAAAAGTTACTAGTACCAAAAAAAGAAGATCTACTATTCGGTGGCTACCACCACCAAAAAAGGAAAGATAAAAGGAATTGGCTTGACCGCTTTGTCCTTAATCATATGATATGGACTGTACATATTAACATATAAACGCAAACTTTGTAACACTTAATCATAAGCTGAATAAAAAACCGTAGTGATAAGATCTAGAAAGTCCCGGAAATTTCTAGAAGAAGAAATAAAATACCTTGTTTGACCGGAAAACAGACAGAGGCGATCTGATGGGGAGAACATGAGGAGGGCAAGATCGATGTCACAAAGTGTTGACAATTCATAAGCCTTTTTTATTAAACCCTTTTTACGTTTTGAGAACGTAATTTGTCGGTTCGTGCTCTTCTCTATCCGCTTTAACTCCAATTTAACCCGACCCATATCCAATGACCCCCTGCAAATAATCAAAACGCGATCTATTAATTACGAGTGGAAAACAAGTAATATGAGTCGACGAGATGAGACCTAGTTTTTATGTTTGTGTGTTTGTAAGAGATGAGAGATAAAGAAAAAGAGAGCTACAAATGGGTGAGCGGATATATTTTGGCTCTTAATTTAGACGAATTTGTGTCCTATGACTAGGTACATCATTTACATCTATACTCAGTTTATATAATATTTGTAAAAATTTATTTTAGTCTTATTATATAAGAAGTCTTACTCAAAATTTTAATTAACCAAACAAATTTGTTTTTATTATTCAGCTCCCATATTTAACATTAGCTTTCATGGCTCCCAAGGCTCATATATATACGTGGGTGCCCCAATGTATCTGTGTATAAATAATGTGTACTATATACATATACATATACATATCTAAGATAAAAATATCTTTCCTAGCCAGTCACTATAATATATACTAGTTATATACTAACTACTGTTATATGTGGTATGTACATCAAGTTTTAGTCGAGGTCTTGTTGCAACACTCCACTTGTACATGTTTAAAAACAGCTTTGACAGCTGTAAAACATGGGAAATTATAAAGGACCCAAAAAATAGTTGAAATAGAAAAAGACCCGAGTGTAGGATATATGATAAATATAGCGATTGAAATTAGTAAAGCTTGTTAAAACGCTGCCTCTCGATGAAGGAAACTTCAAAAGGAGGGCAAAGGCTAGGGTTCATCGGGAGTATTCTTCTATATTATTCCTTCTGTTATATATTATTTATTGGTTAAAGTTTTTTACATTTAATAAAAAAACTTATGTTTTATCCTTAATTAATATTTATTTTATTTGTCAAAATATTAAAACAATAAAAACTAAACTAAAATTTTTATTAA
The DNA here is from genome assembly GCA_963922655.1 of Cardamine chenopodiifolia. Classification (NCBI taxonomy): domain Eukaryota; kingdom Viridiplantae; phylum Streptophyta; class Magnoliopsida; order Brassicales; family Brassicaceae; genus Cardamine; species Cardamine chenopodiifolia. The sequence continues at coordinate 16,423,925 of OZ000476.1, read as the reverse complement.
ACATATCAATAAAACGATAAATAATATAAAATGAATTTTAAATTTTAAAATGATAAATAATTTTAAACGGACGAAATATTATAGTAATTAAATACATGACGACGACCTGGTCTCACTTTGTGACATGTGGAGAATTTGGTTGGTTGTGTTGTCTCGGTTGTTTCAAGCACCGACATGGAAAGGAGTTTGTAATAGAGAGAGATCTTCAATGCGAAGTTTGCTATGGAACACACGAAGTTGCTCTATATGTATTTGTTACCTTTTGGCCGACTGATTTAGCCAAAAGGGTCCGCGGCACTATTGTGTTCCACTTCTGTACCATTATTTTTCTAGTTAACGGTAATCCGTAGGTTATCTTACATGATTATAAGACCATGTTTCATCAAAGCCCTAAAAACAAAAATCTAAAAGACCTGCAAAACTACATAAACTGGATCAGACTGGATCCTAGTATAGAATACAACAGCTAGCTGTTCGAAAGATATATTTCTGTGTGAAATTGTGAAACTGTAGTTTTAATTTGGATTTAGGAGGAAAGCGTCATCATATTCTGAATTTTATGTAAAATGGCAAGTACTTAAACGATGTCTTTTGTCGCATTACTCAGAACTGAGATTAATGATCTGTTCTGTTGGAAAAAAAAGATTAATAATCTGTTCTTTCGTCCATTGAATTTAATTCATACATTGAAGCGGATCTTCTGGCGTTCGTATTTTCCCGCACTCGCAAACAAAACTCGTTGAAACTTGAATTTGAAACAAACAATTCTCTGTTTACCTTATCCGCATATTTTAAAAATCTAAAAGTATTTTGAATACGTTTCATGTCATCATCTGAACAAAAATATTGAAATAAAAGATCGAATAAGATCAGACATTGAGTAGAAAAAAAAAGTGCAAAATATAGAAGAGCTAAAAAAAAAACCCAAGGGCCTAATTGGAATTTCAAAAGAAATTGAAAAAGCCAAAACCCTAGAAGATTAACACAATATAAAATGTGACCAAGCGGCGGTTTTGCGCTCTCGGTCATCATCCTTCTCTTCCTCTCGGCCGCACAGATCCAAGACACTTTGGTTGCTGCTTCATCACCGGTGAAAATGGTGACTGCCAAGAAAACGGTGGGTGTTCTCTCTAATCAAAGTTTTATTCTTTTTCCTCATTCTGGTATTGTTTTTTCAATCTCAATGTATTTCACCTAACGATGTCAAAATTTGTGCCAAATTGCAGAAGAAGTCTCATGAGGGTATCAACAGCAGGTTGGCTCTTGTAATGAAGAGTGGTAAATACACTCTTGGTTACAAGTCTGTCCTCAAATCCCTCCGTGGCTCTAAAGGTACTTTTTTCGAACACTTGGTGTGCATACCAAAATGTTTTAGCTTATTCTCGCTTTGCTTATGTTCACAGGGAAACTAATTCTAATCTCCACCAACTGCCCACCGTTGAGAAGATCGGAGATTGAGTACTACGCAATGCTCGCCAAAGTTGGTGTCCACCATTACAATGGAAGTAAGTTCCTTCTTTCTGACCAATCTTCGTTAGCTCTTGTTGATTTAGAGCTTCCTTGTTCCCTTTATTGCATTTAGGTTTAATAACTGAGAATGTGTATAATCCTAAGTAGATGAAAAGTGTAAAAATCTGCTTCTATGGACCATTAAGCTGATGATCGTAATTAGAGAAAACTAAGTGTTGATATTTCGCAAGATCACGATCTGCTTGATTGTTATTTGGTGATATCTGTATGTGTTTATTACAAGTCACAGAAGTTTCATGCTTAGATAGTACCAGGATTTCATCAGTTTCCAAATCGATTGTTCTATTGGTCTCCTTAATCCAGAATTTAGGATTTTTCGGTTTGATAGATTTCTAATCTTATCAAAACATGATCTTGCTGATTTATATATAATATGCGTTTCCTTTGATGGTTGAAGTAGATAAATGTTTATTTCATGCAACATAGTTACTTGTTTCAAGGTTCATTCATCCATTATTATTCATCTTCTATTACTTATACTTGACTGTGTTTTTCTTGCCTCCATCGTAATGGATTTCAGACAACGTTGATTTGGGTACAGCTTGCGGAAAGTACTTCCGTGTTTCTTGTCTGAGCATCGTTGATCCTGGTAAGAGAATAAAACTTGCTAAATTACTTGCCTATATATTACTTCTTCTTCATCGATCTATCTACTAATGATTTTGTCTTTTAACTGGTGTTCAGGTGATTCTGACATTATCAAGTCTATCCCTGGTGATCAGTGATACAATCTTCGATTTTATTTTTCCCTGACTTTTGTCCATTTTTGTATTCGAGCCTCTCAAATTTCAAGACCATTGCGTCTCTTTTTTACTTATGTTAAGAAAATTCTATGAAGTCTTTAAACGCATTTTCTCGTCATCAAAAGTAACGATAATTTGTTATACGAAACGATTAGTTTAGGATATGTGGAACCGAATTAATCAAAACAACTCGGAGCCTAACTTTCGTTTGATTGGGGTCAAACAGCTTAGTGATTAGTTATTCTATGATTCTGAGCTCCATTTGTAAACTAGTTTCATTTTATGTTTTTCGTGAATATTAACAAAATATTCAATGAATCTATTTTCTCTTTCAATAGTACAATGTCATTTTTTAAACAACTATAAACTTTTAAGTATTACTAGATGGTACACAAATCTTCATTGTTATTGGATTTGATTTCATAAAAATCTTACATTTGTTGCTGTCTAACAACATGATTTTTACCATAACGCAACGAAGAGATTCAACATGTGTCATGTTTTATACTAATAATAAGTAGGGATATGATCATCTAGTAAAAGCGGCATGTGTCAAAAGATTGGATAAACACATACATAACAAAAGTGGAGAAAAATAACCCCATTGTCGTTGTTATCAAGCTGTACATTTGGTGAAACAAAATTATTCTTATTTTGGTCATTTAATCCAAGGAAAGATACATGTATTTCTTCTTCTTTTTTGTTAACACATGTATTTGTTCCTTAGTATACATTGTTTAGTTTGGTATAAAGAAAGCTTTCAAATGGGAGCGAAAGAATGAATGAATCTAACTCCTTTTTAATCCCAACTCTCGTTAGAGAGAGGAGCATTCAAAATTCCATTACATGGCTTTCAATTCTCACTGCCAAGAAGCCTCGAACCTCGTGACGCCATCTATCTCCGACGACGGGACACAGAGTTGCTTCGACGCTTTCCCCGACAAGACTGATAATGTCCTGTCTCCCTGTGAGAGAAGAGAGGAGAAACAGGCGGTGGTGGCGTGTGAGATACCGCCGCCTCCGATGATGCCGTCGCACGTGCCATCGGTGCTGAAGCGAGAATATACGAGTGATGGTCGGCTTTTACTTGAGAGAAAGTGGGTCGTCACCAGTATTTTCGAGCTCAGAGATCCAACGGTCGTCTCACGATCCAGCCACGATCCAGCTCGTCTCTCTTGATGAAGATCTTCATTAGGATTATTCTGTCGAGAACGAAGGCAACTCTTGTTTCTTGGAAGGCAAGTCATATTGAACTTTCAAGACTTCAAACTTTTGGACCCATTCACTAAAATGTCACTGATGTTATTGCTTAGTTAAAATTGGTGGGTTTCTTTGATGTATGTATTAAATTGGTCCTTGTCTCATTTCCTAGTCATGAAATTTCATGGTAAACCGATCTGGTACTGATCAAGTATGACATCTACAAGTATGGGTTTCATAGAAGAGAGAGGGATCAAGTACCAAAGTGCTTAATTACATAGAAGATGAAGCTTCCGAACTTACTTGGCTGCTTCTTCCTCTTCTTCTTCAGTATCGAGCTCGAGACCTTCTGCTGCTAATAGCTGAGTGATGAGCTTTTTCTTATCTTCCTCTGCTTTCTTTCGCATCAGATCTCTTTTCTTCAAAACCAGTGTGTGTCGCTTTAGAGTACTGTTGAAATACTCTCTCGATGCTTTCTTCTCCTTTTCCAATATCTTCATCGCTTCTTCTGGATCCACCTTAATAAGTAACGACATTCAAAACAGAGCAGAAGAAAATTACTACTTTGAAAGTAAACGCTCAATAAAAGACTTGTTATTTCTTACCTTAGAACGAGAAATACGACGAGCACGCAGGTTTATCTCAAGCTGTTGTTGCTCAGCCCAAGCTGTAACCGCCATGTCGCCTCTTTGATCAAATGCTTTACGCTTTTTCATCAACCATTCCATCCAAGCTTGAGAAGCCTACACAAACCCAACATCTCATCCTTCAAATTTCCAGAGTGAAAAAGAAAATTCCAAGTTTCTGATTCTTATCTATACCTTCATTGGATTCACTCTGTTATCCATATCATATTGTCTTTTCTTGTCTGAGTCCATGAGTAGTTCGTACGCAGCCTGAATCTTGCCTCTGCTGTCTCTCCTTCTTCAAGAGTCCCTTTGCCATCATAAACTATAGTAAAAGAACACAGAATCAAAAACAGAGTTACAACATACGTAAAGATAACAAGCTAAGGTTTTAGTCCTTAAGGCTAATCCATAACTAATCAAAACTCAGGAACCAAAAGTCATACCGTTGTTAGCTGAGTATGAGAGCTGTTCAGCAAGGTGCTGGGACTTGATGAGTTCAAATTCCACACGGATTTGTTCGGCTCCTTTTTTTGCTTGTTGGAACTGTAAATGTCAGAGATGTAAGTATGTTATATGATACAGGTAACTAACGGGGTTTTCGTCTCTATCTTAAGTTCATATAGTCATATGAAACAATTTATAACTAAGGTGAGTATTGAAGCTTTACCTTGACAAACCATGGGAAAGAGCAGATTGAACTTCCTTGAGTGAAGATAATGTGGCAAGCCACTTTGCAAATGTTTCAAAAGTCGAGGCTCCAGAAAGAACTCGAGAGACAGGGAACTGTATCCACACACAGTTAAGTGAGCTACGCTTAGCTTGAGATGTGCAATTCCTCTCTGCAGATTTCTGAATGTTACAAAAGAATGAGGAGAGGCAGAGGAAACGTTGACAATGTCGAGGTCATGATAATTGTCTTCTACACTTCCATCTGATTTCATCGAAGTGACCAAAGTTGGTTGTATCTTTACCCGTCCATGAACTTTTCCCTTTGAATGAGTAGTAATCATGGGATGGTACAAAAGGGGATACTCGTCGCTACAAAAATTTAAACACAGGATCGTTTAGATCTCTAAATCTAATGGAGACACAAACAATCCCTGTCATGTCAATTATGGTTTCCTTGGAGAAGACGGGTGAGAGTTCCAATAAGAATCTCGCTGCCATATTCTCGAACAAGAACCCTGAGACAAAAGTAATGCAGAATTCTCATAATACTCAATGAATCAAATTCTAGAGGATAAGTATTTTATAGTAGATATTAAATTTGTCACCAGAACTATTTGCTTATGCATAACATTGCATGCAGTGTGTGTGTGTGTTCTTCCAGCACTGAGGTAACTGTTTAGCATAAAATTTAGTTAAGGATATGTTGGCATTTACCCCGAAACCCAAGTTATGGAGTGCAGGCACTGCAAGCTTATGGACAACAAGATTCAGAAGCTGCACCATGTACCTGATCTAATCACCAACCATGGGAATGTTATTTCTACCGAATGGAATATATTAAGATGATTATGAGTACAATGATATGCAGGAGTATAAGATGCACATAGTATTTATGTGCCACAAAATGATAGTTTAAAGACGAGGACATGTTACCCTAAAGAGGCTGCGAGCTGTTTTGGCGGAACAGAGAGTAGGTTGCATATCTGATCATACTGTCCACTACAACCATCTTTGTTGCGCTCCTCTATTGTCACCTGAACAGAGTTTAGATTTAGTAAAACGATCCTAGAAAAAGTGTTCAATAACACAGCTGTCAGGAGAGAGTCCAAGATTTCCCTAGAAGAAACAAGATGTGTTTTACCAACTTCTTTTTGGTAAAGAACTCTACATATTCTATGAAATTTGTATTTTAATATAAAAAAATTAAAATTGGATCTCCTTACCCTGGATAAAGGGAATAATTTGCATATCTGTTTCATAACCAAAGCCTGTTTATAAAGGCGTTCTGAAGTAAGCTCGATCTGTAAATCATAAATCCTGGCTTAGTGTTCATACATATGAGACACAGAAAATGACTATATGAGTTCTAGCAAAGGACTAGTTCAAGCATAGAATTAGAGTATTATGAGATGAAGATCTTACATATACCAAGTAGTGATTGCCAGTAGTATCCGAATAGTGGTTCTCCAAATGGCGAACACAGCTCTTCTCTATCTGCAGAAAAAGAGAGAGAAACATGAGACTGCTTACATTAGCCATGGCAATAATCAGCTTCATACAAATCCGTTTTAGATAAAAGGCGAGTGTCACATTACAGCAACGTTAGTTGATTCGATATTGCCATATCTCTCTTTCAGGTTGCGAGATAGTTTCTGAAATGTGCTTTTGCCTGCATCATAAAGTAGGTATACTTAGACTGGGTCTTTTGAAGTTTATGACAAAAGAAATGAATTTTTTAAGGAGTATCTTCAGACTTTGTTGCAATTTCTCCACTTCCAGCTGAAGCTTCTCCTGCAACCTAGCAAGCTTCTCATTCTGAAGATCCATCCAACAATGTTGACTAATTTCTTTTTTCCTGGTCAACAGTGAAGAACAAGGTCATCAGACAAATGAATTACAAATCAGAGACTTAAACTAAACAATGAGTGCATAACTAAACCTTCTGATTAGCAAGCCACTTAATCTCAAGTACGAAACCACTCGACGGCTCTTCAACGAGTCTAACGTAACTTTGTATTCGTTTAAACTGCACAAAGTGCCAAAACATCAGTGATCCTACTCAGGAATCAAGTCAAATCAACAGAAACTGATTCCAGGGAACCAAATCATACCTTGCGATTAACACAAGCTACGCAGATTGAGGCACGAAACGAATTGAAGCAAACAGGACAGTTGATCTGAAAGGTTATTGCTCGTTTTCACTTACATTTTCATGAAACTCTGTTTAAGTTTTAAGGGAATCCACGATCTGATCATGTCAAAAATATTGTATTATGCTGTCTAATGGAGGGTAAGCAAAAGCTTATACAATATTTCTTCAAAACAAAATTGGCTCTATTGATTTGTTTCTAATGAAATCTTTCTCTCTTGTGGGTTACAGTTTTGCTGCTGCTGCTGTGGTGATGAATGTAGTTCCTATCGACTCACTTGATACACTTCCAATTATAAACGAACGTTGTTTGTTTGGAATCTATCATGATTGGTGTGAATCATTCAGCACTTACCCTCGGACTTACGAGCTTCTCCACGCTGATCATCTTTTCTTTGCACTAACGAAGAGGTATATATACACACACACGCACACATATGCATCTCTTTTGCTTTAAAATTTTCTTGATTGCAAAATCTGATGACTTTATAAACAAAACCCCTTTAGGTGCAGCTTGGTGTCGGTAATGGCTGAAGTGGACCGGATTCTTAGACCACAAGGAACTTTTATAGTAAGAGATGACATGGAGACAATAGGAGAAATTTAGAAGATGGTGAAATCGATGAACTGGAATGTAAGAATGGCACATTCCAAAGATGGAGAAGGTTTGCTCTTTGTTCAGAAGTCATGGTGGCGTCCTATAGAGGTGGAGACAATTAAGTCTGCCATAGCTTGAGATAAAGGAAACAAAAAAAGGTGTTGGTTAATATAGTTTTATGAGTAAGTTGCTTCTTCTACGATCCAATTTGATTGTTTCTTAACACGTATAGTCGAATATTTGTATCTTTTTTTTTGCATTGAAGAAAGTTGTATACAAGACAATTGTCTAAAAATGTAACTTATTGTAGCAAGCATTTCCTCTGTGTAAGATGTAAGAGGCAACCTTGCTCTGTGTAAGAGTTACAGTAAATGCTTTTCAAAGTCCATTTACATGACCCAATGAAACTAAACACATGTATTGTATTTGGACACCAGCCTCTAACAACAAGCATTACACTTCTCACCCTTGTTTTCTCAAACTTGCTGTTAAGATGTTCATGAGTAGGAAAAACACATGGAAGTAACGGTCATAAAGAACTTTCTATCCTACTGAGGAGTAAGGTCATCAAAGATGAATACATCGGCCAACAAAAAATCATCACACGAAACAAAAAAATCTTCATTATCTTTTATTACCTTTAGAAATACAATTGTACAGGTCAACATTATAAATAGGAGCAACACCAGATTGTCCAACACCAACGTAAAATCCATTGAAGTCTCCAAGCATGCGTTTCACTTTCTCCAGCAAACAAGCTGACATGGGATTGTACCAAAAGTTAATTCTGTTTTAATTTTGTTTTTTTTTTTTAATTCAGTTCGGTTTAGAGTTAAAAAGTCATAGTCGGTGGATGCCTAATTTGGAGAGTTAATTCTGTTTATTTTTTTTTTGTTTAATTCAGTTTGGTTTAAAGTTAAAAAGTTATCGGTTTACATAATACAAATCGAACAATACAAATCAAATCCAATTAGTAATTTTAATTTTTTTTGTTTTGCTTAATAAAAATCATATTATTTTGCTTATAAAAAACATTATGTAATTTTTGATTTAAAACGACGTTATTTTAAAACTATTTTTAGTTTTTTTACAGTACGTGGATGATATAGGAAAGATTATTTAATAGATGACTTTGAAATTGATAAGATTAATCTAGAAAATTTTCAATTCAAAATTTTAAAAAAAAAACATAAAAAATTTGATAATTTATTTACAGAAAATCTAATTAAATATGTCGATTTGTTTACTGGTAAATATTTTAGGTAATCATGACGTTGTTTACTTTTTCTTTTGCTTTTGTTTTCGTGTTCTACAAAATATTTAAAGTTAGGTTTTTGTTTCGTTTATTTGTGAGTGGTTTAAATATTTCTTAAAAACAAAAATTTAGTCATGTCAGGGAGTCTATCGCCGTCGCCGGTGTCGTTTGTATTTAATACCTCTTTTGCGGAATGTTTTTTTGTCCGATGGAATTTTGAACATAGATTTTGCCGGACTTTATCGTTAGTGTTTATTTGGATATATCTATGATAGTTCTAGAGACTTCTTGACTGGGTGTCAAAATACGACAGTATTATTCGTATTAACTTTCTTTCTTTTTTTTGTTCTGAAGGCGACAGCAAAAATTTCAAAGTCAATTATTTTATTCTGTCGCAATGACTGAATTTCAAACAGAATTTATATCGTAAATGCTATGAAATCCAAGAAAAGCCAGTTAAACTAACTGGTTGGGCTCGATATGTTTCGTTAAACATTGTGACCAATCACGATTTTTTGGTTTATTTTCCACTGTCCAGACTTTTGAACATCCGCTAATTTTGTTTCTTTTTTTTCTAATTAACCCACCACTTTTCCTTTTCAAAACTGTTTTCCTATATTTTATTTGCGTATCTTGATATCTAAAATGTGGGTGTTTTGTCCAAGAGTGCCAAAATAGTTTCTTTTATGTGTATTGCGCTCCGCTAATTCGTATTTGGGTAAATATTGTTAACGATTGAAATTAAATTTCTAATTTTATGGTTTGTAACTTTGTATTAATATTTTCATCGTGCCACATGAATGGCTTAATTAAACCCGGATATGTTCTTCTGTAAGTTTAGTATTACAACAAAAAATGTCATTATTAACTAAAAACCATGTCAAAATGGTTGGCTAGCCACTTTATGTTTAACCTTTTTTTTACATACCTTTATATTTACATATGTATACAATTTTCAGTGTGTAATATGGTTGGCACAACAACAAAAAATTATCGATTTTGATTCCTGAAATATGAGATATTTTGGCACACATTTTTAGCTTAGTTTGGCATAAAACTCATCAAATAGCTATGGTATTAAGGGAATGGTTTTTTTTTTTACAGAAGTATTTATATCTTTCTTATATTTTAAGTTCAGACACTACAACGTTTACCAACTATTTATAACATCGCCCGATAATAAAGAAAGAAGACACTAAAAAACCAGGGAAAAAAGACCCATATAATTCAAACAAAATAAGAAAGAAAGCAAACAAAATTATAAATAAGAGAATTTTTTATATCTTCTTTATCACTCAATCGCCACGGGATCCGAAACTTTAGCGGAGCTTTTCTTCATTCCTGGCTTCCCAACAAACCACCGTCCGAATCTTCTACTACCAGTCGATTTCACCGACGTCTTTATCGCCTCCCGGAGACCTCCTCCGACGATCTTTTCATCTCCCTCGCCGGTAACTGCCTGTTTCGCCGGTTTCTTCATACCCTCCCTATGAAACTTCCTCACGGTGTAAACTTCTGCGATAGCTAGAGACATCTTCACCAATTTAGAAAATAAAAGAAAATTATGCTTTTTATATTATCTGAATAAACGGAAGGAGAAACAAGAAACAAAAGTTGTGATTGGGAAAGATGAGTGTTGTTGCATTTTACGGGGAGAGGTTTGGGGAGTTATTTATAGATCAAATTGGTGGGGTCCATTTTACTGAATTTAGTGGGATTCTTTCCACGTAATCTCTTTTTCATAAATACTACAGTGTGCAATTATGCCTTTACCGTTGTGTATAATGTGTATATATATATTTGTATCGTTTTATACCATTAAAATTTGTAGAAATCTAGTTTTTGCCGATCGGACTAAGAAAATGGACACATCCGAATTACTATAGAAATACAACTTATTAAAATATTACTATGACCTGAGTTTGGTACTAGTTTCTCGTTTATTAATTATAAATTTAATTATTACATTATGCTTTAATTTTTAAAATAATAAAAAACAGAGCAAAATATTCGTATGATAAACGACAGAAAATGAAAAGAATAATCAAATAGGATTATTTTTGAACATTATGCTTCCTTCTTTTTTCTTTCTTGACACCTTATGTTCAATTGATGTGATTGTTTTGAGTATTGTATATATATTTTCTAAATCGAACCAATCAAAGATTTTTAGCCTGAAATCAATCCAAATTTATTTACTAAAAAGGTGATTATCTTTTGCAATTTTTTCTTTTATAATTGAGGATAAACTCGAAGGGATGATCAAAATGTGAAGAAGGGAGATACAAAAGGCACAACATAAAGAGCAATTGAGGTCCTAAAATATTTTCCTAAACGAATTTTGTTATTGTGATTTGTTTGCATTATCATTTATGTTTTATAAGATTACTTTTAAGAAAGAAGAAGGGTCCCAAGCGATTGCATCATGTTATGATGTCCAGAGGAAGTCCTCGTGATACATAAAATGATATAAAAGACATTACAATACTATTTACTTTGTTAATCAAATCAGGTGGCGAGAAATTGCTACGGTTCGCCCAAGTTAAATTTTGAATACACAACTCTACACTTTCCAAATAGTATATTTATGTTTTGTAAATAAACGTATTATGTTTTGTGATAGTCGATCATTTAGTTTTTTTTTTTAATTAGTTGTAAATATCAAAAACTTTTAAGTTATTAGCACTTGTAAATAAGATTTTAAATATTAAAACCTATGGTTTATGTCTTCATGATGACCACTATAGTCTGAGTTAACAAGATGATGAATGAGTTGGACCTCAACTATTGGTCAGGACAAAGAAGACAATCACTAGCGAGTTAATTAATTAATAACTTAATCTATATTTTAAATTGAACATGGATGTCTGCTGTCATGAAATACTATTGTTGTTGACAGAAAAAATTATTTTAATCCCGAATTTGTTAAATAAATATTAATTTAGCAGCTTCACTTCGTTTTAGAAATTTCGAAAGTGTATACACATTTTATTTTATTTTAAGACAAAACAGTCGATCGCAAAATCATGTCACTGACAAACGTTTTTTCTTGGGATTCAACCATAGATTCGCTATCGTTAAGAAAAATTAGTTTGTAATTAAGACTATTTGATTTTAGATTTTGGTTCAATAGTTTATTCATCGACAACTGATTTACACCCCCCCCCCCAAAAAAAAACCTGAAATTCAATTTGTATCTGTAATTAAACAAATGCTACTGGAAACCGGATTCATAATGCTGAATTAAACATAATAGATCGTAGTAAAGTATGATGGCTGTTAGAAAGTAAGAGAACAATTAATAAATAAATCTCAAGATTCGAGTGATAATCCATGAATATAATTGGAGAAGGCCTGAGAGGAATCTGACTCGGCCGCCATTTTAGCTTCCAAAGGACAATCGAAGCGACCACAATATCCATAAACGTGTCCATATTAACAACCCAAGAACAAAGTTTTAAGTATGTATACAAATATATGCCAAATTTATATTCTGTTTTATATGTCTAGCATTTTGCGTTTGCCGTTAGTGGACTTCACAGTCATCTAACATATTAATCATTTTATGAGCATTTTCTTTCTTTTTTTGTTTTGTTTTTATGTGTCTGAGCTCTGTTTTTTTTAGTCACGTTCCTTTTATTGTTGTTCCGTTTGTGGATTATATCAAACAATTTGTTGTCGCACAATATAATTTTAATATCAGATAATATTGTCCGATATCTGTTTTAAATTTGGGTTTTCAAATTAAAAATGCTTGTCAAAGATCCGATACTAACTCGAGATATATCTTTCCGGGGAAACATCACATATTCGACATTTCAGTGATATTCACCACGTGGGTCAACTTCAAGTGACAAATATTGATCAAGCCGAAAGTCTCGACAAAGAAATTAAATTCAGATTCAGCTCAACGCTTATAGAAAGCAAATAACATACAAGATTGCTACATTTATTTACTTTATTAAACATAATACATCGTTTTATCAAAATTATATGTTGTAAAACGTTTTCGCATATGTTTTGTTAATATTTCAATTTTTGTAGTAGTGTGATGTGACCTACAATAATATATAAAGGACACAGTAAATCACAACTAATTGACAATAAATTTCAAATTCTTCAAAAAGAAAAAAAATTCAAGTTAAAACTTAACATGGTATCGGATGATCCAGATCCAAAGTTGGTCAGACTGAATTTAATTTAGTAATATAATTATGTCAAATTAAAACATATGTTTTGTAAATTTGTCAATGTAAATAACGATAAATGATGTTATCGTTTAGAAAAATTTAAAGCAAATATATCTACACAATACACATGTAGGAAAACTGGAAAACGAGTCCTAAAGCAAATTGTTCAGTTTATCATGTTAAGATTTGTTTTGTTGATGACATTTATAAGTACTTGGTTCATTTGATTATAAGTTCATTATTTTAAAATTTGCAAGGTATTTAGCTATTAAAATTCCTATTAATACACTCTAAAACATATTTAAAGAAAAAATGGATAAAACTAAAACTTTGTTTAAAACATGTAACACAAATACGAACCGACAGTCTTTGTAAAACGTAAATTAAATCATTAAAAATTTACACTTTTAATTAGTAGAATCCACTCTCCCACTTTCGTATATACAAACAGAAATTAAAGGATGAGGGAACATTTGCCTATAAATAAAGTGTTAATGTAGAATAAAACGAGGAGGCTGGGCGGCTGCGCCAAGATCTATTTGCATTTTTTAATATACACCAACGTTTTATTCTTTTGGAAGAGAATCGTTTAATAGTCAACTATAATCGTCCAAGTTCATTGACCCCCGAGGCTACCTCTGTAACGGGCAACAACACACTAACCAACTTGCATTTATAATATATTCGCTAATCAGAATATTAAATTGATCAAAAGTTGCAAACTTTTGGTAAATATATTTGGCATCCAAGTTCATTTATGCATAGATTGGATTAACTGATTTCGCGGTAGTAAGAATTTGGGACAAAATTGGAACTTGGATATCCAGGTGTGTGGGTATGGATGGACCAATTCAGACCTAAATAGTAAAATTATTTTAATGTTTTTTTATTGATTTGATATTGAAATTAAATATTCGAAAAGTTTATAAATATCTGATATGGGGTTCCATCAAGGTGTCCATTCGAACAGTACTAATCATCTCATCATCTGTGCTTTTGACAAAAAAAAAACACATAAAATTTCGTTGTAATGATGAAAGCGCCACATTCTTTTTATTTATTTATTTATTAATCTCCTAGTCCTCTATCCACCTCGAATGCCAGTTTTAATACGAGTATTCGTAAACCGTACTAGTCTAGATACAAAGTGATTAATTATATTAAACCAGAACACATATTATAAATTATTTCTTAATTATACATGCGGTGTTTAAACATGTGACGAGTCGTAAATCTCGTGATTTAAAGAAGCAATTAAGAGGAAAAGAAAAAATAAATTTAAAAGACGACAAAAGTAAGAGAACCTCATCATTCATATCATACGTATACAGTATACCTCATTCGCATAAGTGGTCGGGTTTTAAATAAACTTGTTCGTATTTTGAGGACGAAAAATGAATATTATCACACAGTTTACTGGACATGGTTGATGAAGAAATAAAGTAAAACAGAAAAGAAATTCTGTTAGCATACCAATTGGTTTAGCAATTTTTTATTTGGTAAAATGATATTTTTGTTACTGAAATTTTACTGTTTTATCAACATCAAAGTTTCTAAAAATTTGAATTAAAATATCGTATTCAAATTGCAAAATAAAACTTATTGAATTCACTACTCTGTTTTTATTGATAAATAAATATAAGATATTCTTCTTAGAAGTCGATTAATTTAAGAGAATGTACTTTAATACCTTAGAGTGGGCTTGCTTCAGTTACATGGCCCAATAAGACCCATCAGAATCCGAATCCAGCCTCATTATTCTTCGTGGAACCCGTACACGGTCTTGCTCGGATCACGCTCGTAATAACATGAGCAAAAAAAAAAAAAATTTCGCCAAAAAAAATAAAATTTCGCCGAGAATTGTTTGTTTGAAACCCAGAGAAATTTAGAAAGAAGAAGAAGAAGAAGATTAAATTTGATTCGGCGTACCAAGTATTGAAGATCCTAGGAACTTAAATCTAACATCTAAGCTTCTGCTCCCATTTTCTTTCTTTACTGTTATTGTTATTAGTACTTACAAATTTTGAAAATATCACAATTGATCTCGATTCAAACCAAATTTAAAGTTACAGTTTCAGAACTTCATCTATGATATACACTGAGAGGTATTTTCAAAATTCTGGAGAATAGGAACTTGCCAATTCTTGATTACACCAAGATTATTTTACTGAGTTTGTGGTAACTAGGGTGAAATAGAGAATTAGGCAGTAGACAACACCAAGGGACAAAAGTGAAAAAAAATTGTCGTTTTCAGAACTAGTCATACATGATAGTCTTAATGTACTATATAGGTCGATTGAAAGCAACTCATGTAATGTCATGCCCATCATTTTCCTCACCCATTAACTGAAACTGGGACCCACTCTCCCATCTTAAGGCCATAAAATTGTGTC
Organism: Cardamine chenopodiifolia; assembly: GCA_963922655.1. Taxonomy (NCBI): domain Eukaryota; kingdom Viridiplantae; phylum Streptophyta; class Magnoliopsida; order Brassicales; family Brassicaceae; genus Cardamine; species Cardamine chenopodiifolia. Next base: position 16,408,569 of record OZ000476.1, on the reverse strand, counting down.
CCTTTTTAATCACAACTTACCCTACAACCTTCCATAATGCATGTGCCTGATTAAGTAGATGTGTAGGAGTTGCATTTGTCTGAAACGCTGCACTTCTTTCTAAAGGCAAACATGGTGATGATGATACATAGAGCCACATATAAGGAAATGCTGAAGCTTGTCTCATTGGTAATTCTTGGTGAATATATTGATGATCACAACAACAGAGTATGGTTGGAACAGGTGTTACTATGTAAAATATACATCTCTAGGAAATGTTGAAAATGTACCCATGAATCTTGCTTCTTCTTTTAGAAAACGAGTCCCATATTCCAAATATTAAAGAAACAAAAATGAACATTATAGTAACAATTCCTTTTCACTCCTCTGAACAAATTTATGTAATGCATCAATCTTCAAGAACACAATACATATTTCTTAACCCATTTTTGATTAAAAATGAAGAAAGAAGACATAAAATTCTCTAGTGGAGATCTCATTTTCTCATGTTTGTTGGTAGTTGAGACTTTTTTAGGATCTATGTCTATCAATTGATGTAAGTACGTTGCGTACTTTAAGATCGAATACACAAAAGAAAATAGAATCAACACATTAAAATTAAGAAAAAAATAATTTAATCTAAGCCAACAAGTGTTTTTGAAAACAAATAATAACATAAAAGAATGCGGTATAAGAGTAAAAACGGTTTGAAATCAAATAAAAGAAATGCGAATTTTCGGGAAATGATAGATAAATAGAACGATCAAATGCTAAACTAGTAGAACTTAATTATATCTCTTATAGCTAATCTATCAATATTAAATCACTAATCTCAACTAATCCATTTCTGTAGTACTAATCTCTTCATTAATTATCCAATAATCAGTTACTTCCATTACCTATCGAATGATCAACGAGCATTACTATCAAGTCTAACTAACCACCTAACACCCTAATCAACAACTTTCGTTCGCTAGGTATGCTAAACACTTTGATATTTTGGTTCAAACATTTTATCAAACACCTTGTGAGCATGAAAATGCCTAAGATCTAAACAACTAATTTCTTGGCTAATCTAGCATTAATAACACCTATCAAACATGGATCTAAGTAGTTACAAGCCTAAAATCTACTAATCAACTATCAATCATCCTAAATCTACCATTTTCAAAAGCTCTAAAAAACTACTCACTAGAAACCATGAAAACACAAAGCAAATCTTAGGTTAATCATGATTAAAAATATATATAGTAAAAAGTTCAAGAAGATTTGATGACTTAGATTCAAGAAATTCATACAAAAATCTTAGCAAAAACTTTAATAGGCAAAGAAAAATCATTAAAACAAATCATGACATCTCTAAATAGGTCTAGAGGCTATGTATAGTGATAAAATAAACATGGTTTAACACTTAACCAATCGGGTAAATACGATTAAACAAAAAAACTGAAATCTTAGACTTGTCCAGCAGTGTCACGAAGTCGAGAGAACCGGCCACTATGTTCCATCAGGCAGGCGAGGTCGGTGCAGATGGCCGCCAGATTCCCAGCCGATTTTTGTCACCTCCACAACGAGCACACGACATCGCTGCATAAGGCTGGTAGTTCGTATCGGTCTTCACTAAATTGGTTGTATTTTTTTAATCGCTCATCCAAATTACTAGAAACCACCGCCATTGAAAATTTAACTCAATTTTCTATAATTTTCATCAAAGGTTAGAGAGTTAAATCTCAAGGAAAAACCTCTATCTGAATCGATATTTTAGATACTTTAGACAAGTTCTAGATCATCATTTTTGTTTTTTTCATCCAAATGATCATTCTTGTTTCCTAGAAAAGAAAAAAAGATACGCAAACATGTATTTAAAAACCTAAATATGTATCGCAAACACAAAAGTTTAATGAGAAATGCAAATTAAATGATGGTAAAAACTCAATATATCACATGTTCCAATCATACTTATATTGAAGACTATGGCAAGTTGTCCCATGAAGAATCCATAAAGCATAAAAATTATGGAAAGGATAAAAATCTCTTAAGGGTGCTACAAAATGCAGAAAAAATCTCTTAAGGGTGCTACAAAATGCAGCATACACATCGGTTCTTCACTGGAGGATCATTCTGAAGTTTCTCTGAACACCAACCAAAAAAACACAAAAACTTTGAGATATACGATACACACAAACAGAGTAAAAAGACGAAAGAAATAAAGAGAAAATGTAAAGAAATTTACCGTTCATTTGGTCAAAGATAGGAGGACGAAGAACAACATGCATTGTGGTAACCATTCCAGGAATTTCACCAATCGATACCGACGACATGGCTTCAGAAATTTTCCTATTGTTCTCCAATATCTTCCCACCATTGATGAGCTTCACCTCATTATCATGAAGATATCAACTTTACTTAAAACAAACTGCAAATTTTTTGAGAAGCATGTAAAAGCATTTACCTTTAGGCTATTGAGCAATGATTTCCTCCTTGATAGACGCAACAGTCATGAATTGACTGTATTTGCTCGGACCAATGTCGGTGCCATCTGCGAGTCTGAATTTCAGTTCTATCCAATCTTCATCTCCCATTTTTCTTAATTTAATTTTCCTCCAGAAAACTAAAAGCAATCAAATTAGTAAAGTTTGCACTTTACACCTCTCTCACGGAACACATAACCGGATTGTTCATCAACTAAACCAAACCAAAAAGCGGAATAATGATCCGAAGAAGAGGAAGAGAAATCAGAGAGTTCCGTTGAAAGGCCGTCTTTGAGGAGCTTAAAAGAAAAGAAAAGTATAATTTGGGTCTCTTTCTCAACTTCTTATAATAACTACCTTAATGTGAAAGTTACAAGAATATCCATTTACATTTCTGCCCCTACACAGTCTGAATTTACATTTTTGTTTAACTATAAGATAAATTCACTTACAATGAATACACTCTATTTGCATCCAAATGGTTAGGAAATGGCAGCAACCAACTTTATACAAGGTCGGGCTAAAATTTGTATAACAGAAGGCCTGATAAGACCATATTATTTACTACTAAGTATGAATAATTCGGATATCATATTCTTGTTGCCTTGTTGGGGTTGATTTTAAGACAAATATTTTAACCAGTTCTAATTCCATTAGCATCCTAAAATCGAGGACTATAACATTGTAAAAGTAGCTTTATGATCACTTGTCCCTTTAAACAAATTTTAAGGATCCCTACATATGAATTCATTAATACATGAAACAAATCGTTGCGTGCATTCCACAAACACGATACATTCTTTGCTTGGAAAATTAATGGCTAAAAGTGATATTAATATTTAGATGTTCGAATCAAGTAAAGCAGCCGAGACGACAATGCGGATTCACTGAATCTATTTAAAGAGAGATCAAATATGATTAGAGAATCAATGCGTTGAAAAAAATAAAATAATATTGGTAATTTAACCGGTTAGTGAAAAAATATTAATTACGTATACCAGATACACGCGCTCTAAATCAATTCCAAACCGGATCTTAAACGGTTAGCGATCCGTTTGCCCTGAAAAGCATTTTCCCGCCACTTTCCACGAAGTATAAAAAAACACATTCGTCCTCAATCCCTAATTTCTCGCTACCCTTTTCAATGGAGGTTGTTCCTACAGAGCCAAAGACGTAGATAGATGAAATGTCTCACAATCTCTCGTTTTCCACTTCCAACGCCGGGGATCCAAGCTGGGACAAAATCTCCTTCTTCCGTCACCGCTCCCGGCACCAGAAACTCTCATGGCCACTGTGCCGCTAAACTCTTTGGCCGATTTTTTTTCCAGTCGATCTCTGAGAATTCTATGCTCGGTCCCGCCGCTTCTACGTGAGTAGCTCTTTCTGATGGATTTTGCTTTTGGTCTCTACTGGTATGTCACCAAAGTGCACTTGTCTTTTTCGTCAATTATCTAGAAAGAAATCTAGAGTTAAACAGTGCTTGAGTTGGATCAATATAAGATGGGTGACCGACCGGGAAGTCATTGCTGATATCGTGCAAATGAGGCCAAAACACGAAGAAAGATAACGTGGTGATTTGTAGGGATAGTAACAGGTCGGTGCGTTACAATTGGTTTCTGGAATCGATCTCTAATTGAATCTAGAGGATCCTTTAGATATGAATTTTGGATCCGACGCTTCATTTTGCGTGTGCTCATCTTTAGTATCAGTAACTATAGTTTCCACGATTGATGTGTTACAGCTGATTCATAGAGTCTTAATCTTTGATAACAGCGGAAAGATCCTTTAGAGATGAATTTTGAATGCTTCATTTTGCGTGTGTTCATCTTTAGTATCAGCAAAGATAGTCTCCACGATTAATGAGTTTCAGCTGATTCGTAGTGTCTCAATCTTTGATAACAGCTGCATGTTCTTTGTTCCAATTCTGCGTTGTTCTATAGTGTTTATCTCTGTGGATCATGGTTGCTATGTTCTGTTTTGATTAGGTGAATCGGATTTAAGTTACAAATACAAGTGCTGCTTCTTTTGAGAGCTCTAAGCTTCATGAAAGTGAGGGAAACAGGGCAAATTTGAGCTACTAAGTGATTGAGTATAAGCTATAGACTTGTTATTTACTTGTGAGCTTTCAGGTTAGAGGATATGGGAGGTCTTTCTTGGAATACTCTGACGAAGAATCATGAAATTTGGCGTGGCTGCATAGCGGATTGTTTCATCTGTTCATAAATCTTGGGAGTTTGATGTTCGTAGGGATATACATGGAGCAACAATTTGGACCATGTAAATTAGACTGCCTGTCTTTTGGTTACTTCACCTAAAATCTGTTTTTGGATGGAATCTATCACCTGTATAATCCGCCTTTCTTCTGCTTTTGGCTTTGGTCTTGTAGTGAGGATTGCAGTAATATACTTCCTCTCTGGCGTTGTTGGTAGTCTGTTTGCTGTGTTGTTTGTTCGAAACATCCCATCAATCTCTTATGGTGCAGCTTTCTTTCGGTTGATTGGAGCCATGCTTTCTGCACTTGCAAAGAACTGGAACCAATATAACAGCAAGGTCAAGGATCTTTTGTGTTTTTTGTTTTTCCTTGGTTATATTCTTCTCATACATTTGCTGATTGTGTTTGTTTTTTTGTTGCTTGCTACAGATTTCAGCCTTGCTGATAATATTCAGTATTCCAGCTGTTTGTTCTCTCTGCCTCTTGTGACATGGAAAAGCTTATATCAATCTTTTTTTAAGACTTGCTGGAGTTCTATTAGCAGCGTCCTGGGGCATCAATCTCAACCGTTATTGCCATTGGTCTCGCTATGTTGATTGTGTTCCAACCAGAAAATGGAGCTGCAGCGACATGACTACTTCTTGCGAGGTATATCATCTAAACCTTAAACTTAGTGTGACCCTGATTCTAGATTATAAGTCTCTTTATATATGCAAATTCATAGTTTGAATAGTGATTAAGACATTGTAACACATGTAAGTGAATTCGACAGGCAATGATGAGTGATGCTCAGCTAATACTAACGTGCATGGCCAATGGAAAGTTCCGGATATTTCCTTACACCAATATCTCACAAGCCAGGACACAAGACCTCTGCACACTCGTCTGCTCTTAAACCTGACCAGTCTTCAACTCCGTTATACATCTAATATACTCATTCACTACCACACTTAGATAATTGCATATACCAAAACTCTCAAGATTCTTTGGTCAATACTGGGAACTTTTGTAGCCGTGATGGATAAGGGGTAGGACTTGTAATGAAACGATTGTATTGGTTGTTGATTCTATAAATCTGAATAACTAAAGCCTACGAAGTTTGGTCCCAGTAGCCACAATAGTTACTTACATAAACTTTATACAATCCACATCATATCTACGCACACATGACACACCAGTATGTATAATATTCAACTTCTTTTTTACTGAAATGTACATTTATTCTTCATTTAATTGCTTTAGGAAGAGTGATGATGATGATGATGATAAATAGGTGTGGCTTTGTGGGTATAGTAGAATGAGAAGAAAAAGGGCCGACCTTGACACAGATATATAGAGATAGGGCCACTAGAAATGGATTATTATTATTCAGGGAATTTCGAAAAAAAAATGAATTTGGAAAGATAGAATTGAAAATGTAGTGATGATGTTAAAATTAAAAAAATAATAGTAAAGAAGCCCATACTGTGGACCTAAGTCTCATTATGCCTACGACATCTCTCTCTGTTTGGCTTAGTTACACTTACTCCTATCCTCACTAACTATGCATTTTTACTCATGCTTTTTTTTTTTTGTTGTTCTCTACAAATATTCCTTTTTATTTTCTGTTATATATTCAAGTCACTCAATTTCTGTTAGGTTCACTTTTATATTCAAGCCATTGCTGATTTGTGATTTTCGTATGATAATTACAATTTCTAAGAAATTATTTCCCAACCATATCCTGTTTTGGCTTCAATTAAGTGCTTTGGTGTAGATAAAGCAAAGGACCTACTCTGTTTTATAATCAGTTGACTTTATAACTTTATCCGGGTAAGACGGATACGAAGCCAGAGTTGGAGCAGATGGTCGTTGGGGAATTTTGGTTTGGCAGCTTTATATAAAGTTTGCCTTGTATTTTGGAAATAACCCATAAACCAACACAATTTTGGAACTCTTCTTATTCAGATTTTTTAGCATTTGAGCAAAGTAATATAATCAAATTCTTTCATTAAAAAACTTGTCATGGTTCAATGTATAACGCTCCTCCCCCAATCATACTTAAGAATTCTTACAATATTAAATTATTGATCATACTTAAAAATTCTTACAATATTAAATTATTGATCCTTAAAATCGAATGAGAATTTTGGACCACATCAACAAGTTATTTAAAAAACTACACTTTCATGTGCATCGATTATATACACGAAAGTGGTATATTACAGCCACAAGTCTCCTACCATTTAACGCTGAAATAGCATATACCTTTGCATCCTAATTTCGACTCAACACTTTCAAATTAAAATATATATATATACATATATCTTAAGTGGCGGTTCTTGACCCTCTAAATAATCAACTCTTCCATATATCTCCACCGTCCGATTAGATGATTAGTGGAGTGCTTATCAATTATTAACTTAAATATCGCCTTATTTAATTGTTTTTTCTCTGTTAAAAGGTTCTTTTTACCTTGATTAATAGTCATCATAGCTTCTGATTAGGTAAAACGGGTATAAATATGATAAAAGGTCACAGAGCTTTTTTACCGTTAACAAAGTCATAGAAGACTCTACAAAAAAAAAAGTTTACTTGAGACTAAAACCAGTAAAGCACTAACAATATCTAAACATTCTCAACCGAAATTAAATGGGACAACGAAGTACAGAAACTAATAACATAATGAAAATTAGAAGATCCACTTCAAAAATGGTTGACCAAAAACAGTTGTTACTGAGAAAACGAAACATTCTTGCAAATCTACAACTCGTCTATATTGCTGGATTGATAGCTATATTACGTACATAGTAATATACATACATCTATTGTCAACAACCAAAAATATACATACATCTACAGTTTTAATTTTCATTTGACCAAAAACAGTTTTTTTCATTTGCGAAATGACTCATTTTATATATGTCTACTAAATATACCATATCCTAGATATTTCTTGAATTATATTTTGATATATTATTTTGAGATTCTTTAATATAATAATTAATAATTCTTTTGTCTCTTTGATTTGTGGACAAACAAATAATAATTAAAATGCAAGAAAAACAAATTGTATTGAGAAAAAAATAAACAAGGGTAATGGCGAAACCAAAATGATTGAGTCACCCGACGCTTCCATTAGATTTGATGGTCCCCTCTCTCCCACACCTCACCACTCAATTTTCATACAATTATATATAGTTATGTACACACATCCACAAACAAATACATGCGTATTTAAGATTTTGTTTTCATGTGTAAATTTACGATATGGAGTCACTAATTGTTGACCAAATATTTTGGACTCTTGTTTCATTGATTCGAATAGAACATTTTCTCTTGTCTTATAGGGGGATATATACATATATATACATTGAAAACTTATTTTGTCCAAAACTATTTTAAGATTTGGCACTGTGGTTGTTTTTTTCACGATATAAAGTATTTATTTTAGATCGTTTTAACCAGACGAGCTAAAATTATATAGAGAGATGATTATTTAATGGTTGTTTACGAATGGAATAAAAAAAGTTCAGAAATTAAAAAAAAATACAAAATGAGTTGAGTATATAGAATACGCGCCGGCTTGATAACGGGAATAAAGCAACTTATACAATGCTTAGCTTGCAACACCTATTTCCCTTTCGCATAAAACTAGTGTTATCCAATCTACTTAACTATTTTGATTACATATTCCATTGCGTCAATTATATGTTATATAGTATTTCTTTTCTTGGTACCCGCCGTCGAATGGGGCCGAAATGCCACTTTGGAGGTACGACTTAGATTTATTTTTTCATTCCTTGTATACTTTAATTACACTATATTATAACTATATATGTATATGAACGAATCTAATTGTTATACAACATTATTCTATATCGATCCATTGAACCATTAATATTGAACTATTTACACAAATCATTACAATCAAGTTTCTTTGATGATTTTATTTTGTAAAGACTATTAAGATTATGGCTAAAGAATATACAGTATGTAACTTACGGATGTACACGTACATTTTACTTTTGTTGTGCTTCAAACTATTTTTACAAAAAGCTATACTCACAAATGATAAAACAATAATGTCTTATAATAAGTGAAGATTCAAGTATACTCCATGGTTTAGAAGTTCTAAATCAAATGACAATTAAGCGTAATTCAATTTCTTCGTGTCGAGGAGTTATATGCAGTGAGTTATAACTACTAAAGCATGAAATGGTATTAGATGCTCTTGGAGAAAATAATACAGTCATACACTAAATTACTAGCAATATTATTCGATCATTACTATCACCTTTCTATTAATCATCAACTAGTAGAGATTTTATTCAAAAAAAAAAGAATCTATCTAATCCCTAGCAGAAAAAAATGAGAAGCTTCTAGAAATAAAAAAAAATCACCAGTTATTATGTCTCAAATGCATCAGAAAATAGATGGATCCCATGGAAAATTCATCTACTATGTATTTTCTTATTTTCCCTTATAAACACTATTGTCTTTATCATCAAAAACTATTGTCTATTATTAAAAAAAAAATCCTCTTGTAATGCCTTCATTTTATACTCTGCCATATTACAACTTTTTTTATTTGAATACCATTTCGTTCCATAAGAAATTTAGGTAAAAAAAACGGAAAAGATTGAGATATTAGTATTACAGCCAATGATCATTGTCCTCTATAGGAAAGAAGCATCATTGATCCAAACAATCACTTTCATCCTTACAAAAACTCTCTGCTTCATTTTCTTTTCTTTCTCTCACTCTCCTTTCATCTGTACACACTTCCAATCTCTACATACCCTTTTAATTCTCTCCTTCCCAAATTTCTCATCGACCCACAAAAAAAAAAACCTTTTTTTAAGGGTCAATAATGGATCCATCTTGTACAAACTCAGTAAATGGATTCTACTCGTTTCTAAACAGATCAATGGAAGATCTCGAAAGAGTTTATCTATCCAACAACTTCATGTCAGTACAGTTCCTACAGAGAGTGATCTGTCATCTAAGAACCTCTCACTCTCATCTCACACTTCTTGTCCAGAAACTCAATCTCCCTGTCGGTGACAAGTGGCTCGACGATTACATGGATGAAACCTCTAAGCTTTGGGACGTCTGCCACATCATCAAATCCGCTATCTCCTCCATGGAAGAAAGCTTTTGCTCTGCCGCTATTTCCATCACCTCCATCCTCGACGGCCACTTCCATCACAATCACCACCATCGTCCTCTCTCCCCACAGATTTCCCGGCAGGTATAAATATTTTTTATACCATCTCAAATTGTTAGTATTATGTGAAAATTTTAGATTTAATATATATATATATATATATATATAGACATTTTTAATATTTGGCGTTTTTTCCGTTTTGGTTTTATGTTAAGCAAAACCAAAGTTTTTGGTTTTATATTATATTATGTTTCAAAGTTTTTTATGTAATAATTTTTTTTTGGTTCTGTGAATATTCATAATTACACATGTGTAAAGTATATTTTTATGAATATTTTTGTTGTTAGGTGATACGAGCGATATCAAGATGTCGAAGAGAAGCGGTGGCGATAGAAGATGAAAACAGAGCATTAATGGAGAATCGGATTCAAAGGTTTCCATTTTGGTCGGCGCAAGTTACAACGACGGCGATGGAGTCATCTAAGATACAGAATGGATTCAGCGGTTTCCGAGGAGTAATGAACACAATGAAGAACATTAACTCACTACTTCTCATGATCTTGATACAAGGTCTTGTCTACTGTATTCCCGGAGACACGACGGAGACGGTGACAGTGCCGCCGGGAACGATGATGAGATTGACGCAGAGAGTGGCGGCAGAAATGGAGAGGACAGGGACGAGGAAAGGGATGATGATGTATGAGTATAGGAGAAGCAAGACTTCGATGGAGGAGCTCAAGGCGGAGCTGGAACGGCGATGGTGCAATGGAGGAGGAGAGGAGGAGGAGGAGGAGGCGGCGGTAGAGAAAGGATTGAGAGAAAGAGTGGAGAATTTGAAAGGGAATATTGGGAATTTGAGGAATGGAACAGAGAGTATTGTGGCTCAGATTGATGATTTCTTTGATGACATTGTTGATGGTAGAAAAATGCTTTTGGATTATTGTAGCCACAGGTAATATTAAAATGGTTTTATTAGGATGAATCAGATTGTTAATCTGCTCTGTTTTTAAATTTTAATTTTTAGTTAATATGTTTTTAACCTCTTTTATGTTGTTGTTGTTCTTTATATTCAGAAGTGGAAGCTAAGCATCAGCTATTTAGAAATGTGAAAATAGAATAGCTTTGCTTTTTATAAGTAGAAGATATGTTCTGCTAAATGGATTCCACATAATGAATCTTCTTCTAAGGAATGTGATGTTTTAATGGATGCTTTATAATAAAAATTGACTGCAAAGGAAAGAGTTGTGACAGTTGTTTTGTCTATACGGAAAAGAGTTTGCAGAAGGTAATAAAACGAAAACAGCAAATGATTAAAACCTGAGGATTTGATTTTTGATTTGACTTTGATGCATGATAGACAGCGAGAAAGCATCTCGTGCTCTTCTTTTCTATCATGGGTTTTTTTTTTCTCTCTTTCAAAGATCATACCATGTTTTGTCAAATACTTAACTGAAAACAAAAATCTAAAGAGTAGATATGAATGATATAAAACAATATTATATAGAGAATTATAAGGAGAGGGAGAGAGGTCAGCATCATCAAACATCAATTTCAAAGAGCAGAAAACCAAAAAAGATAAATAAAAAAGGTATTTGGAAACTGTCACCAGGAAACTTCAGGCTTTGCCTCTTCCGCTGAGGACACCACACCTCTCCTCATGTTATTCTTCCTCACTTTTTCTGCTTTTACCATTCAAATTTCACCCACTTGCTCTGTTTTTCTTCTTAAATTAACATTTTGGTATCGAATAATTACATTTTCATGATTTTCGTCCTTGTCTCTCAACAACACTATGTTTCTTTTAGCCAGAGACTATGATTGAAGTCAGACCCAATTTCTTTGTGGGTTTGTCGGTCTGCATGAATGATTTGTGTTTCCTCAACACCACCATATTCTTAAATTTCATTATTTACCCTCTTTTTTTCTGGTTCTCAACATTTCCAATTAGTGGGCAAACGAAAACTCTGGGATGAAATACTACGAGAACGAAAATGGGACAAATATTTGAGAATAGCAAAAGATGTCCCATATAAAATTTGGGACGGGAACGAGATAAGACGGAAACGGAAATTTTCAAAAAATAAACATGACAAATAAATAAATTATCACAAATATGTTTGTTTAATAATAAAAAAATAATTTGAAAACATCACAACATAAACTTTATAGTCACAAAACGTCAAAATAAAAATAAGCCACAGTAAATTTCAGAATCTAAAATCTTAATAAACAAAGTAACTACTGAAAAAAAATCAAGTAAATAATCTTAATCTTCTCTCAGATCATTCATCGTTTACTTGTTTGATGTGTTCTATACATACAAAATCAACAAAAATAGTAGGTAGTTAGAAAGAAAAAAAACACAATTAAATGTACAAAATATTAAAATATGTTTATATTAAAAGAATAATAGTTATGGTATTTTCTATGACTTTATTACAAATTTATTCTATATAATTGTCTGAGTGAATTTTTCGGAAATTCATGTTTCCATTGTGTCTCATCTCGTCCCATTTTTAAATAGGAATCAGAACTTTGTACTATACAGGAATACATTATGAAATGGGATGCAAATTTCCGACCGAAAATAGATCGAAAGATAAATTATGTCCACCCCTAATTGCAACTTTGCGTTACAGCTCATTTTCCAAGAATGGATTCTACCATTATCATACAATTACCACTTAAGGAAAATAAGATTAAGGCCCGTTCCACACATATGTATCAAAGAATCAGATGTTAATCTACTCTTTCCAAATTACAGTATAATTAACTAAACAATATACATTAAGCCAAGTCTGGTTATTGTGCGGCTCCACTTAGTTAAACGAGATGTTCGATGTCTTTGCATTTTTCATCGGCGCCATGAATTGAAGTCGTCTTAATTGCTAAAAAAACCAACCTAATATTTGTCTGACTAAAATCAAACCAACCCTAACTTATTGACAAGTAAGCGCTGCTATAGATTATACGTTACAAGATTAATGTGTCATAAAACCGAAGTGTAGGGAGGGACCTCGATCTTCCTTTATCATTACTTTTAGGGAATACAAAAAACCATACGGCGTTGTTGGCAGTTTATTATTACTAATTAATTAAAAGCCAAGAGCAGTTAATTATCTCTGGTTGGCGCCGTTAACTTAGCTGCACCATTAGGTGCATAGCCATAAGGATTTAATAAAGCATATAGGAGTATTTATTTACTGCAATCATGGTTAGGTAAAAAAAATACAGACATTTCCCAAAGAAAATAGTAAACAATGACTAGGAGAGAGCGAGATGTTCATCAAATGGTGTCTGAGAAATTGGTAAAAAAGAAACAGAGATTGTCACGTGGCAAAGAAAAAAACCCCAGAGAAAGTCAATGCAGAAACAGAAGATATTATATATATATAAGTTCTAGTACTACTACTTGTGACTTGGGAGGTTCCAGCAAAGATCCACCACTTCATTCACTTTTTAATCTGTCAAACAAAACACAAAAGAAAAAATCATTCCAACATTGTAGTATATAATATATAAGCAGCTTCAAGCTTTCTAGAGATCAAAATTGTAACGGAACCACACAGTTGCTTTATGTTTTCAAGCAAGGACTATAGATGAATCAAGGAGCCAAGTCTGTATCCTTATATTGGCTAACAGCCCAACAATATTAGAGACACTTAATAGCAGCCTTAATAAAAGCATACCGAGTACAGATAAAGGACCATGGACTGTAATAATAACAAGACTTATCTTATAACATATATATAGATATGATGAAACGGGAAAATTTAATCCACCTAATTCCAATTAACACAAGGCGATAACCATAGAGACAGAATATCATCAGTCATATCAGAAAATCATAAACATGCTTCCGACTGATTTTGCAAAATAGTGAAAGCTTTAGTAACTGATACAAAAGATTATTGCAGGATATACCTTGGCAGCTTTAGTAACCTGAAGGGGATGTTGGAATCTTCAGGCACCTAGAATCTTCAGAGGCTTTGATGACCGTGTGTCAAGGACAATTGTGTCTCATTCAGAACTTCATTGTCACTTGATTCTTTGCTGCCATCCTCTTCATACAAGCCAGACTCTGCAAGACCACTCTCAGAAAGCTCCTGCACGTTAATGATCTTTCCAAACAACTGAAACGAGTTAGCTCTTGCTGAACTGGGGCCTCGGTTTCCAGCCGGGTCATTTCCAGAGGACAGGTTAGTGCTGTTGCTATTAGGCGACAAGTTATCTGATGGCGGACTGCCAAAATTCACCTCAGTAGAGACTTTTTCCAACCCAGGAAGTGGACTAAAGAAGTCATTGGTGCATAACTGAGGTGAGTTTTCTCCAATGAATCTGGTAGGATTGTAAGACCCAAATTCATAATGCCTGGCTCCCTGCATGCCAGCAGGAAATGTGGTGTACGAGAACATATAGGGACTTGGATCAGGTGCTGCTGCACTAGACAGTCCTCTTTGAGAATAGAGGATCTCTCCTTCATCTCCACCCAAGAACCCTCCGGTATGGGGATACTTCAACCTCTTTATTGGAGGGAAACTAGCATGAAGTTGACTTGAATTTGCAACAACTTCCACTTGCCAAGGATTAACCCTCTTCACGTTTTGCAGAATTTCAGGTTCATCCCATGTGATCTACGCAAGTTCAAAGCAAAGAAATGATCAGAGGAAGCAGATGAATGTACTGGTAAAAAAAACTGAGTACTTAAGATTAACAACCGCAATATACAAAGCCTGGCCTAAAATGAACAACGAACAGCAACTAAACATCATGCCACTGGGAAGCTGAGGGCAAAACAAACGACACTAAGACAAATATCTTCCTATTTCTTTTCCATGATGAATCTCAAACAGCTATACTTAGGGAAACGACATTCAATTTCATATGAACTGACCAATGCATGTTTCCAATTAAGCTATTTAACACAGCAATCTAAACCTCACATTTTCAAAACCCCTATTGGCATTTGATTAACCATATTGCGACTTCAACTACACACTTGCACACTAATAGTTCCATAGTGATAAAGATCGATTCCAAGGATATTATGGCAAAAAGCATCATATACCTGAAGCTGTTTCCAAGGAGATCCTTGCCATGGACCAGTTTCTTGACATGCAGAGGAGACAACACCCTGAAACCAAGTAATCCTCGAAGAATCCTCAGTCTCCATAGCCATCTTTACTCTAGTTCCAGGAGCCCAGACCATACCCATAGAGGCCTCAACATCTTCGGCTCTGACCACAAAATCAGACCATCCAGCCGTAGGATAATAAACCACCTCAAATGGTAAACCCTGTGAAGCTCTGTTAATGGCCTCAGAGACAGCTTCATCCGTCCATTTCTCGTTCCCAGTCCTCCTAAACCCCTTCTTGGCAACTCCATCGTCTTCCTTAACAGCGCCACTTCCTCCGCTACTCTGATTGTAATACTGACTGTAGAACTCATCACCAGCGTAGAAGCTTGCTCCTCCGCCGCCGGTACTGGTGACAGGTGTTCGCCTTACACCAATAAACATCTCACCATCAGATTTCCTCATAAAAACAACCGAATCACCAGCGATTAGCTTCTTTTTATTCACGAATTTGCTCCATCCAGTGGTTAATAGATGCCTCCTCGGTGTACCGCGATAGATGTGGCGAAAATCCCAAACAACACCATGTATATCAGTGATGAAAAGCTTCTGAACAGGAGGATCGGCTTGAAAATCAAGCGCAGGGAAGACAGAATCAGCGCAATAACGAGGCACAGAGAATCCACCACCATTGTTAGCATCAGAAGGAGTTAAAATCTTCGCGAAGGTAACAACCTTGTTGCGCTCGTCTTCATCACCATCGTATCTACCAAATCGAGGGAGATTCGTTGGAATAAATTGCTCAGGAGACATCGGTTGAAGAAGAAGATGAGCGAAAACTTCATCAGTGATCCGATCGGCGAGTAACTCGATTGAAGAAACGAGACATGGAACTGGATAGGTAGTTGAAGAAGAGATTAGCGAAGATGATGAAGGGCAACAGTGTTCAACATGACCTTGAGGGAAGTAATAAACCCTAGAATACAGAGTAGGGATCTGAACGGAAGCCCCAGCACAAGCGCGCCAGATCCTTGGGTCGACTTCCCGGTGAACGTCGGCGGTTGGTGCTGCCGGTGGTGACATAGTCGTTATAATCAGCGAAGAAGCAAAGAGGTGAGGTGGGAACAGTAAGGTGTTAGAGAGAGAAAGAGTCAGACTGTAATGTCTGAGAGGAAGAGAGAGAATGAAAACGGAATCAAAAGCGGTGGGATAGGAAGAAGAAGAAGAAGAAGAAGAAGAAGAAAAGAGAGATTACCGATTTACTGTTACGCTGTTACGGGATTTTCTTTCATTTTGTTCGATTATTATTTACAGTTTTTGCCACGCCAACAAACTTTTATTGTTCACTAACCTGTTCTTCTCCACCGTTCGATTTATAACGCGTGCATCTCACTCTCTTCCTTTTCTTTCTCATTTATTTGTTTTTCCCCTTCATTTTAGGTTCAATTAATGATGTTTTCATTTATAATATATATAAAAAGAAACAATGAATTATCAAGAGCTATTTTCTTATAGGGTTAATTATTTTTCGATGTCAAGAAAAATGTATCTTTGATTATACAATTTTTGTTTTGCTATGTACTATATTTTAGAAGGAAACCTTATCACTTTGAATTATGTTTTTCACCACACATAAATTTCACTAAAGTTACCTATTTTAAGAAATAGTTTAGTGTTAGACTTGGGATGAATAATTTAAAATGTAATAGAAAGACAAAATATTTTGTGTTATAGTAAAGACCCTTTTCATGTTTTCAGGAGGGAAATGTATTAAAATCACTATGTCGATTTAGATGAAAATATTACCTTGTTTGTTGTTTATTTAATTTATGTTTTTCCTACAAAATAAAATTTTACTTTTTTTGTTTAAATGTTAAGTAAGAAAAATTTACTTTTAAAACAAAAATCAACGAAAGAATCCAAATGGATCAGATTCAAATTTATCTTGTTATGTGCGGTTGCAATTAGCAAGCTGTCTTACTTGTAAATATCCAAATGGAATATAAAAAAAACAGGATAGTATCAAAATAGATCCATATTGCTTTTACCGTTAATGGATATCCCTTGCGCGTGAGGGGTGGCCCATTAGGAATGTCTGTTGTGATTTTTAATTTGTTTTTTTTTTCCCTTTTTCATAGTCAATATAAGTCCAATGCTTCGATAATACTTATGACGTTTCTATAATGTCATAAAAACATTGGATTAGTTTTTATTTAGTTATCTATATGATTTCCCACAAAGACAGACGCATATACTGATCATTTAAAATGGCAATTTGAAATAAACGTACGAAAATAGACCACAACAATTTCGTAAGGCTGTAAGTGCCCAGTGGTTGTGGTCTCACTTTACTCTATAGCTTCTTAATGCTACAAATCAACAATTTAGATCAGTTAGAAAAATATCTAAACACTTAATACAAAGAAAAAACCATTGAATATCAAAGGGAAATCTCTAAAGTTATTTCCGTTGATATTTTAGGAAGTACATTAAATATATTTATTTTTATGATATTTGATATTAATATGTTGGTAAAAAAATCGAATAATTTTCCATTGCATATTAGGTATATCATAATAAAAAATAAACGCTGAAGTAAATAAAGCGAAATGTTGCCGACAGAAATAATAAAGAGATATTTCTGATTTTTTTTAATGTGATAGGGAAAGATTGAAAGAATGTTCTTCATTATTTTCCAAAAATAATTAATGTTTAACTATTTAGATAATTTAAAGCTACAGCTTTAAATTCTATATATACAAATTTTTGTAACAGTCCTAACTAACGGGACCATTTATTTTGTACTGTTGTAATCGGCAAGTTGTCTTTAGTTTATTTTAAGTTAAAAAAAGTTAACAATACGATATTTAAAAAAATCTGTAAATACTTTTTAAGAATAATATAAAATGAAAACCCCTACTGTGATGATATTTTCGAAAAACTAGTGGTGTCTGGGACATCCATGGCGCGTGGTGAAATCAGATGGGTGGGCAGTTTAGAATGTTTGTTGTGATTATAAAAGTGAATTAGTAATAATTTAATTATTCGTATTATTCCGACGGCATATAAAGGAGACTGCGATTTAGAAAAGAAAAAGAAAACCTAAAAACTAAAAACAAAATACTATTTACTCTCTGCTCCGTTCAAACGGGCCTGTTTCTGTTTTCGCATGTTTCAGGATTTATCTTTTAAATAAACGGCCCACTATCACATCAAGGTTACGATATCAAATAAAATAATAAATATAGTCACGACAATGACAATCATACCAACAAGTCAATGACCATGAAACTTTCTCAGACATATTCGTGAAAGAACATAAAATATTTCCCAAGTCATCTTTCGAATAAAAGTAGCATAAAACATCATCGTCGATTGTTGACACATGTATATCATAATAGTTCGAAATAACAAGTGATATGGCATAAAACGGTAAACTTTTGAATTATCCCAATTGGTCTAAAACGGTATCCTTCTTACCACAGCGGTAAAAAATCCCTTTTTATAGGTTCTTTGGAAACTAATAATAACCTTGAACCACCGTTTAGTAGCAAATAGTAATAAAGTTATATATGAGAAATATAGCATTTTTCAAATATAGTAGTTTATAAACTTTTTTAATAAAAGTAACTGCAAAAATATTCCAAAATTCTGAAAACTGACGAATAATTGAAAGAAATCCAGCAAAATGAAATTAAAAACAGTCAAAGATGAAGAAAAATATCTCAATCCTCCTCTTCGGACTCGGACTCAGCGCTCTGAAGCCACTCCACAAAAGGCTTCACGTTCTTCCAAACCGGCGAGCTTTTGTCAGCTCCAGTCAGACCCTTTTGGTACCATTCCAACATAAACTCTTCCTCAATGATGTCTTGGTCGTACAATGCCTTGAGAACCAGAGCCACCTCTTTAACCGCTTCTTCGTTTCCATTCTTTCCACAGAATGAACCAATTGAATTGAGCAGATGCATCTGTGATCCATCTGCTTGTGTAGTTACAGCAGCTAAGTAACTCTTCTTCTTTGTCACTTCTTTGGCGAATCCTTTGCCCACACCTTCAAAGAGAGCATTGAAGAGTGCGTCCATGACATCTTGAGGAGGATCAGAGAGAGAGGAGATGAAAGTTTTGAGCTCACTTATCGGTGACCTTTTCTTTAGATACTCTTTAATCTCCTGCGTGAGATTCTTCTTCTCCACTTGCGGAGTCTCAGTTTTCACATCCCCATTCGCTTTACTTTTGGGCGGCTTTTTCTCTTCTGCTTCCATTGCAGAGAGCATCACCATTTCTGCAGTTACAGCACTCAACTGTTCTTTCATTCTTTTCTCAGCAGCTTCTCTGGAAGTATCCGTTTGCCACTGAACACCATCATCATCATCCACCTCCTGCGAATCCTCAACATGCTTCGGGCTTAGATCCTCATCAGAAGAATGATTCTTGGACGTCTTAGAAGAAGCATCCTTCCCATTACACAATGCTTTATTCTTAGCTTCCTTCTTCACCTTTTTCTGCTCCTCATCAGCTGCCTCACCTTCTTTAAGCCTCTCCTTCTCAGCTCTTCTCATCGCTTTCTTATCCTTTGAGCCCTTTTTCTGCTCAGGTGGGTTCTTCAGAATAAAATTAGTCAATTTGTCCCTCATATCAACCTCAGAGATAAACCCACAAGCAGCACACTTGAGATTCACCATCTGCGCCTTTGTGATAATGATCTCAGTCTCCGGGTTTCCACATCCATAGCACTGAACATACTTCTTGATAAAATTCTCCAAAAGTCCAGCAAGCTTGGACGTGTTATGAGCTCCATTCACAAGCGAAGTCCCTGTCTTCTCGTCAAACTTAGACTGAGCTCCAAGCTCACAACCAAAGTACTTGGTTGTGTAAGAAGCAGGTCTGGCCAAGGCCTTAGCAATCTCAACATTGTTAATGATGTTGGTCTTGATGCCATTACCTTTACCTTCAGTCTTGGTAACCATCTTTGGCATCTTGTACCTGTAAAAGGCATCATTACGGTTGGAAGCACCAATGTTCTGCAGCGCCATTCTTGATGTTTGTTAGCCAAAAAACTGAGCCAAAATCTTCGAAGGAGTCTCTGGTTTGAAGATACGAGAGCCTAAAGTGATTGAAGAACTAGTAGTCCTTAATTCTGGATGTAGGATAGTATTTTCCAAGCAACCAGATTGACAACAAAACGGTGAAATCTTGTCAGACATAAAAGAAAGCTTCAAAATTCGTTTTCTTCCACTTGCAAGTTCTGTAAAACAAAAACGCTGAAGAAGAACAAAGAAACAAAAAAAGAAGAAGATAAGATTATGAGCAATGAACAAAACAAATCTCACAAAATTATCAAAATACCACAAAAACTGATGAATCATCATTAACATAGAAGAGTTACAAACATACATAAACAGCAAAATAAGGAACAGATTCTGATCTGTGTCAGACCTAATCCAGTCTATAAGATTCATAATCCGAATTGAATAATCCAACAGACTTGCGAATATCAATCATTACGTAATTTCGACTCAAATTAGATAAATCAGATTTCGAAGCTGACAAAATCAAAACCAAACCCTTCTTCTAACAACGAACGCCAATAGATAAACAAATCACAAAAAAAAAAACTGGAGCCAACAATAAGAACAACAAATCCGGAAGAATGAATCAAAATTTCTAATACGCCTTGAAGAAAAAATTAGGTCGAAGGGATCTGGAGAAATACCTGTTTTTCTCAGAGGCGTAATAAAAAAAAACACTCAAGAGATTGACAAAAGAATGGAGATTCCTTAAGAGAGGCGTTTGGTTTAAATAAAGAGGAGAAATTAGGGTTTAGAATTGGAAAATACCCAATTTCTTTTTTCTTTTTCCTTACTTTCCTATTTTCCGTTTCAAAGTGTATTGCCTTCTCCCCAACTAATAAATAATTCGTTTAAATTTTCATTATTTATGAGAACATGCCTTGTCATATTTACACCGTGTCATTGATTTATCCAATGTTAAAGCGTGTAAATAAACAAAAATAAAATCAGAACTACTTAAGTTTAGAGGGTCCGTAGTTAATAATAAACCATATCAGCAATTTTTAGATTAAAATCTAATTGAATTAAAAGTACATAGATGAGGAACAATAATTATAAATATATTACTGTACATTTGTAGATTGTTTAAATAATCACAACAATAATTTCTTATCGGTATTATTATCTAGTATAATATAATTTAAAAAATGCTACAAGTGCATGTATCAAGATCATTATGATTTATATGCTTCTCTTATGTGAATATCAAAATATGGTTAGAAAATCAATAAATAATGTGAACCAAACAGAAACAAATTAAAACAGGTTTTATTTTCAAGACATGTGTTATATTATCAAGTTTTAATTAGCTACGTGTCACTATTACTAGAACATAAAATCTATAGATAATAATAATAAGTGTAGTAATCATCAAATCTGTTAAGGAATCCGGTTTCTATATAAAGGCACAAACAGATTTTGTTAGACCTTGGAAGAAAAACAATGAGCAGAGTAATTAGGAAATCACGTCTCGGTGACCTCAGGCTTTACAACTTTGATGTGCCTTCTGAGTCTAATGTTGGAGTTATATTAGTAACTTTTGGAGGTAATGGTGCATACATAGGTGACCGGTTTCAATTGACGCAATACACAGGACGAGGACGAGGAAGATATTCAATAGCTGGATTGTCCAAATCATTTGTAGACTTAGTCAATGATTACTTCCTTGTGCCTAAAGATTCCAACATAACTAATCAAATCTTCAACTGCATAGTCTCCAATTTCTGTTTCAAGGATCTTGAGATTGTACCTCCCACGTGTCCCGTCCTCGTCTTTCATTTTCATTTGAGAGAGTTTTATGATGTCCATGTTGAGAACTAGAAATTCTGTTCTGAATGTTGAACATGCAATAACCAGACTTGTGCGAATTGTGTTGTCTATGTGAAAAGGGGTATCCGAAAGAAGATGAGATTGTTCATAAAACAAAATGCAATCACTTCTTTCACGGTACTTGTATTTCAAGTTACTTGTTGCACACTCCTCGATGACCTGTTTGCTCCCTTGAGTTGCCACCTGTCGACATCCGAACTCTCCTCTTCGTCTAAGACATATATAAATTTGTATTAGCATTGTATCTCATCCAATTTGTTCAAGTCAAAACCCATATTTTTCATTCATATAATATAAGGGCATGAGCGCCTATGAGCTATTTTATTTATTGTCACTAAGTTACGAGTTAAAACTTCATAATGTTGAGATTGCTCAGAAATTAATAGAGAGATTTAAAAGAACGTCCATATATATTGAAATTACACATATGTATATTACATATGACACATCGGGAAAATTATAATAGATAGTCGAAAGTCAAAACATAGATGTCATTTAATATATAGTAAATAGATGAAAATTAAGATAATAAACGTATATACATTAAAATTAGTGAAATTCAAAATTAATTTTAAAATGCAAACGATATATACTATATAGCTAAGACGAAGATTCATTTATATTTTCATATATGAAAATATATGTAAAATATAAATATAGTTTAATTTATTTTCATGTATATATTTTATCACATTATAATAATTACTCAATTAAATAAAAATCAGTTTCTCATCCGCTAGTCGTTTCCACTTTCCGTTTCTTGCGAGTCTCTTTTCTGTTTGTATTGTCGTAAATTGTGGTGTGATATGCTGCTAAGCCCATATACAATTTGTAAAGGTATGTGGAAGTGGAAAATCCCATAAACTGCACATCACGGCGTCCGACGTGAGTGACGCGGTCGACGAAACGACACGCATTCTTCCGCCTAACTATCTTTGACAGTCTATTTATGTATATTATTTTCTCGCAATATCTAATCACTTTCAATTCAAAATGCCTTCTTTTGATAATTCGTCTCCATGACATTCGTTTAGATCTTGTTGTTATTAAAGAAATCGAAAAAAGGAAAGACTACACTACAGTAAAAAAAAGAAGAAAGAAGATTAAACTATGCTCTTCGGGTTAATATTCTATTTAATAGTTAATACAATATGGTTCATGTACAATAGTCCTTTCATTCATTATCATTTCTTATCATTTATTTTGGTCGTTACTATGCAATCTACATTCATCGAGAAATCAATTCTTCTTAAGTTTAAGTGAATATTCATTATCAGAAAAAAAAAGTTTAGTGAACACTAATGTAATATGTAAATGGTACTTTGGAACAGAATTAGTGGGATGTGATATGTAAAATGATTGAAGACAATTCAATTTACTGGAGTCCGAAAAGTTTATAATTTTCACACAAACTCTTTCTATGAATTTTTTTCTTCCATTAATTTGTTTATATTTCTAAAATTAATGACATGGCATATTCGACGGTGTGAAAAATATTAAATACATAATAAAAGTCAAAACGTGTCATAAAAGTTTAATTCGGAAACTTACTAATTTAATTTGTCGTCTCATGAAATGTTGTTGATTATGGGATTAAATTCTAAAATACCCTTCAACTAATCTAAATTAATTTTTTACACCCTTTCTTAATCTATTTTACCATTAAAGTATTTGAAAATAATTTTATACCTATTAACTTTTTGAAAAATCGAAATATTTTTCACTTACTTTTAAAATTAGAATTTAAATATAATTATATCCAATAATACGTAGCTGAAGCTCAAACATTTCGCTTCTATATAAAATTCATTACCATCTGATTTATCATGTTTTTCTTGATATCATTTACCGTACAATCATTATACTTAATTTTTTAAAATAATTACACAAAATTGTACCACTTATACCATGTTTGTTGTAATAATTGTACAAATAAAAATATCATTTACTAGTTATACCACAAATAATGTATTTGAATCTTGGGTGTCCATGGAGAGTTTAAACCGTCTAAGATATAATGTGATTTTTTGTATTACTTGCAATTATAACTATATAAACTGGTTTAAGTGATATTTAAATTTTATTAAAAATAAAATCTTAATTTTATTATTTTTATTAAAGCAATAATTAAAAATATAAGAGGCCATAATGGATTATTTGTTCGTTATTTTTGAAGTTGGTCCTTGATTATGTCTCTCCCTCTTTAAATCTGCACATCTCTGATCTCTCTCTCTTAATTCAACCTCTCCACGATGAAGCACAAAGTCTCCAAGAGAGTCATATCTGTTAAATGGGTTCCATTTCTCTGCGTCTCTTTCTTCGCTTTCGAAGTAATTTTCACCTCCAGGTTCCAAAGTTTTCATCTTTTGTAGTATTTGTTCCTCTTGCACTAATTGTCAAACTTCTTCGTTTTTTCTATTGTCTCTGTTAGACTTTTCTTAATTGTTTTTTTCCTTTTGTATCAATTGGGGATTTGTGGACTTTCAGGTCTTTGGCTCCGTCATCAGATTCCAGCAGTCAGCTAATTTCACAGAGCCGTCGTGATCATGAACTTCAGATTGTATCAGATGATTGTGCTCATAATAAAGTATGGTTCTTGATTCAATTTTATTAGAATTAGTGTTCAATAAAACCAAGTATTCAATTTATTAGACTTTGTTTCAAAGAGATTTGGGTTTTACACTTATATTTTTTAATCTGATATGTTTAAAATGCAGAAAGCTACACAAGATAAAGATGTAATTGACGAAGTTTTGAGAACTCATGAAGCAATACAGTGAGTGAGAAAATTGACTTCTTTAGCAAATTAACTTGCTTTCTCTCTCTTTATGTTATAGCTTTTCTCTATGTCTTTGGAGGGTTGACAGGTCGTTGGATAAGTCAGTTTCTACGCTTCAAATGCAGTTGTCTGCTACAAGGACATCTCAAGAGACGGGAGCAAACCCAAGGAAGAAAGTGTTCATGGTAATGGGAGTTAATACTGCATTTAGCAGTAGGAAACGACGTGATTCAGTCAGAGAAACATGGATGCCTCAAGGTATTGTTCAAACTTAATGCCACTCTTGTTACTCTTATACTGTTGTCCATACTTCCGCTTCTTGAATCTAGTTGATATCTGTGGGGTTTTCACAGGGGAGAAGCTTGAAAAACTGGAACAAGAGAAGGGGATTGTCATCAAGTTCATGATTGGACACAGGTGAAGATGCTTTTATTTTTCTCTCAGAGAAAGTTCATGCATCTTAGATTGAGAATGACTCAAGTGTATACAAATGTGTTGGCAGTGCGACGTCAAATAGTATATTGGATAGAGCCATTGATTCAGAAGATGCCCAACACAAAGACTTTCTTAGGCTGGTGAGAATATTCTAGATTTCTAAGTAAGGATACATTTTTTTCACTTTTCATTCTGTTTAAAATTCTTATTGGTTGCAGGAGCATGTTGAAGGATACCATGAACTCTCAGCAAAAACCAAAATATTCTTTTCCACTGCCGTAGCAAAATGGGATGCAGAGTTCTATATCAAAGTTGATGATGATGTTCACGTCAATCTCGGTAAAACAAACTGTTTCTACTCTCTCTCCTTTTTGCTACTATCTCCTTCAATGGCAACGATCAAAAAGTTTTTATAACTTTGCCTTTCAGGTATGCTTGCTTCCACACTTGCTCGTCACCTCTCAAAGCCGAGAGTCTATATTGGGTGTATGAAATCAGGGCCTGTTCTTGCTCAAAAGTAATTCCATTTTCCTGAGTCCAGCTTCAAGTCTTGCAGACGTTACTGTTTTAGAGTATTGTTAGAATAGTTTGTAAAACTGTTTCAGGACAGTGAAGTACCATGAACCTGAGTATTGGAAATTTGGAGAGGAAGGTAACAAATACTTTCGACATGCTACAGGACAGATCTATGCTGTCTCCAAGGATCTTGCTAAATACATATCCGTCAACCAGTACGTATTTCGACATCTTTATCAGAAAGAGCCTTCCAGCTTCAATAACTTCATATGTTTGTTTCTAATAGGTTTAAACTTTGTCTGTAGGCCAATTTTGCATAAGTATGCAAATGAAGATGTGTCTTTGGGGTCATGGTTTATTGGTCTTGAGGTTGAACATATCGATGACCGCAACTTCTGTTGTGGGACTCCTCCAGGTAAAGCTCAATGACATCATTTAAACAGATATAAGCAATCTTCCTCTAATCTCTCTAGTTTCTGATGGTTGATGTTCCATTCGATTTACATCCTCATAGATTGTAGATGGAAGGCAGAGGCGGGTGATGTGTGTGTGGCATCATTCGAATGGAGCTGTAGTGGGATTTGCAAGTCGGTAGAGAGAATGAAGATAGTGCATGAAGTGTGTAGTGAAGGAGAAGGAGCAGTCTGGAATACACTTCTCTAAAAGAAATTTCAGTTCTCATTCAGCTAGGTGTGGTCAATATTAAACATACATTCAAAAACTTTGACAGACGGCTATAAAGAAAGGAAAAGAGAGAGAAAGAGAGAAGATAGCAAATTTTGTAAGGAACCAAAGACAAATCGCATACTGGAGAATGTGAATGTACGGGAGACTTCCAATGTAGAATCCTTAGTTGTTGTAAGACATTGGTTGCTTAAGTTATTGGCTTTGTTGTTTCTTCTACTTGAGTTGGATCATGTTAGTGTAATCTTGAAACGAAGAATGCCAAAGGAGCAATTAACGTGTGAAGAAAGTGCATAACTAAAGAATTTTTCAGACAAGAATTATTCCATCGGTCAGATTTTAGACACAATTGATGAATATCTACACTTACGCAACCCTTTTTTCCGCTTCTTTATACAAAACAGAATTACACGTGACCGATCCTTTATAAGGTAATCGGGAGCTTTTTCTTTTTCTCACTTCCCTGAATCCAATCTGTAGCCTTTTTACTATAGAGATATTACCCTCAAATCTCAAACATTACCATAGGCACAGTTTGTTTCACAATAGCCTTTTTAGCGGAGTCTCAGTTGCAGCCACAGCTCTTTTGTAGCAATACCATTGGTTCCTTTATGCTTTAACCCAGTTGATGAATCCTGGTTAAGGCGCAGAAGGCGATGTCCACCAATGGCCATTAGCTAATTAGGGTAAAGAGCAATGAGCCCAAAATGTCTGTTCTCAGCTTTACCCGTCTTTACCTGACCCATCACCTGAAGAGGTCTTCTGGTTCGCTGGCTTGTCAGATGAAGCTGCCTTCTGGTTTCCCAGCTTGTCTTCCTTAAGGCAATCAACAGGAACATAGAAGTATCCCTTTGGGAGCCGCCGGTTCTTGAAAGAAGCTTCCTCCGATGTCATCACCAGCTCTTTGGCAAAGGTTTCTACATGCTGCTATTATCAGTTATCAAGGTATGCAAGTATAAGATCACATGAATGAGCTGAGTCCAGCAGAAAGAGTCAAACTTAATAACAATGCATGTAACTTACGACAAAAAGAATCTTCTCCTCACCTTCTTGGGCTTTGAACCTTTATCTCCATCATCTGAAACACTAGGCGAGACTATACAATGTTTGCGAGGAACATTTTTCCCAGATAAGATCTGTCTTTTGGTTGGCTTACGGGAAATCCGACTCTTGGAAGTAGCACTGTCGTCAGTTTTCTGATCGGTGTCCATTAACATGGGACCTTTGCCTCGGCGCTTAACAGAGACTGTGCTGTCAATGGTGATATCATCTGACCTCTGTATTGCTTCACTGCCAGATATATTACTATCTGGATGACCTTTTATTGATGTTGTAGCTGAGTCCGTCGAAACTTCTGGAGGAGAAAATGGATTACAGACATGTAATGAACGTGCAGCGTGATCCCTCTTGGCAGCAAGTATTTCATGTGAGGAAATAGCCAACTCTCTCTGCAAACATGCCAGACCAGTAAAAGGTCAAGCGCCCATGTGTTTCATTTCAATGAAAGGAAGATTTAGGACTTACGCTTTAGTTTAACTTACCTTTAATTTCTCCCTCTTGACTATCCGCTCACACAGAAGGCGTAACCTCTCAAGTTCAACCTGGAAGAGATTTCAAAGGATCAAAAAGGGAATACGCTTAACATGGCAATGGCAATTTCATTTTGCCTTCAATAAGAAATCCTACCCTATAATGCTTGAGACTTTTCAGCTCATCTGCCCCATGTTTCTGAGATTCGGCCTGCAAAAAAGGTCAGACAAATATAAGCAAGCTTACGGTGCAAGTAGGCCATAATAAAGATCGTGAAAGAGATAACAAATAAGACCTTTGCCTTCTGATCCAAGCTGTGCTTCTCACAGTAACCCTTATGCGGAAGTTTCCCACCACCAGTCATATGAAAACCCACGCTTCTGGCACAAGAGGGGTGGAATGTCGCCTGGCAGTTACCATAACTACACTGTAAAATGATAACATAAGTTTTTTTGTTCAATCTATGTCCCAATACTTGAAACTAGATGTCTTCAGATAACAAAAGCAACAAAAGGGTGACAACCTTAATGCATGCACCATATATCCGTTGGCATACACAACAAGTGTCCGTGTTCTTGGCCAGAGACTCCTAATACGGTACCAGACATTAAGCTTTAGCATATTTAAACAGCTTAAACATCACAGTGATTCGGCATTATAATAATTTAAACCCACCATTCCCTGCACAGGATTTATTTGTCCCCTTCTGAAGGTTGATTCCAAGGACCACTGCAAGAAATTAAACACAAATTATTTGCACTGTTCAATACTGAATATAGTACTCCAGGCCCTGCTAATAACCGATGCTGTAGAAGGAAATTTCACCTCCGCACAAAATGCATGTACCCATTGCCCATTTGTGGCTTTCCTAAAAGCCCCAGTTGTGCCACCACATAAAGTACACTCTGTAGAACATGGTTTTTCCCAGAAATTGAAAGAAGGTTCCGAAGATGACTCCGCGCATAGTTCACAGTACCAGGGACCAGTAGATTCCTTAGCACATTTATAGCAATCCATGTGAACAGCAACCTGTAATTGGAGCCTGATCAGATACCATACCATGCATAAAATCGTCCCTAGAAGAGATAACCATGCCTTAATTAAACATTAGAAATAAATCACAGGAAAAGTCTATTACCTTGCAACTAGAGCACACTACAATCAGGTTCCATATAGTTTCAGAGCGTCTGCAGATGTCACAAGTTCGTGGATTTTCTACTGAAAAGTCTGGTGTACGATGATCAGACCGCTTCTCAGGCCCGGAAACAGCCATCTTTAAAAGTGTTTCCTTTGTCTGTGGCACTAGGTGAGAGCTGCCAGCAACTTTACGTCTATAAGTGCTCATCTGTCCGATTTACAACCAGTAAGAATTCAAATACATGGCACAAATAAATCAGTACATGGAGGAATCTAAACGTAGCAACAACAACCTCTTGCTGTGCAGCTTCTTCTGACATATCTTTCCTAAGTGATGTATTCCTAGAAGATGTTGCTGCTGCTGCAGTAGCAGTAGCTAGAACAGCTTGGGCTTGTTTGTGTCTTTTCTCTTTCCTACCTTGCTTTCTTGCTTCCCTGACATCATGGAAATATTTGTTGACCAAAACATCATCCCATTTTCGTCCATGTTGTTCATCTATCTCCAGAGGCAGTTTTTTGGCAACTTCATAGACTAAATTGTCTGAGAAAAGGGATCAATGTAAGAATAATATAACAGAAATTCTATAGTGCAGAAAAAAATGAAGAATTGGAGCCATGCAAATAAAAATGGACAATAAAATCACCAGATAGTTGCTTTCTTGAAACTGCAGTGCCAAGTAACTGAAGCTGGTAATATAGAAGTTCTCCTTCCACTTCATCTTCAGGAGACAGATCCAGTATGCCCAATGTCCTAGCTTTAG
The DNA here is from genome assembly GCA_963922655.1 of Cardamine chenopodiifolia. Classification (NCBI taxonomy): domain Eukaryota; kingdom Viridiplantae; phylum Streptophyta; class Magnoliopsida; order Brassicales; family Brassicaceae; genus Cardamine; species Cardamine chenopodiifolia. The sequence continues at coordinate 16,378,943 of OZ000476.1, read as the reverse complement.
ATAACTGACGAAATGTGTCTCCGAAGTTTGCACTCTGATTTTGGTGATTAGGACAGAGTGTGCGATCGCCAGCGCCCTGCAGATGTTTGTTTCCTTCTTCAGAGCCTGCCAATTTTTTTAATGTTACCAAATGTCCTAAAGCTGAGGCATGAATCATAAAGTCTCTACCATCAGGTTTGGTTGTATCCACATCAGAAGCCATGCTGCTTTTCAGGGTCTTTCCTTTGCCCAGTTCTGAAAATTCTTTCTGGATATAAGGATGAGGATTGAAACCAGGATATGCTTCATGATCACTGCATCATCATATATTTTTTAAAAAAGTGATTAAGTAGGCAGAATGTCAAGAGAACAAATGAGACCGACTCCCAATTGCATTTCCGGAACTTACAGGAGATCCAATATAATGGGGCTTGGACAGTTCAAATTTCCACGATTCTGAGAACTATTTGGTCCCAAGGAAAAGGCACTCTCCAGCATGACTCCAGAAGAAATGGAGTTTGATTGTTCCCCATGATCATCTGCGCAACAGATCAGAAACAAGATCAGCAGCAGCTACCATCAAGTAATAAAAGATATATAATATTAAGTCTAGTAAATATTAGACTATGAAGAGACATCCTCAATAGAAAAAACTCCAAGCAACCAAGTAAAACAAATGAAGGAAATTATACCAATTTACCACAAAAAAACATGCTGACCTATAAGCTTGGAGGATAACTACATGAGATATGCAAGAAGAAATAGTAGAAGAGCATACCCAAAAGATGAACTGAACTTTTCCCAAGATGAACTTCCTGATCAAGCACTATTGATTTCTGTATATGAGATACAAGGCACAACATCAAATATTTCATCAATAGGTCTTTGTGCATAAAAAAAAGATACTACCAAGCTTGCGGTTGGCCAAGCTTGGTGACAGATCTAACAAGCTTTTGATAACTAACAAATAAAAACTATTTGTGATTCAGACCATGGAAAACCATCTAACTTTTAAGATAAATTATTCAGAACACAACTCTGTGTTGAGGCTGAGATATTACCTGTTCTTCTGGAGAATGATCAGGTGCCAAACTCACACTTCCTTCTTTCTTCAAAACTGGTTTATTAGCTTTAGCTTCATCAACCACAATACCATTACCAGTACATTTTTCAGCAGACGTACATATTGCATTGTTCGTTCTATTATTACAAATGTTGCTTTCAAGTGTTTGCTCCAAAGAGAAAGCCTTTGTGGCAGCAGAATCTAACATCACTGTGCCTTCAGTACTGATAGCTGTCCGACGCTCAGATTTAGTAGTGTTCTTACGTTTTAAATTTTCACCTTTATTCCAAGTACCCATGTGGGCATGCTGGCTAAGCCATTTAATTACTTTGCCTAGTAAATCAGGTAACAAGTCTCCATCCTGCAACGCAAAACTTTAAAATTAATATACAGACACTTGCAATGAGAGAACAGAAGTTTCAAGCAGGTATATTAGAAGTTTTACGCGTTACCGTAAGTTTGGCACTCAAAGCATCAGGATTTATCCCAATCTCTGCAGCCACATCCTTAACATCTACTTTCCCCAGGTCAATCAACTAAAAAAATGTGAATCAGTGAACAAAAAAGTCAACAGGTATAGACAATCCCACTTTTTAAGAATATACAAACCTTTTTCAGAATCAATCCAAAACTAAGAGACTTGGAAAGAGTTTTTTCATCTTCGCTGCTTCTCCCAGGCATCCCTGATTCTACATTGTCTGTTGCAGCACAGTTAAATTTTGAATGAGGTGATTCTAGTTCTCGCAACTCACTGTTTCTCGAAATATCAGAACCTGTACCCGGTGTTCCTACATCAACTCCCATCTCATCATTACTAAGGTGACCTTCTCTTATAGATTCTGATGGAAGATGACATCCAGGAGAACGACTATCAGCTGCATTACTTTCTCCTCCCTCTACGGATCTTCCACTAACTTGAATATCTGAATGCTTCGAGCAGAAAGCTCGCAGTTCAACCTACAAGGTTTTCTTAAATTGTTATAGAAAAAGACAGCACTAGTGTCCATGATTCTGTTCTGTAAGTGATGAAACTTACAGTATCACACCCATGTTTTCCCCAGACCTCTAGCCTATTCCCTGCCTCTCTTGCACATATAGGATGGAAAGATGTTCGGCATGTTCCTATGATCAAGAGATTGTAGTAAAATATCAATTACTAATCTGATATTCACCAAAGAATGAAGATAAATAAAATGAAACAAAGAAAAGCTTGACAAGTAGTTTCATGATGAATCTATCAATTTAGACAAGTCAATCAAGTAAGAACATCGGACACCAGAGAAAGGTAACGAGCTTTGTCTATTTATTTGAGTTAATCCAAGCTGTGTACAATTATACTTTCACATCAACCCAGCATAGCAAATACATATAAAAAACTGGATGAAAAAGAATTACTTCATTCGGATTGCAATCATCACAAATGAGCCTAATAAGACTCCATTCATCCAGACAATTGGGTAATCCGGTGCAGGCAAAACAAGCATAACGATGGTGAGCACCGCATTAAAGCCAAATGAACCCCAAGTTAAGGTGAAATATAGGCTTTTTATAACGGATGAGATTATGAGCAACCAATACTCGCTATTCTTTTAACATTTGTTAAGTTTTTGCACATTTGTTAAGTTTTTCCAAGGAAGAAGCAGCTTAAGTGAATTATCCAAACTATACAATAGAACATGTCATTAAGAATATTAATGTTACCCATGATCAGAAGTAGGCTGGAAGCACAGAAAGCAATAATACATACCATTACAACACCGAATGCAAGCACCAGATTTCACCTTGCACAAGTTACACGATAACTTCCTCCGAGTTTCTTTTATTCCAGACAAATTCAAGATGGGCTCCATTTTTTTCAATTCCTCTATATACACCTCAGGCATCCACAGAGAACAAAACAAATGAGCAAACTCCGTCGGATCACCACTTTCAGTTTTTGAGAGAACAGGTTTTAGGATGCCACCCTTTTTTGGACAAAGCAAGCATGGTCTTTCAGAATCACCACGGCCATTCTCCAGCTCACACCAAGAGCACAACCAAGATTTATCTGTATCTTCAAGCACGCCATAGCATTTTTTATGAACTGTAGCTTTGCAGGAAGTGCAAACAATCAACTGGTGATGATATTCCTTGGCATCACCAGTGCAGCAAAAATCACATAACAATGTATTCCCTTCACAAGGAGCCGCAACCATTAATTTTTCCAAACCTGCATCACTACCAAGAAGCTTCCGCTTTTTGGAGGGCCTTTCTGATGTCAACAAAATCCTATTTCTACAACTTAAAAGCCATTCTAAACTACCAGAATAGGCTGACCCAGAGGAGATTTCATTCCCCACATTGTCAACACCCATTGGCTGCCCAACATCCTCGTTTACCTCTTCTTTTTTTACTGTGCCTTCAGATATCTCTTTACTGAGAAGGTTCTTGATTTCTTCCAGAACAACGCCATCTGCAGAAACAACATCCTCATTCTTTGCAGTTGCATCAGTTTCCCTCTGTTGAATGTTGATGGTTTCGTATTCCACCGATGGAACTGAAAAGCAATTTCTAGAAGATAAAGATCGTAGAGATGCTAAATCCGACAAAGTTTCTAAATCAGGCAATTCTAAGCGCCTAAAGTAGTCCTCATGTTCAACCCAAATACTCCCACTTCTCAACTTATCCCCTTGTCTAGAAGACTTCTTCTTCTTCTTATCCGTCCCAGACTGCGACTTCTTATGTCGTTTCTTGTTATCTGTTTGATTCAGAAAATTAGCTAAAACAATGGGTAGAGTAGGCACACTTACCCCTGAAGTGGAGCCATCTTCAGGAACATCAAACGGAGACCTCTCGGAAAGATTTTTGCTAGCCTGAGCTAATAAATCGATTTCCGACGAACCCATATCCTCAGAACTCTTGTTCCCATTTCCCTTATCTAGCGTAACCCTACGAAATGGGCGACAAGGCCTCTCTTCAGCACCACAACCTCCGTCCACTTCCCTACCCATCATCTTCTTCCGCAACTGGCATTGGTCAACGTTCATAACCGACACAAACCACCACCATAAGCTCCCGCGAGGCCCATGAAACGTAAACACTTAACCCTAACCCTAAATCCCAAATCCTCCACCTTCAATTTCAACCTCGTTCACCTACCAAAGAACAGGAAAATCAACAAATCATCAAAACCCTAACCCTAATTCGCGAGCCTAAACCTAACCCTAGCCTAGCTCTCAGTTCCAATCTTGGCGCCTTCAGATAAGAACGATAGAAGAAGAAGAGATAGAAGATGAATTAAAAGCGAGGCTAAGATTAGCGTTTCTTCAGATTTCTCTGGTTCATGTTCTTTCGGATCCTTCCCACGACTGGTTCGGTTCTTTTTCTTTTTTTCTTTTTTTCAGAGATTTTCGCGTTATTCGCAGGCAACAGAGGAACGGTTCATTTTGGCAGAATTTTTTTCCCAGCTTTTTTATTCAGAGAGTATGATACGGAGGTGTGAGGCGTAGGGTAACACTCGTGCACCTCCTTTGTTTCGACACGTGTTTGATTTTTACTCGTTAAATTACTCACGAGATACGAGCACCCTAATTCATTCCACTCTTTCATAGCGCGTACGGATATGCTCTTTTAACCTCCCTCTTTCCTTAATTACGATATGATCCCTCTTTTTGTAGTACATAGAGATATAGGTGGGCGAAAAAAACCGAATCCGATCACTCAACCACCCAGAAGCTTTTATTTGAATAAGAATTTGAATCTAACAAATTATTTTTTAATAATATAAATTTTTAAATATAAAAATATGTATCCGAATTCAATTTAAACCCAAAACATGGAAACTCGATCCGAAAATAAATAACTACCCATGAGAATTATCATAATTCGAAAATTCTATCTTCTAAATATGAGTTTTGTATCTGAATCCGAACCGAAAAATACCTCAAAAATCTAAATCTAAATCTGAACCCGATAAAAATTCGAATTTTCAGATTTTATAAGGTTTTACTTCAGAAATTCGAAACCGATCAAGTTTTATCCAAACCCGAATGCGCGCCCCTAAGTCATACCTTTTTAAAAAAGTTCAGTTAGATATAAAGAGCAGAACGTGTTTTTAACTTTTTCTTTTGAGGTGTTTGTAATCTATTTTGGGTCTTGTTGGATTTGTTGTACTTCACACAAAAAATAAAATCTTTGATTTTGATTGATTAAGAAGAAAGAAAATACGTAATTTTTACCAAAATATGTATGTATTAACTGCATATGATGTAAAATTGAATTGAGTAGCAAAAAAAATTGAATTACCAAAAAATTTTGGGACGAGAGTTTATAGGACGAATCTTGTAATTTTTTCAACTCCGAAATTATAACATGTAATATTAGTTTTGTTTTAACCGTCACTCGATCATGTGATCTCTAAATTTTGTATACGATAATTTTCCGTCGAACTAACGAAATTTAGTTGAATAGCAAATTTTAACTAGATAGTAAATGGTGAAACTAGAATTTGGGGGGCTTATTAATGCAAATATAATTCGGGAGCTAGTAATAGGTTATTTCAATTATTTGTGTATTAAATAATGAAATGTTAAAATGACCGTGTAGTGATATAAACGATTCACCAATTTTAACCAGGAAAAATGTTTTGCCATTTTGTTTTATTTTGGGAAAATGCTTTACCAATTTTTGAATCTCAATTTTTGTGGAAATCGATATGGTATATGGATGATGAAAATTTTATCCTCTGTTAATAGGCAAAACTCTTGCACTAACCGAAAAACTAGTATGAATGAAGATATGATTTATTTTATAAACTTTGTTAGTATATCGGCAGTTGATAATTATTAATTAATAAGATGATTAAAACGGGTCTCTATTTTTGTTTGTGTGTTTTTATTTATGCTATTTAAGTTTAGTCGAATCGTCCGTTGTCCGACTAATCTTAGAATTAATGAAAGAGTTTTTTACAAACCCACATCCAAGAAAAATAAAAGAACACCCGGATCACAACATCCAAGGTGGCCAAAAGTAAATGTTGGAAAAAAAAAGTGACCAAAAGTAAAATAATGTTTTAGTGAGGAAAAATTGGCTTCAATTTGATCTTCTGTTAAATGACAAAGTTATATCGCGATTTTGTATTGTTTTGTCAACTGCAGAAGTAGGTAAATTGCGAAAACAAAAAATTTGGTAAATTGCGATACTTAAACTTCACTTCGTCAATCTAATTTTTCTTTTTCGCCATATATGTTTTTTTATATGCTAAATAGTTTTGTCGAATAGAACTTGTTGAACAGTTAGTTCTTAGAAACCATTTTCAAATTTTGTTATTAGTTTCCACTCCACATTGTTATTGTGGAACTACGCTGCTCTACATTGTAATAATTTACTAATCATCGTTAAAAATTTATTTGAATGCTGCCATCCATGCTTGAGAAGTGAGAACCATTGACTATACCAGGGATATCCACGATTAAATGTCATAAGTAGCAACGCATGCTTCCTAAAATCACCCTTAGATACATTCTATATTCACCAACATGAACATCTTCACACACACACACACGCAAGCATTAGGATGATCATATATAAACAGTTCTTTTACGTACACTCACCATGACATCACAGACATCAATGGATTCCAAACCAACCGGTTTAGCTGTTGTTTTCTTTATGCTCCTATCCATCCAAATCCTTTGCCTAGCTGGTAAAAACTGATTAATGTGATATTTTTATTATTTTGATCGACAGCAACCTCACAAAAAACAAACTTCTCCAACTCCATTCAGTTAAATTTCGTTCTCTTATCAAACTATGTTACATTAGAAAGTATTAGACCCTGCTTTGATTTCAAGTCCGGTTCAGTCTCCCCTCGCTTTTTGACTGGGAACGATTAACGCACTTTATTTTGTTTTAAACCAAACAATAACCAAAGCATGGCTCGGTTATTAAATCGTGTCCCTTTTTCATTTCTACTAGATTTACTTGGTTTAACTCTGCTACAACCAATTTGATTCGTAAACCGGTAAACTGAAACTTTATTTGTTTTCTGCTCTCTTCTAGGTATTTGTTTTCTGCTCTCTTCTAGGCGTTGCAGGGGACATCACCGGAGTCTGTTACGGCCGTAACGGTAATAATCTTCCGTCGCCGGCAGATACAGTAGCTCTATACAAGAGCAACAAAATCGACGCCATACGAATGTACGAGCCCTTCGCCGACATGCTCGACGTGCTCCGTGGCTCAGGTCTCTCCGTCGCGTTTGGTCCAAGAAACGAAGAAATCAAATCCCTAGCCCAAGACCCAACCACCGCAACTAATTTCGTCGCCACTTGGATTACGCCTTACAAAACGACGTCGCCATCAAATGGATCACAATCGGTAACGAAGTCTTCCCCGGAAAATTCGCTCCTTTTGTCGCCACCGCGATCAGAAACGTCAATGACGCGTTAACAAATTCCGATGTCACAGGGATCGCCGTCACGACGGTTGTAGAGATGAATGCGTTACCTAATTCATATCCACCTTCCGTTTCAACTTTCCTCCCAGATCTGACCGAGATCATGACGGAAATTACCTCGATTCTTTCGCAGACGAATTCGCCTCTCATGGCGAATATCTACCCGTACTTCGCGTACGCATCAGATCCAGCTCATATCTCACTCGATTAGGCGACGTTCAAATCCGAAACGCCCTTACTGGTCGACGGAGATTGGAAGTACAACAACATGTTCGACGCAATGGTGGATCGACTCAATGCGGCGTTGGAGAAAATCAACGCCAGAAACGTAGTGGTGATGGTAGCGGAATCTGGTTGGCCGAAGGAAGGGAATCCATCGCACACGAGCGTCGATATCGCTAGGGCGTATAATTTGGGGCTTCGAACATGCGGAGGATCTACCCGGACACGGACGCCTCGCCGGCCAGAGACAGTGGTGGACGTATTTTTGTTCGAGATGTTAAGGGAGAATCAGAAGGAAGGTCCGGTGGAGCAGAGCTTAGGAATCTTCGCACCCGATATGACTCCAGTCTACGACCTCTTTTGTCATTAGAGTTTATTTTTCCCGCTTCAAATCTTTTTTAAACACTTGATTTAATAAATCAATTGTTCATTTATTTCCTTTTTCCGTGTTATTTCCTAAGGTTTCTTTAAGTAATTTATAAAATTAAAGATCGTAAAACTAAAATGCTGTAAATAACTAAAGTTAATCACATTAACACGTAGACAAATCAAGAGGGAAATAGAGGAGGACAAAATCAACGAACTGAACGGGAAAATTTAAAGAAAATGATACCCTAACTTGGAAGTTTCTGTCGGACACGATATTATAACAAGGTGTGTGGTTAGAAACTATTAATTATTTTGTAGATTTCTTAAATTCTGGAAATTTTAAAGATATTTTTAAAATAATAAAATTTTATCTTTTGAAAAAACAACAATTAAATAAAAATATAAATATAAAATCTAACACCATCTTTAGCCAACATAATATCAACATTGTTTCTATATCTCATTGCATTTTTTAATTGTACACAACGATAAATACATATATAACCGATAAAATGTCCTCAAATTTCACCTAGTCATAATAAGTTTAGAAACTTGCAAATGTCCATTTTTTAGGATGTACGATTATTTAGAATTTTTAATACAAACCAGTAATACAAAGTATTAGACTACATATCATAGTCAAATTATTTCATTCAATCAAATATTTCTGCATTTTTATTATTACTATATTATTTATTCACGTAGATATAGAAAAATACAATAAAGCTAGAATCTTCATGTAAAAATATATATAGCTAGAATCTTCATCGGCATATAAATCGAATATTATCTCGTCTCTTTTTAAATGTTGGCCTCTTATAATTAGGATTAGGCAAAAAAATTTGAACTCATCCGATGTTAATCTGATCTGAATTTTTTTATCCGAATTTGAATTTGAATTTGACAAATTATTATATTGGAATGTAAATTTCTAAATCCGAAAACTCATATATGAATTCGATACGAACCCGACATCCGTTAGGATATCAGAAAACCCAAACATACATAATTACATATGAAAATACTTTAATTTGAAGATTATATTTTATAAATGTGTGTTTTGTATGTATAATATACATAAAACCAATTATAATTCGAACCGAAAAATCTGAAAAAAAAAAATCAAAAAATCCGAAAACCCAAAAATCCAAAAAAAACTTGAATTCAAACCCAATCGAAACCCAAAATATTTAGATTTTTTATAAGGTTTTAAATTTAAAACTCAAATAAATCTAAATCTAACACTAATCGAACCGAATTCGAATCAAAATTTCATAATTATTCCAATAAAATATAAATATGTTAATCCAAAAAGCTGAATCCAAGCAAATTTTATCCTAATCCCAATTAGAATCACGAATGTCCACCCCTACTTATAACAACTAGAATCTTCATGATGTACAAAAAAGAAGAAGAAAAAGCTAGTATCTTCATCGGCGTATAAAACGAATATTATTTCGTCTCTCTTCTAAATGTTGGCCTAAATAAAATGGGCTTACGCCCCATTATATTGAAGACAGCGCGCTCATATCGTATTGCGAGACATTACCTCGATACGAGATTGTGGATGAGAAAAACGGTTGCGTCAAAATGACGACATTTGGAATCTAACCGCAAGTTTAAAATCAAAGAGAAAAGAGTTTGGCTTTGTTTGCGTACGTCAGTTTGTAGAAGCAATCTCGTTTTTTTTCCTTTTTGCGTACATCCTTGAAGCTCGGGAGCTCTCTCCACCACCGGCGATCCCTTCCGTTTATCTCCGGTACTGTTTCCCGCGTCTATCGTTAATCCTGTTTCTCTTGTTCAATTTCGTCACCTCGTTCTCGAAATTGTATAGGTAAGATTCGCTAGAAGTTTCCGGTCTTCCATTTCTGGACAGAGATCTATCTTAGATTTCTGTTTAGGATTCCATTTAAGCAAAGATCTCAAGTCATTGTTTGTGTTGTATCGAGCATTGAATTGTATGATTCGTCTCGATCGTATACGTGGGATCGATACAATCTGCTTTAACATCGTTGCTTTGCGTACTCTTGCATGAATTGTTGATTGAATTTACCAGAATTGCGCCTATAGATCTGAAATTTGTCATTGTCTTTAGATCCAATCGTGTCTTACCATTTGCGGATTCTGGTAATGGTCACTCTATTGGGTAGAACTATACTGTAGCTTATACATGTGTCTCCTGAGTTTAGAGATTCGGATCCGTGGTCAATGGCCATTAAAGAAGCATTGCCTCTGTTTCATTTTATGAATTAACGTTTTTCGAATGGGGTCAACTGGTCATTGAGATTTGAGAATGGTATTAGTGATGATTCGTTTGAATTTTGCTTGTTGGTTACTACTTTGCATGGATCTTACAATTGAGTTATTTGAATAGATTTGATCCATCGAATGGGGAAAATCAAGAAAGTGAATCACAGGGCTCACATTGCTACTCCTTATCCATCGCCACCGTCTTGTTGCAAGAAAGAATGGGCTGGCTCAACATGCCCTGTATGTTTGGAGTCTCCACACAATGCAGTTCTTCTCCTATGTTCATCCTATCACAAAGGCTGTCGTCCTTACATGTGTGCAACAAGCAGCCGTTTTGCCAACTGCCTTGAACAATACAGGAAATCTTACAGTAACGAAAACGAAGGACAACCCGAGCTTTTGTGTCCACTGTGCAGAGGTCAAGTGAAAGGTTGGACTGTTGTGAAAGATGCTCGGATGGATTTTAACTCCAAGAGAAGGACTTGTATGCAAGATAACTGTTCCTTTATAGGAAATTTCCGGAAGCTCAAGAAACATATGAAGGAAAAACACCCAGATGCTTGCCCGAGAGCCGTTGATCCAGCTCTAGAAACCAAATGGAAGAGGCTTGAGAGGGAAAGAGACAGAAGAGACGTGATAAGCACGATAATGTCATCGACTCCAGGTGCTGTTGTGTTGGGGGATTATGTGATAGAGCCGCACAACCGAGCTGTTTATGATGAAGACGACGAAGAAGATTACAGCTCAGACGATTCTTTGAGCAACGGTATATTGGATCTTGATTCGTGGCAAGGACAAAGCCATCATATTCGGTTTATTGATATGGAGTCAAGTGACTTTGCATCCTCTTCAAGCTCCCCTGCTTCTCCAAGCCGTTCGCTCCGCCGTTTGCTCTTTCCAAGGAACCAGAGAGGCGGCAATAGAGGTCGGTAACTTTAATTTAACCGAAGCAAATTCATGATCAGTGTCCTCTGCACATTTCTCAAACTCTCTTCAGCGTTACATTTGAGTTAAAAATTGCAGGCGCAGTATAAAAAGGCTAACAAGACTAGCCAATTAGCCATACACAGGGAATTGAAAAGAAAAAAAACTCAGTCGCCCCTTTTCTTTTATTTAATTTCACGTAAATTATGTATTCTGTGTAATTGTATTAGTGTTTCTGCATTGTTGTACTCTAATGGGGCATGATCTCTTATGCCTTTTTCCAAATTTCTCTTTTATTTCCTGATTTTTTTTATCTGTACTGATTGATGATCATCTTCTTAAGTTGTGGAAGAAAAAAAGCTCTCAATTCTCACTCAACTTTGTGTCCGTTTTGTCTTCACGAGTCTCTTCTACTTCGTAGGCAGCCGCGTGATAAATCTCCAACCATGTGTTTAAGCTTTTTCTACATTCAGAAAACATACACAAGATTAATTAAGAAAAGTTTAAATTAGAAGCATTTGCAGAAAAAAAAAAAAAAAAAACTAAATCGAAAGTACCCAAAGATCTGAATTGTGAGATTTGCTCTTTGCTTCGCCCTCTTCTTCATCTGGAACAAACTGGCGGTATCTCCAAGTCCTATTTTTCCGGCGAAATGGCCGAAGAAATGGTAACCGGAACTTACTCATCAATTTTCTTATCCACCTTCTTTTCTTCTTCTGCCATATTTTTCAAAAAAAGTCAAGTTCCTTAACAGCCGAATTTAGCTGGTTTAAAACAATATGATGTACTTATAGATTACAAGGAAAATATAGGGAAAAATACTGTGTTAAAAAATTAAGGTGTTTAAACTTGACATTCCATTTACATTAGTTACTCTAACCAATATCATAGTCCACAATCCACATCAATAATCAGATTATTCAGACGCAACTGCTTATATGCTCTTTTAAGTCGAGATGACCCATTAGCCATGGACCAATTAAAGAGTAAAATCTCACTGTTCACTTGAATCCTAGTAAATGAAAATCAGAATGAGAAACGTTACCTTCGCTTTCGGTCGCTCCGGTTTGTTGTCACTCTCTACGTCTACGCCATCGCGTTTTGAATCTCCGGCGAGACTCTCGGCCCTCATCTGACGAATATAAGCTAACATATTCGCTCTCCGATCATAGCCACGTCCCCTTCCGATCTCACGCTTCCACGTCCGCTCAATGAATCTCTCGCCTTCATTCTTGCGTCTCGCTTGAAATGAACGGACGCTTGTGGTTTGACGATCAACGTACACGGTGATGATCACACCGTACATAATCCTGGGATTTTCATCGCCCATTTGCATTCTTTGAAACTTTTTTTTTTTTTAATGTTTGTTTTGGCTTCTTCAACTCGAATCGAGATTTTGCTGTTAATTAGGAACAAGTAGCAAATCAAGCAAGAGACCATTTCTTACTAAATCAGAATGACACTTGTCAGAATCGCATGCAACTTTTCATTAGTAAGTCTAACTGCTCCACAGTCAACGAACTAAATGCTGACTCATTTATAATTATCAAAAATGGAATTTCTAATATGGATCAAATGGGCCTGTGGGCCTATAAGAACAAATCTCGTCTTTAACTATATTGGGCCTGACATAAAGACTTTATTTTTGCCAACCAACAATACTTGCGAAATAATAACAACCGTAATCAACGTTGAATGACTAGATTTTGCAATTAGTAATGTTTTACTATAGTTTAAGATATACCAAGAAAGAATTTAAAGGGGTGTATTAAAATTACAGATATGGAGTAATTTGAATTTTAATCAGTTTTGAGAGGATTTGGTTGAATTTTGGTGAATTAGAAAATTTGTTATTAAATTTTATGAAATTTCGCCTAATACTATAAAATTTTGATTTTTGTATTTGTAATTAAGAAATTCCCTGAAATATTACCTGAAACTTTCAAATTCATTTCTTAAAATATTTTCAATAACTGTGAATTTGAATATATATTTAAAAATATTTAGTTCAATAACACTTGATTTTAGAAAATATTTTAAAATTCATTTTTGAATATTTTATGATTTGTTATTTTAATATAAATCACCTCAAATCTCATGCATCCATAAATGTTATTAAAATGCTGACAAGAATCTCACAGTTATCCATTATAAAGAAGGAAAAAATAAAATAATTTGACTAACAACAACAATGTTCCAAATCTGTATGATTATTAAAGAATCTGCATCTTTATGGTTAAAATAAATAAGAAACAAATAATTGTAATCCCTTGGACCAGTGCTTTATGTCTATGATATGCTTTTAAACCAGCAAGTGTTAACTCCAAATCTTTTCCATCAAACTATAACTTAATAGTGTTTAAGTTGATTAGTTAAATCAAGATAATAATTAGTGTGGCATCTTTCCACAATTCCACTTAAACTTCACTGTCTTCAGTATTCACAATAACTATATCTAAAAAAAAACAAGATTTATGCAATAAAATAAATATAAAAAAACAGTGAACAGACACGAAAGGGAATACCCAGGGGAGGCTATATGCGTTAAAATGACCCTTGCTACTGCGAAATGTGAATGTTATATAGCTAAGCTTTCTGGAAGCTGCTCTGGTTTTCATGCAGGTTTTTTTTTGTTTTTACAATAATTTAATGTTTTCATTTTCTTTTTTGATGCATCATCTACTCATCATCTAATATTTTACTTTTCTGAAAATACCAAAATGCAAATATATTTATCATTTACGCTGTTAAAGCGAGTTCATCTCCACTGCACGGTATCATATTTTTGTTATATCAAAAAGGCTCTCTTATGTAATTTTTATCTTATTATTTTATCTAAATTTTTCACTGTCTTCACTACGAAAAAGTTATTTTGTTATTTTAATATATCAGCTAACATTTTGACTGTATGTAATGAATATACCAAGATACCAAGTATACATTTCCTACAAAGTACCTGGTAATCACATTAACCACATTGTTTCAATCGCCACAACCATTGTTATTTTATTATTTTTGAAATGACGATTTGAAGATATTAATACATGAAAGTCTGTGATTACTTTAACAAAAATGTTTCTCGAGATTGAGCTTTCTTAATCTTGATGGATCTTCCACTATATGATAGGTTCATAACATGTTATATATATATATATATATAATTTATTTAAACTAATGGATTTGCCTTTCTATTTTTCATTTGACACAATTACTGTATTATATGAAATCTAATTATTTTTTCTATTCCTGCATTGGGTTATTTAACTTAGCTCAGTTAAAATCGTTCCGGGTAAATTTAAATTCCAGGCATCCAACTTTCCAAATTCCAAGTGCCATGTTTTTATATATAATATTGAATGTGACTATAAACAGTAAAAGTGTCCAATTGTGCCATGATGGCAATATCATAGTCCCAGATATAATAAGATCATCTTTATTAGAAGTTCTAGAGGATTTCTTAAGAAGTATCTTTAAGAATAAAAATATAAATTGTATTGATAAACGTGTTTTAAGAATTTGTTTTTAAGAATAGGTTCTTAAATAAAAAAATTTAGAATCGATTTTTAACAAAAAAAAATTAAAATACGTTTATCAAAACAATTTATAATAAAAATATTGGTAAAAACTTCATAAATTGGAGATGTTCTAAAGGTAAAACTAAAAGTATATAGCCGTGTGTGTTTGGTGTCAAGTGGTTCGTTAATAAATCATAGGGTACGAGTAACAATTAATATTTAATTAATAAATTTATTGGAATATTAAACTCTAATAACTATTTCGTTACACCGATTAAATATGGTATATGAAATGAAACGTGCTGCTTTAAGCAAAAACAACACGAAAAAACAACAAGAGGGATTATAATTATGATTATCGCCAGGATAATTGTGTTTGAATTGACCGTAAGTCAATTAAACACACTTTTGGATATTGTGACTATTGGCTTCGTAATTGGCATCAACCTTTTTTTTTTACAGGATTCGATAAGTAAAAAAAAGAAACTCAATGAGCAGAAAGATGGATTAGTTTCATTTCGAAAAATGTATATTACTCTCTTCCCGCTCTGGTTTTCCATAAGTTTCAAGACAAATGCTGAAATGCATATATACTTACTTTTTGTCTTCAGTTTTCATTTTTATATAGTACGATATGGTTTAAAATATATATACTACAATGTTAGTCCGAATTTTTTGAATGAACATAGATGATAGATAGATAGATATAGAGAGTAGAATTAAATGAATAAATCAAAATGTACCGACATTGGCTTAAGGGTCACGAAAGGGTCGATGTCTCCCTAACCACATCAAGCTCCCTAGTTGCTTCCCCTCCTTTTTATAATTCCATTTTTAATATAAAGTACGTTTTTCTTATTTTTGTCTGTAGTCAAATTACTTTTTAAAATAGTCTAAAATAGTAAAACATAAAAAGAAATGCCGGGATTATATTATTACTGGAGATAAATGATCCACCGTTCATGATCGTCGAAATTAAAATATGAATCGTAAAGATCGAATTAGAGATTTACGTGTGCCACATCTCCATATCATTTTGAGTGGTAGTTAATACTCTAAAATTAGCGGGATATGCATTTCTCGGTCTTGACCTAAAATTCAAAATTCATAAAACATCTGTTTTAAGCGCCAATGTATATGTTTATTTTAAGGACATCATTTTCTAAAAATGCATGTTGGTATAGTCATCATAAATGTAAGTTCAAACCTTATCATCTACGTATTTCTACATACTTTGACATGCTTCTTCTTCTATGTTGCCGACGTCAATAATAATAATTAAAAGAAAAAAGAAAAGAAGAAGAACGAAACTGTGTTGTCAATTTACTAATTTATGTGTTTTTTTGGTGTCCACTCGATTTAGTTGTGTTATGTTGTAGAAAATCAAAATACTGATATTGTGATATTTTGCATTACATGTTCATATGAAATTTTGTAACGATATGTGATCCATCATATTACGGATTGAATATTTCGGATTACCATGCTGTCCGAGTACAAAATTAGAGTAATTTACGGTGATCGATTTATATACAGTTTTGGTATGTTTACGTTTACATGTTGAAAAATTAATGTATTATTTGCAAATAATATCATATTTAACATTTAGTAACTTAATTTTATCGAACATTTTCCATAAATTGTAAATGCTATTTACATTTAGCGTATGTTGTCCTTATTTAGTAACTTATTTCACGTTGTCTTTATTTTCTAACTCCTCTTGTATCAAGATATTGATAGTATGAATTAGTAAAGATTTAGAAGGAAAAACAAAATC
The DNA here is from genome assembly GCA_963922655.1 of Cardamine chenopodiifolia. Lineage (NCBI taxonomy): Eukaryota > Viridiplantae > Streptophyta > Magnoliopsida > Brassicales > Brassicaceae > Cardamine > Cardamine chenopodiifolia. The sequence goes on along the minus strand of OZ000476.1, from coordinate 16,362,411 downwards.
ATGCAAGACTCTTGGAGTGACTTTCGGGATGAAAATTCTAACATGATACATGGACGTTGTTCTGTCGAAGCTGTCCATGAGATATATAAATGAATTATTCGGTTTCATGGACGAATTCTACGTAGCAAACTTAGCGCTTCTCTGCCAATGAGAGGCTATGGGAGACGTGATACATGGCTCATATTTTGCAGTTTATTCGGCATGCAAGCTACAATCACCACCACTTAATTGCCGATCAAGCATTAAATGTTCATATACGAAGAAGTATAAATACCTAACCATTGGACAACGAGGTTAATAATAGATTTTTTGACGCGGTGAGAGATTTAAAGAACCACCAAAAAAGTTATTGGGATAAAACCAAAATTTTAGAATCAAAATGATACAAAGAAATAAAAATGCAATTGAACATCGAAGCTTAAAGGTAAAAATTAAATGAGACCATATGCAAGGTTTTCTCTTCAAATAAATGTAATAGAAAAAACTCAACTTCTCCATGTAATTTAATTAGGCTGTCCAAAGTTGATTATTAGTTAATATACTTTAACCAAGATTGACTCTTGAATTTTATTACACCGGATGTACAGAGAATAATTAGTGGGTCCATTCGTTCTTACACATGTGTCATTTATAATCATTATTCTCATAACTAAAATCCATTTTATCAACAAAAAAATTGAAAATCCAAACAAATGACAAAAATAATATTATGACCCCTCCCTTTTTTGGTTGCCCCGTTCGTGTATTTGCTTGGCCGTTGGTGATCCCATGCGCCACTTGGCCTCCAAGTCTTCTCTATAATCTCGTTTTTAAGCCATAATTAATCTCTGTTTAGTTTATACTTAACAGCGCTTTATCTTCTTAATCGTCATGTAATCCATAAAAATCTTCGAGATATTTACTTTCTCGACTTAATTAACATATTTTCTTCTATATTAAACAAGTCAATATGCTCCTTATCATATCATACATAGTATATGTTTAGCTACCCACCGGATTCGCATGCTCCATTTTCTTATTATTACACTGACGTTTAATTTGACGTTGATTTTAAGAAACTGAAGTCAAGATAAACAAAATCTATTCACGAATATGCTGATTTAAGAAATTGATGAGTCATACGTCTATGATATTTTGCAGTCTTAAATGTACACAATTTTGACCCAAACTATTAGCGAGTTTACGTGTTATTTTTGTCTTTAATGTAATCGCATCGTATAGAAACGAAAAGTTCTTTGTCATATCATACGTTTATGGAATATAACTAGGTAATATCGTTTTTACTGTAGACAACTTGTGCATATTCCAGTTAAGTAAACTATTTTATTGCTGTGACACATTGTTAAAAATAAGTAAAAACATTCTAGTGGTTATATTGTAAATTCATATATCTCCAAAATTTCATATCTACTTGATCCACACTTGACCACTATATTTAAAAAAGAAAAGAATACCCAGTGTGTATATAACCATAATAAAGTGCCAGACAAAATATATAACTTTTGGATCCTAAAGTGCCAGACAAATTATAAAACTTTTAGATCCGAAAATTTTGATTTTCTGTATCAAAAGTAGAATATATTTCTTGTTTAGATGGTAAGTTAAATAGATGATTCCCTAGCAAGAGCCAAGTAATGAGAGAGAAAAACAAAAGTTGGCGTTGGTATAGAATGACTAATGAGACCCTTTTTTGTAATTTCAAGGGAAGGTCTAACTTGCCCGTACTTAGTCGATTATTGTTCTTTTAGGTGCAATGTTTTTCTTTATTACAAAACCTACTTCCCGGAAGTTTTATATATACTCCAAATTTGAAAATCCTTTATATATTTATAGTCCAAAAATTAGGCATGTGATTAAATATCATGATATGGATTCAGGATCCGATCCAAAAAATCAGATATTTAGAGAAGATAATTTAGATATTGAATTTTTATATCTAAATTCGAATGTTGAGAAAACTTTTAACCGAATATGTGGATAGGACACATATAAAAAGAAAAACTTTGGAATAAAAATGTGATGTATTTTTGTTTTGAGTTTATCATTTTATTCAAAGTCAAATCAATTTTTCATACTTAGAAAAAGAAAAAACTTTGAGAATTTTCAATTTCATAATTATTTTAACAACTTTTTTGTCAAAATAATTATTATAATATATTTAATTAAAAAATATATTTGACAGATATCCAATTTTTTTTACAAATATCCAAAATTCAGATATTCATATAATAACATTAATTCGGATCCGTCCGGACCTATCAAAAATAAAGTTTTTTTTACTTTTTTAGTTTTGGTGTCTGAATACATTAACACTAAAGAAATAAGAATATAAATTTATAATCATGCAGGAATTCGAACATGTTTTTTCATTGACCAATAGTGTATGGTTGGTTAAAGGGGTTGTTGTCTAGTGATAGTGTAAGAAGGTTAAGTTTTCTCGTGTCCCAGATTCAATTTCTTTTTGGGACAAAAAAAAATATATTTTAAATTAGAGTGGAATAAAAACTGATTTTGGATGACAAAAACTATCGATCAAAGATTTGGAACTCTGATTTAACAAAAATTACTTACAAAAGTTCATACTTTGCTGTAATTTTTTTAATTATTGTGTTTTAAAAAAAAACAATCATTACACCATTCTAAGTACAAAATAAATTAATACTAACAAGCGAACTACAATTTCATAAACTGAACAATCAAAGTCTAATATGAAACTACTCTAACATAAAAATAAAAAGTTACATGTCGTGGCGACCTAGGTGTAGGCGCCACACAAACTCACATTTGCCAAATTTTCATCCCTCCGATTTTTTATTTTTTATTTTTATTTTATTTATTCATCTTTGTAACGCCCTATAAATACAAACCCTATAAACCCGAACATTGTGAAACAAAAAATTTCACAAGTAAAAGAAGAGAGAACAAAAAATAGCTTTTATTTTGTAATCAATTAAAAAAACTCTCTTAAACCATCACACTTCTCTCTCTCTTCTCCCCGATTCAAATACCTTTTTAACATGGCAACCTCCGTCGATAACCGCCATTATCCCCGCCTCAACTCCGCCATGAACGGTGTCGTTCGCGCCGCCTTCAAGCCTCCTCTTGTTCCTTCTTCTCGCTCAATCAACCGCCACCCTCACCAAAACGAGAGTGTCGACGTCATGAGCAAAAAAATAGTCAAAGAAACCGAAGTCACCGTCGTAGACCATTACGACGACTCCTCCAGCGACGACGAAGACGAAAGCCATAACCGTAACGTCTCCTACTACAAAGAGATGATTAAGAAATCCAACAGTGATTTAGAACCGTCGATTTTAGATCCGAGAGATGAATCAACGGCTGATAGTTGGATCCAGCGAAACTCTTCTATGGTTCGTCTCACCGGAAAACACCCTTTCAACGCTGAAGCACCTCTCCCTCGCCTTATGCACCATGGATTCATCACTCCCGTCCCTCTCCATTACGTCCGTAACCACGGCGCAGTTCCCAAAGCCGATTGGTCCGATTGGACTATCGAAATCACCGGACTCGTCAAACGTCCGGCGAAATTCACCATGGAAGAGCTAATCTCCGAGTTTCCTAGCCGTGAATTCCCGGTAACTCTCGTCTGCGCCGGTAATCGCCGGAAGGAACAGAACATGCTGAAACAGACGATCGGATTTAACTGGGGATCCGCCGGAGTATCGACTTCTCTATGGAAAGGTGTTCCACTAAGCGAAATACTCCGTCGATGCGGAATCTACAGCCGAATAGGCGGCGCACTTAACGTCTGCTTCGAAGGAGCGGAGGATCTTCCCGGCGGCGGCGGATCTAAATACGGAACAAGCATTAAGAAAGAGATGGTTATGGATCCTTCAAGAGATATCATATTAGCTTATATGCAAAACGGTGAGCTTCTAACGCCGGATCATGGATTTCCGGTTCGGGTCATTGTACCCGGTTTCATCGGCGGGCGAATGGTAAAATGGTTAAAACGTATCATGGTCACACCTCAAGAATCTGACAGTTACTATCACTACAAAGACAATCGAGTCCTTCCTTCTCTCGTCGATGCTGAGCTAGCAAATGCCGAAGGTTTGTTTTTACCTTTATCTTCTTCTTTTTTAACTTTTTTACCAAAAGTCGACGATATTTAATATTTGGTTTTTGTGTTACAGCTTGGTGGTATAAGCCAGAATACATAATCAATGAGTTAAATATAAACTCGGTGATTACAACACCTGGTCACGAAGAGATTTTGCCGATTAATGCATTTACCACTCAGAAGCCGTATACATTAAAAGGATACGCTTACTCTGGTAATTTTTTTTAACTGATCTAATTTAAAGGATTAGTTAATATATGTAATTAAAATGGTGGTGGTGAAACACAGGAGGAGGTAAAAAGGTAACTAGAGTTGAGGTGACTCTAGACGGAGGAGACACATGGAGTGTTTGTGAGCTTGACCACCTGGAGAAACCGAACAAGTACGGCAAATTCTGGTGCTGGTGTTTCTGGTCACTTGACGTTGAGGTTCTTGATCTGCTCAGTGCCAAAGACGTTGCGGTTCGAGCCTGGGACGAGTCTTTCAACACCCAACCTGACAAACTCATCTGGAATCTCATGGTAACCCTTAATTTTTTTTAAAAAATTATAGAATAAATTAGTTTATTCTTTTGTGTTATGACTTATGATTGATTTGATTAAATTAATCTCCTTTTTGAGTAAACAATTTGGATTTGTCTTCGCCCCTACAAAGTTGGAACTACTGATGATTTTTTAAAAACGTGTTACCTACCATTTTCGCTTTTTGGATTTTTTAATACAACTCTAATCAACATGGAACCAAAGACCATTTCTTTAATTGTCTCTGTTGTACAGTTCATGTTAGTGGTTGAGTATTTTAATTTCCCTTCATTCAGGCAATAATATGAGATAAAGTTGAAAATATAAAAAACTTAGAGAAGTCTAAGTCCAAGGTCTTCAGCTAAATGATTATAAATAATACTAATAACTATTTATAATTTTACATTATTAAGACACTGTTTAATTACGTTTGACTATATCATTAATGACGTTTACTGGTGTTAAACAGGGCATGATGAACAACTGCTGGTTCAGGATTAAAACCAACGTGTGTAAGCCTCACAGAGGAGAGATAGGGATAGTTTTCGAACACCCGACTCGACCCGGTAACCAATCGGGTGGGTGGATGGCAAAGGAGCGTCAGCTTGAGATATCCTCAGAATCCAACCATACCTTGAAGAAATCTGTCTCTTCTCCTTTCATGAACACTGCTTCAAAGATGTATTCAATCTCTGAAGTTAGAAAACACAATTCTGCTAAATCAGCATGGATCATCGTCCACGGTCACATCTATGACTGTACATGTTTCTTGAATGATCATCCAGGAGGTACAGATTCGATCCTCATTAACGCAGGCACAGATTGCACTGAAGAGTTTGAAGCCATTCACTCAGACAAAGCCAAGAAGCTTTTAGAAGATTACAGGATCGGTGAACTTATCACCACAGGCTATGACTCTTCCCCTAACGTCTCAGTCCACGGTGGCTCAAACTTAGCTTCGTTGTTAGCTCCAATCACAGAGCTAGCTCCACCAAAGAACATCGCTTTGGTTAACCCACGTGAGAAAATCCCAGTTAAACTCGTCGAGAAGACTTCAATCTCTCACGACGTTCGTAAGTTCCGATTCGCATTACCATCAGAAGATCAACAGCTAGGTTTATCCGTAGGGAAGCACGTTTTCGTCTGCGCCAATATAAACGACAAACTCTGTCTCAGAGCCTATACTCCGACCAGTGCCATCGACGCCATTGGTCATATCGACTTAGTCGTTAAAATTTACTTCAAAGATGTCCATCCAAGATTCCCCAATGGAGGACTCATGTCACAACACTTAGACTCGTTACCCATCGGGTCAGTGTTAGACATCAAAGGTCCATTAGGACACATCGAGTACAAAGGCAAAGGCAACTTCATGGTCAGTGGCAAACCCAAGTTTGCCAAGAAACTAGCTATGCTTGCCGGAGGAACAGGCATAACTCCGATTTACCAAATCATTCAGTCGATACTGAGTGATCCAGAGGACGATACAGAGATGTATGTGGTTTACGCAAACCGAACCGAGGATGACATACTTGTGAGAGAAGAGCTAGAAGGATGGGCTAGTAAGCATAAGGAGAGGCTAAAGATTTGGTACGTTGTTGAAATCGCAAAAGAAGGTTGGAATTACAGTACCGGTTTTATAACCGAAGCTGTGCTTAGGGAACATATCCCTGAAAGTTTAGAAGGCGAATCACTCGCACTCGCGTGCGGACCACCGCCTATGATTCAGTTCGCGTTGCAGCCAAATCTAGAGAAGATGGGTTACAACATTAAGGAAGATCTCTTAATCTTCTAAGACTATTTGCTTATAATATATGCACTGGAAAGTCAATAACAAGTCTCTATTTTGTGAATACATGGTTATTTGGGTACTTTGGTTAAGAGTTTTTATTCCAAATGTATATTGTATAAATTGTGCTATGGTCTAATGTTGATGATGATGATAAATGATGAAAGCATGTAACTCAAACTTTTCGTGTCTTGAATTTATCGTTTTTATTTTTTTTATTACTTGTTATATTGTTAGGAAACTTCATCTTTAATTAGTTTGAGATATTTAAGTGTCAAACTTATGCTTCCATAATAGCGTCTCAGCGGATATAGTCGTCTAATAAGTTTGTTATAGTTCACATCAAGTGCTATTCATTTCATCACGCCTTTTAAACGTTTTGTCGTTTCAGTCTATTAGTTTTGAGTTTGTTACCACTTGTGGTCGTGTTGCTTTCAATCGCCAGTGACAACAAAAAAAAAAAGACACATACAAAAATATGTTTAATGCAACTCATAATATACGGGAGAAAAAGAAAAAAAGAACTCATACTGTACGTACAAATTATTATCGTCAATGGGAGACGAATAATGCTAGTCTTGTGTTCCATACAAAAAATGAAAAGATCTTAAATGGAGCTTTAGTTCGACCCCACAAGATTCGTGGTTCATATTTTACTCGTAAAAGTAATTATATTTTATAATCGGTTGGTGATATGTAAAAATATAGATTTTTTTATATTAGACGTTTCTTTTTTTTTGAACTGTCATATAAGACGTTTTATGGTAACTAAAAAAAAATTAATAGTGAAAGAAATAATAATTCCATATTATGAACAGAATAAAAGATCCAAGATAAATAAAGAATACAAGGTAAGGGCTCGATCTCTAGCATCATTTACGAATGAACAAAATGTTTATGTCATATTTTTAATTAATCTCTTCTTTTAAAAAAGGCTCTTTAAGTAAGGGGTGTGGGAAATGGAGACTCTTTTTCTTGTTATAAGTTATATTCTAAACGATCGAGATCTAGCATAAATTACGAATGTGTATAAATTTATCTGATCATATATCCTGCAGAAAAATCGCCAAGGCAATAGGGGCATGCATAGGGCACGTAGTTACCTTTTAGACCATTGAAAATATATTAATAGAAAAGGAAACTTCCTAAATAAAGAACAATAAAATAAAATGGAAAAGTGAAACAAAGAAGGTGGACAAAAGAAAACTTATAGCCGCGACCTCCTAACAAGGGACGTCCCGACCACTGCGGAGACGGCGATATGCTGACCGATTTTTCTTTTTGTTTTCCTAAAGAACGTTGTTTCGTGCTCACAAGGGTCAACAATATCCAAACTCTCTCGCTATTATCATATATATAACCCCCTCTTGTGCTTTGTCTTTATTCGTCGTATAATCTAATTAAATTGATTTTGAATTGTGTCATATGTCTCTGGTTAGCCCGGTCCCTAAAGAGTTGTTCTTCTTGCAACTAACTCTTTTCTTGGACTATGATCAATGCAAGATACTGAAAGTTGACACTCTTGTATAGTTGTATTAAATATGCCAATATAATTACACCTTGCTAAAACTTGATACGTGTTTAAATAAGATGTTCTTTAATATCTTTCGATTTACGTGGCTTGTTGTATGGATTAATTTTTAAGATTTTAGTGTGTGTATATGTATATATACATAAATTAGAGTTATTATAGCAGAACTATCCATGTAAATCCAGTCCTTATCTTCTTCATCTTGTTGCGTTGTCTTTTTCCTCCTCTTACAAAGAAAAATCCAAATAAATTTGTCTTCTATAATAACTCTTATAGCTATCGTCACTGTAACCCATGAGTCTTCTTCATTACCACCGTTCTCTCTAGCTATCGTCATCTTTCTCTTCATCATATTCCTCTTTGCAACTAAAAATGTCGTCTTTCTAAAACTTACTAGGTCACTAAAGTCGCCATTTGTCTTGTAGATATCATTTGTCATCTACACAAAAATTGTTCGATTCGACTTTCTAAGTGATGCCACAATCTTTTTAGATCTCGAAGATTGATAATTTTACATGTGTCTATTTCTAACATATACGGCTTGTTGAGACCACCTTCTTTTACAAGCAATGCACAGGAACCGTGGTGAGAGTGTCAATAGTAATCCACATTATGCATGCAATAGTTATTATACGTTCTCTTCTAAAATTGCAACATTTAGGATTAAATAAATTTATCAGAGAAAAAATGATTATACATATCGATATTTTACCAGCCCCATACCAATGGCTAGTTAATCAACCTAGACAATTCTAATAAAAAACAAACAAAAAAACTAGAGTGGAACCATAATGGTCGAATTGATAATTTTTGCCACAGAACAACATTTTCCGAGTAAACTCAACAAAATAATACATATCAATTTCCAAATTACTTTTATTTATTTATTCAATGGTATTATGATTATTATTTGTTCATTATAAATACTATGCTCTTTTTATGAAACCACCGGTAAAGTTGGTCTGCTTAAGCTCAATGTTTTTGAATCACAGTTTTGTCGTTTTATGAAATCATTAACTATATATGATCGATCTCTCATTACTTTACCAATAAATTAAACAGGATGATTAAGGTCATCAAAGACGTCTCTTATGGCTATTAAGAGTCAGACCCAAGGATAACCAGGGTCATTGAGGCGTCTTGTATTCAAACCATTACTCCACTAATTGCTACTTAATCAGGTTAATTTGTTTATTACGATAATGTTACTATTGTATTGATTAAGTAGCTCTCAGCCAACAGGCAAATGATTATTCAAAGATCTGTGGGCTTCCAAAAGCATTGGGAATGGCTCCAACTGCATTGGTAAATATATTATTTAAATCTCCATTGCCACAGTCGTTGGAGTGCAGGGGAATCAATTATAATATCAGCTGAATTTCTGATTCCTAGTAAAATTAGTTTATAGATGTACGGAAATATACTATGGCGTTATTCTAATATAAGTATGGCTTTGACTTTAAATAGCTAACAAAAATCACTGGGCCAATCAGTTATATATATATATATATATTAATTATTGTTGTATTTTGATCATTCGTAAAATTAAAATATTTTAACACTATTTTACGAAACAATGGAATAAGCGGCATTGTTCATGCACGCTCTTTTTAATTTTTATTATACTTTGAAATGAATAATATGTCATTGTTTTGCCAGTGGCCACTAAATGTATAAAATAAGTACTAATTTGTTTGTTGACATCGTTGTACATAAATTTTGGCACCACCCTCTTTATAACTAATACGGTTAACCCCTATGATATTGTCAAAGTTATAGTTTTTTCTTACTGTGAGACGTAACACCTAATACGTCTGACCTAAAAGAGTTGATTCCGACCACAAGTTCGATAAGTTTCTCTCAATATTAAAAGAAAAAATCACCATTTCAAGTAAAAGTATATGAGGAATCTCAAAATATTTCAATAAACAAAAAAAAGTGGGAAAGGAGATATATACATTAATATGTCCCGTGGTGGACACGTCCGAGTCATTGTCGTACCCTTTTGCCAACCTTTTCTAAGTTTCCTTCGTGAAAACGACCACACGTTTTAACTTGACATATGATATGATTGTTGCCTGCATATATATATATATATATATACATTTTAACTTTTAAATTTCTTGTTGTTTCAAAACAAACACCTTACATGTAATTGATTCATAAAAGGACAAAATATTCTGCAGGTCGCCAACCAATTCTTTATAATTCGTACGCTCTTCTAAACAAAAATCTTCTGTCTCTCCCAAACGAAAGAGAAGTACTTTCATTTACATAAAATTAAGTTTGCCTCAGAGCTTTATTTGCTGAAGTGATTAACGTTTCCGAATATTGCAAACTAAACATTATTGCTTTCTGATATTATATAATCATAGTTCTAAATTTCTAATGATTGGTTTTCATTTCTCAATGACTCAATCTCATTCATGAAAACTGACCAGCTAAAAAAAAAGTTTAAGCCCAATAATAATTTTCCTTTTCAAAGCCCAACTATTTTTGTCGTTTTCAAACCCAATAAGTTTTCTTTTCAAAGCCCAATAAGTGTTTTTTTGCAATTTTAAACTCTTAATCAAAGTGAAATCTGAAAATGCCAGATGAGAAAGAGATCGCGTTTGCGTTTGGATTGAAAACGTGGGCGTTACCGGCGGTTGGAAACTGAATCTTAAACCCTTCCCTGTCTAATCTCTGAAACTCAGTTTCGAGGATGTTAGGTTTACGCAGATCTGCAGCGACGTTATTCGACATCAGCCAGTGTCTGCTTCGAAATGTCACGGTGAGCTATTTCATATGCTTCTCAATTGTAAGGTTTCTGACGTTTCAGCGCCTCATTCTCTTCTTAGGGTTTCAATAGACCGAATCGATTCGTCTCTATTTCGTATTTAGTTTTATCCAATTCAAAATCTACACTGACCTAACTATTTCTCTTTCGATGTCTATAATTTCTGTATTTTGTTTCGAATCGTCCATTTTGGTATTGGATTTTGGCTTCTTACTTCGTTTCCAAATCGTGACAAATGAGAAATAACAAATCTTTCAAATCGAAAGGTCTTATAAAATGCTAAATTCTCTAAATTATAAAAAAAATTCAATCGATTTTGGAGCATTCTTATTAGTTGTATGAAAATATGAGTTCGAGGAATGATAACTCTTGAGGAAGTATCTCAAAATGTTGCTTTGTGTTTGGCTCAGAGGAAAGTTTTGTAATTGCATATTATGTTTCTGCTCAGATCTTGAATTTTAAGTTAAAGTTATTAACTTTCTCACTTTGATGATCGGTGACGAAGCATCTAGATTTCTAACTCCGTCTGTGTGAAGCAAAAGTTTATCAAAACCATTACCTTATTTGATTCTCTCTTTCTCTGCAGTTTCATGGCTTACGAGTCCAAGGAATTCGTGTGGGGAACGCAGAGGTTCCAAACCATAAGCCTCTCAAAACCGGTCTTCAAGAAGTTTATGGAATCGGCCGTCGTAAGTCTCACCAGGTTCTCTGTGAGCTTGGGATCACTAACAAACTTGCCAGAGACTTAACTGGAAAAGAACTCATTGACCTTCGTGAAGAAGTTGGCCGCCACCAGCATGGTGATGAATTGGTAAAATTTGTTCTTATCGGATCACACTTAACCTTCTTATCATCTTTAAAGTTACATACTCTTCTATCTTTCCCTTTCTTAAAACCGTTTTTGTTTGTTTGTTTCTGTGATTGTCGATTGTTAAGAGGAGGCGTGTTGGATCGGAAATACAGAGACTGATAGAAGTAGATTGCTACAGAGGAAGTAGGCATAGACATGGAATGCCTTGTAGAGGACAAAGAACCAAAACCAACGCTCGCACGAAAAAGGGCAAAGCCGTTGCGATTGCAGGAAAGAAGAAAGCTCCTCGCAAGTAGAAACCTGTTTTTTTTAAGAGTGACTATCTCTCAATCCATTATCTGGGATTCGCAAGTTGTAATCCATGTCGTATTGTTTACAGACATGACTTTGTGTTACATTTTGGGATCAAATAAGCAAACATGATTTGTCCACCTTTAAAGTCTCTTTTTGTCAATGCCATTACAGGGGAAGTAGAAAGCTTCAAAATAAGACAGTGTGGTCAGTTAAACTGAAAACATTGTTTAAAAATTGAGCCCAGTTTCAAAAAAAAGTTTGTTTTCTGAACGAGCCCAGTTTAGAGTTGAATTAACTTCCACCTATCGGGTAACTAGTTTTATCACTATGGTTTGGTGTGAATGATTTTGTATTATCAAGTTGAAACTAACATAATTTATGGAAGACATAAGTCCATTATTGGCCCAATGTACGTAAAGCCCGTTAAATTGTTTTTTGTAACCATTAGCAAATCGTATGATTATTGTACCATTCATGCATTCACCACTACATATAAATTTAAATGATTCATTTGAAATGTATATATAATTATTTTTTTTGAGGATACAAAGTATACCATAAGTATATTATGGATTGGGACACGAATCATGGGGAACAAAATAACGACCGGATCGAATTAGGATCACGAGAATTGAAACCAAGTGATTTGAAATCGATATATCAGAGAGACCAATTTGGTAAATGGACTAATCGATGCCTACTAGACCTGATCACATTTATTTGCTAATAATCATATTTCCTCTCCATCCATTTGTTTGTTTAAATGATCCTCCACGTCATCTTTCTACGTTTTCTTGCTTTTTGAACAATAACTTGGTAGGGCCTTTGGAATTATATGGGCCCATTTTAGTAGACAAATATAGATGAAATATGTGGCAATAGTTTTAGATATTCTTGTAACTATAAATTTGTAAACATTTCAATTAAAAAAAAACTAGCGCGTGGGTATACGCGCATCTCTATTTTCTCTCTCGAAACTTAGAAGCCGCCTCCTAGATCTAAGTATCTCCTCCCTTCTCCCATCGGCGGAGGAGGGTGGCTCTTCGGGCTTCAACGCGGTTAGGGTAGGTCTGAGGAGACCAAGGAGTATCCCTGGCTCTTCTTCTCTGGCTCGAGGCGGAGGCGGAAGGTCTTCTCGAAGATCTGAGGCTACTGTTCCGCCGGCAACGAGCTATTTGAGGACCGTGATTTGTTGTGGTGGTGGTTATTCCAGATCGGGTGAGTTGTCTTCTTCTTCGGTAAGAGTCGAGCGGTGTGGGTTTGTCAGATCCCGCCACCGGAGGTTGTTTACGATGGTTCCGGGTGTGGATCCGTCGGCTAAGCAGTCGATATCGACGATTTAGATTCGTTTCTGGCCAGATTACGATTCTCCAAAGATTTCTGGCAGTTTGGTAAGGGTATGTGGAATAGATCGGAGAAAGGGTATTACGATGTTTGATATTATAAACCCATGTTACTGTATAACTAAAAACCATATGTTATTATCTAATTGCAAACATCGTAAATCATAATTATGTATCCAGCGGACCAGCGCATGTGCAATCAATCTTAGTGTTGTTGCATATATATTATTCATTCATGTTATCAAAATCTAATAAAAGAAAAACATATTCTCTTTATATAAAAACTTCTCATGATGTTTTTAATTCGAAAGATTTAGACTTTAGATGATGGTAGAATATTGGTACGTCTATCGAATATTTGTATAAATGTTTACATTCTTAAAGATTGCACTATATTATCTGCGTACTTGTGTATATTTTTGTAACAATTTTGTGAATGTACGAGAAAATCTTCTATCTACATGGTATGAAACACGTGGATGTCGATTTTCATTGCATGCAAAAGATCAGTCTGGTGAGCTATGCGTAGGTCATGCTGCTTCTGGTGGTCAATTTGCAAAAGCTCCTATGAAACCGTTACCCAGAAAGTAATAAGATTGATCCATTCATCTTGAGGGGATGCTTACATCCTAATTAGAGAAAATACAGATAAAACAACATTAAATTTAGTTTTTATGTTGGTCCTTCTAGCCGTTGTCTAGAGTTAGTTTGATTCCGCTTAATAACAAGATTGGTCTGACCATGTCCCAGTCCATTTAGTCGGGAGTAAATGCGGCTATCCTGATTAGAAAAAAAACAGATAAAACAACATTAAGTTTCTAAATTTGGTAGTTGGAAACAAAGACCAATACTCCCGACTAATTGTATGTATCACGAGGTTTTCTTCAGTAAGAGAACTTAGAGAAGACACCATCATTAGCGTTAGGTTGATCTGTCTAGCTGGCCAATTTCATTTATTGAAACAGTTTTTTTCCGAAGATTTTTTAAAAATATACTAACACTCGAATAACATTTCGAGTAACACTGTATTAATTGACTTCTCTTTTTAACATAATAATAAAGATGAAACTGGAAAAACCTTTAAGGTTGGTGTTAAATTTCCTATTAATTATAAGATAAAAAAGAATCACATTTGTCCTTGTAAAGTATAGTAAAAGAAACTAAACAGTTTTTTTTATTTGTTTTAAATAACGAAAATAGAAGTATACAAGAATGGTTAAGAGAGGTGTCCCCTTGTGGTGGAAGTGGAACCTTATGTTGGAATGTGAAATAATGTGCCTATTTAAAATACCAATGGCCACATTTGATGGCTTTTCAATTTCAGACAAACTTATATTGAGACCACTTGAATTCCCATTTCTATTTGTCTTCATTTTATATTTGCCTCGAATGTGTCTAACTTTAGATCTCAACTTGGCCGTTGTAGCATTTATATTGAATTAAATGTTTAACTAGGGATTAATGAGTGTATCGGTTTAAGATAGTTGGTTTAAATAAGATGAGTATTTTTTTTAAATGATATGATTTGCCTTTCGGGAGACTAATAAAGTGAGAAAAATCCTAAAACTAATAGCTCAAATTATTCAACAAGAAAGGTGTCGAATAAATTAAGAATTTGTGTGTTTAAAAGTATGTTGTTAATAGGTCAGTAAATAGGCTTGACTTGCATGTTGATCCGTTTTCCCATAATAGGCATCAAAAGTTTCCTCGTTCCTCAATCCAATTTTCACAATAAAAATATGTTGTCGATTACGTGTAAATCGACATTTATAATACCTATATATATATATATATGAATACAATATAATAAAAAATTATGTTGCTATAAGCATTTACCATAAGGTTAACAGAATTAGCTAATTGCCCTATAATATGTTTTGTAGTTGAATTCAATGGTCTACCTTCGTTGAACAACTTACTGTACAGTTCATAGACCCAATTAAATATATCAATTAGAGTTAATAAAGAAGAATTTTGAAAAGAGTTAAAAAAAAAAAAAAAAAGAAGATAAAATAGCTGGGAACGGGATAACCAAAGCAGCAAAGGCGTGATGAAGAAGATTCGCCTGGATTCGAATTTTGTTTGCATTACAGTGTAGTTTAAAATATATAGATTACATATCAAAAAAAGATTTTTTAGTTGGAAAGACAAATAGACAGAATGCATGATTACTTCTCTATCATATATCTGACAACCCTACTATGCAATTACTTTATGTTGCGTAAATAATTTTTATTTTTTAATGTAATTTGACTTCGGATTACACTCCATCTCTGGTGGTCGGATTTCAAAGTCTTAAAAATAGTCTCAACTCCCAGGTAGATATATATATATATATATATATTACTGTTGTCTCATTATTTGTAGTGGATTATATATATTTATAATCCGTATACATCCAACGAATTGGTTTTAAATTTGGGATTATATCCCAATGTGACAAAAAAAAATTAGACTATTCGGACTAGGAGTATTTGGCAGTCGTTGCTCATTGAAAACTAAGCATGCATTGGTAACAAAACCGTTAATCATTTTTATTTTCTGGGGCAAACTCATTTTAATATTCAAGGAATCACACTATAATGGACAAATAACAAATCACACTACAATAAAAGTAGATATACCAATTTATGATGTCTAGTGGCTAAATAATTTTATAAATCGTAAATAAGGATTCAAATATTATTCGTTAACTATTATGATTCAAATATTCTCATTGTGATCTCAATCATAATTAACTATGGATTAAGCTTTAAGTGATAGAAATATTCAGTTTTTCACTAATTTGTTTGGGTTCGATCTGAAATTAAAGAGAAAAATATAGAAAATAGTCAACATATACATTGTTTCACGTGTTCATCAAAACCCATACTCTAAAATTATACTAATAAACAGTAATTAAATATGAAAAATAAAGGGTAATGTGGGGTTTATTCTCTACTTGCTTTCTCTCCTTTTCATGAAAATACAACCTCAATTCCAACCTCTCTCTACTTTTGACCATATTATATATATATGGCCTTTTGTAGATGAATTATAGTAACATCATGTCAAATCTATATCCGATTTACAATCATCCTTTTCTACATATTTATGTATAGGCACTTCATTGGTCGATTTATTTTCCATATCTGAACAATTAGCATCATAAATACCTGATTATTTCCTTGTACAATTTGAGAAGTTTTATATTATACAAAAAATAAATTTGCCAACAATTTAAACCACAAACTTATGACACGAAATAGAGTTTGAATCAAATTTGATAAGTATCTTTAGATGTGAAAAGGATGGTGAAGCAGAGGTATCCCATGGGAATATGGGACCTCTGTTGAAGCTTTTAATAACTCTTTGCCTTTTACTTTTGTCTTGATAAAATTTTTAATGTACTTCTCCTCCAACATTTCCCTAACAAATAAATAATATAATGGGAATTATAACAAATGGGATTAAAGTAACGTACTCGTCTTTTCATTTAACTAACATTTTATCTTATCCCCGTCTCCAAATCTCCAAAACCCAATTTTCTTTTAAAGCCTATGTACTTTTCTTCTCCTTCCCAAATCTATATTCACATATATCTTCCTCCCACCTTGCAAAATAAATAAAAAAAATCCCCCAACCCAAAATTTGTTTGATCACTTCATTCTCATAAATATATAAAAATGAAAGAATTCCAAATAGCCTTCTTCCCTTCTTCGCTCTTTTCCGACATGATAAAATGATATTTTTGCCCCTCATGCCGCAGCGTCTTTGGCCGCCCAATTAGAGGCAAAAGCGAGGAACTTTGGTTTGACATTCTAATGATAGGTCATAGGTGGCCTAATATAGACTTTATTTAGCCGTCTTCGATGAAGATTCTGCTGATGAAATCTCTAAACCTCTTGGAGTATAGTTTGGGATCAACGGCTGAGATCGAAGCCGGATCAGCTTGAAAAGACTTGTACGCATGCTCGATCTTCTTGCTGATGTCGTAATCTTGCAAAATGTCAATGATCCCATAATATAGAACGACTTCGTAGACTTCTCCGTGAGATAGATAGTTTGTTCCTCCAGAGGAATATTGATCAAAGTCGCTTCTTCTCGCCATTCGTTCTGCTCGTGCAGGCATGTTTGCGCCTAATCGAATCAACGGTTTCCTGCACAACAAAACAAAACTTCAGTAAAACGTTGATCTGTAGCTAAGGTCAACGAGATGAATGATCTAAAAGAACTAGTCTAAGGACCACATAATCTGTGATGCCCGCCCCCACAATATTATTGTGTTTTTTTTCTATTCAATTGAACAGCCCCCACAAGATTGCCAAGCAACTTTTTAACACAATAGTGCATAGAGATGTAACGTAGTTCTCAGATAGAATCATTCTTAATCGGAAATTGAAACTCCCAACAACTCTGTCACAGCAATTGCCAATGACTATGATTGCAAAAAGACTGAATTGTTAGGTCAACTTATTTTGCTAGGGATTAACCCCGGGGACGATGATTGTCTAGAACAAATATTCAGTACCTGCCAGCTAAAATGCGGTCCTTATCTTGAAGTTCAGCCTCCAGGAAGCGACAACTGCGCATGAATTTCTCGTTTTGGTAAGACTCTATTTTACCTGCACAATAAATGGAACATATATCATCAGAAGAAGTCGCGTCAACAGAATAAGAATTGAGGAGTGACGAAAACTTTAACTGACCTGATCTCAAAACAAAAGGAGAAAGCCCCATTTTGTCTCCTGTGTTGTCATCGCGGAAGTGAACGCCAATCAAAAGGCTATAATCCATAATTCTCTCAGCTTCCAAGAATTCACAATCACGATTTATTTGCCTGGTAAATGAAATCCAGTTAGCTTGGTTAGGAGTTTGGACTTTTAAAATGCAAAATAACATAAGCAAAAACACTATAAGGAAGTTGAGGAAGCTTACGTCATAAGCTCTTGGTACCAATTTCTCTGAAGACGGAAAGCAAAATTGAGATCAAGGTCCTTGAGAGTAGTGGTCTCATCGATTTCCCCTTCGGGTTTGGAGGTGGTACGGCCATGGGAAGACCCTTTAAGATCAAACCGTCTCTGGATTTGATATTCGGAGCAGAACAAGTTCCCCATGACGATAAACCGAGTCTGGTAAGATGGCAAACAACATGAGAAAATTGTTCACTAAAAACAAAGAGTCTTGTGAAATATAGATGAACAACACAAACCTTCTGGCCACCAACAGGTTTGATACAATGCACACCGTAGAACTTAGTCACAAGTGAATTTTCATACTGGCAGACATGTTTGTAGTAACTGGAAAGCATACGTAGAAGTACCTGGAAAGAGAAAAATTTCAGGTCAGATTGCCTATATGATTAAAAATGTAAAGTGAGAGCAAAGAAAGAAAAATACAAAGGGATTCAAAAAGGTCAAGACAAGAGCCAACGACTAACCTTGACTTCTGATTTCTTCACCGTCTTAATCATAAATCTGTCGTCTTGAGTCAAGTAAAAGAAGCTTCCACTCTTTCCAGGTGACGACAGTTCCCGAAGAGCATCATTACCACAGATAGCTAACATGTAATCCGCAGGATCTACCGTGAAAAGCTCCCTCAGGCGTCTAACAAAAGAAACACATTTCATGATATCATCATAAACCAATATAGTGAATAGACATCACCAAACGTATGTACAATAAGCTTAACACATTAGGAGAGATAAGAGATCATATAACAGCAAAAAATTGCATACCTAAACACCAAAGGGCAATAGTCCTTCCAGCGGAAATCCACAGATTGATGCGGAGGCGTGGTCTTAGAACCCTCCGGTGGGAACCTAGTCCAGAACTTTTCACTCGGGTCGAAATCACTCTGTTTGAGATCTCGAACAATTGAAGCGTGTTTGCCGACAGAATACCTATATCATCACACTTAAGTTAGAACAAAAATCCAGAAACTCATCATTCCTTGGGATTCTCAAAGGTCTAAGAAATTACCTGATTCCATGTTGCAAGTTGAGCATCAAATCATATTTCTTATGGCCTTTAGAAATGGTCTCTCCAGGTTTCTTTGCCTCACCGCTAAAACAACAAGGATTCTTCCTAAACTGACGAAACCCATCACGATCAATAGAGATCCTGTCTCGATAAATCACAGAAGCTTCCACATAATCAACAAAGTCACAAGTGATATCCCCAGCTTCACCATCTGATTCCCAAATACAGATTCTAGGGAAAATCTTCTCCCCACTCAATCTTCCAGCTCCACTATCAACAGAAGATCTCTTCCTGGTCGCAACAATCAACTCACTCTTCTCAATCCCATCAAAAAAACTCCTCACCATATGACTCCTTTCATTCCACGAACCAATCCAAGAACTACCATCAGCCAAAGTAAACACACCACTTCCTTTAAGAACACCATTCTCCCATGTACCTTCATACCTATTCCCATTAGGCCAAGCAAGCACACCTTTACCACAAATCACACCATTTCTCCATTCTCCAGTATACAAATTCCCATTCACCCAAACATATCGTCCTCTTCCATCTTGAAGATTACGCCGCCATGTACCTTCATAGTAATCTCCGTTAACATATCTCTTCTGACCATGACCATGTTTCCGATCAGCAACCCAAG
This sequence comes from Cardamine chenopodiifolia, assembly GCA_963922655.1. NCBI lineage: Eukaryota > Viridiplantae > Streptophyta > Magnoliopsida > Brassicales > Brassicaceae > Cardamine > Cardamine chenopodiifolia. The sequence goes on along the minus strand of OZ000476.1, from coordinate 16,342,656 downwards.
AACCTCGATAAGTATCACCATCAGCTCCAATAAAAGTCCCAAAACCTTCCATCCTCCCAGATTTTAATTCACCTTCATAAGTCGCACCACTCGGCCATGAAAACTTGCCTTTACCACTAGCTTTGCCACGTTTCCACTCACCTTCGTACATACACCCATCCTTCCACAAATACTTACCGGATCCGTTAGGAAACCCGCCGGAAAAAGTTCCCATATATAGATCTCCGTTAGGTAACGGTTTTTCAACGTCTAACGGAGGAGGCGTGGGAGTGACGCGCCGTGTAGTTCCTTGAGATTTCGTTCGTACCATCGGCGTTAAAGCTAATAACAACAAATCGACGCGTCTCTCTTCTTCGTTTTCTCTTTGCTTCTCTCTATTGCACACCTTTTCAACGAGTAAAACTTCAGTAGCTTCTTCTTCTTCTTCGTTAACCAGAGGTTCACGCATCATCTATTCATCAGATAAAACCCTAGCCTTCTTCACACATTCTTCGATTCTCGTCTCAATCAATCACTTCGATCTTCGAAAATGGCATTCGATTTCGCTCTTAGCCAAGGATTTGAAGCGAAAGCAAAGAAGCAAAAATCAAGCGGAAGAGAAACTTTCTAAATCTGAGAAGAAACGTTGGTGAGAGATTCCTACAAACGCTACAGAGGAAAAAAGAGAAAAGGGAGTCTGAAGTATCAAAAGAAAAAGGATAAAGAGAGAGAGAGAGAGAGAGAGAGTGAAGAAGAAGAGAAATAAAAATCTTTTTAAAAATGAAAAACTTAATTTCTTTGGGTAAATTAGTAAAATTCAATTAAAGGAAGATAGAAAGTTGCAGTAACCGTAGGGAAGTGGACATAAAAAAGCCCAGCCCAAACAAACAATAAATTCACTTTGTGATGACCATTGACTAATGTCTTGTTGACTTAAATAATTACAGCAACATTTATATTTCGCTAATAATATAGAAGAGCAAATTCGATGGGTAAAATTGTAGCCACACAAAAAAAGGATGGGTAAAACTTCAGAACAAAATATTTAAAGTACAATTATCACCTGACCGGTTTTACATATGTGTATTTTTCAAAATTAAGTGAAATATAATTTTTGTTACATATATACATTGTAATATTGATTCTACAAGAAAAAAAATATTTTGAATCTAAAGCAAATGTAACCACAAAAATAATAATAGAAATCATCGTTTTCATTATGAATACTCTTTTTTATATTAAAATATGAATGTGTTGATGTGTTGGGTGCATTTAAATTTTAAACATGTTGAATCTAACCATGTAAATATATTGGCCATCATACACACTTTATGTGACAGTAATCTAAATTTTGGTTTATGATTTATTTCAGTTATATAAAAAATGTTACATTTGTTCACTTGTGGAATAAACACATTCGCAACACAAAGAGACGGTTCACAATGATGTTGAAAGCATTCAGATATGCATATGCTCAATAGTAAACACATACTTGTGTCTATTTTCGAATGCTCACCATACACGCTTGTTGCGAATGTGTTTATTCCATAAATAACCGGATACTTATTTTCGGTTACTTGATTGTTTCAAAATTATAGTTGCAGTTGTTAACTTCTTCTACAGTTATTTCAGTTTGTTCGTTATTATTAAACAATGGTAAATTTAGTAACGGAATTTATTAGTGAATTTACTAGTATTAAATAACGGTGAATTCATTAAATAAATCAAACAAGCTCGAAACTAAATCAAACAGTTATTTCAGAGGTTCAAATTGTTCAACGTACTGGCTAAGTTTTTTAAAGTATTATTTAAAAGAATAGTGCCGGCGTGCCCTACGCTGTGTGGGATTAATGTGATACCCACGTAAAAGACCAAATGATTTGTTATGTTTTTCTCCTCAGTAATCAAAATTAGTTTTGTTTGTAAATAACTTTGATTGATCATCAACAAATCGGAATGGAATACAGCAATAATAAATCAGGTGATAATGTTTGGTAATTACATTTTGAGATTTTTAAATCTCGTTCGCCTTGGTCGGCTTTATTATATGAGGTTCGTCGGTCAGTATTCAAAAGTTTATACAGTATTATATGTTTTTTTTTGGTTTAAGTATATACACTAAATAAATAGTCTTATATTGGAAGAGAAACGTTATAGATGCTATCTAATATGGTATTTCTATGTATTTATTCGCTTAAACTTCAACACCCGAGGCTATGAGTTGAATCTCAGATACTATAATGGAAAGTGTTTAGATTTTTTTTAAGGTATATTTTATAAATATTATTGCACGACCGAACGACGTTGTTAGAATTTCAATTAAATATTCTGTTGTACAGATTTTGATTCGCCATGATTCGGGAAAAGGAAATTAGAAACGGATATGACAAGAGACAAATAAATCTAATTACGCGTCATTATCTTCCTTATTAACTTATTATAAACTTTAATGTGTAAGAAGGCGAAGGTCACGGCCACACAGCTCTTCTACAGTTGGAATGATCAAGCCGAGCTGGCATATATACGGGACCCACCTTTGAACCATTGGGCTGTAACGGCCCACCTAACATCGTCGTCTACGAAGAATCCAACGATATACACGGTGCCACGTGTGGAACGTTTAAGCGGTCAAGATTGTAACCACGTCATTAAAAATCTAGAGCGAACCACCTGTCTTGGGACGGCTAGCGTTCAGATCCTACGAAGATTACGTTTTCTCTGAGTAGTCACGTGCAACGGCCTGGTTGCACACGTGCGACTGTCAACATTATTTGAACTCGTTAAATTTAGGGAATTTGCTAATTGTTTTTTATTTAGGGAAACTCGTTAAAAAGTTTAATCTAGCAGCAACTGAATGGGTTAACATTAACATGTTTAAAATTTTTTTATGTCGATATAATTTGTATTGTGGATTTCATATAACCTAGGTGAATAATTAAAAGAGTGATTATCCAACCCAATTCAATCTTCAAATGAAGGGTAATATTGTTAAGATCAAGTAATAAATTTACTGAAAATGGAGTTACGTTTTTTAGAGTTTGACAAATTGGAAAAATGGGTTGAAGATGGTTTTAAAAGACAATTTGAACATAAAGCGTTGTAATTTTAATCAAGAGCAAACAGAAGATAAATGCTATACAACCTCATATAATTATTGCACAAGATATTCGACATGACAATGTTTTAATGATAGTTTCGTATGCTAACAAAAAATAATATAAATGACAAATCAAGTGAAAACAATTAGAAGAGAAAAGACAAATAAGATGGATGACCGAAAAGGCTATAAGGAGGTAACCGTCCGCCGACCTACTACGTACAGGCATCAAAATGCAGAAGACTCACGAGTCCTATCTTCCCAAATCTAAATCACAAAAAAATAATAAAAATTCAGACTAGAAAACACAAATACAAGCTAGTCCATCATACATTATCATGTTAAACGAGGTTTAATAATATTTATAAACAACTACACATTTAAATACAAAAAAAATCACTCTATTTTAACGAGACAGAAAATTCATCTAATAAGTTTTTGTGCATTTATAATTACTTTGAAGAACCATTGAAGATAAACACTCTTATGTATCCATCATTCTCCCATTAAAAAATTGGTACGAGTCAAAATAAATATTAGGAAACAAGAAAATACAAATGTGTCTGGGGAGATAAAAAAAAGTGTGTCTTGGTTAAAAATTGGAAAGGTTTTTGTGTAACCAGGAGTTATGACTGTAGTGTACCTTTTAAAATTCAGACAGGTTATTGTCCAATGAAAATCCTCAAGAAAACTATTAACTTTTGGTCACACCACTATATGAATAGAGAAATATTATCTTTGATTTACAATGTTTTCAAATAAATATTTATGAGGGGTAGTAACGTATGCAAGTAAAGCAAGGATACAGGAGAGAAGCTCTGATGTAACAATATTTCCTTTGTTCTTGTGGAGAATCAAAGCCCATTCCTCAATAAGCCTTACACCAACGTCTTGTCACTCTAGGTTTTACCAAACTAACCCGTTCTTACCATTAGCTAGATTAAAAATCCTCGATTTAATCAATAGTTTTTTTTTAATCCACAATTTCAGACAATTTTTTTTGGTTTTGTTAACTTGTTAATATGGACATGGTCAAAATATTCTAACCCAAAATTTTAAAATATCTGTACGGATATTAAATTTTTAAAACCCAACAATCCAAAACTGGATAAATACCCAAATATATTCAAAATATAAATACATACTTATAATATATTAATAATATTTATACTTGTAATAATTTAAGTGCCAAAAAATTTCGAATTTTTAAAATATTTTGTATTTTTCGAATATTTCAATTAATTTTGGATAAAAATATTTTGTTTTTTGGTTATTTTGAATTTTTGGAATAGATTTAATAGATTTGGAAACAAATATTTTGATTTTCGAGTATTTGGAATAAATTTGAATCGGAATGAATCTCGATCCAAAATTTTAAAATCTACGAAAGAATTTTTAACTTATGAATCCGAAATATCCGAATTCATATTATCCGATCCAAATATAACCCGAATATCCGAACATTTATGTCTACTTGTAAGCACAAGCTCCAATGTGTGGGTTTTTTTTTTAAATTCAAATCGTGTGGTTAATGACGTGCAATAAGTAATTTAAAGTAAATTTTGTTTTCCAGTATTCCGTCTGTTTTTAATAGTGTTGTTTGACATATTTCACACAAATTAAAAAATTGTTTAAAAATACAAATGTCTCTATTTAATATACTTTTAACTAAACAAAGATGACATAAATAAAAAGATTATTAAATTTGAATGGAAGGTAAATTTAGAAATTAATTTTTTAAATTATATTGAAAATATAAAATTATATTTTTTGAAACACAATATCAACTCTAAAATAACATTTTTTGCGAAACGAAGGAAATAATATAAAATTTCTTATGTGTCGCTAAATTCTGTATTTAATAACGAATTAGAAAGAAATATGTCTCTTTTTCTTTGCTGAAAAAAAAGAAATATGTCTTTAATGTAATGTTCATTGAATATAAAAACGGAAATCCAGCCGTATTTTAAGAGTTCTCCATTTTTTGTGGAATTATACGAGTATTTCTTAAATGAAGAGATCACGTTGAAGTTCCAGTACGTAAAAATAAAAAAGAATGATTATAATTTATTGGACTTACGGATTAACGGGTTTTTTTAATTTACGAATACGTCTCTTTGTCGTGTAAGATTGAAAGAGAAAGCCCATGCTCTTAGTTTTTAGTCTTTTCTTTCGTACTTTTCTGCTTCATTAATTTTTCGATATAAAGAAAAGGTTGTTTTTTTATTAAAAGAAATAATATAAAACTGAAAAGGATCGCTTTATTATCGGATGAACAGTCATATGTCTTCATCGTCGACAGAAATGAACCCAATTGATATGGATCCTAGCTTCTATCATTATTTGTTTAGGTTAAAAACTTTTTTTTTGTTTCACTGGTTTTATCAAATAGTTAAATACCAAAGCTAAACAAATAATTCTGTTAAGTACATGCACATTAGATGATTATAGGATTTTTAATGCATAGTCATGACTTTTCTTTATTTTTTTAGTCATGACTTCATGTCCATTACGTAGCGTTTTCATGCATTAAATTAATATTTTGACGGTGCATAGCTACGTTATACAATTATATCTATTGAAAACGTCTGAGAACTTCGTAAGATTACTTAAAATGCACAAATTGACTTCATCAATATATTAAACCAAATTTAAAAATTGCTACATCGAAACTTCTTAAACTAATCTCGTGGCCATATATAAGAGTTAGATTTAAACTTACTCGTTTTATATGCTAGTGCAAATTCATGTACAATAATACAAATAGTATCAGTTTTGTTTTTTTAAGCAGTGTCAACTTACCCGTTAAAACTATTTAATCTTTTAGTAATTGCAATGATTCATTTTTTAAAACAAAAAAAAATTACAATGACCGTCCCTAATTACATTTGTTGTTGTCGTTATCCATGTGTAATACGACCCTTCAAACTCAGATGATGGCATACAAACGATAAAAAGACAAACCTCCAAAACTACAAATCATGATCGTTAATTACACGGTTTATGATTTGAAAGTTTTTGTGTACTTTTATACTCCCATGTTATTGTTGACAACAAAAATGCCCCCTGACCCATAAAATCTAACTTGGCCTATATGCCTGAAATAAACTATACATCGGCTTTCACTAAAATGGCCCAAGGCCCACAAATTACAAAAAAATACTTGCAAAAGCCTAATAAACAAATTGAACAAAAAAAAACCATATCAACAACTCATGGAATTTTCATTCACATACCAAAAAAAGAAAAAAACTCGAGTTTGTCAAAGGTCGAGAGATAATTCATGAAGATTTTTGGTAAGTGGGGGTCTTAGGTGCGTTACTAATGTTTTTGAGAGAATCTACGAGAGGATATTGGTACTGTTTGAGCGTCATGACCGCATTATGCAATGCAACGAAATTATTCTTCATTATCTCTTCGCAATCTTTGATGACTGTCTCGTTAAGATCTTCTTTCATTAATCTCTGTCTTAGCTTATCGGTCAGAGACTGAGACATTAGTGGTCGATGCCATTCATTCTTCGTTTTACATTCTTGGAAACGTTTCGTTAACAGCTTGCAAGGCTTCGATCCAAGGTCCAAGCTATACGATCCTCCCTTGTTGCTGCTCGTAAATGCATACTCTTCATAACGGTGAATATAGTGAATCTTTTGCCGTCCGATATGCTGTCTTATCGACGAGACCTATAAAAAAGTATTTGGGTATATAATTTTATAAATTCAAATAAATTGGGCACATTTGAAAACGTTTGTAAAATACTAGGGCATATACCGAAACCTTGAGATGAATTTGGTCAAGATGTTTCCCGGGGCTATGAACATCACCGCGTTTTCTATGACGGCAGATGAACTGTAAAGATTCGGCGCCGATCAATCTCGATCTCCGATCCATTTCAACGGAGAGGAAGATTTTGTTGGGACCGTGGATTCTGTAATACGACAAAACTCCGTCCTGCAAGGTTCGGGTAGCAATTTCTGGATAATGAAAACAAAGCAGAAGTATTCATGGTCAGCAAAAAAACTCCTAAGAATAAGAAACATAGCTTATAACTGGGTCTGTATATGGGAAGAAACACCCAATTTTGGACCGATAACTGGAGCCCATTTGGGAGCGCCTCAAAATGCAGGAATAGGCTCAATGTGACTCTTCATGATTTATTCTCTCAAGGAAAATATGCTCTTCCCTCAGCCAGATCAGATTAGCAGGTTAATGTTCTAGCCTCTTTGTTATCGATTAATCTAACTGATGCAGAACACTCTTATGATTGGAATGTTGACAGTAGACTATGGTCTTAAGTACTCTACTGGTGGAATCTACAAGCAACTAAAGGGACATAGACAATTGGTACCTTGGGCAACAGCGGTCTGGAGTAAAGGCGGGATCCCTAAGCATAACTTCCTCAACTTGTCGGCTTTGCAACTCTCACCAGGGAAGTCGAAATCACCTACTCTTCCAATGTCCGTTCATTTGGTCCATATGGGAACCTACAGCTCGCAGATGTGGTCTCCAACCATTGCGTGACTGGAAGGCCTCTCTGACGACAATGCAACTGATCCAAGGTTCAAAATACCACAAGATACTATCTCTCCTCGCGTGGAAATGTTTAAATCGGCTCACTCTATTCTATGCTTCATTGATATCCGCAATAGATCTTCCAGTTTCCGTGACTCAAACAGCAATACAACCTCTCAACTGCTTCAACTATGGTTTTCTATTGCTACCATCGTCTGATCTTAGAAACAACTTGAAAATCCAGGTTTCGGTTATTTTCTCCAAACCACGAACTATGGGGACGGTGACTCATCAGCTTTCTCGATCTCTCTGCATTTGAATCTCGAAGACTTGGTTCAATTAAATTCCTTGTTTCTGTCGATATTTTGGTTTAGATGTAATTGGGCTATGACCCATTAAACAATATGGCCTGGCCCGGCATGTACTTTTTTTTAACTTTTTCTGCAATTTCAATTGAAAGCCATTCATCAAAAAAAAAAGCAAGAACAAACCACCGTTGTTTCCACCTTTGGCCGTAGTTTACATGCCAATTTGCAAGATCCAAAAAACCGTCCAATTAGATAACTACTGCTTACTTTTTTTCTCCTTCAAGACCTCGTAACCGATCCTGGAGTTGAACACAAAGTTCTGAAACCCGAGAGAGAAGTTGATGATTTTGATCTCTTGAATCTAACAGATCACTCCTTGGAAGAGAAGCAGGATCTGTAAGCACTTGTTCAAGCTGAGAGATCATGGAATTGGCTTTATCGTCATTACTACCGTAAGATTCAGCTATGAGATTGAGCAGTTTAATAGTTTTGACTCGAGGCTCGGGTGGGATGGGTGGGGCAAGGAAAGGGTGTTGGAGAAGCTCAGGGATTCTCCATCTTTGGTTACGGTCCCAAGCTAGACATTTCTTCATTAGGTCGATAAGCCACGGGTTTGAGAGTTCACTGTAAGTAGTCTCGTGGTTTGGATCAGTTATGACTTTGAACTTTGCCCAGAAAGTCTTATAATCTGCAAAAGGTGTTCTTCCATACACCATTTGGTATAGTATGCAACCAAGCGACCAAATATCTGATGGTCTTCCACATTTTATAGTGTTTCCGCTTTCATCGCTTTCGTTCCACATGAATGCTTCTGGTGACATGTAACTCAAAGTCCCCACCTGTCACACAATACATACATACCCCTATTGATATAAGCAGTTTGTAAACTAAATACAAAACAACATTTGGTATTCAAGAAGAGGATGATAACGAAAACAGAAACATGGGAGTGTTTTACCTGTGAATCTCGTTGAATATTTGTAGTGTCGCTATTGATGGCCTTAGCGATACCAAAATCGATAAGCTTTAAAAAGCCTTTGACAAGAAGGAAATTTGCGGGTTTCAAATCAGAGTGCACAATGCGTTCCTCATGTATGGTGTTCACAGCTTGAAGTATTTGCTGCAATTGTTATTCATTTAATATGGGAATCAGTGCTTCTTGAGCAAAAGGCTCTTCTGTGAAATTAAATGCGTTTTACTATAAATTTGCTAAAAGAACAAACTGAAAGAGCTCCCATGCAAAAGAAAATAAATAGTTTAGTGTCATCACAAAAATAACTTGATGGGTAGAGTAAGAACCTGCCAGTAGAAACGAAGCCAATTTTCATCAATAGTCCGGTCAGATCCTTCGATTTCCCTCCATTTTTGGGACAGCATGTGAGCTAGATCGATTTCTCCATATTCTAGTACCATATATATAAATCCATCATCCTTGACTCTTCCATCTTTGTTACTCATTGTGCCATTCAAAACCTCCTGGAGTAAAGTCTTATCCGTGACCTAATTGCAATAGAGAATTAGTTTTTTGGTTGAGATGGAAACTAATAGAGGATATTACTACCCCATGGATCAGAACACAAACTAAAAGGAAGTACCTCATAGTCTATTAACTGAATGATGTTGGTTTTTCCTTTAAGCTTCTTTAGATATCCGATTTCCTGGCAAAATCCATATGCTGTAGCATAGTCACGACCCTTGAGCTTGATTTTTTTCAGCGCATATATGGTACAATCTGAAGAAATAACCTTGTGGACCTCACTGCTCCCACCACTTCCTATCTTGCCAAGCCTCTGATAGAGCTTCCCATTGACTTTAAAGAACAAGTCGGGATCATAATTTCTTTTACGAGGCGCTGATGTCCCTTTGCTACTTGCAACCTTTTCATGCTTTTCTGATTTGTGTGGCTGTGAGCTAACACTGGTTAGCAACTCATCGGGTGGACGAGCATTAGCTTGTCCGTCGCTACCATGACTGGAAGATCCCACTGGAACTTCAACTTCTGTAGTGCACTGTTGATGGTTGGACTTACCTGTCTTTTTGACTCTTTTTTCTGGATCAATAGTTGAGGGTAGCATCTCAGATGCAGGGGCATCCTTATCAGTATGCAGAATGTTGCTATCCTTGGAACAAGGATGACAAGAAGGCAAGTTCCCTTGACTTTGAACAGCATGGGGATTTGCATTGGGATCAGTCTCAACATGAGAACGAGAGACATGAGTAGTAGCATTTAACATAGGAGCTGAAGACGAATGGATTAGCGTAGTTGTGGCACATAATGACCCCACGGCAGAACATTGAGATTTAGGTTGGTTCAAGAAGTTGCGAAATTCTCCCAGCTGACCTTGAATCTTTGCCAATGAAGATGAAACCTTATATTCAGATTTCAAACTGATCTCAGAATCAACAGACTGAAGATTCTGATGTCTTGATCCAGTACGAGCACCAATATTTGATGCTTCAGCCTGATTTGTTGCATCCCATTCCATATCTGCCAAGACAAGTGAGTTCAAGTAAGATTATTAGCTCAACAAACCAACCGTAGCTATGCCTTGGAGGAAATATATGAAAGTGGTTAAGAAGTGCTGACTATTGTTTAAGATCCCACTGGTTCAGCTTTTGGACAATTTACCAGTATTACTAACAAAAGTACAGCAAACAAATTTTGTATACCCAAACAAAAGGTAAGGGCTTTACCATGAGATGTGACGGTGCTGCCAATGAGAGATTGAACTTTTCTCTGAACGTTTTCGTTCCGAGATCCTACATCCAAATTGCTTCCTAAACTAGCAAAAGCAGATTTTCTAAAATCCATCTGTCTGTCTGATGGATTGAAATTCTCACCAAACATATTATTAATGGTTCCTGAAACTGAAGGTGGCGTAATGGACACACTGTCGATAGATTCTCCAGCAATCGAAGTAGCTAAGTTGCTTGTATCCTGTGTCAAAGTATTGGCAGCAAGACTCTGACTCAGCGAAACAACATCCTGAGATCCCTGCCCTTCAGCTGTAGAACCTGTAACCAAACGTGAATTTCTTGAAGTTTGTCGTTGTGGAGCAACACTTCTCCGAGGCCCAATAGTGGTCGTCTGCATTTTATCTGAAAAGAAAGCTATCAGAGTTCCATTGCAACTCACTCAAGTAAAGAGTTTAAGGTACCAAAAACAAAATAAGGACAATTGAACGTCCTCGTAACCATAAGTTCGTCTCCATAATCAACTAGCATATCACTATCACCCACACCACAATAAAAAAACTCAGTAACCAAGAAATTGTAAACCATTCTAAGAAGTTGAACTTAACTTTCCCAAAAAAAGCCCCAAATCCTCCTTTGTCAAACGAGATAAGAGAAATGCTAAACCCAAGGAAACCCTAACTTAGGCAAATAAAAGTTCCAAATATAGAGATTTCTCCTCACAGCTCAGAGAGAGGGAAAGAGAGGGAGTACTGAGTGGGCGGTGGCGCTTGAAAGCGGCTTGCACATGCCGTAGAAGTTCCGGCGAGGAGGAGGAAGAAGAAGAAGACGATGATTCCTGGTTTAAGATTGGACGAACCAGACTCTTCGGAGGTTTATCCGGTGGCACCGGAAGGTTAGCCTCCCTGTCCATGGCTGGATCTCAACTGCATCTCCGATTTGCTACAGCGTTGATTTTCAGAACTAGAACGCAGCAAAATCAAATCCTCAATTTCTGGATGTAAACAAGTCTATAGCTCCAATTTTCGCCATGGCCGTCGAAGTAGGAACCAACACTTTCCTCTCCACTGAGAAAATGGTTTGAAATTGTTGGAGAAAAAAAAAGCCAGAGAATGTGTTTGAGATTCGAATCACCTTATTGCCGCTTCTCATTCTCTTAAAAATTCACAATCGAATTAATTCGAATTAAGGTCCATTGGGCCTTCTCTTGTTAAAGATAGAGATTGTTTGGGCTAATAATACTCTCAACTCTATCCATAGGCCCATTAACGGCTCAATGGCGCGCATTTAGAAATAAATGGTTAACTAATAATTACGTAAATTATAATGCAACGGCTAAGTGTCAAATCGTTGAGAAGACAGTCGAACGTTGTTGATACAACGGTAATAAGATTATAGCCGTTTGATAAAGATTGCGAACAAGCTCTTTAAATACTCCCTTAAACCTTCACAAACACATTTCTTCCTTGTCTTTAGAAAAATGAATCATTCTTTTTTTATTTGGTTTTAGTTTGGATCATTCTTCTTCTGATCATAAAGGAGATGAGGAGAGGAGAGAGAGAGAGAGAGAAACAGAGGAATATTACGGTGGTTTCTCTCCAACCATGTCAGCCACGAGTTTCTCCTTCTTCCTTCACTCCGATCCACTCATAAAGTCAAGGCCATGCTCTGACCGAACCATGATCATGAATCAGCAAAATTTCTCTTGATCTTGAGTTTCTTAGTTTCCAGCAAGTGTGGAATCGGTTTGGTATTTTGCAGTTATTTTTCCTGAAGAACTGAAAATCACGTTTCAGGTAAACGAAAATCTTACTCTGATTTACAAACCGAATACTGTATGATCTCTTTTGTTTCGTTCGAATCTTCAGTTCGTGATTCTCTGTTTATTTCCCTAATTCTTGTTCTAGGCTTCTGCGAATTTCGCTGCAAGAAAAGAAAGAAGAATTAATTATCTGATTTGCTTTTTTAGAAATTCAAAGTCTAAAGTCTCTGTTTCGTTTTCTTATGTTCTGTTTCTGTTTTTTTTTTAAGTAAATAAAATCTGTTTGTGTCTACAAATTTTATCATGGAATTTTTAAAAACTTCTCCGTAACCCATTTTTCATTTCTCAAAAGAATTACAAAATCTAGGTCCCGTTTCTAATATATATCTATATATTAATTTATAAGTAATTCGCGGGATTATTCACTCTTTGCTAGCTACTCAAACAACTATTTAAAGTTCCTATAACTCCTTGTAAAGCTTGTTGAAAACCAGTTCACGGACTTGATTATTTGTTTTTTTTTTAGCTTTGCTGCTCAAAAAAATGGTTTCGTTTTTGTAATTTTCTAATTATTTCAAAGTTTTATACGTTGAATTAATTAAATGATCCTAAATTTGTGGTTGATAGAGAATCATAGTAAATAGTAAAGTGGACTTACCAAAGAATAAAATCTAAATTACACAATCAGAACTAGCTTCTTCTACGCAGACACGTTTGCTTAGTTTTTTTATACGCCGGCATGTGTTTACTCCCAGTTTGCTAACGCATGAGCAAATCAGAATGTGAAAATTCTTTTAGACATTTATGTGCAATTTGATTATTTCAGGAGAATGTTGATATGATCAAGACGGCTTATAAAGTCATAAGCGTATAACTTTTACATATCCCCCATGTTAAAGTTATAAGCGTATTTCTTTTACATATCCAGGTAATGCAAACTTTCTTTTTACCAAGTTATAAGCGTATAACTTTTACATATTCCCCATATTAAATCTGTTTAGCCTTTGAGGTGGTGTACTGCATATTTTCTCGGGGTCAGCTGTGGTTGGAAGAAATTACCCGGATCAGGTCTTTAGCGGAAGCCAACAAACTTAACCAGTAACGCAAAACTATCGTCCTCAAGGTTATATATATATATATATACAAGGCCATCTGGCATTGCATTTGCCAGATACCTTTCTATTGGTAACATAATTTGTAAAAGATGTGTTTATTTTAAAATTCAAATATAATTTGCTAAATCATATTGAATAATATTCAAATTATCACCAAAAATATACTACACATAAAGCTGATACGGTCACCGGTATCCACTAAACTCAACAAAACTAATCGATACATTACTTCGTAAGAAATCTCTACCAAGTTATAAGGTTGCCAAATATTGCATCTAATAAACGATCGATAATACAATAATCCTAATAAACGTATGAAGGCTCCGAGGCGGGATTATCAGCTAACTCTCGTCGCGTGGGACCTGATCCGCTTGAAGAAATAAACTCAAATATGAACACACTGCAAAAGTTCCAAGAATTAACAAATGAGGTCAGTCGAAATTTAGAGGGATGATATATTATCGAAGCTTAGAGAGATTTTTCGAGACTTTTGAACACATAGAAGTTTACATTCATAGAGATGCAGACTCTGTATAGTGCACATACACAGATATATGAATAAGAATTATACCCATACATATATTACATACACAGTCCCTATAAGGACGTGAGCATCACATATATTACATATACAGTCCCTAAAAGGACGTGAGCATCACATATTTTATTCAAAGAGAAAAAGTTGTACATTAACCATTTCAATATGTTGTTTTTAATTATTTTTAAAGGTATGGATAACTTTATAATTGCTTACAATATTCATGGATTCATCACAAATCCAACTCTATCGCTCGGGATCAGTCTTAGCTTACAATATTCATGGACCCATGCTTCAGAAACACGTTTCCTGACATCATTCATGATACCACATTCATTAACATTCGAGAAAAACAGGTGAAAAAAACATAATCATAGCTCAAGAAACTTGACTTCTATTTGTATGTAAAAGATCACACACTTCTCTTTAGTTGTTGAGCTTTTAATTCTTTTGAAATACAAAACATTCTGTAAAGGACAGTTGAAATAATATAAAGGTTGTATAGTCAGATTTCAAACGAATATTAAAAAGCTAGAATGATTTTAAAGCAGCAATCAAGCAAGACAAATTTTAAGGAATTTGAAATACATGCGCTCTGTTGGGGTTTGATCCCGATCCCATCTGCACACATGAATACAGATACAAATCACATTAGAAATGTTATGTATTGACGACTATGAATATAATGAGCAGAGGTTAATCAACCAAATGGGTAACGAAACCACAACCCTAAAAATCAAAAAGATTGGTTGTGACAAACATATGAAAATGAAACAAATGGAATGCACACAAAAAAAAATTTCTAAGTCTGATGAATATTTTGTGTTCAAGCTAATCCTTTCTAGATCTTCTCGCACAAGAATGCTTTAAAGTCTTGAGATCTTTCATAAACAATGTAGACACAGAGAAGCTGAGGGAAAGAGTTACATGCACAGACAAATTTAATGGTCTTGGAGAATGCTCGTGACTAAACTTATCCTTTGACCTAATGAAAATTCATCAGGAGAACATTTTTTCAAATTCAGCTCCTGCCTCTATTGATGCAAATCATATGGTTTAATTACCATTAGTGATGATGGCGCTGTCTGTGGAGGAACCTTGAACTCCTCTGCTACGAATTTCAGAACCGCCGTGAACGGAACTGAAACTGGAATTTCAAAGATCGGAAAAGAAAAATACCCCAGAGAGATCAATCGCAATTAAATCAAACGCGTGTAGATCCAAAAATTTAACGATTGGCATACACTTTGAAAGGAAGGTTAAAACCAAAATATTTATTTATTCAATTGTAACCGTAAAAACGTGTTAAAATTGAGACTTAGTTAGAATTTTTAACATTTGATCTAATTTCAAGTAAAACATATTGTTATAACATTAAAACAAACTAAAATATGTACCATAATAGTTCGTACTAGTAATGTCATTGTATTAATTAACGAGATAGAAATCTGCTGATAGTTGTCTTACTTGCCTAGTAAAAAGGCAAAAGACTAACCTGGAGGAACAAAAAGAGATGACGTAATCAGCGGTCGTGCAAGTCTTTATACTGGTCGGATCATCATAAGCATAACTATAAGCAGTAGGACAAGCTTGCTTGAAGATCTTAGAATAATAAGTTGGTCGACACACCACAGCATTCCATATACTCCTCTACAACAGTACTCATCTCTATCGAACACATCACAAGCACTCCTACACGATATTACTTTTCCTTTTGATTTCACGGCGAGCTCTCGTGGACACTGTGGCCTCGAATCGGCGACGCAACCGGCGACACTGCAATTTCCTTTTCCGTTAATCGGAGTCACCGACATCGGGAGATTGAATCCGTCGACGAGGCTCACGTCGTAGAAATCCAATGGCGCTAATGTGAATTCGGCGAGTGAAGCTGGTGGTTTTCCGGAAGCTGAGCATTTTAGAGTTGAGCCGCATGAACCGGTTTCGCAGGTTCAGGTTCCGGTTGTGTCAAATTTACAGCCGGTTCGTCCCCAGATTCCCCCTGACCAACCTACTGGTGCGTTGAAGACGATGGATTGGCCCGGTTTGAGCTCGAATCCTCCACCGTTAAAGTTTTCTCCGGGAGTTATCGCCGGCCAGATCGTTTGGTAGCATGAGTTCACAATCGTGAATATTCGAGCTGATTCTGACCATTTTGTTCCTATATATCCATTTACACGAATTCTAATCATTACTTAAACCCTAATTAATATCTAGACAAGAAAAAACGTTTAACTACGGTTGGAAATATAGAATACTGTTTGAATAATTACTTACCTGATAATATCGTGGGAAAGAGTAACAAGATCCTTGTTGACGAAACGAAACGAATTGACATCTTTACTGGAAAAATATTTAAGGATTTAATTTATCTATTTTTGGGTCCGGATATGTTTCGGTTTAAGAAGAATTATCGAAGTGAGATTTGTTAGGAGATGGCATAGATGCAGAGAAGATTGTTGATAAGTATTAATATTTAGATTATTATATTTAGCATTATATGTAAATATACTGTTTAGATTTATTTTTTTATTAATTTAGGAAATTAGATTTAGTTCTACGTTTATATAAATCACAAGTTTATATCTATTATTTTTGTGAGAGTTTATTATAAAATCTTCCCTAAATAATTTTATGTTTTATTCTCATTAAATTTTTATTGGTATCGATTTTGTGAATTGATCTTAACTTTCGCAAAAAGAAAAAAAAAGATAAAAAAAAAGAGATGTGATCTTCATTACGTTGTTGATTTTGGCAACGTTTAATTTCATAGCAAACTTGCTAATTACTTAGAGAAGAAGAATATTGCAGTGGGTTACGAAAGAGTTACGAAGATACCATCCGAATTATCGTCTTCAAACGGTGGTGATGATGACAATGACGAAGACAACGAAGAAAATGAAAATGAAGACGCCGACCAAAGTCTGATGATCCCGACAACTCGATCCTTGTGGATCGATCTAAGCTTTAAAAAAAAAAAAAACCCTTGTTGACACAAATATATTTCTTTGTTATGAGCGACGACCTTGGCTTGGCTGAAACCGACGACGACCTGAAGAACTGATGAAGCCAAACCATGCCACAAGTTTTTTCATGAACAAGAAGTTCGAAGAACAATCTAGACTTGTGCAAGCATGTGCAGAATGTCTTGTTTTATCAAACCGATGACCTCACGTTCGGATATAAATATCATTGATGACCCTATGGCCGAGTATAAACACCACGAAGATGACTCCACGACCGGATATAAACGTCGATGATGATCCGACAGCTGGATAGAACACCGATACTTTGAAGACTTTGAAGATTTGTTCAATCTCACACGTATTACCACATATGTGCTTGCTGAGATGTTAGGAGATCGGATAAATTGACCAAAAGAAAATTTAGAAGATTGATAATAAATATCAATATTTAGATTAGAATATTTATCATTATCTCTAAATATATTGTTTCTATTTATTTTTCCATTAAATTAAAAAATTATGTTTAACTCTAACTCTATATAAATTATTATAAATCTTCCTTAAATATATTTGTGTTTTTACTCTCATCAAACTTATATTGTGTTTATTATTAAAGGACGAAGAAGGAATAACTTCATGGAGCGTCTATATGTCAAATTAGAATAATCGTTACTAGCTAGCTAGCTGTGTGTTTCAAATAAGGTTCCTTGTTTTGGAATTTGGTAAAAGTTAGTGTGATTCCGTTCCTGATGCTTCATGCAAGTATTCTTTGGGATGCTGTTTTAGTTGAGGTAATCAAGTCCAAAAGGATATACTTGTATATACATTTATGTATACACACACTTAAATATCTGTATATGTGGCTTTTTATCTGTCCAATATTTTCTTTTATTGTTCTTGAAATTTTGGATAATTCTCTTGATCTTTCTGTATGTTATCTTGATTATTTTAATCTTGCATGTCATGGGTGTTAATAATTCATCTACAGATATAACAGGCCTAACTACTGGGTCATATGGCCTATTGAGTTCTAAAATGACTCACTTTGGGCCTATTCTTGCTGTGCTTTTTGAATAAATTTGTCCACTTATCAATGATTTTTAAATGTTTTTTTATTGATAAAAATGATTTTTTAATGTTAAGGCAGATTTTTGTTTTGTACAAATGATTTTTTTTGTAA
Source organism: Cardamine chenopodiifolia (assembly GCA_963922655.1). NCBI lineage: Eukaryota > Viridiplantae > Streptophyta > Magnoliopsida > Brassicales > Brassicaceae > Cardamine > Cardamine chenopodiifolia. The sequence goes on along the minus strand of OZ000476.1, from coordinate 16,324,508 downwards.
GCAGATTTTATGACGAAGAAAAATTTATTAAATTCAAAAAAATCTCAAAATATTGGTCGTTATGGGAATCATATGTATCCACCATCCAGTAGAATCGAAATCCTGGTTTCAAGATATCAAAATACTAAACTACAACCACTTGCATTTTTTCAATATTATTAATTTATCATCAATAATATATAAATCGTTGATCTATTTAGGGACGGCAATAGATACCACAATGGTCTAAAAGTAAAAGCAAAAATATAAATAGTATGTATCACCAAAATAAAGAAAGAAAAATAAAAATGCATATTTAATGTTATATTGCTCATCAGTTATCTATCCGCTGCCATCCACCTTGGCCAGGTTGAAAAGCTACAAAGATCTAAAATGATGATGCCCTCACATTAATAAATAACTCGACCCAGACCTATTAAGCAAACTCACAGACAAACCGGGCCCTATCAATTAGCTCTAATCTTATCTTAGTTCCAAATCAAACTAAAAACGAGGAGATCAGCTCGTTAGTGCGTGTACGTGCCCAACCTATGGCTATACTCACAGCAGGGATTAAGAAATGAAAGATTACGGTTATAACAACAATATTATAGTTAGGGATGAGAACTCATACTCCAATGCATGACAGACCATTGTAAAAGTTAGGGCAAAAAGGAGAAATTTTTTAAAGAAAGGGGCAAATAGTGAGATTAAATAAAGGCTAAGACAGCTAGACACGTGTGGTAATTATGTTTAGGCACTAATCCCACCTGATTAGCAATCATTCTCTCCATTGGATCCATCTCCAAACCTCGATTACCTCAAAAATCACACTTTCTTACATTTTAACTGATGTTTTCTACTTCTAAATCGGGTGTTTAGATTGTGTAGTGCAATATGGTAGACAAGGGCATGGTTTTATGTATTTCAAGTTCCAATTAACAGCTATACAATATAATCGGACAAAACATACAAACACAGAAATATAAATGATTATTATACGTATAAATCGCTATTATCCTTACAGTTAATTTTATCAAAAAAATCCTTACAAATAAAGGAGGAGAAAAAAAGACCAACATGTTTTATTCATTGGTCTAAGCTGTTACAATCATCATGATTCAAATAATTGTTAATGATAAAATTTAATAGTAGTTTTAGCTTTTCCTTCAAAAGAAAAAAAGACCATCATTGTCGTCACTTCTCTATTATCAAATGTACAATTTGTCTATTCCCTTTCTTTGCTTTAAAATTAAAATTTTATAACTCCTTTTTCATATTATTGGGGTCAAAATATAATTAACAATCTCAAAGTGGGTCTACCCGCTCGTGTAGTACTCTAGAAATATGGCCCATAAGCCCAACGATCAAAATCAAGCCCATTAAAAAAGTAATCCACGCTCGCCGAAAACAGTAATACTCACAAGAAGGTGACATAACTCCGTCACTAACCAATCATAAACCAATATCCACATGACAAATCTTTTAGCTGTGACATAAGGCTTCGTTCCCCGACACTCGCAACTCAATTATTGCCCCGAAAAGAAAACCCATAAAATAAAGAAATAAAAAGGTCACTCCATTAATCTATTTAAAGAGTGGAAGAAAGAAGCACAGAAGCTAAGAGAAGAAGTGAAAATGGCGGCAGAGAAAATAGAGACAGTAGTCGCAGGGAATTACTTAGAAATGGAGAGGGAAGAAGAAAACGGAAGTGGTAATAATTCTTCAGCTAAAACAAAACTGTCGAATTTATTCTGGCATGGAGGTTCTGTCTACGATGCTTGGTTTAGCTGTGCTTCAAATCAGGTACATAGATACATTACATATAGTCTTATATTTATGTGTGTATGTATCGTCGTCGTCTCTAATTGTAATCAAAATGACAGGTGGCACAAGTTCTGTTGACTTTACCGTACTCGTTCTCACAACTTGGGATGATGTCGGGAATTTTATTTCAACTCTTTTATGGATTAATGGGAAGTTGGACTGCTTATCTAATTAGTGTTCTCTACGTTGAATATCGAACTCGTAAAGAACGAGAAAAATTCGATTTCCGTAACCACGTTATTCAGGTTTTCTCCCACCGCTAATTCTTTATGATTAGTTATAATTAATGTTTGGTTATGGTATTATCGAATTTTAACTTTTTTTTTTCTTTTTTAAAGTGGTTTGAAGTGTTAGATGGACTGCTGGGGAAACATTGGAGGAACATTGGATTGATCTTTAACTGCACTTTTCTTCTCTTTGGATCCGTGATTCAACTCATTGCTTGTGCCAGGTAAATTAATAATTTCCGTTTTTTTTTATAATATGTTGGGATATTTATTTTTTGTTTGTATATATTATTGATTTGCAGCAATATATATTATATTAATGACAAATTGGACAAGAGGACATGGACATACATATTTGGGGCGTGCTGTGCAACAACTGTTTTTATTCCTTCGTTCCACAATTATAGAATTTGGTCATTCCTCGGACTCGCTATGACCACTTACACTTCTTGGTATCTCACCATTGCTTCTCTCCTTCACGGCCAGGTCATTTAATTAAAAAAAAATATTGTTTAAATTTATAATATATATATATATATGTAGTCCTAGCTATTGTTATTTAATTTGACTTTTTTTAATAAAAAAAGGCTGAGGATGTGAAACACTCGGGTCCAACCACAATGGTACTTTACTTCACCGGAGCCACCAACATTCTATACACCTTCGGTGGCCACGCCGTCACCGTGTAAGCACTTTTAAAAAACTTTTTTATCACAACAAAAACTTATAAATGTTTATATTAAGTATATACATTAAAAATATAAATAGGGAGATAATGCACGCGATGTGGAAACCACAAAAGTTCAAGGCCATATATTTACTAGCGACTATATACGTATTGACTCTAACACTACCATCGGCGTCTGCGGTTTATTGGGCGTTTGGCGATCATTTGCTAACTCATTCCAATGCACTATCTCTTCTCCCTAAGTCCGGTTTTAGAGATACCGCAGTGATCCTCATGCTCCTTCACCAGTTCATAACGTTCGGATTCGCGTCTACACCGTTGTATTTTGTGTGGGAAAAATTGATTGGTGTGCATGAGACAAAGAGCATGTTCAAAAGAGCCATGGCTAGATTACCTGTGGTCGTACCTATATGGTTCTTAGCTATTATCTTCCCCTTTTTCGGACCAATCAATTCTGCTGTCGGATCTCTCTTAGTTAGTTTCACTGTCTATATCATCCCCGCATTGGCTCACATGCTTACTTTTGCTCCTGCTCCTTCCAGAGAGGTTAGATTCTTTTCTGTCTTGTAAAAGTTTTTGTCGTTTTAAAAATATTTTGTTTCATAAAATATGTTACAGTTTTAGTATATTTGTTAAATACTAGTACATATAAAAATTTATTAGATAGTTTAAAAAATTTGAGTAAATAATGTCAAAACAAATATTATTATAGTCTAATTGTTGTTAATTTTGATACATCATGGATAGAACGCGGTTGAGAGACCGCCGAGAGTGGTAGGAGGATGGATGGGGACTTACTGCATAAACATATTCGTGGTGGTTTGGGTATTCGTGGTTGGATTTGGGTTCGGAGGATGGGCAAGTATGGTCAACTTTGTTCGCCAGATCGACACTTTTGGTCTCTTTACCAAATGCTACCAATGCCCTCCTCACAAGCCATAATATTTACGAATTTGCCATTCAAGGCCTTCTAGATAGAGGGTTTCCTTTTATAGAAATTATTAAATATCACATCTCTTTGTGATTGTTTGATGATAATAATCTTTTACTTCGGGGTTGTTTAATTTGTTATGTTGAGTTGTATTTTCAGTTAACTGGGGTTTTTTTGTTCCTTAGTTAAGGTGTGATGGCTATCTTAGGCCAACCCTATTTTTAATTAGTGTTATTCTATAGATCATGTAAGTTTTCTGTGTGTTTGTGAGTGCTCTTTATCTCTTTACTGCTTGAAAAGGGGCAAAAATCTAGATATTTCTCTTTATTTTCTTGATTTATTTTTCAAGATGAGTAGATTAAAATTCATTCGTCATTTGATGAGCATCGAGGAAAATTAACTATAAATTCTTCAATCGGTTCGATGAAATTATGTTATAGAAATTAAAGCATGATTTAAAATTACACAACCTTGTGGATATATAACGATATAATTTTTATGTGGGTAATTCAAGAGAGTTTTTTTTTTTCTAATACTTTGGATTACCTCCGAAGCAATCAAGTATAGATCTAAGCAAATAATATTTTATTTTTGACTGTGAGTGATCGATCGCCAAATGAATCCATCGTCGGCAAATAGCATCACATCAAAAAGAGAAAGGCGACTTTAAAAAAAAAAGAGAGGAGGCAAAAGGCTATGTCAGGCCGTGTCCGTGAGTTAGGACTTACCGGCTTAGGCAGCCTTTTTACAAAGCCATTGGTTGACCATCATAATCCGATTAAATTCTCAAATCACTAATTGATTCGACGGTTGGTATTTGTATCAGCCTGTATTAAAAACTGAAACAAAAAAGAAAAGAGTAATTGAAGGAACTGGAACGTTTAGGACATGGAAGTATGTTGAATATGGAAATGCCGGAAAAATATAATAAGCCACATGGTTATTTGTTAGCATGAGAGTTCTCAAAGAAAACCAAATATATTTTTTAAAAAAATTGATAAAATTTTGATAGATCTATACCGAAAACAAGAAATGGAGATGTGAAAGATCTCGATTATTAAATTTAAAAACTCTATTATTCATGATTATCAAAACTGGATAAACCCATATAGGTAGGAAATACTTTTTTTTTAACCCAAAAAACTCGAAAATCCTAAAAATAAGTTTAACTAAAATAAGGTAAAATACTAAAATAACAAACATAATTAATATATTGCTTTTGTTAGGATTGACGCCTTGACGGTATCAACTAGTTTTTCATATATAGGATGTAATTAAGGTACAAGTTACATCACAACAACAACAAAACTAAACCGGTCAATATATCTTTTTAGCTCGCAATAGTTAAGTAGGAACAAGCTAACTATATGGTTTTTCCGAAACCTGACATTTGAATTGATTTTGCAAGATAAAGACAATTATTCAACTAACCAATTTTATTTTTAGGTACTATCCAAAAAAATGTTTTAATCTATCAATTATTTGAGTTGATATATCAAAATAAATATATAAATATTCGATTAATCTTCAATTTTTTATAGAATAAAATTTTCTATTATTTTTGCAACAAAGATATCAATAAAAAAATATTCTGAAATTATTTCATTCATATTGTTATTATATTATTCGGTCATTGTTCACGTAATCATGAACAAACAAATACGTAAATACTATTAAAAAAAAAAATTTTAACGTCTAAATATTATTATCACTTTGATCAAAAGTTTATAAAATTACAGAGATAATATTCATATAACTATACTCTAAACAAAAAAGTTAAAAACGATACAAAATAAGAAGCGAAATTTATTATGTTTCAACTTTAGAAACTTTACTTGCTAACAGATTAACAAATCTGATAAGTTTTTTCTCTGTATTCGAAATCAACCAGTATAATTCTTTACTATCATCCAACTATGACGCATTATAAGAATTCCACAAATCTCAAAACACCACTGCATGAAGACTTTAAATTCTATAACCAATGGTTATTTCTGTATGAATTTATCTTTCACCTATACTTTAACAAACCAACAGAAATAACCGACAAAAACACCATGAATGATAATTTCACCGGAATCAAATTCTACGAATACAGACATCAAATTTTCAGTTTATATAAACATATATTCTATTAAACATTATAAATAGTTACTCAGATAAATAGTTCATTTTATACTCCCCACTTATTGCTTGAGCAACTAGACTTATTACCAAAATTTGGTTCCCAAAAGACACTAAAGAAGTACATAGGCATACACTTATATGTTATGAAAATTTTGCTTATTTCTAATGAAGTGAACAAATTTCAGGATGCAGAATGTCAAAAGTTATTTCCTAACAAACATTATAAGCGCTTTTATAGATTCTCAATCTAATAAGCTGCTTTTGACAAGCTTTTTAACTTCCATGCTTCAATCAATCTCAAGTTGGGCCACTATTCTGCCATTTTCTTTACCTGCTAAAGAAATAGACAAAATAATACAAAAACAATATGGCCAAAATGAAATGACACAAAAAATGTTATCATAATCTATCCTTGAATATATATGTTTAACCTAATTTCAGTGAGATATTACAAAGAATAAGTCAAGTAGCAAAAGGACGAATTAGTGTTAAATTTTGGGGAAAAAACAACGGGAAATTCCCTTTAACTAAAAGCGTTATTAAAAAAATACGTAAATACTATTCACTTAGGTTCCATTATCTAAACAAGTATGAAATATGTATTCACTCTTTTACTGACGATTTACTTTATGCTACATATATTTTATATAATTAATATAAGTATAAGGTCATATTGACAAATTTTTCCATGTGTTACATATAATTAAGTACGTAGTACGTAGTCAATGGATGGATTTGGACTTTGGAACATGTAATTCTAAAATCAAGATCGTGAATCAGACACTAGTAAATTTATATTAAAGTAGGTTTATATATAGTCGAAATCCTTTAGTAAATAGGTCTAAACGAACTGATCCATTTCCAGCTCATTTTATTTAGATGGCTTGTGGATCACTGACCCGATTTAACACCACTACTCGTGATACAATACAATCAAGAATTCAAGCGTGTTAAGATTTAATAAGAGTTGTGTACTTAGAAAGAATGTGCATAGTTTACTAAAAAAAAAATTATCCGACAAGATCAAATTTTAAATAAAATTTACTATATATTCAAAGAAAAAGAGTGTTCGATCAATTTCTAGAAAAGTTATGTCGATACGAAAAGACACAAAAATATCAAAGATCAACACGTTTTCACGTTGTGTGCTCAGCCTTCGTGTTCGATTTGCGAAAGAGAGAATGAAAATCTATTAGTGAACTGAATTTTATGCAAGTGAGCTAAGAAAGTGAGAAAAGGGATGACAAAAAAGCGTGTGGACAAGACTCGCACGTGCGTGGGGTCCTGGTTTTATAAATAAATCATCTTCGATATCTTTACCTTAATTTCAGAGAAAAAAGGCTACATTTTCACATGGAAAATTTCAGAAGTTTTTTTAAAAATAAAAAGTTTAGCGGCATCGTCATTTTCTAATTTCCGATTATCAAATTTTAAACCATTGATTATTCCTATTTTTGAAATCAAAATATTAATTGGTAATCGTAACATCTAACTAATTGTACGGACAACCAATATAAGTATTTCGTTAACAACCAGAAAACCATAAGAAATGTATAAATTTACCACAAGTCTTGTTTCTAGAGTAACAATATTTAAATTATTCGAACCAGAACACTAGAAATTTACATTAAAGTATAGGTTTCAGAGAAAAAAAAACAAATGATGGGTTATTGGGTGTATGCATGACAGATTTGTAAGTTTATGTGTTGGCGGGTTTCTCATTAATATGTATGAAGTTTTGAAAGGTTATGCTTTGAATAATATATATACACACAATGTACCTATGTCCCCTTTCTCTTGTAAGTCTTGTTCTTTACAAATTTGTCTCGAAATGACATTAAGATATATCGATGTTTCATCATCATCACATGCTGCGTCTGCTTGGAGTTACCAATCCCTATCCTGACCAAACGCCGTTCACATTATTGTTATCGATTGAAAATTTTGTGGTATCTTAAAAATAGATGGTCGGATAAGTTTTTTAATAGAACTGATTTAACTACTTACATCGTAAAATTAAAGATATTTAAGTGTTAAAAATTGTTACAATATTTCAAAATTACTTTTTCTATATAATTAATTTTGTTCCGCAAATGTGTTGACTACACGTAACTATAACTATATATATAGAAAAAGAGAGAACGAATTCTACATATTGTTACCGGGCCGAACCTCGGCCTATTATGTAAATTTTGGGTTTCGTCGAAATGAAACACCCAGTAATTTGGGTCTACTTGAAAATCAAATTTAAATTGACCTGGTTTCAGCTATCACGATGAGTTCGCTGCTCATAAAAAAATAAACACGTCTTTTTTTCCGAAGAGTTTAGTTCCTCGTCAATTCTTAATCGTAAGGATAATTTGTTGCACGAAACGTAAAAAAAAAACTCCGAATAAATAGGTTAAAACCAGTTTGATTAAAGTTTGGTAAACTTAATCACCTAGTATTAGCGTTAAGAGGGGTTTGCTCTAAAAAAAAAATTAATTTAATATGATATGAATCCTGCCTTAAAAAAATTAAAGGCTCACATACTCTAATCTCCTAATTATTCAAAAAAATAAAAATAATAATCAATTAGTAGCCGGAAACTACAATAATATAGAACAAAAAGAAACAACTTCAAAACAGAGAAAACTAACTCACTGTATAAATTAGAGCAACTGAACATTTCCAACATATTAATTACCGTAACACGGCATAAATCAATTAAGACGAATATTCTTAACATCGATCACAGGTCAGACGTCATCTATGGCTCAAATGTCGAAGAAAATATCCAGCGTCTTGATGACTGTGACTATGTTCTATGATGATGTTTTTGGTACACACCTCTGATTCGAACAAGGCAATAGATAATTGCGTAAAGCAATGCAACCCAAACTTTTGTATGAGACATCCAAGGATAACTTTGGAAATCTGTAAGGAAGTTTGCGCAAATATATGCATTAAATCTGGATCAACCAATGGGATGTTAGTGTCCATTCAAATGTTAAGGATATGATGGATCGTATTTGCTCATTTACGGGCGTGAAGTGTCCAGGATATTAAACACGGATTATTGCGATATATGTGGTTTTACTGTGGCAAAATATATGCATAGAGCTTGATCACTGTGGCCATGCATCTGCATATGAGAAATAATAAATTTACATGTAACTTTTATATATTATGTATTTCACTTTTATTGTATATAAATCGTATGTATTATTAAATGAAATAATAAGATGTTTTTCGTTAGTTTTAACGTTTCTTCTTAGCTTGATCATGTTACGTTTTCATGGAAGCATAAACTATCAATTACTCTATTGGAGGTTGCTAATAATCTGAGGAAACTCTTGAGCTTAAAAAGATTTTGTTATTTATGATATAGCTAGTCACCTTAATTAGCAATTTTCCAAAAGTATTTTTGTTGAGAGATTAAACACGTCAACTTCAGTTAATGTAGATCTACAGGAAGTCAATATCCATAAATGTCAAGAGAGGCCTAACATGTGCCTCTTTTAGGTTACCGTTTGAGAAATTGAATGAAATTCTTAAACCGGAAATTAGAACACAAATCAAATCTCTAACCCAAATTTCATTTAACCAGTTCCTCTTGAAGTGTAAAGAAGCGTCTCCACAATATTGCGCTTCTCAATCGCGAATTTAACATTGTCCAAAATAATTATGTCTACAGTAGTTAGTTGTTGACCAAAAAAAAAGGGGTCTACAGTAGATAGTAAATGTAGCATCACTAAGAGTGGCTAAAAGTCATTTTCAGAAACTTGGAGGTACAAATGTTAAACCTAAGAAATAAAGGGGATACATGAAAATAAAATAATAATCCCTGATATTAGTAAATTACTTAATTAATAAAAAAAATCCGTAGCTCAATAACCGTCCGATGAACTTTCAGTCCACGTGTGGTACGATGAGACAGCCGACTCAAGCTGAGTATAAAAAACAAGAGCCACAAAAAAAAAGGAGAAAAATTAGAGAGAAAGCAAATAGAAAAGGAGAGAAAAAGAAAAGGAAAAAAGAGGGAAGACAAAAAGGAAAGGCAACAGTCGGCGTAATCCGCCGACCAATCATAACGTCGCTTTCTTTCTTCGCCAACCAATTATTATTTATTAAATCTCTTCTTCTTCATCTGATAAGATCTAAGATCTTGTTTTCTTTCTTCCTATCATCGCGATCTCTGTCTTTTATTTTGGATTTGTTTTTTAATTATGTTTCTTCCGGTTTACTTTTTTTATCTCATCGGAAGATTCTAGGTTTTATTTGTTCTTTAGATACTTTTCAAGTTACATTTTTTTTACACCCAGAAAACTCATTTGAGCTCGTTAGAGTTTATACCGTTGGCCATGAAGAGTGATTCAGCTGAACAATCAGTTAGAGTTGGTGAAAGAATCGAAAACGGTGACAAAGAGAAGAAGAAGAAGCGCAAAACTAATCGTCGATCTAAGCACAGTTCAGGTAAAATTTTGATCTTTTTTTTTGGTTTGCAAATTGATTTCCTAATGTATGATTTTGTTCATCAATCTGATTATGGATGAGTAGGAGTTGCATCTTATGCTGATTATTTGTATCGAGAACTGAGACATGTTATTGAGAATTAGTTAGTATGTTTGATTTACATAAAGATGAGTTTTTTAGCTTGACTTGGATAAATGCTAGTTGCCTTCACCTTACAAGTTACAATCTTTAATGTTTCGGAACAGTACCAATAGATGTGGACTCGTCGGAAGGTAGAAATAGTGGGGGTAAAGCAAAAGATTGTACTTCTTCATTGAAACAGAAGAGATTAGATTTGGAGAATTCTAATGAACTTGAAGCTATGAGAGCGTCTAATGTTGCTTTCAATTCTATGCCGCCTATGCATCATTTCGAGGGGCGGGTGGAAGGTGTTGATCCCGGGAGCTCTGGAAGTCCGCAGGTCCCTTCAGCTGAAGTTAGTAAACAATTGTTGTCAAAGTCGTGCCCTGATCCAAGGGCTTGTGAGCAGTCTCCTAGGATGGATGGTGACTTGTTCCAGCAAATTGAAGGTTCCTCACAGCGAAAGATTTTCACTTCACACTGGTCTCTTGATGTTGTGAATGAAGCTTTAGAGGTTTTTTTTGAGATGTTCTTATATTTCTTCAATAAAAAACAGCTTTAAGTTATATCTTCTAAATCTCATAGCTGTCTTCTCTTCTATGCATAGCAGAAAGGTGAAGCTTTTAAGGCACTATTTCGGGTGAATGCTCATAACCACTGTGAGGTTAGAAGTAACTATTTCGGGTTAAGGCACTTACTTCACGTTGGTTTCTTCTGTTCACTGTGAATCTGTTTTTTTTTTTCAAAACTTTGAAGGCTTACTGTAAGATCGATGGAGTCCCTACAGATATTCTAATCAATGGAAATGTTAGCCAAAATAGAGCAGTAAGTTTGGATTTTGTTTTTTTACCAAGCTTCCTGACTTGTGTTTAAATGCACTCCATCTACAATCTTTTTTCTTTTGGCCCATGTTAGAGAGGTTTCAAGTTCTTACTTGTGTTTCTTTATGTAGGTGGAAGGGGATATTGTTGTTATTAAATTGGATCCGTTCTCACTGTGGCCCAAGATGAAAGGATTTTTTACTGAAAATGTTGCTAAGCCTGAAAAAGCGAACAGTCCCCCAAAGAAAGATGACAAAAATGCAGAGAACAAAATTGCTCGAGAAACAAATGCTGTTGATGTGGTGGAAGGTTTTGAAAATGGGTTCTCGAGAAACAAATCTTCAGTTATTGGACAAGGAACTAAGAACTCTGTTAGTCGCAGTTCTACACCATTACTGGATTCATGGGGTTCTTCTAGTGAGCAGAAGGGAAATTGCAGTGCTATTGAGAAGCTATGCACCATCCTTAGTTCCTTCCCCTACAAACGACCAACTGGACAAGTAGTTGCTGTTGTTGAAAAATCACTTGTTAGAGATTCTATTGTTGGCTTGCTTGATGTCAAGGGATGGATTCATTATAAAGAAGGTGATGCAAAAAGGTGTGAGTCTCCTGTGTCTCTTTTTGATGATGAATACGTCGAACTGGTGCCTTCAGACCCTAGGTTTTCTAAATTGATAGTTCCCTTCCATGTCTTACCTGGAAGCATTAGAGCAAAACTTGAGAATTTTGATCCAACTCTCGAGGCAGAGCTGGTAGCTGCCCAAATTGTGGACTGGGGCGAAGGGAATCCATTTCCTCTAGCCCAAATTACACATCTCTTTGGCCGCGGCGTTGAATTGGAGTCTCAGATCAATGCGATATTATATGAGAACTCAGTTTGCGATTCTGAATTTTCTCCTGGCTCGCTTACTAGTCTTCCTCGCGTTCCTTGGGAAGTACCAGAAGAAGAGGTTCAACATAGAAAAGATCTGAGAGACCTCTGTGTATTAACCATCGACCCCTCAATGGCTACAGACCTCGATGATGCTCTATCAGTGCAAAGTTTACCCGGCGGTTTTTATAGAGTCGGTGTTCACATTGCTGATGTCTCCTACTTTGCTTTACCAGAGACTGCTCTTGACACAGAAGCTCGATTTAGGTCGACAAGTGTTTACATGGTGCAGAGAAAAGTATCAATGTTGCCTCCATTACTGTCAGAGAACGTTGGTTCACTTAATCCAGGAGCTGATAGGCTTGCTTTTTCTATCTTCTGGGATTTAAATAGAGAAGGGGATGTGATAGATCGCTGGATTGGTCGTACTATTATACGGTCGTGCTGCAAGCTTTCATATGAACATGCTCAAGACATTATAGATGGAAAAACTGATGTTGCAGAAAATGGCTGGCCTGCGTTGCATGGATCTTTCGAATGGAGTGATGTAATTCGATCTGTCAAACATCTTAGTGAGATTTCCACCACTTTAAGGCAAAAAAGATTTAGAAATGGGGCTTTGCAGCTGGAGAATTCAAAGCCTGTTTTTCTATTTGATGAACATGGAGTTCCATATGATTTTGTGTTGTGTTCTAGAAAGGGTTCAAATTTTCTTGTTGAGGAGTTTATGCTCTTAGCAAATATGACAGCCGCTGAGGTTATTTCTCGAGCTTACCCGGATAGCGCATTGCTCCGTAGGCATCCAGAACCGAATATGCGCAAGCTCAAAGAATTTGAAGGCTTTTGTTCAAAGAATGGTATGGATTTGGACATTTCTTCTTCTGGCCAAATCCAGGAGTCATTGGAGAAAATCATGGAAAGCCTCAAGGATGACTCAGTTTTTGTGGATATTCTCAACAACTATGCTATAAAACCTATGCAATTGGCATCTTACTTCTGCACTGGGAATTTGAAGGACAATGTTGCTGAGTGGGGACACTATGCACTAGCTGTTCCTCTCTATACTCACTTCACATCTCCTCTTCGACGGTACCCGGACATAGTTGTTCACCGTGCGATAGCTGCTGCTCTTGAAGCTGAGGACTTGTACTCAAAGCAGAAGCAAATATCAACTGATGAAGCCAAAAGCTGTTTCACCGGCATTCATTTTGACAAAGATGCTGCTGAATCTATAGAGGGGAAGAAAGCATTATCGATCGCTGCTTTGAAACATGGTGTTCCCTCCACTGAAATACTCTCTGATGTCGCTGCTTATTGCAATGAGAGGAAGTTTGCATCTCGAAAAGTCAGAGATGCATGTGATAAGCTCTACACTTGGTTTGTGCTGAAGAAAAAAGAGGCGAGTAAATTGTAAACTTGCATCACTCCGCTACTTCTTATATGTTTATGGTTGTTAGAAAATCTCATTGATTTCCTTTCTCTGCAGGTTTTTCCATGCGAAGCTAGAGTAATGAACTTGGGATCAAGATTTATGACGGTTTACATTAGCAAGCTCGGCGTAAGTCTCTGCTGATACATTTTACAACCATCTAAATCCCTCTTTACAATCTGTTTAACACTTGTCGTCATTGATGCTGCCACAGATTGAACGGAGAATATACTACGACCAAATCGAAGGCTTGTGTGCAGACTGGCTAGAGGCAACATCAACGTTAATCCTTGATAAACTCTATTTCAAGAGAGGTGGAAGAGGCTATTTCAAGCCCTTGAAAGAAGTTGCCTATGTGGTGAGTCCTTGTGACTTATGTGTTGCAAAATGCAGTGCATTGTCTGTCCACGAGTCATCAGAGGCCGTCTCAAAAGACAAGGTTGTCCCTGCGGTTTTTCCTTTGACCGTCCAACTTTTCTCGACCATTCCTGTGGTTCTTCACGCTGTTGGTGGAGATGATGGTCCGCTCGATATAGGAGCGAGACTCTACATGAGTTCATATTATAGATGATTGGAGCAATAGGGATCTCTGAAGATGCAGGTTATAGCAACTGTTGTATATTTTTCAGATTACAGTTGCTGAAAAAAAAAGATATCGGATGAGAAAGAGCTTCGTAGTTGGATGATATAGATACATAGAGACCAATGTGGGGACTTGCCGTTGTTTTTGGTTCGGTCTGGATCCCCCATTGATTCGAAGTTGTGTTAAAATGTATTTCTATTTCCTTTGTTTTCATGGATTTTGCTTGCCCAATATGTTTTAGTTTTGGGTTGGCCAAAATCATCAAAAGCTTTCACTTTTATTGTTCCATTGAGAAAACAAAGCCTCTGCTTATATCATCACAACATAAAATCTTAATTGCCATTGTTCCATACAGTTTACAAGTGCTTCGCTGCCAGAAGATATAGACTGGCACAAGGGCTGAGTTCTCTCAGAGAGATCAAGACTGAGAATCGTCAGTCCCGGGTTCTGATTTGGCGGCTGCATTCTGAGCTGCTTCTTGTAATTTCATTTGATGTTCTATGTGCTCTCTTTCGCACTGACTGATTCCCATAATGATGTCAAGCATAGTGCCTGGTGTGCCAAAGAAGACGAGTGGTGCTAGAGACTTTCGTTTTATGCCAACTGGGATTGCAACCAACGCGCCTAAGACTGAGAACACCCACGTCCCCAGTGCACTGCAAAGGAGAAAACTTTATGTTATAGTAGAAAACTTTCAAGAACAGAGCTCACACACACTTGAATGTGTTTACGAAATATCTTTGGAGTCATGAAGATTTGATCTTTCACATTTAAGACTAGGTAATCTAAGCAAGGCAGCTGTAAATCTCTTCTAGGACTGATTTCAACGCAGACCCGGTGGATAATCAGACAAAGACCAGTAGAAGCGAGAAATGAAAGAAAGCAACTTTACTTGGAAACCGAACAGTCCTCAAGCTGTTTCACCTTCTCCTGACTTAGCATTTTTTTGTTTTGTCTGTGTTACTGAAATGTAGCAAAATTCAGTCGGTTAAACCCTCTCTAAAATATATTAAGGTAAAAATTGAAAATCAATTCCGAGTATGAAAGCCGTATTCTTCATATTCAATTTCAGCCAAAACTAAAAAGCAATACAACATATAGGATGCTAGTTGCAGAATATAAACATGAACAGAAAAAAAAAATGCATATGTAAAGGCAGCATAAAGTGGAATGGCACAGAAAAATTGTCTTCGATTTCAAATTATTCAGTAAATATCAACAAACGAGAGTGAAAATTACCATTTGTCTCGATTCGCCTTACAGAGCAAAAAGGAGAATTTTTAATGGTCGGATCGATGGGTTCGGGTCAAAACTGATCGACCCGAATATTTGGACTGATCACGCAATTGAATTGGACCTGATCGCCCATAATATACATTCATATAGCATGACTAAGCCCGGTTGTAACATGTCCAAACTCAACAATAACATGTATACTATACAACTTTAATTCTAAATTTGACGACAAAAAAAAAACTTGATTTTAATTTATCAAAGATCCAACACTAATCAGTTTTGTTTTGTCGTCGTCTGATACATTATCATTTGTATAAATGTGATTCCACCGACACTAATCAGTTCACGTGGTAAAATAAATAAAACAGAATCATTTCACGAGCGATTCTATTTCCCATTCATTTTAAGCTATATTTTTTCAACCTGGACACACAAAAGGCCTACATTAACCCACTAAGACTAAAAGTAAGTGGGCTTTCCAACGCCCCAATATAATACCCCTCGTGTAACATTATGATGCTTATCCTTCGTAAATTAACCAATTCCTTCTTTCTAACTTTTTGTCATTTTAAAAGATTTTCCCCCAAAAAAAATTAACCGAAAATTAAAACTTGGCGGGCGTATCTACAAGGCAGCTAGGCCCACGAATCATGAGCCATGTTGGAAAAGCCCATTCAAGTCAAAAGAACATAATTTAGTATTTTTGTCAAAGGTTGCAACTTGAGTCAAAGAAAATTCCTAAAATTCGAGCGAATCAAAAACCCTACCAAAGCTTGTACCGAATCTCTGTGGTAATGCAGACTCAATGTATCTAGACACTCATGGTGTAATGCTTAGACAATTTACCTTCAAATCATCTCTTCTCCCATTTTCATTTCATTCCCGACGAAGCTCCGCTAATATCCACCTTTCTATCGCAGCCACCATGACCACATTTACGAGTCATAACAAATCTACTCACCAAACTCAGAAGCCTGTACAGGTGAATGAATCTTCTCTTCTTATTGGGTGAAATGTTTCTGTCTGTATTATTACCCAAATGATGAAAAAGGCATATATGCTTCGATTCTTGTGTTTGGATAATCTTTTGGAAGATTCGGTTTGAATTCTATCGTTTTGGCACTGCTGGGCACTGCTTTTATAACATTGGAAGCTGCTGTTCTGTCAATTTGATGTTTTTCTTTTGTACTCTGTGTACGAAATGATTTCAAAGTTTGTCCGATTGGGATTCCACTTAGTTCATGCGGTTCGGTCCCACGATACCCTTTTTTAACAGTTTACACTGTATGCCCGAATTCATCGATCAATCCCATTAGCTCCGTGAATCAAATTAATGTGTGTTTGCTTATAATTGCCAGTTTTTCTATAGACTTCACCTTAAGCATCGCAACCCGATAAATGATTCTTCTCGTTTGTTTAATTAAACATTGTTGATTATAGGGTGAACATTGACACAAGTTACTGATCTCTCTTCTATTGCATAAAAGCTTTATATTGCATCAAATTTTGGATTTGTTATTGAGATATTAGCAAGAATGACTTCTTTCTTTTGTGGTTCAATAAAACATTGTATATTAAGTAACTCAATTTTGCATGGTTTTGAGATATTAGTTACAGTCAGGACCTGTAACACCGGATCTATTTGCATTCTCTTTTTTTTTTTTTCTGGGAATGTTTTCATCAAATTTTGGTTATCTATACATTACTCATCTCGAATTATAGCTCTGCAACTTAGACTTCTCTATGTTATTCTAATGATTTCCAAGCCTAATTTCTTAGGTGGCGAATCGATTAGAGAAGTTCAAGACTACGATTTTCACTCAGATGAGCTCATTGGCTGTTAAACACGGAGCAATCAATCTAGGCCAAGGCTTCCCCAATTTCGATGGTCCTGATTTTGTCAAAGAAGCTGCGATTCAAGCCATTCAAAATGGTAAAAACCAGTATGCTCGTGGACACGGTGTTCCTGAGCTCAATTCTGCAATAGCTGCACGGTTTCATAAAGATGCTGGTCTAGTTGTTGATCCGGAGAAAGAAGTCACTGTTACATCTGGTTGCACAGAAGCCATTGCTGCAACTGTGTTGGGTTTGATAAACCCTGGCGATGAAGTCATTGTCTTTGCACCATTCTACGATTCCTATGAAGCAACACTCTCTATGGCTGGTGCTAAAGTTAAAGGAATCACTTTATGCCCACCTGACTTCTCGGTACCTTTGGAAGAGCTCAAAGCTGCGGTAACTAACAATACCCGAGCCATCCTCATGAACACTCCGCACAACCCAACCGGGAAAATGTTCACAAGAGAGGAATTCGAAAAAATTGCTTCTCTCTGCATTGAAAATGATTTACTTGTGTTCTCAGATGAGGTATACGATAAACTTGCGTTTGAAATGGATCACATTTCCATAGCTTCTCTTCCCGGTATGTACGAAAGAACCGTAACCATGAACTCTCTGGGAAAGACTTTCTCTTTAACCGGATGGAAGATCGGTTGGGCAATAGCGCCGCCTCATTTGACTTGGGGAATTCGACAAGCACACTCTTACCTCACATTCGCCACATCAACACCGGCGCAATGGGCAGCTGTTGCAGCTCTCAAGGCACCAGAGTCTTACTTCAAAGAGCTGAAAAGAGATTACAATGCGAAAAAGGAGATTCTTGTTAAGGGTTTGAAAGAAGTCGGGTTTAAAGTGTTCCCATCGAGCGGGACTTACTTTGTAGTTGTGGATCACACACCATTTGGATTGGACAACGATGTCGCCTTCTGTGAGTATCTTATTGAAGAAGTTGGGGTCGCTGCAATCCCAACGAGCGTCTTTTATCTAAATCCAGAAGAAGGGAAGAATTTGGTTCGGTTTACGTTCTGTAAAGATGAAGACACGTTGCGTGGTGCAGTTGAGAGGATGAAGCTAAAGCTAAAGAGAAAAGTCTAAGCTTTTTTTATGTTGTTGTG
Organism: Cardamine chenopodiifolia; assembly: GCA_963922655.1. NCBI lineage: Eukaryota > Viridiplantae > Streptophyta > Magnoliopsida > Brassicales > Brassicaceae > Cardamine > Cardamine chenopodiifolia. The sequence continues at coordinate 16,306,260 of OZ000476.1, read as the reverse complement.
TTCTTTCTTCGGTTCCATTTGAGGAGAGACTTTGTTTCAGTAAAGCAAGTTAATAAAGTCAAGTTCACATTGTTATTGTTGTTTAATTGGTTTTCTAGATTGAGTTAATTAATAAATTAAGGTTGAATATTCTCTCAAATACTGAAATTGATGTAATTAATATACTTTCCCGGTCGGATTATCTTTTCTAAGCCGAAAGTTAAAAAAGTAATTGAATGCATCAGAAGAACTTAGACTTTAGATCTCAGTGAAAGCGATGTTAGTTTAATTAATCATAGTACTAAAAAAACATTTTATATTCTTATGTTATTAGCTTAAGATTGTCGTTTTCCATCTCTTGAAAAATACTACTATATCAATATTATCTTGCAAGATACTGAGAACGTTTTCAAATATAGATAACAAATGTTTTTGAGTATACATGTAGATGTTATATAGAATATAGTATATATTGCTTTATATTATTGTCCCATGTGAAACTAACAACAAATATCGGAGGCCTGCTAATGCGGAGTGCACCATGCGAGGATGTTTGGTGAATATGTTTTTATTCACAACTTTGATCCAAACCCATTTTTTGTGTTTCTTCTCTTAATTTGGTATTTTTATTTCCATATCAAGTAATTCATCTCAACCCTCCGATTGGTAGATTACCTAAACTTTACAGTTTTCACCAACTATCTTCTTCTCCAATATGAATGTTGATTTTACAAACGATTGGTTTTAGTCTATGGTTACACTTTTTTCCATTAATAAAATAAAGTATACTTACTGTGAATATAGACTAGAATTTTAAAATATTCTTTTGAAAGTCCAAATTAACTGTTATATTAATATAGAAGATTCTCCCAAAAGCAGAGATTTTTTTCAGCAAATTAAAAAACAGTTAATACAAAAAGTTAAATTTAATTTTGATTAAATAGATATGTGTGTGGCGGCACGTGCCGCCCTGCAACAGTAAAGCTAAAAAGCGTCCGACTCCTAATATTCCCCGTCAAGACCGTGACTTCTTCTTCCCTTAGTCAGATCTAACGGCTACCGTTCTTTACTTTCGTTAATCAACCGTCAGATTTTCATCTAACGGTCCTTATTGAATCTAACTCCATTTTTCTTGAACTCTTAAAATAAACCCAAACCCGCTGCTACGTTTTCTCTCTCTCTTTCGATCTCTCTTAAGCAAAGTGAGCTTCTTCTTCTTCCTCTTAATTCTGGCTTCACCGTGAAAATTCTCCGGTACCGGAAAAAAGAAAACGAAGAATAGAACAAGACTTTTCTGGAGCGAGAGATCTTTCGTTTTCTTCTCCGTTTTGCGATGCTCGTCACGGTGGTGCAGTGGTGGTTAACGTATTACCGTTTAAGATTTAGCCGACGGAATCTAGAAAGGAATTGATGATTCAGACTCTTGAAGCCTTAGTGATCGGAGCTTTTTGATTTATTTATTTTTGTCTGTTTTATTTTTCCGCGAGATTATCGGAAATGAGCCAAGTGAAACTGACGAGGACTCAATCGTCGTTGCTGAGATCATCTCCGACGATTCGATCGTCAATTCAAAGCCTTTCATCAATCACTGAATGTGACTTCAACGAAATCTCTCACCACCGCGAACAGGATCTAGAAGCCGGTGAGAAAGAAGAGAAACAGAGGAGAAGAAAGCCGGTTAAATCATTCGGTTCAAGTAACCGAATTAAACCAGGTCTCGCCCTCACACTCGTTTCCCTCTCTTTCCTCAGCCTCACATCATTCTTACTATACATCATCTTCTCTCAAACCAATGAGATCTTCACGTCGGAGAATCTGTTACTAGGTTTGATTTTCGTCGCCGTTGCTCTGTTCTTCGCATCGAGAAACATGGCGGTTATTAACCAAACCGTAATCGCAATCAAACAGATTCGTGAAGAAACAGGTAAAAAGCTTGGATTCCGAATCAAACACAAACCAAAACCGGTTCAATGGTACATCGGCGATTCAAATCCAGAATCAATCCAAGAAGAAGAAACGAGACTGGTCGTTAAAGAAGGAGTTCAATTCTTCAGCAATGGAGATATCTACGAAGGTGAATTTAACAGAGGAAGATGTAATGGAAGTGGAGTTTACTATTATTTCGTTAATGGAAGATATGAAGGAGATTGGATTAGTGGAAGATACGATGGTTATGGAATTGAGTGTTGGTCTAAAGGAAGTAAGTATAAAGGACAGTACAAGCAAGGACTGAGACATGGTTTTGGAGTTTACTGGTTTTACACTGGAGATTCTTATTCCGGTGAATGGTTCAACGGTCAAAGTCATGGCTCTGGTGTTCAAACCTGTGCTGATGGAAGTTCTTATGTTGGAGAATTCAAATTTGGTGTCAAACATGGACTTGGATCTTACCATTTCAGGTAATAATAAAAACATAATTCGTACATATATATATATATATCTATATATATAAATCTCTGTTTTATTTCTGTGTCTGATTATGATTTTTTTTTTGGTTTGGTTATAGAAATGGAGATAAATACGCAGGAGAGTATTTTGGAGATAAGATTCATGGATTCGGTGTATACCATTTCGCTAATGGTCATTATTACGAAGGAGCTTGGCACGAAGGTCGTAAGCAAGGTTGTGGCACGTATGGATTCAGGAATGGTGATACTAAATCCGGTGAATGGGATGATGGTAATCTCTTAAACCGGCTTCATCCGGAAACCGATCCGGTTCATAAAACGGTTCAGGTATTTATTTATAACCAAAAGGCTAAAACTTTTTGGTTATTCGAACTTGAAAACATATATAAAGGCTGAAACTTTAGTTTAGGAAAATTAAACATCGTTCTGAATCAAAGATAATTGATTGCAGAGTGCTCGAGAGATGGCGAACAAAGGCGTAAATCAGAGACGGGTCGATGAGCAGGTGATTCGAGCTGTGGCTGCGGCTAACAAAGCTGCGACGGCAGCTAGAGTTGCAGCTGTGAAAGCCGTTCAAAATCAGATGGATGGTAAACTTTGTGAAAATTGAAAATGAGCAAAAGGTTGAAAATGAGCAAAAGGTTGAAAATGACAAGTGAAGATGACATTAACAAAAAGAAAGTCAAGGTTTTGTTTTGTTTGGTCTTTTTAATTTTAGCCCTGGTGAGCTTGAAATTATAAGAAGCTTTACCATGGAGGTTAATTTTTTTTAACTAAGAATGTAAATGTATTTAGAAGAAGTCATGTGTTTGTTTTTTATTTTGTGTACAAATTTAAGTGGACGACTGATTGATGTTTGGACTTTTGATATTGATCCGAATCACAGACAGATATTTTTAGTTTGATAAAACGTTATCCTAAAATCGTGTTTTGTTTCGTACTTGATTTGATCTCCTTTTCTAAAATAAGAAAAGTAGATTATATTATTATTACTATGAATAAAAAAACAATGATTCGGTTGATGGGGCTCACAATACCATGGATAAAATTAAACCATTTATTTTGTTGGATGTACCACAATTTATTGCGGTATTAATTTATTTTTTTTGTAAAAATGGATTGTGGTTGATGCATAAATGATTTCTTTTATTTTATATTCGTCCGAAGTTGATGCATAAGGGATTTCTTTTAGTTTAAGACTTGTCAACGTAAGCTATATGGTAGCCATATCAAGTAAAAAACTAAAAATCAATGGATGGATATGGCGTGCAACTGTTAGTGGTGTGAGTCTGACCAAACTAGTTGCAACAATTCAAACTTATGGGAAACGCTCTTCATATTACTCATGTCTTAGGTGAACGCATTAAATATTTTATGGCATTTTCTAAAATTTTGTGTGCTATAAGAATCACTAGTTTTAATAGTTACATGTATAAACTGTACCTTATCATCACTTAAAACAACAAAATTTAGAGCAGTTTGAGTTCTGATGTTGGTGTCACAAAATAAAACATTGGTAAGAAGTTTATTATAGCTAAATAACTTGTTCTACTAATTTAGTTTGTTATCCAAAATTTTAACTACATCATTTTAGTTTTATTTTATAAATTGAACACACATATTAACCACATAGCCTGACTGCAAGAACCACATCAACGGTTTCAACTGCATGACGACTGTAAACCTTATTTTAAACACTAGTCCATTATTTGTTTTAAATAAAAGCTTTCTTGTTTATACATATATATTTAATTATTTATATAGAAGAAATTCCATGGTTGTTTGTGTGTGTTTTAACTTTTTAATGACTGACCCAAAGGAATAAATAGGTTAGTAATTTTGAGATTAAAAAGTAAAAAAGACATTATTGAGTGTACGAGCCAGTTCAATCTCAATGCGTCATCTTATGTACTCCATTGAAACTTCAGTTAAAGCACAATCGAAATATATATACATAAGCATCTCGAGTCATTCATTCTTTCAAGTTATATCCAATCTTATTTATGGATAAAGACTAACAGAATGAAGTTTAAAAACTAGCTTTAATCAGCCTGTCGTCATAACATCAACACGGAAATTTAAATAAAGAAAATTTGATTACGGCAAAAACACGTCCAAATCATAACCATGACTCGAGGATATTTTTATATTATTCTCTATATATCCTCATCCTTTTTATTTACTTATATATATATACATATATATATATACTTATCCTTTATGATAATATGTAAAAACAATTTGTATGGATAATTTTAATATATACACGTTAGCAATGCTGCAATGGAATGCTGCCGATGACAAAATACTCTTTTTCTTCCTAAAACTAAAACAAACAAAAAAATATTTTACTAAACCGCGATTAGTGTGTCAATTATGCTACTAAAATCTCTATTTATTTAAAATAAATACTTAAGCGTATATAAGTTAGTCTATTAAGGAATTTTTAAAACAGTACTATCTTTTTTGTTAAAGAAAATATTTTTAAAATAGAAGTATCGAGTAAATGTTGTTATAAATGGAATCTCAAATCGTTAAGAATTGAGACTAATCCACACCTAGCTATGCTTAAGTTAAAATGAACCATCCTAGCCTCAATTCCGTAGCAGCAGCTGTCTATATATCATTTGTCTGGATTCTTTTGTTTATTTGGGCTGATTCATATCTTGCAAAATCGAATAATAGGTACTCTAAAGGAAGTCATTGATGTCATAGTAATTTTGCTTACATCAACAGTTTGACTCAAATGTATGGACGTTTCAAACTTTGAAGTCTTTAACCACTCAACATGCAAAATTCCTTGAAGGAAAAACAGTCGGTCCAATTTTCAAGCTCTATAAACAGAAACTGTACTGTGCCCTATAAATGAAAATCAATTCGCATTAAACATTGCCCTATAGCTATGAGTAAAAAGCATTTATTGAAATTATTGAGATACTCCTATTTACTCACGACATGTAATTTAATACTTTAATTGGTCGACAACAGATTAAGGCTGTAATGCTATTCAATATACGACATATACGCACAACCAATAATTTCTATCATTGCATGTAAACCAAAGTGGTATAGGTTTTATCCCTTGGCGGATGAAGTGGTATAGTTACTTGACTTATTTCCCAATTTTACATACTTTATACCTTTTGTAACCATTCAATTCACAAAGCTAAATTATCATGCACTTTTATATACCGCGAGGTAAATGAATTATATAAAATAAAACTTTGCAGTTCGGATTTTTAATTAATATTCCATAAACTTTTATAAGATGTTTTAGAAGGTTATGTATGTTTCAGTTTATTTGATTTGTTTCTATGTAGCATTTATACTTATTAGTATTTAATGTCTATTTGTACTCTAAATTATTTTATTTTATTTTAAATTGTTTAAAATAAAATATTGTCTGGAACATTATGGTTTGTTAATATTCACGCTTTTAGAAAAAAAAAGGTTATGAAAACAACGGAGAAAGTATTATTTTCGTATAAGTATTAATCATTTGTTTGTAATTACTTTTTCTAGGATTCCATCATTCCATATACCATGCATGTCTACTGCCTCGTTTGTAACAGAATTTATTACATGCAAAGAAAAAGGCAAATACTAATAATTTTGATGGTTTTTTAAATTAAACTCACGTATTGAAATATTTTAATTAAATTAATTGAGTAAATGGTGAAAGTGTTTGTCCAATGGGGTTCATTGTTTGACCCAAAGCATATTGGTCAAATAGCTTTCCCCGCGACACTCCGCGTTAAGTGATTGTTTATTCTAATACATACTACTAGTATGAGTTTATTTATTTTCATCAACATTATCAGCTCGCTACTTCGCTACAAATCTTACAATCGATAAAATCCTTTTTCACATGTAAATTATTACCGGATACAAACAAACCGGTTTAAACCGATTGTAAATTTTATATTTAAACTAGTCAAATGAGCTTGAAAAGAGTCAAGAACTAATACAAATGGATTTATATATATATATCGTTACTGTCACTTGTAGGACCTAAAAAGAGTTTGAGAAATTTGAAAATTTTAAAACTAAAGGCATATTCGGGATTGTGGTGAAATTCACTTGCAACATTTTGTTATAAAGTATTCACTTGCAACGTTTCGACGTAAGTAGCTTTGAATTTGAACTCAAAATTACATTATTAATGTAGAAATGATTTATCCTCAAACAAGTTAAATTATCTAATTTTTTCTTTATGGTTGATTGTATGTGATACATATACGACGACGATATATGACAAATACAGCGAATTTTTCAACCATTAAATTAAAATATTATGTTGTCAGTATACATTGAATTATATAGTGGAATTAAGTTTTTTACATATATACCGTAAAGAGAACGATACCTTGTTGTACTCAGCTTATACTAGAAGGTTAGCACTAATAATCTAACAAAATATGAAATAAGATATAAGTTTGTTTTACTCAATCAAGCTAGAAACTTAGTACAGTAGTATTAATATCTACCAAATTCTAAGATATGAAAAAAGAAAACAATTAGCCTCCCAAAATTGTGAATCAAACAGGGGCATACAAATTGTTAACCTCTCGAAGCTCATATTCTCTCCTTCTCCTTTTATGATCATTACTATATCAAGTTGGTGGCTACAAAACATGCAAAACAGACAACATAATTACAAGTTGCATTATTAACACTAAAATTCAAAAATTAAAGCAAACCGACTTTTCAATATTTTGTCACCTCGAGTTTGGCAATTACTATACTTTTATATGGGCCATTTCAATTTTCAATTGGCCCGCTCCTCTCTTCAAGTATTTTTTAGTTAAAATATATACTTTGCTGACGATAGGTAATATATATATATATATATATATATGTTGTTGCATACAACTTCATAAAAAGTCTTACTCCAAAAAGTTGCGAATTCGAATATAAGGCGTTAAGGCTATACTACAGGGAAAGCCTTCAATAGATTATATTTGAGACTAAATGAGTAAATGAAAATGTCTAAGTGATAGCTAATATAAATGCAAATCATTATCATCAAATACTGCCCCATTCAGGGAAAGGCCAAAGATACATACAAGCAGTTAAAATTTTTTTTGCAAACTTTATTATTATTATGTATATATGTCTGATAGCAATAAGTTTTAAAACTTAAGCTAATCCCCAAGTGAAAAGTAGAGCAATCAAAGAGTCAACTAAGGGTCGAACCTTAGCAAATCACACGCTAAGTATGCAAGAAACACTCTAAGTTGAGTAATGATTTTGAGTTTTCTCAAATTTGGCTATCCAAATGCAATGAATGAAACAAACCACACATGAAAGAACAATTCGAGTTAAGAGCTAGGAGTATTCATGAGCGAAATATTGTTACCTGAATGGTTTCTCCAAGGAGTCCAGATATCTTAGCGACAACAACTTTTGGTCTATTTTTTTTTAATTTATGGGCCAATTTTTTTCTTCTTTGGGCTTTAGATAACCTCCCACCCAAGGTCTGGTTATTGCACAAAATATAAGAAGTCCATAAACCTGTGAAACGCAGCAGAGTAGGAGTATATTTTGTAAATCAAACCAAACAAATCTCACAATGGTGATCTATGGAGGCATGGTAAGCTTGTGATCAAGCTAAAAGTAAAACGATTCCAAGCTAAAGACCCAGTAAACGGAACAGACGAATCCACCCTACAGAACAGCCTTGGACCAATCAGACTTCAACAAAAATGAACTAGAAATGTATGTATTCCATACAGTTGTCCTGTCTCAACTTGTTTTTTGATCTCACCCTCAGCAATTTCGTAAAAGGTGATACAAGCATAATCCTCTGAAACCTGAAAAGGTCTAGGGTAACTGGATTGATGATTTGAACCTTATCATGAAAAATTTGCATGAATCGTTCCTGGTAGAGATCCAAGTGTTTGTCGATGAATCTCTTGTCGCTGAAGAGAGCGTACAATTATTGGTTGCATGTGGGTTTGAGTCGTATCATAGATTCGGTTGGAGTCCTGTAATTTGTATGTCTTCTACTACACATCAAAAGGCAGCGACCAACCCTTTGACAAAGCCATGTATTAAAAAAATATATATATAGGGCACGAGAATGATTTTATATTTTTCTTCGCAATTACCTAACCGAATAAACCAAACAAACCGGAAACGGTTAAGTACTCGGTATGGGCCTGTACGCGCCTCGGGCATGGATTTATATTTCATCTAAATCTTTAATTTAAACAATCAAAATAATTTAGTTGTTTGACCCAGAAAAAAAAAAATCAAAATAATAATATGAATACTAATGAAGTAAAAAAATTCTATCATGACGCCCAAAAAAAAAATTCTATAACAATAACATAGAACTTCTAGCAAAGACGAAATTTTTTTCTATAACAAAATAGAATTGTACTTCATCAGAAAAAGACAACATATAAGTGTTTCATTAAATCATAGAATCTAAAAAATTATTACATTTTATCATACAAAAAATAGAATACAGTCATAAAAAATAAGAATCCTATCACAAAACATAAGAATTCTATTATCAAGTATAATTTTCGTATTATTTTTGGCATTTAGTTACTAGCTAATGGGTTTGTGTCATGTATCCTCGGGTTTACGATTTATAAAATAAGAAAGTACTTGTTCTTGGTTAAACGGCATCTGAATTCTTTATTTTACACAAGAAATAGTTGGAATTACATGATTAATAAAATACTAAAAAGTACGATTATTATTATAAGCGTAATAAAAAGCATGAAAAAGTCAAGAAGTGCCAAAAAGGCCTCTTGTTTATGTGACTTCTGAAATTAGTGTGTATATTTAAGATTTTCTTGCATATCTGTCGTTAATTCGTTCCGAGCAACAAGCAACTGAAGGAAATACCAACAACGAATGATAATTGATAGATTTAAAGAATAAATTAAATGAAATAATGTGATTGAAAGTGTTTCGTAGTATAATATGGACCGTTCGATCAACTGAAACTCCATAGCCGAATATCAGCATCGTCGTAGAAGTCATCCATCGTTGTCTTTGAGCTAATTAACTGTGGAGAGTAATCAAACGGAGCTCCGTTGATAAAGAACATCTCATTATGATCATACCATGATGGATCCATCAAAGAAACATGTTCAACCACGAGGAGGAGGATGAGGAGGAGGAGGAGGAGGAGGACGGAGGGGCAAAAGGGTCAGAAGAGATGGAGTTAGCAGCTTGAGCGGCGACCTTTTGGATGTTGAGATTGGCTTTAGGGCCTTTAAGACACAAGAGAGCAGCGTCGTAAGCCCTAGCAGCTGCTTCTGCGTTTGAGTAAGAACCTAACCAGATTCTTGTCTTTTGATTTGGTGCCCTAATCTCAGACACCCAGGATCCCCAGCTTCTCATTCTCACCTCTTTGTATTTCTTGATCTTGTTCTTACATGATTGATGATACAATGTCAACGAGGAAGAAGTAGAAAATTGAGACAGAGACGATGAGGAAGTGGTAACTCGGATCTTACATTCTTTTTTTCACCATATTGTATGAAAATTTTGTGTTTGAATGGACTGTTTGATACAAATGTTGATGTAAGAAAAGTATTTTGGATGAGAAATATTGAGGAGAGGAGATTATATATAGCGGATTGATTTGGGGGGATTGAGAGAAGGAGAAAATAATGGTTTATTTTATAAACTAAAAATTGGTCAAAACGATATAGTGGTTTTAATCACAAATGGAGGACAGTTTAGTATTTTTTTCACCCGCATAATCACAAATGGATATGTCAGATTTTGTTTAGTATGTATAATATGAAAATCCGTACATCCTATTTAATATAACTTCGATTCTTTTGATTTTTTTTTTGGTTTTAGAGGAAAAAGGTTTTGTATGGTAAGGTGATTACATTAACCGATTAATTAATATGAGATTTTAGATATCTATTTGCTTCAAATTGAAATACTTGGTTATTCGTTACGTTTGAACGTTAAACATTATTTACATGGAAAATAAAATATAATAATGAATATATTTGATTTTTAATTGAATAAACTTGAAAGTAATTATCGAAATTATCTATTTAACATAAAATAAAATAAAATAACATTGCTGGGGGGACGAGTGAACAGCTAGCTGTACGGAATCCACTTGATGAGGAAATCGAAGATTACTTTTAAAAATTTGAGGTTGAGAGTTTTATCTGTAAACAGAAAATGAAGTTTTAATTTTGATGACTTATTGCTATCACTCTCGGAAATGCAAATTACAGCTGCGTTTGAATGTGTCAAATCCTACGATCTTTCGAAGAAAGTGACTCTTCAAACCTGCTCATTGTCTATGTTTTCTTTTGTTAATGTTAAAAGAGTTAATTTTACATTATGCTTAATCAATTGGTGGTAAAAAAAAGTCATAATATAACATGCATGAGATCATACTAATTTTTTTTTTAAAGTCAGATGTTCGGAGATTTTGACTTTCTGACAAAGCCTTGAGGGCTTATGAGACTTGTCTTCGCTTAGACATTTCACACTTTGGTCCTAATCAAACTCTTTAAGGTCAAACAGAGGCGATTTTTGTCAGCTTTACAGCCAAAAATGTTCCTTTTTTTGCATGAAGAAAGAAAGCATCTCTCGTGTGTGGCAATGAAGTTTTAGTTTACCATTTTTATATCTCTATGCCTTATTCACTTTTGTGTGTGGTTTGCAATTATTTCACCGGTATTAAAAATCATATAACAAAAAATATTTCACCGGTACAAAACATTACGCACTGGTAATTATTAATTACTGATTAATCTGTTCTACAATTATATTTTATTGAATTATACGCAAACAAGACGAGCAACTATGAAGCAAAATATTCTATAGAATGGAACAAAACAATTTTCTAAAACATCATATAAAATGATACATCAAATGGAGTAGAAAGTATAAAAATAATTAAGACCTAGCCAAGTTACCAAGAAAAGAGAAAGAAATTATATTGGTGAAGCGGTTTCCCATACTGGACGGCCTCACTGGCACTGTACTCCCTCCGTACTTTCCCAACAACCGAACAAAGAGATGATCATACCATTACAAAATACTAAAGCTCTGACTATATACATTGTATAGATAGATATGTGTCTTTATTTTATCTTGGGAAAAGAAACTCGTACGATGGTACGGCTTCGGTTGAAAATGCATCTAAAATGATTCATGTAGGGTTCTAGATGCAACTAATTTAATGTGCTCTTTATCAACAAAAAAACTAATTTAATGTGCTCTTTATCAACAAAAAAAACTAATTTAATGTGCAGAATCGAGATTTCTGATTGATTGAAATTAAATATGTGGTTGTGGAGAAATTTCTAGAAAAGTAAAGATAACTGGGTTTCATCATTATGGCAGGGGTGCTCGTACATGAAGTTGGTTCAACAACCCATTAATTTGTTTCAATTTTTCTTTTGTTCCGATTAAATTAAATGATCGTCTAGGTATAAGAAAATTGATAGAATAGAAGCAATAGTTTTTTTTTGCTTGACAAAAGAGAAAAAAAAACCAAATTTTATCTCGAAAATTAACAAAAAAATAAAAATATATACTAGCAAAAATTGTCAATGTAGGTTTAGCTAGTTAATGTAAGAATCTTAGTTTGGATATGAATATGCACATTTCATTAATCCCATATGTAGGTTTCATTACGGAAGACCACAGTCTATGAAAATGACTGGTTTCTTCAATAGTTACACCCTCAAGTCTCAACATCTCTCACTATTCACTGAAAATTATTTGATTTATTGATTTTAAATCTTATAAGCAATTACAATAGCCACTAATTAAGCATATACAAGTGATTAAGATTTGTATATAGACGTCTCGGATTTTCGAATTTCTTTTTGTAGAGTATGTCATATGTGATAAGATCATCTACTTGCAAGATTGTTAAGGGGACAATTTTAAACCGGAATAAACCATCAACCGGCCAGGCCTTCCATCGATACAAATTTATTATTCACTAACCAAAGTCATGTTCATGAGTTAAACAGAAAGAAAAAACCCAATAATGAGATTGTCTTGCATTCAAACTAAGAAAACAAAAAAGCAAGAAGCAATGGAGATGAGAAACGCAATTACTGAGTAAGAAGCGACGGCGATACGCCCGGCCGGACCATTGGCTGGATTGCCCGGGATTGAACTGCTTGAAGGAACCGTAGGTCCTCCTCTGGGTGAAGCCGCGGGTGCTACAGCTATGGATCCTCCACCAACAACATCATCAAACTCTGGCGAAGGTGAAGGTGAAGGTGAAGGCGAAGGTACATGCATCAGTTCCTTTGGAATACTATCAGGCGGGGCTATAAGCGGCACTAATCGTTGCGGTCCTGCAAAATGTTTTGCCAATTGCATTTCAGTTAAGAGACTAAGATTTCGTTCATTTGATTTACTCTTACAAGCACGAGGACACTATTCTTACCAGGACATCGTGGTTGAAGAGACATAGATAACCTGGAGATGGAGAGAAATCGGTTTAATTAGGTTGTTAAACTCATTAGCAAGGGAAATGCGATAAGGTAATAAGGCAAGACTCATTACGTAGTCAAGATAGTGCCGCTAGCAAAACCATTGTAACTACAAGTAGTAAGTTTACAACCCGAGCTACTCTGCTGCGAAGTGATGTTCCCAAGCATGAAGTTGCTGTTTCTACATCGCATACTCGAACAAGAGACTGCTAAAGAAGCAGGCTCACAATACATACTGTGTCACACAAATGCAAAGGATCAGTAAATCAGCCAAAATAGAATTAACAAAACTCAATCGGCTTAATACCTGTGGCTTCCGAGTACACAACTGCATTGTACACAGTGACCTGCAGTGAGAGCATAGCTTCCGTTTGGAATGATAAGTCCGTAATCCGCAGCGTATTTGGGAAAATTTGAATTACAAGCTGTGAGGATTTGATACAGATTCACAAAACATTCAACATCTGTTATTGTCTGTCCTTAATTGGCAAATTGCTACTAAAAGATTGAAACTTTAGACTTCTTATAACTCAATAAAGAAGAGTTTGATCCTTACCTAGCAATGGCACAGCGAGGATATCGCCGGGATTGATATCAGGAGCTCCCATGGCATTCACATTTGTTAAATCCGTTACAGTGGTCGAGAATCTCTTTGCAATTCCAGCCATTGTATCGATTTTTCTCACAACGTAAGATAGATAAAGTGCCGGAAGAGAATCATCGGTACCATTGAAGCAAGTGCAAGGCAAGGGAATCAAAAGCTTTGTACCAACATCGAGATTAGACAGGTCAAAGTCCAAATTCGCGGCCTGAATCTGCTCCGGCGAAACTAGACCACCGTAAACAGAGTCAGCGATTGATCCTAAGGTATCTGAAGTACGAGTCTTGTACTGAGTTGAGAGAGATTTTCTGATTCCGTCGACACAGGAACAAGTGATTGGGATTTTGAGGAAGAGCTTGGCGGGAAGGACATGGTTCTCGACATCTGGGTAAGAGATATCGATGGAGTTAGAGAGGAGTAAGGAGATTGGGTCTACTTGGAAAAGAGAAGCGACTTCTGTGACTTTGAGATCTGTGTAGAGAGTGTAGCCGAGCAGTGAGTTACAAGTTTCTTTACTGGAGCAAGGCTCTATTGTGGATTTTGCAGTCGCCATTGATGCTAAGCTCGTAGCTAAAATTAGAAACAGAAATAAGGGTTTTTCTGGGTTCTTCATTCTGATTCGTGGGTTCCTAGTTCCTCTCACCAACAAGGGTTTTACGAATTCAAAATCGTCTAGGGTTTTACAAATTTTCAAGTTTTGTAGGGTTTCTCTCTCTCTCACACACACACACTCTCTCTCTGGAAAATGCCAGAATTAGCGGAGAGTACAGTTATCAGAAGAGATATATATTAATGAGATTTCAGGTGCTTTTGGTTTTGGAAGAATCCGAAATCTATCTTCTCCCTCTTTGAAGGAGAGAGAGAGGAAAGGTTTAAACTTATTTGAAATGGTTGACACTTTGTCACTTTGACAGCTAAGAGAGTTGCAGCAAAACACAACGGTAGGAGATAACATGTTTTCGCTATTGACGATTTTACACCTCTTCGTATTTCCGTTCGGTTTGACGGTTGACCCACCGGTTTAAGGTACAACATAGAATAATTTACCGGTTTAAGGGTCGACAAGGATAAATCGAAGTCACTGGAACTACAAATTATCTTTCAAAATATAAATTTTCATGCAAATTTCATCAATTTCTTAAAAAACTTCTTGTCTATTTTCAAAATAAAATGAGTGTGTAACTTACGTACTACCGTAATCTGTTAACGGTTTAAGGGTAGTCAGGTAAATTAAATCCCTGAATTGAGGCCCACCGCAAAGCCCACTTTCCATTTTCTTTTGGCCGGAGAATTTATGAGTGTAAAAAAGAGCTGCAGAAAAAGCTTGTAGCCAAACACGGTCTTAACTCTTTTAGCTTAGCGGGAAAAAGAAAAAAAGAATCTTGTTCCCTCCAAATTCTCTCCTAACTATAAATTATTCTTTCATCTTAAGCAACGGACGTTGTCGTTTTTAACCTTAACTTTGTAATTTTAATATACCAAGATCCCCAAATTCAAACAAAACCCTAGATTCTACCGGAACGCTGATTTCTCCAATTTTCAACTGCGTAAACCCTTAATTGACGATTTGTCCCGATGGACAAATCAGGTGAGAAAGACGGGATTGTTACGGTGATCGAATTAGATCAGACTCCATGGAGGAATGTTCGTCGGAAGTTGGTTCAGTCGACGTTGATCCCGCATAAATCGGAGGACGTAATTGAGGTAAATGGAGATCGGACTTGCAATGCTGAGGAAGTAGGAGGAGATGGTGATTTATGTTGTAGTAGTCAAGGGAAGAAGACGAGGAAACGGAAAGAGAAGACTCCGAAGAACAGAGCTTCCAAGAAGGTTAGTTCGTTATTTTCATTTTTATTGATTACGCTTTGGTAGCTAGACAATTTTAGCTAAGAACTCTACAATGTGAATGATCTCAGTTGGGTAAAGGAAAGTCTCCTCGGAAATCAACGCCTAAGAAAAGTGCAACTAAAAACGGGATTGTAGCTGCTGCTGCTGATCAGACGAATGCTGTCAATGTCTCACCTCCAGTTCCTAATTTGTGTCTCGAAGCAAAATTAAGAGCTCAAGTAAGTAAATCATCAATGCCTCTTATACTTAAAATTTCCATATATTCTTACCAAAATTTCTGGCAGGTATGTGGTAATACTGAATCTGTAAAACTAATGAATGAATGGCTGTGCCTATGGCATGAGAGAGGGTTTCAGCCAAGCAAAGACTTTTTGAGTAGCGATGAAGAGAAATCGCAAGATGCTGATTACGACTGTTCTGAAAGTTACTCTGACTCTGAAAATATTGGCGCTGAAGACTACCTGAAAAATGTTCTCTTAATCATCGGTCCTGTAGGGGTGTGTGATCAGATATTCTGCCACGAATTGTTAGTTTTGCCGTCTACATTTCTTTTTTGAGTTTTGTATGCGGTTCTTATGTTTGTGAGTATGTTTGTGGCGGAGTTGCAGAGTGGGAAATCTGCAGCTGTTCATGCATGCGCGAAGGAACAAGGATTTAAAATTCTAGAGGTATGAACGTGTTTCCGTTACATGATTTTAAAGAGTTTTGTCCTGCAAGAGGAGCTTTTTTTTTTCTCTTCTGGCATGGAAATATATTCCTTTGCAAATGATCATAGCTATGTAAAATATGTCTCTAATGATTTATCTACAATCCAATGCATCAGAATGCCGAAGTGGAACAGTTGTTAGGCAGAAATTTGGGGAGGCTCTCAAGTCATATAGCCTGTCAAGGTACATAGAGTTGCAACAGTCATGCTTGGATCTGCTATTTTTCTGCATTTCTTTCGGTACTTGCAAACTCAAGATAGCGTTTAAATTCACATTTTTTGCTTTTTTTTTTCAGGTCCTTGGACCCTCTTTTCAGTTCCTGTACTGATAGCAATGGGGTAGAGGATGTGATTGAAGTGACACCTGTATTACATATCCATAATGATAGAGCTAATTTGAGGCCTTTAATTCTTTTTGAAGATATAGATATTTGCTTTGCTGAAGATCGTGGTCTCGTTTCTGCTATCCAGCAGATTGCTGAGAAAGCAAAAGGGCCTGTGGTATTGACTGCCAATGGTAGCATTCGTCCATGTTAATATACAATTTTCGTTTCATTTTCAATTAATCTTAATTAATCTGCTGATGTCATCTGTATTACGTGCATATTTACAACAGACAAGAATCATGGTTTACCAGACAACTTGAAGAGGATAGAATTATGCTTTATGTTGCCATCAAAAGAAGAGCTGCTTAACCTTTAATTTTTCATTGGACTGTTCTAACATTTGTTGTTTCACAGGTTTGTGCAGCAGAGGAAGTTAAAGTTAATCTTGGTTCACTAGAGCAATTGACCAGGATTAGTGGTGGTGATATACTGAAAGCGATTATGCAATTACAGTTTTGGTTTCAGAGTAAACCCAAAAGAGGTATCTTTATGTTTATTGCTACATACGAGAAATAAATTTAATCCCAGAGGTGTGAATATTTTCTGTTATTTGGAAGGTTTAACATTTGATCTTTTCACGGTTTAATTTCCCATACACAGCCACAGAGGCGAAGAACACAGGAGATACAGATCTCTTTGATCATGAAGCTGGCCACATGCTGCTTCCCACGATAATTGCACAGGATTTCCCTTCTCAATTATCTCAGTTGGTGGAGAGCGAGATTGCCAAGGTATTATCCATGGAAGAGGAAAGTTATAACACAGTGGAAGTATTTGTTGAAGAGGTTGAAAACGAAAAAATGCTTAATAGATTATGGAGGCGGGGCACAGAAAAGAACAGCATACAAGCCAAGAAAGCAGCCATGTTAAGGCAGAACACTTGTTTTGAAGATAATGATGAATTAGAAGACGTCTTAAGTATTCCATGTGAATCTAGCAACACTTCTTACCAACCACTGTCTTTCTCTAGGCCAAACAGAAGGCGGAAGCTCAATGTTGTGATGTCCTCTGATTCAGAAGATGAGCCTTTGACTGACATACCGGTTTCCGTTTCAAGAGATCAGAAAGACAATAGATTAGTTTTCCAAGAGAATGGAACATTGTCGTCATATTGGCCAGATATGCAAAAGGAAATAGTTGATCTTTCAGTTGCTTCCGGAGAAGAAATATTGGAGGCAAGTTGTTATCAGTTTGAGACATCAAAAGTCCCTTGCATCAATGGGGTGTCCCAGTCAATTGATGTATCATGTGTACCAGAATCTTCATATGTTCCAGAAACTTTAATGGATGGTGAAGCTGAGTCGCCAAGAGCAGTATCTTGTGGTCATTTTGATGGAAGAGTAGAAGTGTCCATGAATGAGGACGTTGTACAGTGTTCCCCAATAAAAGAGATTTACATAGACAAATTTCAGGTTTTTGATTGCTTAAAATATACATGCGAGATAATTGCAGAATCTTCTGATGCGACAGTAATGGACGACTGTTTCAAGGAATATGTAGGGACTTCCCAGAAGATGCAACAAGTTTTAGATGAATGCAGCCGTATAGATTTTGGTAAGACGACTCAGAAATCGAAGCTTGATACCTCTAGATATTCAGTGCAAGAATCATGGAAAAAACTCTGTTCGAGTCATGCTGATTTCAAGCCATACTTGGATTCAGAACCTGTAGAAGCTCCACAAGTTCTTGATCTCACTCATCAGATAACGAATCTAATTTCAGAAGCTGACATGACACATTCTAGATGCCTGAATCTTGTGGGTTTTACATTACAATTCAGCTTCTACTCTTTCTAGATTTCTATCCACAGTTTTCAGCTCAGACATTTGTAACTTATGAAATTCACTTATATTCAGGGAGCTTTGGAGCCAAAGATGAACGTTTCTGGAGATCTTGATACGTCTAGTTTATCTCAGATGCTTGAACAGATGACTTCCACTGTGGCACAGCAAGGATTTAGCTTTTTCACAAACCAAATTGCTACAACAGAATCCGTTCCTACTTCATCAGCCACCATGGTAGTAGGAAGAGGATTGGTAGTAGACGAGACAGGGCAGGATTATGCATCGAGCAGTGGAAACTGCTTGGATATGAAAGCAGAAACACATGATGGCTTGTTATAACATCCTCCCACCGTAGCTTTAGTATATCCTTTCTACTGGGTTTATCTGTTGCAATGGAACTCTCAAAAAATCTCAGTGTTCTCTATCTTTCTCATTACCGGAGTTGTTTTTAATTTCGGATGCAGTGAGCCAATGGTACGGCTTTCCGGAATATTAGAGTCAGTAGCCCCTACGAGATCATTGATAGGAAGAGCTTTCCATGAATATGCTTCATTCATCGGGCAGATTTCAAGAGCAGGTTCCTCCAACTTATCCGGAGCCATGGAGAAAAGCAGACGGCAAAGGTCAGTACCAATTGATTCACCTTATGTCTGAGTACACTCATTGATTTTTCTCCTAAATTCCATTTCTCTCGATTCAGGTCAAGAGAAGCTCGACATTATCTGTTAATGGAACTATCCTCGGAAGATATTGCATTCTTGGGCCAACAAAGCACATACAGTAGAATTGAATAATAAACCAGTTTCAGTTGTACAGAAATTAGAACAGCTCTACACTTCAGGAAGAGTTTTTATTTTTAAACATGTTTGCTCAGAGTTACCTTAGTTCACAGTTTCTTCATCCCAATACATCTATAGAGAATTCAGAAAACAGCAATTAATGTAGTTCTCTTCTTCAGGTTTCTGAAAATGTCTTTGATAAATTAAAGATTCTACATTTCGCAGAGACATAAATAGTAGGAACCATCATCTCTTCTATGAGCCCAAAATATAACGAAAAAACAAAACGTTACTTTTCTCTATTAAGGTTTTTAAGTAAATGCATATTTAGTAAAAATTCAACATCCCTTGTGTAAATGCTCTTCTCTTCAGCAGCAGCCTGAACCAGTGAGTACTAAATTGAACTGCGAACTGGATCAAATCAGACCTTGCCTTCGAGTTTATCATTATTAACAAGAGGAAGTAATTCCATCTTGTTTCTTGGGGTACGAGGAGTCCTAGGAGTTCCCGGTGTTTGCTGTGAAAGCATATGCCTCACATATCCATAGAACGTGCAGCCCACAAGCGTAATTCCGCATCCAACAGCATTCATATATGAGATTGGGTTACGGAATATCAACCATGAGACCAATACAGCCACTGCTACCTGCATATTACAACCATGGGAGTAAGCTTAACGATCTCCAAAGGCAACAAAAGAATCGCAAGCTGATGATGACAAAGACCCTAGCAATTGCCTCCACAATTCGATTTTCTAGTGATGTTAACTTGTTAAAATAAATAAACTATATGGATAGTATACATTCATGCCAATCACTAGGAATAAGACCTATAATAGAATATCAAGCATGCTCAAGACATGGATGCAAGAAAATTTAGCTACAGGATTAGCAATTTCTTTCACCATGGTAAGATAGGGAAATGCATACAAACTTAGCATTGCCAGTAGATTGAATTAAAACTTGTTAGTTTGGATCATCCAGAGCAATCCGAAAGAAAAGATTAGTAACAGGGTTAGGGTTGTCTTTGTTACCTTAAGGTTCCCAGCTACGTTGAATGTGACAGCGGTTGTGGAGTGAATGACGTAGAAGATGGAGAAGTTGAGACAGAAGGCTAAAACACCAGAACTGAATATAATGATGAGGGCTGACCAGGGAGCTGGGTGTGCTTCAAACCAACTCATAATTCCGTTCCCTTCCAGTAACAGTGCTGGTATGCCGAGAATCATGGTGGCAAAAGGCGCCATGTAGTATACGGTGTTTATGCTGAATAAAGAAAAATAGAAAAATCAGGTCTTCCTTCTACGCAGGCGAATATTCTTTGGTTTTACTTGTGATGTGATTGACTCTTGATCAGATAGACATACATCAACCAGCTTTGTGGATAAACCCCATAAAACTGGATTTAAAAAAAAAAAAATTTGGACAAGACGCCAACACATGATAATCTAGTACAATAGAAGCAAAATGATTGCATATCAAAAAATCCAAAAAGACATAACAAGAAAATGTCTTGTTATCCTGAATCAGCGCTGATCATGGAAATTGAAGTTTCAGAACAGAAGAGTATCACAGGAAGCAATTCATAAGGAGACAAAAGGAAGAGCACTGACCTGTCAAATTTGTAACCATGAAGAAGAGATTCGGCTAGAATGGTTTTTGTGGAAGTAGCTAAACATCCAAACAAGGCAGCACAGAATCCAAACATGTTAAAACTAAGTTCAGTAACAGAGGTCAGAAGAATTCCACCAACAATGGGCACAAGAGAGGCCCAAATACGCCAGTCGAAGTATTTCCTCCATACTAGCCACTGTAACACAACTACTCAAACATAGAAAACAAAAAATCAGATTCTCTCGAAAAATCCAAAAACTAGACAAGAGAGAGATCACAATTAGTAAATTCCCATCTAAAAAAACCCTAACCTGTAGTTGCAGGAGTGAAGGATTTAATCGTCTGCATAAACGAAACAGGGATGTAACGAAGACTGACATTTCCCAAGACAATGTTGATACAGAATACGAAAGACATTGGAAAAATCCTCCTCCATCGATCTTCAGGATCAACCACAATCAATGGTTTAAGCTTCAGAACTTTGATGACAATGTATGCTCCAATCGATGAACATATGAAGTGAACACATGAAACCGATAAGGGAAACTTGAAATCCAATTTCTGCAAAAGTGTTCAAATTTAGCATCATCAATCTATTAACAACAATCAAAATTGAAATTGAGAAAAAGAGGAATCTCAAAACATAACAAAATTCCACAATAATCATGAGGTTAGATATCAAAGAAAGATCCGATCAATAGTAAAAAGACCTAATTTTTAGAATCGTAGAAGGTAAAAAGAGAAACCTGAAAGATCCATTTGTTCATGATGATGACGGTAACATTAAAACCCCACCACTGAAGAATCGCTAGTAGAGATCTGAACATACTTCCTTCTTCCATCTTTCTCATTCGTTGAATTTTTGGAATCAGATCGAAAAGTGACAAAAACCCACAAAATATCAACGAGTTTTAACAAGTGAGAACGAAAGTTGCGCCAGCTAAATAGAGAGAAGAGAAAGAGAAAACCCTAATGAAAGTGAGAAATAGAGAAGGTAACGGTCGCAGTGAGCTCTTCTTCCATGTGATTTGTTTCGAATTCTCTTTTGTTCATCAATCTCAAACGTCTCTCTCTCTCTCTTATGCCATGAAAATAATATTTTTCGTCTTCCGTAGGTTTCCATTTATTATAAGAAATATTTTTCAACAATTTTTGACAATTTTAATTCTTCTTTTTTTCTTCCACAAAGAAACTGAGTAAAAAAATGCATATTCTCATTTTTAACAGTTTTTCAATTTCCAGATATATCAAATTTGATTTAAAATCTATTATATATGATACATCTGATTAGTTATAAATAAAATATTTTCATTTATCTCTAAGTACATATGACTGTTTGTATATCAAGTAGTTAAAATGTCAATGGACTCTTAGAAATTCAAATTAGAGTTGGTATGTGGCTATGTGCACAGTCTTATATTTTTAGTGTACTGTGTCGAATTAAAATGCACATTTTCACCAAAAGCTAACTAAAATGCACAATCTGAGTCTCGTTTTTTTTGTTCTTTGTTAACTTTTTGTGTTTATGCTTTAATCGAAAACATTATGTTATTATTTATTACGGCAATAAATATTTACAGCAACGAATATTTTTGTTCTCTGATATTTTGTCCCACATAATTCCGAGGATATGGGGAAGATCACTGCCGTTGATATGCCACTGCTTCTGTCTGCTTTTTTTTTTTTTTTTGATTTTGGAATATCTGATGTAATTTGGTTTTATATTACAAACTTTATATCATTCCCCGTGTTTTTTCTGTATTTTAGAGTCTCCTTCTATAAAAGTTAAACGTTATATAGTTCACATTTAATATACTACTGTTTAGGGTCTGTAATTTATTATTTATGCGTAAGTAAGTAACTGGTTTTGAAATTTAATGCAAAAACCACCAACGATATCATTTGTACGTGAAAGTTTTCAAACTTATCAAAGTTATGGACCAAGCTACTAAATCATCTATCTGTTTTCTTGTTCTTGTAATAAAGTTAAATATGAAGACGAACAATTACGAAAGAGCCTTGCCTTTAAACTTTTTAATAGATCTTAAGTTCTCTCTAAAGCTATATTAGTAGGGTTGGCAACCAAAAAGAAAGTGGCGACGTTATTAGACGTTTATGAAATATTTATTTTCAAACTATGTAACAAAGTTCATATTCATAGTATCAATAAGTAGACATATAATATGTAGTTTAAGTTATAGTAAACGTTATACTGTATAAAATTATATGCAGCTCGAAACCAATTCGAACATGTTTAGACTTCATGAACTGTATATCTGTTGCTGCACGACCATTCAGTATATTGAGTTTTTGACTGACTTAGTCAACCACGAAAAGTCAACCTATGTAATGGTCTCACTTTATGTGACCAATAAGATAGGGGAAATAAATAAATAATATACTTAACAAAATAGCAGCTTTAACAGAAATGAAAGATTCAAGATCTTGAATGAAGTAGGCAGCAAGTTTTGGTTTCCCTTTTGCCTCGTGTGAGCAATGAATACAAAATTTGACTTGTAAGGCAAGTAGGAGTTTTTTCAAGCTAAGAACTAAACCAATATAAGAATTTTGGCAATTGCCTAAGTGCTGAACGTTGTTTTCTATCTTTTCAGACGATTAGATAAGCATAATAGTCGTTGAGTAAAAACAAAAAAAAAGTGAAGTTTCATAGTTTATGATTTAAAACTAATTGATAATTGAAAGATTAACGTCTACCATACTATATTTATTCCATGTGGAATTCTAACACGCTCTTTTGATATAATGACTCTTGTCGGGTTTTTTTCTTTAAAAAATCTTAATATTGAACATGTAATCTGAATTCACATATAGATCAAGATAGTGTTGAACAAGAAAAGCTGAAGGATATATATTTGGTTGCTTATTTTTAAAATCATGAACAACAGAAAACATCACTTTTGAAATGTTTATTTATCAATTAATTTTCACTTACTCTCTTTATAGAGTGCAGTAAGTCATTTTCTCACATTGTTCATTGTTCCGTTACACAAACCAAAATCTCTCACAAGCAAATGAGGAAACTCAACTTGAAAATACATGGGAAGAAACTCATTATCGTGCGGAGTCAAGTGTGTTGCCACTGAGTGTGTATGGTTGTATGAAGCACATGGGTGGTGTTGTCTCTTCTTTGAGCAAATGGCTGGTGTTGTCTCTTCTTTAAGCGCATATCTCATGGAGAGGGATAGATGTGAGCAAATTCTCTCCATTAAGAAGGAGGAGACTTGCCTCGTCATGGTCAAGTCTTAAGGAAACTCGATGACTTGTTAAACATTTTGAAGAAAACATGAAAATCACAAGGACACGAGGGGATCAAATCATGGTATGTTCTTTCGGATAGTTATGCAAATCAATCATGTCGTACAGGCTCTTAACACGAAGCAGCAAGTTTTATGAGCTTTCACAATTCCATTATCAGTTTTTTAGTACAGTCCTGATCTTTGTTGACTTCTCTTATGATTGAATATACTTTAATTTTTCTCTTGAAATTTGTAGCGAGGACACAGGGGCTAATGTTAGGCTGGCTGCTGCTAAAGCTGTTCTATTAGTGTATAAAATTATGCAGCTTACATGATAGTGTTCCTAATTCATATTCTTGCACATGACCCAGAGTTTCCTTGAGAAGACTGCAGGGACGAGCATGTCTATGCTCTCTTTTGTGGGTAATTGCTATGTTCCTACTATTGTTCGTGGTTGGTTCCATTTTGAACTTCTATTCTCACTTATTCCCTTTGGCAGCCCTCTGTTCTCGATCTTAATGGTGTTACTTAGTGTCAACAGTAATGTTTTTACTATCAAGGAAATTCTTGTTTTGTATCTTCCGTGCAATTAAAAGAACTGAGGATGCGGTCGATTCTCGTAAAACTCCAGTTTATGGCTAAGTCTCATACCCGAAATGCTTTGGAACAAAATTTCATTGAAAGAGTAGTTCATATATTACAATCACAGATCTCCCTGGCAACATTTTGTTTTACTATCCTTTTACCATTTTGCCAGCTTAACTTATGGCTATGAAAGCTTTCTTTCCGAGCCTGTTTCTGCCTAACTCGAACTCTTTCCAAGCATAATCAGAGGTGTCAAGAAGATAGCCCAGCAGTTGGTTTGGAAGATAAAGTTTTGCCTCCATTGTTGGGGAATCAAATCGAAACTTCAATCACTGGTACAACCGAAGCCAGCAAAAGGTGTAGCAGGAAGCGAACTCATCTAGGATTGCCTGAAAAAAGTGCTACTACCAATTCCAGAGAGGAAAAGAATGATTCTTCAAAAGAGTGTAAAACAGTAGAACATATTTCTTGTAATTCCTTATCTCTGAGAACAGTTGAAGCTAGAAAGACACAGTACTTGTTCAAAGGAGAGTGCTGAAGCACTCCGGGGTGGTATCTGCTTTAAAGGTAAATACATAAAGTATATTTTACATCTTTATATCTTCCTGTGCTACCAGTTAATGATTGTCACAGGAAGTAACCACGGCGGAGCAATCATTGGGAAGCCGATTAAATTACTCTCGACCATCTTCTTATACTCTGGAGCTTCTGTAATCTGTTTTCACCAGTTTTTATCCGGCCACTGTTGAGAAGTTTAATTCTAAAAGCAACTCTCACAAGGTATGACTGTGACTTCGAAGCCCATGTTATCCTGTTTTTTTCGTTGATGACTCTTGATCCATTTGTCCCCATGAGTGTTGCATTATTTCACTAAAAGCCATTGATCAAATGCTATACTTATATTAATTATACCATCGATTATTTTTGAATTGGTTTGCTTGGATAGCGAGAGCTTGGAGATCCTGAGCCATGAGTCCTTGGAGCAACAGGTAAATGGAATGCTTAATTTATAATTCATGATTCAAGTGCTACCATCTTGGAACCCAAAATGAACTTGACACCAGTACAATAGGTAAAAATTTTAAACTCAGTAAAAGAGAAAAAAATCTATATACATATATATGTTTATAATTTCGTTCAAAATAATTAACGATTCTTTGTCTAGATTTAAAATGTTAATGACCGACGCTAAAATGAATAAACATACAAAGTTGTTCACGTTGTTTCTTTATTGACTTCATAATCAACCAGGTCAAATCATAATCAAACTTATCTAATATCAACCAAAAATTTCCTAAATTAACCAAAACTCGGAATATTCTTCTATATTGTTAGTTTAAATGCAGTTAGATTAGTTGTGAAATCAGGTATGAAATTGACTAGTTGAGCGTTTATTTGCATGGCCGTTGTCAGATTGACCTAACACAATCCTACGGTCCAGATCATTTCCAATGCACCTGACGTTCCTCCACGTGTATGGACTTATTTCCCCTTTAAAATAATGCAAAACAAAATGCTATTTTTATTTGATTTCTCCTAAATTCTTCGTTTCGTCTTTCCGCCTCCAGTCCCCTCTCGACGTCTCCGCTAAAAGACCATTATACCCTCCCTGATCCGTCTTCTCTAAATTGGAGCCCGAGCTCGCAGCTTCACGATAGTTTCGTTTTGCTTCGATCACGGTAAATTTCGTGTTCACGATAGAGTTCTACTCAACGAATGTGATTTAGTTGAATCTGTTTCGTGTATTACAACTATCGCCTGTATTAAATCTGGTTTGAGTGAAATTGATTATGTTAATAATATTGGTTGCAGGAGGAGGTGTTCATTAGCTCCTTTGTTTGGAGGGTTTAGTGTGAAATCTTCAGGAAGATGATTCCTTATGCAGCTGGTCTGATTGTGCCTTTAGCTTTGACACTTATGGTTCAGAAATCGAAGAAAGAAAAGAAAAGAGGTGTTGTTGTTGATGTTGGTGGAGAACCAGGTTATGCCATTAGGAATCATAGGTTCACTGATCCTGTTACATCCCATTGGGAAGATATCTCTACGCTTCCAGAGCTCTTTGAGATTTCCTGTAAAGCTCACAGCGATACGTTTTTCCTTGGCACCCGGAAGCTCATCTCTAGAGAGATTGAGACTAGTGAGGATGGCAAAACATTTGAGAAGCTTCATTTGGGTGACTACGAGTGGCTTACTTTTGCTAAAACACTCGAAGCTGTGTGTGATTTTGCATCTGGTTTGGTTCAAATTGGACACAAGACGGAAGAACGTGTCGCCATTTTTGCAGATACTAGAGAAGAGTGGTTCATTTCCCTACAGGTGCTTTTCCATTTTTTCCCCTGCTTTAGTCTGCATGCATTGTTGGCACAGTTCTGAATTTTAATGTGATTCAATGTTACAGGGCTGTTTCAGACGCAACGTCACTGTGGTAACTATCTATTCATCTCTGGGCGAGGAAGCTCTTTGTCACTCGCTGAATGAGGTACCCCTCGCTTCTCTTCTCTGCTTTCTCTCTGTTATGTTCTTATTATTTCTTATATTTTTGGACATATGGACAGTATGATATTCCTATCGCATATGGTGATTAAGTATTTTTCGTATTTTTGATTTGCTTGCCTTTTCATATGGTCCTAATTCCCTTTCTTTTACTCTGCAGACTGAGGTCACAACCGTAATATGTGGTAACAAAGAACTCAAAAAGCTCATGGACATAGGCCAACAACTTGAAACTGTGAAACGTGTGATATGTATGGATGATGAGTTCCCATCTGATGTCAACACTACTTGGACGGCAACTTCTTTTGCCAATGTTCAGAAACTTGGCCATGAAAACCCAATGGACCCTAATTTTCCTCTCTCAGCAGATGTTGCTGTTATAATGTACACCAGTGGAAGCACTGGACTTCCCAAGGTTAGAAGATTTTCAATACATGTTTACTCTTACACTTTTTGTTTCAGAACTTTAAGATTGTTGTCTATGAGTCTCGAAACTATTTTATCTGATTTCCCACTTCCCAAATTGTTATAGGGTGTTATGATGACGCATGCTAATGTCCTAGCTACAGTCTCAGCAGTGATGACAATTGTTCCAGACCTTGGAAAGAGGGATATATACATGGCCTATTTACCTTTGGCTCACATCCTTGAGTTAGCAGCTGAGGTGTCTCATAAATTTATTGATCAATGCTTTTAGTCAGTAGTTCCACTTTCAGAGAATTTGAACAGCCTGATATCATTGTTGTAGAGCGTAATGGCTACTATTGGGAGTGCTATTGGATATGGGTCTCCCTTGACGCTCACGGATACTTCGAACAAGATAAAAAAGGGTACAAAAGGAGATGTCACGGCACTAAAGCCCACTATAATGACAGCTGTTCCAGCCATTCTTGATCGTGTCCGGGATGGTGTCCGCAAAAACGTTTGTAAATATTAGATACACATTGAAATTCTTTGGCTGGTTATCCACTGTTAAAGCAGTTGAAATTTTGCTCTCCTAGTTGTTAAATGATACTAGCCATCTTCCAGCAACCAAGATGCGCTAGATTATCTCGTGAGTAAAACCTAATAATTGGATTAGCACTGACTATTTATGATCATCAGGTTGATGCAAAGGGCGGCTTTCCAAAGAAATTGTTTGACTTTGCATATGCTCGGCGATTATCTGCAGTCAATGGAAGTTGGTTTGGAGCCTGGGGATTGGAAAAGCTTCTATGGGATCTGCTTGTGTTTGGTAAAATCCGTGCAGTCTTGGGAGGTCAAATCCGCTATTTGCTCTCTGGTGGTGCCCCTCTTTCTGGCGACACTCAGAGATTCATTAACATATGCGTTGGGTAAAAGCATCCCTGAATATCTCCTTGAGATTCACTACTCTCTAATCTTAAGGTGGCCGATCGATGTTTTTGCCCCTTTGCCATTTCTATGATCTAACACTATATTCCTCAGGGCTCCAATCGGTCAGGGTTATGGCCTCACAGAGACATGTGCTGGTGGAACCTTCTCGGAGTTTGATGACACGTCCGTTGGTCGTGTTGGTGCTCCACTTCCTTGCTCCTTTGTAAAGGTAACCTCTTTAGCTGATCTGTCCACTTTTAATTCTTTGTTAGCTATTTGGTTTATCAATTTGTATGTTGTTGTCTCTTATGGTCATATGCTTATATCTTGTTTCAGCTAGTCGATTGGGCGGAAGGGGGGTATCTAACCAGTGATACACCAATGCCCCGTGGTGAAATTGTAATTGGTGGCTCAAATATCACGCTTGGGTATTTCAAAAATGAGGAGAAAACTAAAGAAGTGTACAAGGTGCAAATCGATGTTAATGATTTCAGCAATATTAATTATTGGGGTTAGTTTGGTTTTCCCTAACCGTTTTATATACTTGAATGTTCAAAGGTTGATGAAAAGGGGATGAGGTGGTTCTACACAGGAGACGTAGGACGATTTCATCCTGATGGCTGCCTTGAGATAATAGACCGAAAAAAGGATATTGTTAAACTTCAGCACGGGGAATATGTCTCCTTGGGCAAAGTATAGTCTTCTCAAACCGAAAATTCCCTCTTTCTTTTCTTTTTCACTCAATTCTCCAGATAAGCTTATTAACATACTCCTTTTCTTTGGCAGGTTGAAGCTGCTCTCAGTATAAGTCCCTATGTTGAAAACATAATGGTTCATGCTGATTCATTCTACAGTTACTGCGTGGCTCTTGTGGTCGCGTCCCAACAAACACTTGAAAGTTGGGCCTCAAAGCAAGGAATAGACTTCACCAGCTTTGAAGAATTGTGCGCAAAAGAACAAGCCGTGAAAGAAGTGTATGCTTCTCTTGTGAAGGTATGTTCATCTCCCGGGTTTCTGAAAGTGCATTACCCAGCGTTTTGAGTCCCCAATCAGTTTCTTATAATATCTGTGTTTTGCAGGCGGCTAAACAATCGCGATTGGAGAAGTTTGAGATACCAGCAAAGATCAAATTGTTGCCATCTCCATGGACACCAGAGTCAGGCTTAGTCACAGCAGCTCTAAAGCTTAAAAGAGATGTAATAAAGAGGGAGTTCTCTGAAGACCTCACCAAGTTATATGCCTCCTAAAATCTTCTTCGTCTTCCTTTACTCTTGTTTCCCAAAGCGTTCCTAACAGAACAAGCACACCAAACTTACTTTCTAAAAGTACATTACTAAGCCTTTCAACTCTTACACAACTTGTTTGTGTCTTTTCTCTTTGATGTATGTGCTTCATGTGATTGTATGTGAAGAAGATACGGAGGAGAGAAAAAAGTCATGGGTCTCAGCAATCTTTAGGCTTTGGGCAGGAAGCCCATACAACTTAATGGGCCTTTATCAAACAAAGGCAATTGTTGCCAAGTAAAATGATCCATCTGTCAAAGTATGGATCTCTGGTTCGACAAAAGGAAAGAGAATTTTAATTGTAATTTGGAGTGAAAATAAAGCTAACTTACCAACTACTAACATTTAAGAAAAAACAAACTGGAGGGTAGGAGTTAATAAATTACTCGATATTTGAAATCAAGTGTATAAATTAATTATATTGTAGTACTAGAATGATTAAAAGGGAGAAAGCCGAAGGGATTCGAAGCAGAGTGAGAGGCGCAATCTCAGCCGTTGGATAAATTGTAGCGTCAGCGAGATGCGTGAGCTCCTTAATCCCATACTCAAATAGCAACTTCCTTAAATTCAAAAGCTTAGCAGCTGCTTTCTAAATTCGTATTTAATTTTCTTAGTTTGTACACATAATACTTTTTAACTGTCAGGAAAAAAAATTTAAAAGCGTGTTTAGTATAAAAACTATGGCTTAAAAAATAAAAATTATGCAAAAACTGTATCTGTATTTACAAAATTAGAGATAATAGTAATACTACTAGTTTATTTAGCTTTTCATGATTTCATCATCAATTCTCAGTTTAAACCAAGAATAATGCAAGTGAAGAGAGAACATAATTGTATGATTATTCACGGGAGGGAATAATTATAGGCAAGTTAGGTTTTGAAACTCATATAGAAGAATTTCAAATTAAGTAATTGTTGTCAACATTTTAAATTAAGTAGTACTAACTTTATTTTATTTTATTGAAACTACGTTTATATTTGTTTGTACACATGAAAAATTTATTATTCCAAAAAAAAAAGCTGAAAAGTTAGATTTTAATGTTTTGAGTTCAGAGCTCCACATACAGAGGATCACATGCTCACTCTATCTTTTGAATTAAAGAAGAAAAAAATGTTTAAAAATTTTAGAAAATAAAAAATAGGAAAAAACAAGATAAAGAGAATTCTCTCTCTCTCTCTCTGCCTTGTCGCTGTAAAAAATCGTAATAGTGTTCCCAGACACTAGAAAAAATCGTAATTCTGTTTAATGGGCATTTTCGGATCTCAAAGTTCTTCAGACAGTCTCCAAACACAGGACACAGGTATTTAATTCATGTGCATTTTAGTCTCGTGTAAGATTCTCTTGCTTTGTTAGCTTTTCCGTATATCAAATTTTCTTAAACCACTTTGTGTTTCTGGAGAGCCCAATGTTCTTATGGCGTTACTTGTTTTTGGAGTTTCGTTTCATCAGAGGAAGATTGATAACATATTTAAACACTAATACATAACTGTTATACTTCTTTGATTCCTCTGGATTTGGTTTTTTTTTTTGAATACTGATTTTTTTCAAATCTTCCTTTTGTTTTATGTCTCAGATTCTTTATTTTTGGGGATGAACGAATCAATGAGTTTGAAAATGTAACGTTTAAGCATTTGTATTTGGTATTTTTTGGTAATGAAGCGGACATATGGAACAAACAAATGCACATTTGTTACAATAAAGACAAAATCAGTTTCTTATTTTTAATTCAATTTCTATCACTTTAAAGATAAATGATTGGTTTCTTCAAGACTTTTCTCATCTCTTGCATGTTAAGTGGTTGGTTGAGTTTTCTTCATCTTAAAGTTTGTATCTTCTTTGAATACATTTCATCAAATGTGTGTTTTCTCTCTCTTTTTTTCAGATCCTGAGACTGTTATGTGTTGATTCCATAAGACTTATGATATTGGAAACTGGGAATGGAGTAACGGAAGAGAGACTCATTTGAGATAAGCTTTGGTTAATCAAAGTCAATGTCTTCACTATCTGAAATTCAAGTAAGATAACAACAGTATTGGTATTTTTTCTTTTCTTGTTTATGTCATTTGATCGTTATGATGACTGATTTTTTTCTTAAGCCTGAGAGCACAATGGAGTCTCATGACGATGAGATACAATCACCAACGGTTTTTTTGGAAGTAGAAACCGAAAACGAAGATTTGAAAGATAGCATGAAGACTTTAACTGAGAAACTCTCAGCTGCTCTTGCTAATGTGAGTGCTAAAGATGAGCTGGTGAAGCAACATGTCAAAGTCGCTGAAGAAGCTGTCGCTGGTATCGATCTTTTTTTTCTGCATTTTTGATTATGATTTTTGCGAATTTTGTAATGAAAATATGCTCTTGTGAAGGGTGGGAGAAAGCTGAGAATGAAGTGGTTGACTTGAAGGAGAACCTTGAGGCTGCTGATGACAAAAATAGAATGTTGGAAGATAGAGTAAGCCATCTCGATGGAGCTTTAAAGGAGTGTGTTAGACAGTTAAGGCAGGCAAGAGATGAACAAGAGCAGAGAATTCAAGACGCTGTGACCGAGAGAACGCAGGAGTTTCAATCATCTAAAACCAGTCTCGAGAATCAGATTCTTGAAGCTGCAAGGAAATCTGAGGAGCTTAGCCAAATGGCGGAATCTGTGGCCAAGGGAAACGTGGTGCTGAGATATGAGCTTCTTGCACGATGCGAAGAGCTAGAGATCAGAACGATTGAGAGGGATTTGAGCACTCAAGCAGCTGAAACCGCCAGCAAGCAGCAGTTAGATAGCATAAAGAAAGTGGTGAAACTCGAGGCTGAGTGCAGGAAGCTTCAGATATTGGCTAAATCATCAGTTTCGTTTAACGATCATCGATCTACGGATAGTCATTCGGATGGAGGGGAAAGAATGGAGATGAGCTGCTCTGAGTCATGGACATCATCCACATTGATTGAAAAGAGAAGCCGAACTTCTTCTTCCATTGAAATTGATCTTATGGGTGATTTTCTTGAGATGGAACGTCTTTTAGCATTGCCCGAGACACCAGATGGGAATGGTAAGAGTGGACCTGAATCAGTGACAGAAGAGGCTGTTGTTCAAGCAAAGAACTCGTTGGCTGCTGAAATAGAAGTATTGACTTCTCGGAATAAGCAACTTGAAGAGAAGTTGGAGAAGTTAAAAGGGGAGAAAGATGAGCTTGAAAAAGAAGTTAAATGTAACCGAGAAGAGACTGTTGTGCACGTAGAGAACTCGTTAGCTGCTGAAATAGAAGTATTGACTTCTCGGAATAAGCAACTTGAAGAGAAGTTGGAGAAGTTAAAAGGGGAGAAAGATGAGCTTGAAAAAGAAGTTAAATGTAACCGAGAAGAGACTGTTGTGCACGTAGAGAACTCGTTAGCTGCTGAAATAGAAGTATTGACTTCTCGGAATAAGCAACTTGAAGAGAAGTTGGAGAAGTTAAAAGGGGAGAAAGATGAGCTTGAAAAAGAAGTTAAATGTAACCGAGAAGAGACTGTTGTGCACGTAGAGAACTCGTTAGCTGCTGAAATAGAAGTATTGACTTGCCGGAATAAGCAACTTGAAGAGAAGTTGGAGAAGTTAGAAGCGGAGAAAGATGAGCTTGAAAGTGAAGTTAAATGTAACCTAGAAGAGGCTGTTATTCAGGCCGAGAGCTCTTTAGCTGCTGTAATAGATGTATTGACTTCTCGAACTAAGCAACTTGAAGAGAAGTTGAAGAAGTTAGAAGCAGAGAAACATGAGCTCGAAAGTGATGTTAAATGTAACCTAGAAGAGGCTGTTATTCAGGCCGAGAGCTCTTTGGCTGCTGAAATAGATGTATTGACTTCTCGAACTAAGCAACTTGAAGAGAAGTTGAAGAAGTTAGAAGCGGACAAACATGAGCTCGCAAGTGAAGTTAAACGTAACAGAGAAGTGGAAAACAGATTGAGATTTGAGCTTGAAGCTATTGCTTGTGATAAAATGGAGAATAAGTTGGAGAAGATGGAGGTTGAGAAAGCTGAGCTGCAAATATCTTTTGACATAATCAAAGATAAATATAAAGAATCTCAAGTTTGTTTTCAAGAAATTGAGACGAAGCTGGAGGAGATACAAACGGAGATGAAACTGGTTAACGAACTAAAAGCAGAAGTTGAATCTCAAATCAACGCCATGGAAGCAGATGCAAAGACTAAATCCGCAAAGATTGAATCTTTGGAAGAAGATATGAGAAAGGAAAGGTTTGCTTCTAATGAGCTCAGGAGAAAATGTGAGGCTCTTGAAGAAGAGGTCTCTCTCCATCAAGAGAACGCAATCAAGAGCGAAAATATAGAACCCAAGATCAAACAGGTATGTCTCCAAAATTCAGGTCTTAATAAACTTTGGCTCTGTATATGGCAAAATTCCAGAACAAACCTTTTTTCCACTAAAACTTGACTATATATGGCAGGAAGACGTAGAAACAGCTGCAGGGAAACTTGCTAATTGTCAGAAAACAATAGCTTCGTTGGGAAAACAGCTGCAATCTCTTGCAACACTTGAAGATTTCTTGATCAATACAGTGAGCATTCCAATGGCTGCAAATGGTGTAAGCAGCAGCAGCACCTCAGAGAGTTGGAAGGTTCACAAGAACGAAACTTTCATGGCGAGAAATCATCCTGAGTCCATCAAACCAACCAAAGAAATATCTTCTTCTTCCGCTGCCGCTGTTTCAGTGCCAGTTTCATCAAACCGAGGGAGTTCTGAGAAGAGTCGCAATGGATTTGCAACGGTATTCACAAGAAGTAAAGATAGGATACATCTGGCGATTTAGCATTTACTTTGGACAGTAGGCAGAGAAAGTATGTTAGGTTAAAAGTTCCTTTTAACGGTTTACCACCTCTTTGTTCCTCTTCCAGATTTTGAATCCTTTGTAGTTTAAAAGAAAATCTACAATGTTATTGTCTAGTGTATGCAAGGGATTTTCTATAAATGATGTTTCTAAAGATTTCAAGGTTCTTTTACTAAGTTTTTTTTTTTTTTGAACAACTATGTGATGTTTCTATGTGATGTTTATGATTCATAACTGTGATCGTTAAAGTTAGCTTGCTCTTCAGGTTGATGTCATAATATGAATACTTTAAATGCAGATAACAAGCATCTGAGGTTCTATGGTGTAGTGGTTAGCACTCTGGACTTTGAATCCAGCGACCTGGGTTCGACTCCCGGTAGGACCTACAGTATGCTTATTGTTCTTCATTATTTTGGCCTTTTCATCTACAATTTTTTTAGCTAAAAAATTTACTAAATCATTACAATGTCTGATGTTTCTATTAAAAGATGCATAGTTGTTTTGCTTTGACAGAGAAAAGAATCAGGAAAACATCATTTTTTGCCGAATTTCGAAAAATTTACAACAAAGCAAGATGTTTACCTTACATTAATCCACTTTATAATCCAAATGTAAAATTTAAAAGTTACTCCAATGCAAAAGTTTAAAAGTTATGAGTGTACGAAATAAAAAATTTCATTACTTTTGGATTAATTTTAAACTATTTAGTAGATGGTGTTGTTAGAGGTTTGAATGTTGCACAGAAAGAAGATGGAAGCTCAATCTGCAAGAGAATCAAAGATGAAGAAGACATCTGAAATGGGGATTTTCTGTTATTAATTCTGTTTATAAACACTAGGTGCGTTCCCCTGCGTTGCGCCTGTTTGTCATTTTATTGTTTGATATGTTTGGCATTTTAAAGTTCATTCTTTTTGTTTAATATTAGTTCATTTTTAAAATGATGTCATCTTTATAATTATATGTCATATTTTTGTTTGATATAGTTTTAGATTGTAGGTAATATATTTATGGAAGGTTTGAGAAGGTAACGAAGATTTTATGTATTCATTATTTCAAATATGTTTGCATTTTTTACTTAGTTAATACAGAGTTTTGTATTTACCAATTAGATATTACATTTTTTTTTGTTTAGTCGATAGTTAGATATAACAGACTAATTTATAGATCAGTGATATTTAATGTTTCTTTATTTTTCGTGATATGGAAGATTGAATTTAATTATGTTAATTATTGTTATAAATGTTTTAAATTATTCTACCTTTCAAGTCCACATTCTTGTATTTTTTGTTAAACATTTTGGCCTATGTATTTAATGTTTTTCATATTGTCTTATTTTACATTTTCTTTCTATGAGTAATGGCCCATGTTATTAATATATTTTTATGTCCCATTTTATAAGATTTTTAAGATTTGTTTGTTCTATTTTGTAAGATATTTTGCGAATAATTTTTAATGTATTTAATATTTTGAGGCCATTTATATTCTGCAGTTTTCTTTATGATTAGTTGAATTATTTTAAATTAAATACTAAATAATAATTTTTAAAAACAAATATAAATTTTTAATAAGCGCGCTTCTAGAAATTTTTTATAAAATAGAACGGACGGAGTAACAATTACAATACTTGTATCTAAACGTGATTCATGATATTCGATAACTTTTGTGTCTTTTCTCATGCTCTAATTATTGGTTTTTGTTTGTACATGTTTGAACAAAGATACGTCTCTTTATATGGAGTTCCTTCTACATCAGTTCTCTCAAAACGATATGGCGTTATCGTTTGTTGTTGTTCTAAACCTTGAATTTGTTGACTTATCGGCCAAGAACAACCGTGGCAGTGACTAAACTTTATTAAGAAGTAATATTTTAATTAAACAGATATAATTATCTACACATATTTTTAGTTACCTTAATCCGAAACCAAAAACCGTACCAAAAAAATTGTAGACTGAACAAAGAGTCTTTAGTCAGTTAATTTGAACATCCATTTAGAGGATTGATCATTGATTCAAAGTGAGAAAAACAGTCTTTAACCAGTTAATTTTGGGAAACTTACATAACCAACAAGACTTCCATGTTCAGAAGATCGAAGACTTAGACTTGTATACAGCCATTTTCTCGAAGCAACATCCAACTAATCTCACAAGATTCCGATGTTGAAGCTTCGCTATGAGAATGATCTCATTCTTGAATTCATCAACTCCTTCTCCAGATTTACCAGAAAATCTCTTCACAGCCATCTCTTGTCCATCTTCAAGAACACCCTGACCAAAAGAAACAAATCTCAATCATCATCACAAATTTTTAACACAAAGATTCCGTCTACAAACCGTGTATAATCAACCAACCTTGTAGACTGGTCCGAATCCGCCTCTTCCGAGCTCAGTCTCTTTGCAAAAATCATTAGTAGCTGCCAGAATAGCTTTTAAACAAAAGACAGGTAAAACCCAGATGTGCTAACAGCTTTTCCTTCAATCATTATGTCAGCTGATCCTGAGCCGCCGTAGTGGTTTCTTTGATCTTGGTCATATCAACAACAACATCCGATGCATCAGTGTTCTTACAAGTTACAACAATAGGCTCTTCAAACATCTGCAGATAATAAAGGAGGTTAATTAAGTAAATCAAGATCATATCTTTTGATAGTGAAATAAAGAAATTGAGAAAGAACAAGGTTAGTACAGTCTCCTAAATATCCACACAAAATCCCAACTTTTAGTATTTTATTTGCTAAAATCATCAAATCTATGCCTACGCTACATCTAAAGAAAGTTAATGGAGAAGGATAACTTACTTCTTTCTTCTGCCCTCTTCTCCGTTGTTCTTTACAGTTTCCAGATTAAGAGACACAGGAATGTTCTCTGCATCATCCACTCTTTTGCAAATCCTCATAAGAACCCCACCAAAACTTAAGTACCAAGTTCACTTCTATGTTGCTTCAGCATAACACAAGATCACTTCTTTCTTCTACGGTTGTCTTTAATGGTGCTTCCTTTAACATCTGTGGACTCATGTAGCTGATCTTTGCTTGTTCGTGTAATGACTTTCTTTCCTTTTTCAATTCCAAGTCATGAACAGAGTATGGCTGATTTATTATTTCACTTGATGACTCTCCTTAACTTCACTTGCCAGTTTCTTCTCTCTCAGTAACCCTTGTGGCTAATCTCTTCAATTCATAGCAGAACTCTGAGATATGGCCTAATATGTCTCTTCCAGAAAACAGATTTCAGGCTGATTGTGTGCTCTTTAGTCTCGGCATTTCTTTATTCATCTTCTTGACATAAGTTGATTTAATTACTGCTCTCTAGGTTTTTGATTGGTAGGTTGCAGGAGTAGATAAGTTTGGGTTTTGATTATCACTTTCTTGGTAGTTTGAAGTAGAAGGTGATAAAGCATGTCCCCTCCTCTTTCAAGTAAATACATATAGAGTATTGAACGAAAAGTATTCAAAAGGCCATAGTGAGAGAACTCAAAATATTATAAAAATTCTCAAGAGCAAATACATCTTCAAACCTGTTTAACAATTTGTGGTGTAACGTGTTTATGACGATCTGCGGTTTTGTACAGTTGAACTGAAAAAAAAGACCGGGATGAGAATTCAAGGTTCAAAATTATAAAAGTCTAGTTCTTCCAAAGAGATCAGAACATCTCTAACCTTAACGCCGATTATAAAAGTCTAGGTCTTCCAGGATTCAAGGTTCAAGGTTCTGCTTAAGAGGATGATGATGAAAAAGAAGAAGAATAAATTTGACCTCGGCGAAGTCAAACATCTCTAACCTGAAACAATGGGAAACTAATGGAATCAAGAATGGTTTATATAGAGTAGATAACATAGATGGAACCATAATTCATACCTATTCCCAAGTCTTTCATGATTTGAAATTTTATATAAAGAAGGAAATGTGTAAGCTACAGAGGAGAACACATGTCACATAGGTAGGAGGGTGCCTTTCAAAATGAGAGAGTTGAGTCTAAAAACGCTGACACATGTAGAAGCCTCAAAAAGCTCTTTTTAATTAGTAGAGATGTAAATAGATTCCGGTACATTTTCGGTTTACACATTATGTACACTAATCTCAATCTCAATCTCAATCTCAATCTCAATCTCAATCTCAATCCCAATCCCTAAAAGCTTTAGACTTCCCTTCCCCTTCGCCGCAGCTAAACCCTGAGCCGAGCACGAGCTAAGTAAAATGAGCAAAATCGAGAGCTTAGATGATTTCGTAGAGGTTCATGGAATACTGTTGGCTGCTTCTGGTTTGCCGCCGAAACTTTACCCACGCCTCTTCCAGAAACTTGCTTCCGATACTTTAGATGGTGGCGCTTACTTTCAGATTGAAGGTGATCGCCGACGGAAGCTTCTTCTCACTTCTGAATATATGCCTAAAGATTCTGACGTCTTCCTTGTCGATCACGCCTGGACTTTTCGTCTTCCCGATGCCTATAATCAGGTCTCTCTTCTAACACCAATTCAGTTTTGGATTGCACATTTGAAGCTGGGTTTGCAGAAAAAAAATTCATTTTTATGGTACAAGTTTGAAAATTGATGTCCTTAGTATCCAGTTAGTATCATTTTATCTTATGTAACTTTTGCAATTCAAACGAAAATTGTTCTGATAGATTGTTACAAGCTTTCGTTTTAGTAATTTTGAAATTTTCATTTTTCCTTATGTTTTTTCTACATCTTAATGGTTTGAGATTTATAATTCAAATTGTTTTTTTTTTCTTTTGGCTAATTTAGCTTCAGAAAATTTCGGGATTGGCTGAGAGGATGGCTTCTCTGATGGGTGTTGATACTGACGTAGAGGGAAA
Source organism: Cardamine chenopodiifolia (assembly GCA_963922655.1). Classification (NCBI taxonomy): domain Eukaryota; kingdom Viridiplantae; phylum Streptophyta; class Magnoliopsida; order Brassicales; family Brassicaceae; genus Cardamine; species Cardamine chenopodiifolia. The sequence goes on along the minus strand of OZ000476.1, from coordinate 16,267,128 downwards.
TGCTGGAGAAGAAGATGTGATTGAGAATGATGAGGAACTCTCTGTTGATCAGATTATAGAGAATGAAATTCGTTATGCAGCAGATAGAGGATATGACTCTCTAAGATGGTTGGAGTTGGAGGGTCTCGGATTAGTTGATGACTCTTTGGTGTCATTGCACTTGCCTAGTAAATTTCAGGCACGCCTATAGATCTTTTCTTCTTCGCCTATAGATCTTTTTTTCTTCGTCTAGACTTTACCTCAGATAGTGAAGGTTATTTCATATTTTTTATAATGAATTCTTCAAAAGCTAGATTCTAAAGCTTCTTTGTTGTGTTGTTGCCAATTTTTTTGGTAGGATTTAGTGGCGCTTAGTCTTATCGGGAACAAAATTGAGAGTGCGGATGTGGTTATAAAAGAGGTTATGAAGTTTAAGAATTTGAAAGCTTTGTGGCTGAATGACAATCCTGTTCTTCAGAAGAGGTAAGCATAAACATATGGATGGTGGGGTTATATAATAGATTTCTCATGTATTTATATGCTTTTCAGTGAACGTTGTATGGCTGACGAAATACTGCAAGGCTGTCCGAGTCTGGAAATCTATAACTCGTGTTTTACCACTAATTACGGGGTTTGGGCACTTGGTTTCTGTGGAGATATCTTTGGGAAGGATAATCCTGGTTGTGCTCAGCAGGATCAAGCCTTGTGCAATGTCACCTCACTTGACCTTTCAAACCGGTCAATACACAATCTAGTCAATAAGGTCAGTTTTGTCCCCTTACTTCCTCTCAAAGAGACAGGGAGTGTAGTTTATTGATTGAAAAAGACAACAAGCCTTGACGAACATATATTTTTTTCTGACAAAAAAAAAGTCTGATTTATCTATCTGTTCTTTCTTCATTTTCAGGTATTCTCTGTGCACGAGATGCCATTGCTATCTGAACTAAATATCCGTGGAAACCCATTGAATCAGAATTCTGCTGGAGAATTACTTGAAGTCTTGAAGCTCTTCCCTTCACTGTCTTCCTTAGAAGTAATTGTTGGCAGTTGTCATTACATATTCAGAAACAAATTTGAAGTTATCGTAGAACAGTAACTAAATATATATTTATGCTGAAATGTGCTCACATGCTACTTCTTGTTTGTAGGTTGACTTACCTGGACCTCTTGGAAACAATGCTGTAGAGATTCTTGAATCTCTCCCAAACCTTTCTTTGTTAAATGGCGTTGATACAGCTAAAATAATTGAAAATGGAAAGCATGTTGTTGACTCAATGCTTCAACCACGCATTCCTGAGCCGAATCCTGAGGATAGTCTTGTTGACTGTGTTCTTGGTGAAATGTGGTTGTATGTGATGAATTATCGCCTTGCGGATGAGGAAAAGATTGATGAAACTTCCTTGTGGTATGCAATGTTTCTCTTTTCTGCTATATTAGAATTAGTGCGGTGGATTTATTTGTTTGACTATAGTATATGGAATGACCATTTGATGCTAGTCTGATTCCTCAAAGGTTAGAATTAAGAGCGGGAATCAAAGAGTTTATGGATAGTCTTGTCTGTAGATTTAGGCGCATCAATGTATAAATATAATACTGTGTAAGTTTTTTTGTGATTTTTGGATGTTGGTGACTGTGAGTGGCGCAATGATATCTCCTTCGGCAGGTATGTGATGGATGAATTGGGTTCAGCTTTGAGGCATAGCGATGAACCCAATTTCAAAGTGGCTCCTTTCCTTTTTATGCCTTCTGGGAAACTAGAGTCTGCTGTGAGGTATGTATTTTTTCAAATTTTCCCGCACTGCTCCACGTTAACGTTGAATTTATTCCATGTGTGCTGTATACACGTATTATGTTGGTGTAATTCAAAAGTTTAATGTGGATTGACATCACTTCTTGATCATACAAATATTTTCTACGATGTTACTTTTTGTGTCTCTGACATATGCATATGTTTATTTGATTTTCTATGTTCCAGCTATTCAGTAATGTGGCCAATCAAAAATATTCAAAAAGGTGATGAGTGCAGTCGTGATTTTCTATCTGGTATTGGGGAGGACAAACAGCGGTCTGCCAGGCTCACAGCCTGGTTTCAAACTCCTGAGAACTATTTTATCCATGTACTTCTCCGGTGTTCTCTTTAGCTTTCTGTTCGTTAATAGACTTCCTGTTGTCTCATTTCCTACCAAGATTTTTGTTGATTAACAGAGTCCCTGTTATTGATTTCCTAGGAGTTTGAGAAATACCAACAAAAGCTGCAGGTGAAAGCTTTCGAGTCTTTACCTTCGAACCCTTCAGTTTCCCGAAGCATACGCCATAGTGATGGGTCTCCTTTGCTGGTATACACAGATCTACCCCAAGTTGAAGAATTTCTGACACGACCAGAGTTTGTGCTCAGTATGTTATTTGATCCATTTTTCATGATATATTCCTTATTCTCATTTAGGATAGATATACCAAGCAATCCTGAGTTTTTTTGTGTGTTTCTGAGTTTGTGTCACCTGCCTTTTTGCAGCAAATGAACCAAAAGATGCAGACATTATATGGACGAGTATGCAGGTGGATGAGGAGGTGAAAAAGGTGGTGGGAATAACAGATGACCAATACATAAACCAGTTTCCCTTTGAGGCTTGTCTTGTTATGAAGCATCATCTTGCAGAGACTATTCAAATGGTAATTTTAGCAGATTATACTACATGATTATGACAGCACCATTATTAACTAGTTTTCTAATCTCTATGTTTTACGATACAGGGTTATGGATCTCCAAAATGGTTACAACCTACTTATAATCTTGAAACACAGCTGTCCCAATTTATTGGGGACTATTGTGTACGCAAACGTGATCAATTAAACAATTTGTGGATCTTGAAACCGTGGAACATGGCACGGACAATCGATACAAGTATAACTGATCATTTATCTGCTATCATCCGCATGATGGAAACTGGTCCCAAGATCTGCCAGAAGTACATAGAGCACCCTGCTTTGTTCAAGGGGAAAAAGTTTGATCTGCGATATGTTGTCCTAGTGCGGAGTATTGACCCGCTGGAGATTTACCTAACAGAGATATTTTGGGTAAAGCTTATTTTAATTCTTCATCATAGCCAATATAAGCGCGATTATTTACTCATTTTTATAAACAACATATGTGTCAATCCTACTTGTTCGATTTCAGGTTAGGTTGTCTAACAACCTATATTCATTGGAAAAGCACAGTTTCTTTGAATATGAAACTCACTTCACTGTCATGGTATTTCTTAAGAACACTCTTTCCACATAATGATTCAGTTCTTGACATCGTATATAACAACAACTCACGTTTTCCTTTTTCCATGTCCATTCTCTTGTGCGTTTCAGAACTATGGTCGGAAGTTGAATCACAAGCCCACATCAGAGTTTGTGAGGGAATTTGAACAAGAACATAATGGTATACACTACATTTAGGTTTCCTTCCTCCATATATATTATCTTTGTGGATTTATTTTTATCGTTAACACAATTCATCTCTCAATAGTTAAATGGTTGGATATCCATGAGAAAGTGAAGGAAATGATACGGGCAGTGTTTGAGGCGGCAGCTCACGTGCATCCAGAGATGCAATCCCCCAAATCTAGAGCCATTTACGGAATAGATGTAATGCTCAATAGCTCCTTCGAGCCAAAAATCTTGGAGGTTTGTCACTAAAACCATCTTGACATATAATTTTTTTGCCTTAGAACAAACTCTTGAAATTTACAAAGTTCTTATCCATGATTGTATGTACTACACAGGTTACATATTGTCCTGACTGCATGAGGGCTTGCAAATACGACATGGAAACCATAGATGGAGAAGGTATCGTTAAAGGCCGAGATTTCTTCAATTATGTATTCGGGTGCCTCTTCTTAGACGAGACTGCTCATGTGACTCCGTTGTGAGCTCAATAGCCAGAGAAGATGGATGGTTTTACTTCAAAACTAAAATGGTCGTTTTGTAGTTGTGCACCATGAGAGTTTTGCTATGTTACAACTTACAAAGCTACATTGTCGAATCCTAATGTTTGTTCTTGCAAGTTGCAACTTATTGGGTACTTACTCTATCAAAGGTCCAAACGCAGGCCCACTAAAACGCCCAAACAAACAAGGGAAATAATCTTAGATAAGAAACATTTTTTCTTCTTCGATTTCACATTTGATTTAAGGTTTAGCATATGACAAACACGGCGGCGACATCGGAGGCTAAAACAGCGGCTGAGCCACCGAAGATAGTATGGAATAAGGGGAAACAGAGATTCGAGACGGAAGACCACGAAGCTTTCATAGAATACAAGATGAGAAACAACGGAAAAGTGATAGATCTGGTCCATACCTACGTTCCTTCCTCGAAACGAGGATTAGGTTTAGCTTCTCATCTCTGCGTCGCTGCTTTCGAACACGCCTCTTCTCACTCCATCTCCGTCTTCCCTTCCTGCTCCTATGTTTCGGTAAGAAATGTTTAAGAATCTAATCGAAATTTCTTGATTTGGAAGTGATTGAATTGATGAGTTTTTGTGTGTGTGAGTTTGCAGGATACGTTTCTTCCTCGAAACCCGTCATGGAAGCCTCTGGTTCAGTTAGAGGAACTCAAGTCGAGCATCTGAAGCTGCTTCCTTCTCATTGTCTATGACATGAAATAAGAAATAACTGGTTTGTTCGATGCATCGTTGATTGTAATCAAAATCAGAGGGAATAAAACTATATTATAAAATCTATCAGTAATTTGTAATTTCGTATCAGGATAAGCTAGAGCACATAACTAAACATTGGCAAAACCACAACCAAAATTGATGCCCTTAATTAGAAGATATTTTGGATTAGGTTTGTTACTATGATTGGTGTAGCTTAATTGTAGAATTATTTGATTGCCAGATATATAAGAGTAGAACATATGGCCAAGAAATTCACGATTTTTGGTGAAAAAATTTATTTTTTAAAAAAGATTTAATTTAACATGGTTTAGATTCTTTTAAAAAAATAAATTAAATTAACATAGTTTGGATCCTAAACCACGACCACTGAACTTCCTAATAATAATAAAAAAAGAAATAGAACATATGGCGGGAGAAGCCTTTAATAAACATTTCTTAAAACACTAAAACAAGACCCAAATGCTAAATTCTCCAATTGTCTTTACCACCAGAACAAATCCATTGGTGTAATCATATCTACAATTAATCACTTTCCCTTTTTTCCGGTAAGACTCTTCCAACAATTCTTTAGAATTTTTATACAATCTTCCTCCTTCCAATCACTGTCAATAATTTAACCATTTTATTTTGTCAATTATGGACTTAATTAACCCTTGGAAGACAAAAGCTATATATTATATATATACACAAAAACTTACTTTCATGAAAACTGCATCTCCCTTTGGACCTATAAACATTAATTAGTTAACAAAAATAGCACAATATATATATATATATATATATTGTACCTGGATAAAAGGGAGCGTGGGATAAAACCAGAACTACGTCGAAGTTAACAACCTTAATATGAGGATACTTGGACGTAACTAGACCTAGTATGGTGCCAATTCCTCCTCCCACATCCACCAAAGTGTTAACATCTTTAAATCATCTGTAAGAGTCTAGAACCTTCTTCATCACCATTGTGGAAGATTCCCACATTGCCCTGTGAAACATCTCAGCTAATTGTCCGTCCGAACCAATGTATTCCCAAATTCTCATGCATCTTTGCCTTCTAGTATCACATCCTTGAGATTTGTCCTATGAAATTAAAAACTATTCAATTGTCCGTTTACGATAGGTTTTATTTATATAGAACATTTTGTAATTAATTTGGTTTGATACTTTAAATAGTTGGTTAATAACCGGTTTCATGGGCTTAGCGAGCAAGTTGACTTATTTTCACGTACCAAGTCTTGAAAAGGACTTGGCTATGGCACAACATGAAAAAAGACGAGAGAGAACCAGAGCGGTCACTATTTTTCACGAAAAACTTGCAAACCGGTTCGGCTGCATATACCCTCTCGGTATTTCCTCTTAGACCGTTCTCTCCGGTTTCAATCATACGGCACTTTAAGATCGAATGGCTGACAAGTAATCGTAGCATTCGGTCTAGCAAAACCGGCGCCTCCGGGTTGGTGGGTTTGGTTGGGAGACTAAGCGCTATCTCATACGGTGAGAGCCACGTGTCATTTCCTGCAGCAGCGATAGCGCCGATGACGCCAAGCTCCACGGCGGCTTTGAAAACCATGGGGAAAGCCACAGTATTCACGATACTCTCCACTTGCAAGCTCACAAATTTCTCTTCCACTTCTTGCTCTTCTTTGGTTAAAACCGGTGTAGGGTAAGTGGTTAACGGCTCTTGAAGATTGTTTGACATAGTTGTTGTTGGTTGGAAGAAGATAGATAACTAAGGTAGAGTTTGGTTTGAGAATATTGTTTTAATTCTCAAACTTTGGTGCTATTTTTATTGGAGAAATCTCAAGCCAAGTGGAGCCACTTTTGATACGGTGACCAATGACCCTTTATGATGTCTTATATTTTATTTTTACGGGATGGGCGAATGATATAGGTTCATATAGATGGTTTGCCATTGTCTAGAAAAATCATAAGATATAATAGACAGATAATACAGTTGACCCCCAAAATAAAAGAAAAAGATAGAAAACAAAGGCAGATCAGAACGGAGTGGAGTGGAAGGAATAGATGATGATTTTTTTCCTCATATTACTTCGTTATTATTAGAAATAACTGATTTAATATCGATTACCATGAACATTTTCCTATATAACAATTTCACGGCGTAAATTCGCTTCGAGATGCGGTTTTGCATAGACTTATTCTTTCTACAACATTTGGATCTCGGATCTCGGATCTATGATATATGACACATAGTTCTGTATATACGACATTTATATGATGGACCGACTCTTCCTGTAACACATAAAACCACGACATGTGACTTTATCTACAATATTCTGAAACCTCTGAAATTTTTTGCATTCACTAATCTATAATAAATGGCACATTCTGAAAATCGAACCTCAAATTTGGTGTAAAAACTTTTAAATTCTTAACCAATAGAAAAAAGGTCTTCCACATATGTTTATTTATCTCTTATTTAACTACGAAAGTAAAACAAAAGATTGAGGAATCTTTTTAATATTTTACTGAAAAAACTTTTGATGATAAGACCATGACACCATTATAATTTGTTTTTATTGATGACCCCACCCCATTGTATGTTATTTTCATTTAACTCCGAATCTATTTGTGGAATTCGATAACAGAATATGAATAGGCAAGACAAATGATTTCACATCGAAGAAAACCCGACGCAAGTGCTAAATTCTCGAACTGCAAAAGAGATCTCTCTTTACCACCCGAGCATTGTGTTAACATCAACAAGTCCATCGCAAACACAGTGTTAGAGGACAAGTCACCACGTTTTGGTTCCATTGGTGTAATCATATCTACAATGATCACTTTCCCTCTTTCCGGTAGACTTTTCCAACAATTTTTTAGAATTTTTATACAATGTTCGTCCGTCCAATCATGTAGTATCCACTGTCAATAAATTAATCATTTTATTTTGTCAATAATGTACACTTCGTTAAACTTGAAAGATAAAAACTATTATATATAAACACAAAAACTTACTTTCATGAAAATGGCATCTCCCTTTGGAACTTCTATAAACATGTCTCCGGAGACATGCTCAACTCCTACAATTAGTTGAATTAAAACACATACAAAAAATGTTTAAGTCTTAAGAGGTATAATATTAAAACTAGCACTTCAATATAAAACTTTTACCAAAAATATTTAGTTTTGTATACCTGGATAAAAAGGAGCATGAGTTAAAACCTGAGCTAAGTCGAAATTAACACCTTTGATATGAGGATACTTGGAAGTGACTAGACCTAAAACGGTGCCAGTTCCTCCTCCCACATCCACCAAAGTGTTAACATCTTCAAATCCTCTGTAAACTTCTATAACCTTCTTCATGATCAAAGTGGAAGGTTCTGACATGGCGCGATCAAACACCTCAGCGAATGATTCATCCGAACCAATGTATTCGAAAAGTCGCATGCCATGTGCAGAGCTGAATGCATCTCTTCCTTCTAGTATCACATCTTTAAGATTTGTCCTGTGAAGAATAATCTTCATTTTGTTAATTTATGATAGGTTTATATATAACATTTTCAATAAGTTGGTTATAAACTGGTTTCATGTAATTGACCATTGACTTATTTATAGTATAGTGAAGTGCTTACCAAGTCTTGAAAAACACTTGGCTTTGGAGCACCATGAAGAGAGACACGAGAGAACCAGAGCCGTCACTATCTTTCAAGAAAAACTTGCAAACCGGTTCGGCTGCATACACTCTCTCGATCTGTCCGGTTCGACCGTTCTCTCCGATTTCAACCATACGGCACTTCAAGATCGAGTGACTGACGAGTAATCGTAGCATCCGGTCCAGCAACATTGGCGCCTCCGGGTTGGTGGGTTTGGCTGGGAGACTGAGCGCTATCTCGCACGGTGAGAGCCACGTGTCGTTGCCTGCAGCAGCGATTGTGTCGATGACGCCAAGCTCAAAGGCGGCTTTGAGAACCATGGGGAAAGCCACAGAGTTGACGATACTCTCCGCTTGCAAGCTCACCATTTTCTCGTCCACTTCTTGTTCTTCTTTGGTTAAAACCGGTTTAGGGTAAGTGGTTAAGGCATCTTGAAGATTGTTTGACATAATTGCTGTTGGTTAAAAGATTAAAGAAGATAGATGGGGACGTTGTATGAGTGTGGTTTCAACAGTCATACAGAGTGTCATTTTATAGGGAAAACAATCTGAGCCACACAAATAAAACCTTTCAGGTACTAACATGTCTTGTCGGTCCACGAAACCACGTGAATCACGATCTCGGTGTAAGACGAATTGGTGTAAACTTTATGTTTATTGTTTGTTATATTAGATCATTAATATAAAACGTTTTCGATTGAAAATATTGACATCTTTTTTATGTTATCAAAGTTGGAAATGCCCAATGGAACTTTGATTAATGCATCGCATCTAAGTAGCGTCATACAATATCTCGTGGGATTAGTTGAACACGTTTTAAACAAACATTTTTGCAGCGAAATTGATAAACAACTATCCACCAACTTTTCCCAATAAGAGTAATTAGACTCTTATCCTTATCGATGAACCAATTAAATCAGAGAACCATTTATCATCTCATACTATATCTTGGTGAGATCCCCTTTTGGGTTTTGATTATAATTATAGTTATTATTTAAGAAAAAAAAACCTATTATTAGGAAACTTTTATTAATGAGAGACCTTTATTTCCAATGGCAGAAAAAGAAGAAACTGTAATTTTTAAAAAGAAAATAGATAATCTGATGGATAGTAGAGGGAGAAGAAGAGATATGCTCCTACTCGAGACTTTTTTTACAACTCGTCCTTTGCGGCCGTTTCCTCGGTTTTCTTCGGTTCCTCAATCTTAGTAGACTTTTCTCCATGAGAAGTTGTCTTCTTCTCACTATTCTTCTCAATGAAGCTTATGAAGTCTTCCTTTGTCCTGTCTCCTTCGTACGCTACAACGTTTCCGCTCGCTGACCTGAAGTAAATGGTCGGGAAGCCTTTCACATCGAAGGTACCAGTTGGGATATCATTTGCGGTTGCATCCTGTACACACATGGACACGGTTAACTCAATCCAGTGGGACTATCATATCAAGTGACTGGATTAAATGTAGACCAAAAAAAAAAAAAGAGAGCCTTACTAGTTTTGCTATGATCACACTTGGGTCGTTCTGGAAGGACAAAGCCACTTCGTCCAAGATCGGAGCAAGTTTTTGGCAATGCCCACACCACGGTGCATAGAATTCAATCAACACTAACAGATAAATTGATGTTTTTATCAGTTTTTGTTTTGTAAGGATACTGAAACAACCGTTTTAGAGTTTTCAACTGTGCTCACCGTTCTTTCCAGATTTGAAAACTATGTCATCAAGGCTCTCAGCTACCACAACCTTCACTGGTTCATTGTTTTCAGCTGGAATTGGTTGCGATTTTTTGTGGGCAGCAACTTTTCCATCCTGAAGAAAACATGTTCTTTAGTTAGGTTTATATTGATTATACGTACTTCTTTTACATAAAACCTTGTGTGAATGTGTGCAAAAGAGAATGAAACCTTGAAGTCCTTCACCCATGATTCAATCTGGTCAACCTCAACGTTTGCTTTCAAATACTTCTTGTTATCAGGAGTTTGGATGATGATGAGGGGAACTTGGCTTTCTTCAAGTCCAAAGTACTGTTAAACCGATACATGGAAAAAAGAAGTTTGCTTAGAGATTTGTAAACATATGCAGGAGAAAATAATTGAGAAAGATAAACTGAAATAGTAACCTGGAAAGCGCCTTGGCTGTTCTCAGCATCACCAACAAGGAAGGCAAGACCTTGACCTTTGTTGGCTGTAGCAACTTCACGGTACTTTAATTTTAGAGAATCAGCTGCTGCTCCGGTGAAGTTAATGAACATCATTGCCTGAATTTCAAAATATTACTACCCATCAAAACCAGAAAGTCATGGAAGACCGGAAACAAAAATAAAAGGACATCTTTGAAAACCAAAACAGAAAAATAATGTCACAGCTTTTACTATATAGCCAAAACTACCACCAACAAAGAAAAACTTTAAACGTCAGGCACTTACTAAACTATCATCTTCAAAAAAATCTTAAGTGCAGCATACTTGTCCAGTAAAAATGTTAAGGCATAACTGAAATGTCCAGTAGAAATGAGATTCAAAATAAATTTACCAAGAATTACCTTAGTGGCAGGGCTGTCAAAGAATTTGACAACATATGGGTGGTTGCTTGGATCTCTGTCAAAGACGGTGACAAGTGGAATACTTGATTCTTTGACAAATTTCTCTAGAGCTTCCCCATTGAAATTCTGCAATTCATGATTCGAAAGTCAAATAAAGTATTTCCAACATTACTGCATAAAACATGACTACTCATTGATTTAATGTACAAAAATGAAAAGGTTCCCTTGTACCTTGGAATCGACAAACAATTCATCAAAAGGCTTGAATAGCCTCACTACAGGTCCTGCCACAGATGACTCTCCACGAGGAAGAAGCTTGGCATCCAAAGTGTGTGCGAAGTCATAGTCAGCACGCAATTTCTCAGCAAGGGCCATGAAAGAATCGAACTCCTCACCAGATAATTTAGGGAACACTCCAACCTAAGACAACAGATAAAGACATTATTGGCTGCAATATGAGACGAGGTTACAAAAAAAAGAAACCAAGAAAAAGGATATATAAGAGACACTTACAGCAACAACATTTTTGTCACCAACAATCTCAGTGGCAACATCAGCTGACTTAATTTCAACAGAAGCAGGGCCACTTTGTTTCTTTACATAAGTGACAATACCCTCGGCTTCACGAGGTCCGTTGTAATCTTGAATAGATTTTCCTCCATTTCTCAGAATCTTAAGAGTGGGGAAACCCTGAATCTGGTACTCGTTTGTAACTCCTTTGTTTGCTTCCTCACTGGCATCAATCTTGGCGAGAACGAGACCAAGACTACTCAACTCTGATGCAGCCTTCTCGTACTGTAAGGCAATCAAATACCACCCATGTAAAGCCTTATAGATTAGTTTCTTCAAAATTTTAATTTGATTAAAAATCCTAATTAAATGATTAAAAATCCAATTTCTCACCTCAGGAGCAAGCGTCTTGCAGTGACCACACCTGCACAATAATAACAAAACAATCAGGTTATCAAATGAAACGGAGATAATTAAGCATCATTGTTTCAAATTATTATCCTAAAGAAGTTTGTATTATAAGATGAGAACACTTAATCCACATAGATCTACTGCAACAAAACAAACACCTATCGCCACCAATCAGCTTTATCATTTTAAATCAGCACTAGACAAGCAGCGTTTGATAACAGAAAGGGAGCTACGAAATTCACGAATTCACGACGACTGAGGTCTCACGATTACGATTGAAACACAAGAGTAATTGAGAATTACCAAGGGGCGTAGAACTCGACGACGATGAAATCGTGTTTGCTGATGGTTTCGGTGAAGTTAGAGTGATCCAAAGTCAAGACGAACTCCTTCGTCTCCGTCTGTTCGCTTCTTATAGACGAAGCGAACAAAGATAACAAAAGGATCGAAAGCCACGCAAAACCCTTAAACGCCATTATTATCGCTCTCTTCTTCTTCTCTGCCTCTCGTGTTCTTCGGATGATGCAATGAGCGAGCGAGAAGATATATATATATATTAGCGCTTTTTTCCACTGGAAATTAAAGAAATTACGAAATCTCTGGATGCTTACTGGCCACACATACACGTGGCGAGTAATCATTGGAGAATACCTCGTCATTGGTTTTTCATTAACTTGGCAAAGATTTTGCATTGACTCTTGACTACAACGGTTATTAATATTTCACTATTTACTTCCATAACAGGCAGCGAAATATTGAATATCATAATGAGGAGAAAGAAATTCACTTTTCTCATTCTGAACTGCTGAGTCAACATAAAAATTAATGTGTTTAAAAATTGACTGACCAAAACTCCAATGGAGTGATAATTATCCAGAATTAATAACACTCCAATAGATCATGCCTAACTATATTCTCTTCTCTTTTTGATATGCTCCCATATGGCTTTACAATAGCAACATAGCCTTATCTGTATGTATGTACTTATAATATTACTCTTCAGTGTATTTTTGTTTAAATTTTGAATTTGAGGTCTAAACTATTGTCGAATATATATTTCCACCTTGATTACGATTTTCACATCTATATTCCAATACTTTTTTGTCATTTAATAATGAGTGAAGAAATAGGCGCTTATAAATAATCTCAGTATCCACAAGCAACATTTGAACGGAACCAAAAGAACTGGATAGTTTCTTCTTCACCGTTTAAAACGGCTTACAAAACAAACTAACCAACCAATAAATGAATATAAAACTTATCTATACAACAGTTTCCTGTATAAACCTAAATCTAATTTTAAGTAGCAAAACTTCAAAACGGTGCAAAATGTGGCAATCAAGAAGCAGCCTGATGATGTTGCAGCCTAACAATTTCATGAGCTTTCACAACTTCTGCAGTGAATTTTCTCAATGCCCCAAATATGGGAACTAAACCATCTTTCAAGCTACTCGAAGAGGCGTTGTGCACAAGCTTAATGGTTTCTTTACGCTTACCTTTCTCATCTACTAGTTTCTTCCTCATTGAATCCAAATCCACTTTCAGATCATCCAACGCCGATATCCCGCTCTCTGACCGCCCTCTCGAAACCACACTTCTCTCTGACTCCACATCTCGCTGCTCAGATTCCGCTTTTATCCTCTGCTCTTCTTCTTGCTTCTCCCATAGCTCGTGTAGGCTTGAAGCGAAAACTTGCATTGCGTTGCTCACATTGTCTCCAGATATTCTACCCATTGCTTCTTGCCAATCTTTGCATATGATAAAGATGGGCGGTGCACCGATCCGGCTAGGAGAGAAAGGAGCGATTCCGTCCTCGGTTGTTTCAGGTTCATAATGAAGGCATCTCGAGAGCCATCCGTTTAAGGACTGGACGTATTCTTTCTGGGTCTTTACCCATTCGTTGAAGCTGCTGCACCATTCTCTTAGCTCCATCTCAAGATCAAGAATTGCTCCCGAGCCAGAATCTTTTTGTAAAGTTTTTTTCGCCTTTAGAGATCGAACCTTGCTCTCCATGATCGCCTGGAACTGTTTCTGGTGGCACTTAAGCATCGATCTCCACATTCTTATCAGCCTGAAAAACACAAATTATCAGTTTTCTTTTACAGCTTAATCTGTATATGGATATCGAAATTTGGAAAGATGATTTACCCGTGAATTAACTGTGTTAGCTGTGGCTTTAATTCTTCATCTCTAAGTTTATGGATTCTGCTGGAAATTGAATCAGCTGATCTTATAGAGACATCGATTTTGGTCAGTAGCTTTATAATGGATGCCCGAGTATCGTCGATCTTGCTAGATTCTGCACCATGGCTATCCATTTTTTTTAATCTCTTGCACTTCTCTTCATAGATGGCACGAAGCTTTTCTTCGTCCTGCCACCAAACGCAAATCAGAATGCAAGAATCTAGAAGTGAGATAAAGACCCATTAGAGATTTAGGAACACAAAGCTGCATCATATATAAACCGTTAATACCTTGACTTCCTTGTAAAGTTTCTTTTCCCACGCATACAGTTTCTCCAAGGTTGATGAGAGGTTTCCACTGAAGCCTCCATTAACATCTTGTCCATTGTATGCTTTCGCCATTTTCAGTGTCCTAGATGTTAAACGTATTGATCGTCCGGGCTGAGAGTGCGATGACCGTGTGGACGGTGCTACCAGATACATGATCCTGGATAAGATAACTAAAACGTAACAGCGAGAACATTTAATCTACCGTTCATAGTCCAAAGCAAAGCAAATCAGTCTAACCACAATAATTTACCAACAAGAGATCAAGATACTTTCCCATCAAATTGAACTTTAGATTTTTCAACACTTTGATTCATAATTCAGTAAATTCAGAAAGCTCTAGCAGACATGAGAAAGCTTTATTCAGTCCAGACAATTTCCCATTACATCGAAGTTTATATAGTTCCCAGCTCAGCACGTCCAACAATTCATCAGATAACCAATAAACTAAAGTTTATCACCATTACTTTGAAACCATGACATAATATTACAAAAATTTGTAAGACATGGTTACAAAGCAGATAGTTTCATTCTAACTGCAAACTATATCCCGAGAAACATGATCATGGCTTATTCTGAATTATGATTTCTAAATATCGTTTCCATGTATCAGAATTAAGACACAGTACCTTTGAAGCCATTTTTTTTATCCTGGTAAGGCAACTTGCTGACTTCAAGTAACAGAGCAACCTCCTTCCCACACGAAGAAGCAACCTCGAACTCACTCTTGATCTCCTTCACAACTTCTCTGAGATCCCTAGTGGCATGAATCGACAAACTGGATAAGCTACTTATCTTAGAAGATTCAACATCAAAAGAGGAAGAACTCGTTTCCTCCAACTCAAAGCTCACTCCTTTCTTATTCCCATACTCTTCTTCTTCTACTTCTCCCGAGCTCTTCGTCCCCGTGATCGTGGTTGAACTGTTGCTGCTCTTTCCTCGGCCACTACTAACATGGTGAAACTCAGATTCTTCATCACTTCCTGAAAAAGAAGACATTGTCTCTGAATCGAAGGAGCTCTCAGTGGCTCTTTCTGGCATTGGCACTGTCTTCAAAGTTTCTTCAGCTACATACCCTCTTCTGTTAATGTTCTTAACGCGAATTTCGTCTCTGTGTTCTTTCACCTTCTCCAATCTTGTTCTCTTGGGACGTCTATATACTTGCTTGATCACGTCTTGATCTGATTCTTCTTCCAGCTCAGGAATACCTTCTCTCTCTCTAACTTCCTTTGAATCAGGACTGCTTGAGATTGATGCTATTCCCGGATAATAGCTTGATGCACGATTACGAGCGTTGCTATAATCATATGTATCAAATACATTCAGGAAATCCCAAGTGGAAACCCTAGGCGGTGATGGAAGAGCCGGAGGTGGCGCCGTCGCCGGAGACGGCGATCTCCGTTGAACTCCTGTATTAGGGAAATAGCTGGAGATTCCGAAATTAGTAGAATCCGACGGCCATTGTGCGTTCTCCACTCGATGATTTTCCGGCTGAAAAATAAACGGTCGAGATTGTGGCGCTGATTTCTTCATGAAATACATTCCTCCAACCGGTGGATAACCAGGCGGGTAACCCGATGGAGCATAGCTCGTTGGATCATAACCGGGCGGGTAACCCGGTGGAGCATAGGTTGTTGGATCATAAGCGGAATGAAATGTTTCTGTTGACCGTTCTTCCTCTTTTTCTGGAGTGCTATTAATTTGGATATGATCGTTAGATCCAGCTTCTGATTCGGATTCGGATTCAGATCCGGAAGTTAGATGTAAATGCGAATCCTCTGTATCTTCTTCTTCGATGACGGAATGAGAAATCGAGGTAGTGGAAGAAGGCGAAATCCTCTTGTGTTTCTTCGGCTTACCTTCGTCGGACGGAAGTGTAAGAACTGGAGAATCCGACGAAGAAGCAACAACGACTTCCTCGTCAACGTAACGACTGATAGCTTCGCCGACGTCGCAAAGAGACTGGAAGTAAGCAAGGTGAGCGGCGGCGAGAGCAGAGCGATTATGCGACGCCTCTTTAATCAGTTCCTTGCGCTCTCTACAGAGAATCACAAGTGGTTGATTATCTACCTTTGATCCTCCACAACCCATGTCAACCACGAAGTCGGAACGAAGTTTCCTTGAATTCAAGTTTCATTCTGCTTCCAGTCGGATCATCTTCGAATGAAGTTTGCTTGAATTCTAAGAAAACGGCGGCAAGAATGAAACAAACGAGAGGAAAAATCGTAGAAACAGAGCAAAAAAACAGTTTTTGAAGGAACAGAGCAAATTGGCTTGAAGAACCCTAATTCACAATTGTTGCTATCATGTACAAACGAATATTATATAAATAGAAGAGAAGTCTTGTGCGTGAGTGACAGAGGAGAAAAACAGAAGAATCACTCAATGGCTGCTGATTTATTTGAAACAATAGACGAATCAGAGGAGACAGAGACAAGGTAAAGTAAATAAAAACATATTTCGTCGTGTCCTATTGCAATTAATGTAACTTAATGAATAGAGGTGTGCGAGGAAAGCTGGGGATCTGAGCAAAATATTAATTGCAATTGAATGAGTGAAGAAGAAAGAAAGTGGGAGCGACGAGGAATGAAACATAATATAAAAAGGACTAATTTGTTTTCTTTTTAGAAATTCTTCACAATTCACCGGCAGATAGTTAACCAAGAAGACTGTATATGTCTTTTCACAATTCACGCGGGAATTAGTTTTTTTTTAATTACCATTTTTCCATAATATCAAGATTTGTTTCGTTTTGGTCCCTACCAATTTTGCCATTATTTCTATCTTTGTGCAGACAAGACACAACCTGATAGTAAACAATAATAAATTGCACATCTTATTTTGATTCTCCCTCTCTTCACATTTTGTTTCCCTACTGAAAACATCCAAACAAAAAGTCAAAACTATATATTTGTGTTTATGTAAATATTTACATGAGTCAAAATTTATTGTCAGCAAGTCTCAAATTCAAACTTCTTATAAAGGAAAGTGTTTCATATTCAAGCAAATTCCATAAATATAAATGTTCCCTTTCGAAAAGAGAAGTTCATTTGTTTTGTATTGTAGCAAATAATGCATGTGTTGGATGAAAAAAGTAGGAACATGTGTTGCCAACTCCAGTTCACATGCACCTCGTTAATCCCCCAAAAGACCAAATCCATTGCGAAATTTTTCGTTTGATTCTCAAAATCAATAATTGAGTTACATGATTGCCCCCCTTGCTTTCGCTTTAATTAGCTCTTAATCACGAAGAAAACACACTAACTGCTGTTAGAGTAATATGATTGTTTTCTTTACTAATGGATCATTTTAACTCATTCATTTGAGTCCAAATTTCTTTTTTTTAAAATCGATTATATCTGTTGGGAACTATTTAAACTCTAATATTATATGAGTATATCTTTTATAAATTTATAAATAAAAACTAATTGGCTAGGCATAAAATAAACCCATATTATTTAGATATTATATGTGATTATGTCTCTTTTTCTCTTTTTTCAAATTTCAAAAAATTTGCTGTATTTGTTGCAAGTACTGAATATAATAATACATTGCGTTTTTGTGTGAGTAAATCGTTGGGAACAATTAAAGTCTATCCTTTAAACGGGCGAGACAAGAAGGTGGGTCGTGAGGTGTCTATATTGATGCTATATCACCATCTTACCAGAAGATATGACCTCATTCATCACAAACACTGAAATGAGTCTGACCAATCCCATCGGTTCATCGTAAGCTTCTTGTGTCACCAGAAGTAGGCACATCATTTTCCATACCAACCAATTCATACAGCTTTCTAGATTCAGAATTCAATATTTAAAGTTGGTATTTGTAAAGAAACATTGATTTTCCCAACAACTATATTTTACTGATCAGAATATTTGAGAAGAAGGATAGATCGAGCATAACTATGCACGTCTATCTCACACGTGGTGTAAAAAACTTGTAAAGTTATCTAAATTTGTTTATTAAAATAAATCTCCTTTGTTTGTATATATATAGAAACAAGTACGATGGTTAACCTAATCCAAGAGAAGACTTTTCTTTTTCTAGTATCAAAAAGAGAAGAATCTTGAATGAATCTTTATAAAGGTTTTGACATTCGATCAAACCTTATTTTAATGTTTCAAAAATATTCGTGCAAATAGGTAGAAGTGATTCACACAATTTATTTTTGGTATCCGTATTTGAAAAAAATTCACTCTAATCTAAGAACCTAAAACCACCAATTAAGACATGTTATTAAAGGTGATTTTATTCAAGCAAAAACTATGACAATGATGTATATAGGTAAGAGAAATCAATATATATTTAATTTTCAGTTAGAAACCAGAGAAATCGGAATTGTTATTACCACCAAAGAGAGTGGACAAGAGGACCAAAACGCCAATTGCAATAATGATGTTGAGGAAGTAATTAGTGGGCAATGGCTTATCAGGGCTTCCTCCAATTGCTTCATACTCTGCTCTTATCTTCTGCTTCATCGAATCCGAAAGCTCCTTCTGCATATATTCCAGGAAAATAATTAAAAACAAGAATCATTTCCTCAAAATGTATATATATTACAATAAGCTACAAACAATTTTGTGTTAAGTACTAAAGACAAACCTTTCCAGTGGAATACTTAGCAGCTACGAACTTCTCTGGAGTATTGTCAATGATGATGCCCTGATTAGTTACGTAGTGATACATTAGCAGTTTCAGACTATATTGTTAAGTCACTGAATCGGATTCAAACGTATGGTTCATAATGGTTAACATAAGTGGTTAGAGATTAGATTAGTTTGTCTCTCTTTTATGTACCTCAGGAGGATCAAATTTCGCACCGAGATTGCTGAGCTTGGCATGAGCTTCAGCGTAATCCTTGAAAAATGCAGCTGGATCTTCAGCATACTTCTCTGCATAGTTCTGTAAACAAAAAGCTTTCTATAAACATTTCCTCTCAAGTAACAAAGAACTACTAGTTCTGCCGCATCTTATTAGCAATCACTTTTTTTTATTTAACCTTGAATGAAGGATCTTCAAATAGTGCAGCATCAGTGGGTAACACCAGAAGATCTTCATCCCTCTTTTCTTTGATACCCTACAAGTCATAGAAGTCAATGATTAAGAAATTTCTTAAGAAAACTTTTTTCCAGTTCCAATCCAAGTTACTAAGACAAATAGAGAGGTAGACCTTGAAGTAAGAATTGTCGAACTTAAGCCATTTCACTGTCCATGACTGTCCTCCTGCTTCTCCTGGTCCAGTTTTCTGCCATTTTGAACGTTTCCATAGCATCTCTACACTATCATTGCTGCAACAATATAAGAGAGCTTTATTTTGTTGTTTATTATACCGTGTACTTTGTCTCAGGTTTTCCCCAACCGCTACGATCTGGTCTGGCTCTTCCTAGGGTATGTGCACCAGACAAGGCAACTATTTCCTGCATCAGAAAACAACCTCCACTATCAGAAAATGAGATCAACCCTGTTTAACATGAACAACATAAAATGGAAAAAAAATCAAACTCACCTTGTCATTTAGCCCCATTCTGTAGAATACATCTCTCAAATGATCAGCTGGTGAAGGAGGCCCAGCATCTAAACATAATAGCATTTTCACCTCATTATTTCAATATCCCATAACAAAATCTGAACATACTCATCGAAAGCCATGAAACAGACAATGGAAAGATTAGTTAACCAGGGAGTCTTCCTTCTTCTGGACACTGGTCAGGTGCTGAGACATCAACTCTCCCATATTTCATCGGGATTTCAGGACCACCAGCTTCCTGAAGTTAAATCAGCAAAGTTTAAGACCAACATATATAGATTCCTGCTAGACCAAGCTCAACATAATTCCATCCGGATTTCAAGACCTCAATTGCAGTGGCACTAGCTAACTGGAATAAGTCGGCGTAAGAGATGTTAGGATACTTGTCTTTGATAGGTTGAATGAGCTTTAGAGCACTAATGAGACCTGTAAGAACGTCAAAAGCACAAATATAAAGACAAAAAACAAAACTCTTAAGCCACAAAACATGTGAATGTGATGGAATCATTACCAGCATTAGCAGCATGTTTAAGCTCAGCTTCAAACCCAAGACTTCCATTAGCTCCACCTCTCAGTGGCCACTCCTCAATGTTCTTGTTATATGTACCAGCATCGTGCCATCCCAATCTAACCTGCAATGTAAATATGTACTCTTGTTAAAACACACAAAGCACACACAAATCCAATTCTCTGACTAATCAAAACCGAAGAGAAAGGAAACTTCACCAAAATCGGATGGCAAAACTTCGTCCGGAGAAGCACTTTGATATCTTCTTTAGCGCTTCTCAGTTGAGCTGCATCAGAGGCCGCACATTTCGGTGAAATTTTCCCATTGTTCGTCCCATTAATCGGATGTTTTCGCTAAAATCAACAGAGAATGTTCAGAACTAAAATATGAGTCTATAGCGAATCTTGCGATTGAGGTAAGAGTACCTGAACGAAGAAGAAATGAGGAAACAGAGAAGAAGAGGCGACGCTTCGAAGAGAAGAGAGAGAATGTGGTGATGAAGAGGAAGAAAGAGCAACGAGAGGGGACAAGGAAGAAGAAGAGGAAGCGATGGCGGCAGAAAGAGAGACTCTGGTGGAGGAACATAGTAAGTGAGAGGCGGCGGAGAGAGTAAGAGTCATAGTCACGGCGGGGAGAAGCGGCGGAAGAGAGAGTTTAAAAAGACATGTGTCAGTAACTTAGCGATGTGTTGCCAGTTGGATCTATTTGGAGTCACCCACTCGAAACTGGATAATGATATCTATCTCATGTGAACCTCACGCGCCTAACATTTGATTAATTTACTCCACTACAAATGTAAAAATAAGCTAATAATAGTATTATCTAACTTTAGAGAGATGTTGCCGACAAAAAAAAAATCTTCAGTTTGACAAAGTTTGAGAGATGCTTCAGTAACGAAGTAACGAAGATGAGACAAGAAAGAAAACGGAGATGAATCCGAAAGAGGAGACCAGAAAGCTTTACTTCTTCTTCTTCTTCTATGTGTTCATCCTCTGTGGTCGCTTTCAATCCTCAGAATACCAAAGACTCTTCTGTTTGAAGTTACAGAATCGTCGAATTGGCTCCTCCGTCGTGTTTCCAGTCTCCGGGAATGTGTATCCTCTTGGGTAAGTTAATCTCTCCGCCAAATTTCACATCTTTTGTTTGATTCCCTCATTTTCTTCTCTGAAAAAAAGTAGAAGATTAGTGTCACCAGTTGGTGTTTGACCACATTTTATGACTAGTTTGGTGTGCATATATCTCTTACAGATAAGAAAAGACTTGAATGGGAAGTCTTTGACGGACACAAAAGAAGATAAAAGCTTACCGGTCTGTTGGAAAGGCAAAAAACATTTGAAATCACTTGATGAGGTCAAGAAAAATTTCAAGACAATTAGTTTACGATTTGGGAATCAAAAGAATGGTCAGCTATTTCAGGTTCCACCTGGTCGTATCTCATTATCACCGTGAGTCACATATATACTATGTAGGACTTGTGTCTCCATTAAAATCCAAGGCTGAGAGTCTGTTTCTTCGATCTTTTTGTTGTTTTTAGGAAAAGGAAATGTATGTTTGGGTATCCTGAACGGAACTGAAATCGGGCTCGACAGCTACAATATCATTGGAGGTAAGTATAACGATATACTAAGTTTTCGAATATAGTTTTCAAAGAAGTTCATAACTTGACAACAATATTTTCATGGCTGTGTGATAGACATATTTTTCCAAGGAGTAATGGTGATCTACGACAATGAGAAGCAGAGAAATGGATGGATTTCTTCAGACTGTGGCAAGCTTCCCAAGTTCTGAACCTTTCTTTATTCACCTTATATATATATATATATTCTTATGTTTCATCAAATCTATAATACAATTTCTCTTTTCTTTCCCTTCTTTTTTTGCCTCTGAACTTTTGTGTTAACAGTGCGAATCACGAGTATGGAGGAGATTCCTGATAGCAGAGCTTTTCTCAGGAACTGATTCTTCTAAGAAGTTGGCCGCAGATGGAGAGGTTTGATAAACAGAGAGAGAGAGAGAGAGTTTTAGTGGTGTTATAATAAGAAGTCTTTGAGATTTTTGGTTATGTTGTTATCATAGAAACAAGGAAATATTTTGTGAATATATATACACATACATCCTTTGTCTATGTCATCAGATGTAATCATATAATAATCTTGAAGAGCAAAAATGCAAAATGCATCAAAGTTCACCTGTGCGAGTGTTTTTTTTTTGTTCTCTAGAAAAATTTTGATGTTAAAGAAGAAATAAAAAGGAAGCTTCTAAGTAAAGTGTTAACTTACCGAAATGGCCCCATCACAATCGCATTTCTTGAGGGTAAAAAGGGAATTAGTTACGAAGACAGTAGACAATGGCGGAAAGAAACCTCAAAAACTAGAGATTGGCGCCATCAGGGGGAGAGAGCGAGAAAAGGGATTCTGAAGCAACTTTCATTACGCGGCGGCGAAGATGACTGAGATAACATCGGCGATGGACATTGACGTAGACGAAAATCAGCCTCGCAAGCCGAGTAACAATGGCATAGACGTCGCCGGTTTTGGTGGTCCGCCGCAGAGTAAGGCGACGCCTTGGGTTGAGAAATACCGACCACAGTCGCTCGATGACGTGGCAGCACATCGTGACATTATTGATACGAGTAATTGAACTTACACACACTTTCCAGCTAATAGGGTTAGGGATTTAGTATTGTATTCACAGTTTCCTATTTCATTTTTGGAGAGATTTCTAGAAACCTAAACAATTGTGGGTTGAAATTTAGGTATTTTTGTAACGAGTTTCATATTTGTCTATGCTAGTTTATTTACTCGGTTGGATTGGGAGACCTAATGCATGATCTAGCTTGCCTATGCTTACTGAAGTTTTTGTTGTTGTTTTGTGACTTTAAAACAGTTGATAGGCTGACCAATGAGAACAGATTGCCCCATCTTCTCTTGTATGGTCCTCCTGGTACAGGCAAAACATCAACCATTCTAGCCGTTGCTCGAAAACTATATGGACCTAAGTACCGTAATATGATTCTTGAGCTGAATGCGTCAGATGATAGAGGCATTGATGTTGTAAGGCAGCAGATTCAAGATTTCGCTAGCACGCAGAGCTTCTCATTGTGAGTTTCCCTATCATGATTGCGTTTACTTATCATAATAATAATGACTTTTTGGAACTGGTTTTTATTACTCATACTTGTGGAATACATTGTGATGGCATGGGCTATGCTTAACTGTAGCATCATGCTAAGTAGAAAAAGATATCTTTTGTGTGATAAGTGTCTTGTGGATATAAAAAATTTAAATTTCATGATTGCAGAGGAAAATCTTCAGTAAAGCTGGTTTTGCTAGATGAAGCAGATGCCATGACAAAAGATGCTCAGTTTGCCTTACGTAGAGGTAAAACCTTATAGTAGCTCTCTCGCTTAATTTGTTTAAGTATGGTACTATCATGTTTAGCATGCTTATTTTCTTATATTTGGCTAGTTATTGAGAAATACACAAAGAGTACTAGGTTTGCACTCATTGGAAACCATGTCAATAAGATCATCCCAGCTTTGCAGTCCAGATGTACCAGATTTAGATTTGCGCCTCTTGATCCTGTTCATGTGAGTCAACGTCTTAAACATGTAGTAGAAGCTGAAGGGTGAGAATTAAGCTATTTCGTTCTTGTAAACTTTATTTTTCGTGTTTTTTCCAATCCTCTCTCTTTAATATTAATTTTTGTTGACCCCTTTGTTTTGTGCTTTCTTTTTATAATTGGACTAGGCTTGATGTAAGTGAGAGTGGTTTGGCAGCTCTTGTACGGCTGAGCAGTGGGGACATGAGAAAAGCACTGAACATATTGCAGGTTCTGTAATATTTCCTTTTGGTTCTATCTCCTAATCGACCATTGTTAATCTCAAGAAGATAATACATTTTTTAGTCACTATGGATAGATCTGGAATTTTTTTTTAACGGGTATATGGATGTGAGGCAGTCAACACATATGGCGTCAGAGAAAATTACAGAGGAAGAGGTTTACCTCTGCACGGGAAACCCATTGCCCAAGGACATTGAGCAAATATCGTCCTGGCTTCTAAATGAATCATTTGCTGAGAGCTACAAAAGTATTGAACCATAACTGATATATTATGTGTCTTTACCAAGTTGTTGATTCCATGTTCTTGACTCCTGATTGTTACTTCACTCTCTGCAGATATATCAGAAATGAAGACAAGAAAAGGACTTGCCATTGTTGATATCGTCAAAGAGGTTACCATGTGAGTGACATGTTTGGTTGCTTGCTTCTATTGCTGTGTTATCTGCGCATCTGTGAACTAACTTTTGTGTCTCCATCAGGTTTGTTTTTAAGATCAAGATGCCTTCAGATGTCAGAGTTCAACTAATAAACGATTTGGCAGACATCGAGTTAGTATCTCTTGCAAATAACTTGTCTATAAACTTTGCAGATTGTTTAATTCTGAAAAGAGTAGAGTATTAGCTTGTGTTTAGTTTCGAATTGTTTCACTGTTTATAGGTACAGATTGAGTTTTGGGTGCAACGACAAACTGCAGCTTGGAGCTATCATTTCTACTTTCACACAAGCCCGGTCTGTCTTGGTTGCTGCAGCAAAGTAAACCATGTTATTCATTTAGGATTACCTGCAGTAGCTTATATGCACCATCTTAAGAAACCGCTAGAATGTTTTACCTCGGTGATGTTTTCGGATAGTCTCTGTACATTTAATGGCGTTTGTGACACAAAACTTGCTCTTAAAATACCGATGGGGAGTTAAGTATCAAAAGACTTTTGTTGAATTTTTCAATTCCTCAATCAAAATAGGCTTCAATGCTCTTCATATTGCCACTCTGATATTAGTAGCTCTTCATGTTGCCATTCTGATACGTCTTGTATCTAGATATGTACCCATAAGGTAAAATAACTTAAACATCGCTACAGGAATCAGAGCACTTTGTGCTGCTTAGTTGGTCCCCGAGCGAAATGGTTTCATAAACAAAATGTCAATACAGAACACTGTAGACAAAAAAAGAGAAACAACCTATACAAAAAGACTTTCTTGCTTGCTAGGTAGGAACTCTTTGCTTCTATGTTACTTTTTCACACACCATACTCATTACCCATATACATGTATTGCTATACATCTCCTGCAGACTTTTCTTTCCTTCTTCTACTACCAAAATGCAGCCATTATGAGCATTGGACAGATAAAGTCTTCCCTTGACCAAGTGCATTGTGCTTGTGAAGACGTGACTTGTTCGGTTTTTAAAAGAGTATCAACTGTTGTCCTATTGGACCATGCAATCTCGATGTCGAGTGATCTGGAAGAAGCATCTTTGCTGTTTTCATGATTGAGGGTTAGAGATCCACTGTACTCTCCTTCTGTCACGACTTTGTCGATCTGGATAGTAACACGGCCTAGAGTTGTCTGCAGACAAAGGAATGTGTTATGTTAGAAAAAGACCATTTAAGACAACAAATAGCATGCATATTGAATATCTCTATAAAATTCCGACTTTGCAATTTGGGCAGTGTGACTCATCGTTACAATGTTACCTTTCCGAATGTGCTTTTGCTTTTGCATACAATGTGAAGCTTTTGTCCTTTGGGGGGAACATCAAATGCCCAAGTAAAGCCTTCTTTCCATTCAGGAAAAGTGCTATTGCTCACGACCTACAGAAAACAGAGACATAAAAAACCCCATTATACAAGAAAAGGTTACTGGCAATGGTGGGAGTGTAGAAATATTCTCTACTACCATGAATTTGATTTACCTTAGTTTGCCGTGGAGGGCAGTTTCCTATTGGTAATTGACAGAAGGCGTTTGTGTTTGCCATGGACAGCTTTAAGTTATTGGCACGCATAACATTCACTGTTAAGCAACCTGGTAAGCAGTGCAATAGGCTGTCTGCCTTGTCATGGAACCTAGGAGGGCATGTTTTCATCAGCATTTGCAGAACGGGAATTGCTTCAGCTGCAATCATGGCTTGAGATTTTGCAACATCTATAGACATATTCGTCCAGGAGTGCCTTAGCACGTAAAGAATATCTAATACTAATCCCTGGACGTCTTCAACACCAGATTTAAGCGCCCCTACCAAATGAGGGATGCAGAAAGTAGCAGCTTCTGAGGCGCAGAGCTTAGGAAAGTTGGAGAAAATCACATTTAAGGTTCTCAAAACTTGGATATTTATACGATATATATGCCATATTGACATTGATACCATGTTATCAATATGCCATATTTACGCTGTTATTTTTTTTTTATTCTTCCCATTTTGATACGATATATATGCCATATTGACATTGTTTTTTTTGCTTTTCAAATTGCACAAAGAAAGACCATTGCATCCGCTAGATTATATCAATTAGTCCGTATTCGCGTCTTTAATAATAATGTAGACTTCATATTTCTCCAGTTTTGACTCTGTATACCCTTGTGTTTGACAAAAACTTCTTTTGATGATATTATCGAGATCTTCTATTTATTTTGATAATTCCATAGAGTTTTCTGGATTTAAAATGAGAAATCGATGTCAATTTAAATATTCTATGGGAAACTGTTGGCAACGGAAAGACACCGGTGATAATTATCACCAAAATAACCCTTTCCAATCGAGAGACATTTTTTGTTTGGTCTGTCACAAGAATAAATTAACAAGAATTTTTTTTTTATTAATGTTTAAAAAATTTTCACCAAAAAATTAAGCAATCCTTGTGATTCTCAATATATCAAACATACAAAAATTATGATATTTATAGGGAGAAAACTACACTCTAATTCCTAATAACAATAGGTTTTGCTAACACCAAATCCTATAGAATATCTATTCTTATTTTATCCTAATCTCGATAAGACTAAGTTTAATATTTTATTAATTGATCTTAATCCTAACTCGATTAGAATCTTGGTTTCTAAGTTATTTAATTAACCAACAGACATAACAATTAATCTTTTTCGATTTCAAATTCTCCGTCAATGTCTCAAACTGAATTGAAATCCAATTAAAATTCACCGTGTGTGGTCACAATCACAACCTCCACCATCATATTGAATATCAAAAAAAAAAAAAAGGTAAGAACAGTTACTTTTGTGTTTGAGAGAGAAAATAGTTATTTTTTGTGTGTCAGGGTTTTATCTAGACTTGTTTATCTTTATCGTTATTCTCACTCTCCTTTTATTTTTGCTAGGCGAACTAAATGCTGTGATTAATTGTCTTCCTCAGAAATGTTTAAATTTGATTCACACACAACACAATACAATACTTAGAAGTTGGGAAGCGTTTTTGGTCAGGCATATTCGCCAACGCTACTTATTTGGTCACTGTAGGTGCCGCGATCTTGATCACGGTGTTAGGAGTAATGACTCAGGTCCACGGTTCATCGGGGCCGGGGGATCATTCCCGTGCAGGCCAACCATTCGGTGCAACGTAGCCGAGTGCAATATCGTGCATACCGGTTTTGTTTTCACCTCATACCATGTAATCATAGTACACGTGGTATCTTCTCTCGACAGAAGTAATTGCTCGGTGTTGATGGACAGAACTGGTCCAACAACGATTCCAGGAAGACTAAAAGAATGTACCATTTTTCATATGTATGGTTTCCTCTGTCTGGGTTCTAGATCGGGCTTGTTCATTTACAAAAACAACAACACTCAAATAGAACACAAGTTCTCAAGGATCTCAGAGAGTGATGTGGTTGAAATGAGAGTAACATTCATCAACTTGATTCCAAGCCTGACCTATGCACACCCAAACGCTAGAACTAGCCACATTTTTTTCGTATGTAATTAATCGCAGAATTTTCAGAAGATAATGATAAATAGGCTAGTGGATGTGGAGATAATCTCACTTTACTTGGGAGAGACGTGGGCATCGAGCCAAGCAACTATGTCATTGATTACGGTGAAAATATTTTCGTCTGTATCACGTTCTAGAATGCAATGGTAGCCACCAGGATAGAGTTTTAGAGTCTTGTCTTGGCTGATTGCATGTTCGTGAAGGAATATGCTCACAGTGGGATCTGTGACTTTATCCGCGGCTCCATGAAGTATCAACAATGGCAATGAGACCTGCAACTTCGAAAAGACGGAAGTTATTAGAGACGCGCCTGTCAATGATAAGAACTTTCCTTTTATTTCTTTGGTAATACAACTAACCTTGTCAACTTTCATCTCGATCTCTCTCGTCACATTCAGAAGTTCAACAGCGGTTTTCAGACGCGTTTGATCATTGTAGCTAATCACATCGTACTCGGACTTGATCCATAGAGAACAAAAACATCAAAGAGGAAGTTAGTGAAACTGCTTCAGAAAGTGTTCCGGTGAAAAGCTAAGTGAAAGTACCAATTTTCTTTTACTCGGGTCTCTGAAGAACAACTCGCTCAAGTCTTTCTTTGGAAAGAGCTTTGCTTTGGGAAATAGTGTTGACATCAAGATTAACGCCTTCAAGACTAGCGGAGGATGTATCAGATTCCAATTTATGGCTCTTATTTTTTGACAATGTGGCCTATTTATCTAATCACTATAAAAACGGTGCGTATCCACGTCGGTCTTCAGTCTTCGTCATTCGCCGAGTGGATTATTCTCCGGTGACCAAAACCATTATTCCTGAAAACAGATACTACTACTTACTTGATCCATAAAGGTCAAAACCTTATCATTTCTGATAAGGTAGATATGTATATGATTATTAACTTGTGTATTCATCATGCGTGCAATTTTGTAATGTTCAACAACTGCTCGACGAAATGCCTCGGTGACGCGTTTAGAATTAGATCACTAAATTTTTAGTCGGAGGATTGACTTTTTTTTTAACGTCTAGATATTATTATCATTTCGATCAAAAGTTTATAAGATTAAAAAAATAATATTCACACAACTATACTCTAAACAAAAGGTTAAAAAACGATACAAGATAAAAAACAAAATTGACGATGTGTCAATTTTATAAGTCTTATTCGCTAACAAATTAACAAATATGTTAAGTTTTTTTTCCATATTCGAACTCAACCATTGCGATTCTTGGCTATTACCCAACTATGACGCACTAGAAGAATTTCGCAAATCTCAAAACACCACTGCATGAAGACTTCAAACTCCATAACCAATGATTGTCTTTGTATGAATTTGTCTTTCGCCTATATTTTAACAAACCAACAGAAATAAGCTGAAGAAACAACATAAAATAACTAACACAAAAAAGTAGAATGGAAATACGACTTATTTTCACCCAATATAATCTATCAAACTGGTATACATGATACATATGGTGAGATTATCGGCAAAACACATGAACAGACACAACATGTTGAAGAGACACGTCGAAAAGACATCAACTCAACCAATTGTGGTGTGAAAGAAAATATCGTACTCATATGTGAAATCACAGACAGATCGCTGGTAACAGCAAAACCGTGAAGAGAAGAAAGATAATCATTCAAAAAATCGTCCACATTTGTGTCTTTCTAATTTGTCGTCTCCATATATTGAATGTTTTTTATAAATAAATCATATAATAAAACTAGAAAGAGTAAGACCGACGCTGGAATTTACATAAAAACAAAAAATAAATGTTAATGTAGAAAATCACTTTTGTGAAAAAATTTTGAATGAGAAAAAAATTATAGAGAAATTAGAAAATAACTTACTTTTTATCTCGGGTGATTGATTAGTTTATACGTTTTATCACATTTTTTCTTTTACGATGGAAATGCAGCTCTGCTACGACGGTCTGGGTTAAATTCAACATGATGATCAGTTCTCAGTTATCAATCCATATTGTGTTGTAAGACTATTCTGTCTACGAGGTTGTATAGTTCAACCGAACAAGCAATAGATGTTGCGGAAGTGGCGAGGAACATATCTAAAGTAATGATGTCTTCTCCGCAGTTGGTGCTTGACTCAGCTTTAGACAAAGCGGGTTAAGAATTTCACCAGAAGTAGTAGAATATGTTCTAAATAGATTCAGGAATGCTGGTTTGTTGGCATACATGTTCTTTCAATGGTCTGAGAAGCAACGGCATTACGAGTGTAGTGTTCGTGCCTACCACATGATGATCGAGTCTATGCAAAGATAAGGCAGTACAAGCTCACGTGGGATCTCATCAACTCAATGAAGAAAAAGAAGGTGCTAAATGTCAAGACTTTTTGTATCCTAATGAGGAAGTACGTGAGGGCGCAGAAAGTGGATGAGGCTATTTACGCGTTCAATGTGATGGAGAAGTATGATCTGCCGCCGAATCTTGTGGCGTTCAATGGATTGTTGAGTGCTTTGTGTAAATCCAAGTATGTGAGGAAAGCGCAGGAGATATTCGAGAAGATGAGAGATCGGTTTAAACCCGACTTCAAAACCTATAGCATATTGCTTGATGGATGGGGGAAAGAACCCAATTTGCCAAAGGCAAGAGAGGTTTTCCGGGAAATGATTGATGCGAGCTGTCACTCGGATATAGTGACCTATAGTATAATGGTCGACATACTTTGTAAAGCTGGAAGAGTTGGTGAAGCTCTTGGCATTGTGAGGAGCATGGATCCAAGCATTTGCAAGCCGACCACTTTTATCTATAGTGTGCTTGTACACACTTATGGAACTGAGAACCGGCTTGAAGGGGCGGTTGATACCTTCCTCGAGATGGAAAGAAGTGGAATGAAAGCCGATGTAGCGATTTTCAATTCATTGATTGATGCATCTTGCAAAGCAAATAGAATGAAGAATGTTTATAGGATTTTGAAAGAAATGAAGACTAAGGGTGTAACGCCCAGCTCCAAGTCATGTAACATCATTTTACGGCATCTAATAGATCGTGGGGAGAAAGATGAAGCTTTTGATGTCTTTAGCAAGATGATCAAAGCGTGTGAACCAGATGCAGACACAAATACTATGACGATAAAGATGTTTTGTGAGAAGAAAGAGATGGAGACAGCAGATAAAGTGTGGAAGTACATGAGGAAGAAAGTGGTGTTCCCGAGTATGCATAAATTCATAAATTCTTGATTCTTATTAACGGGTTGTGCGAGGAGCGTAACACTCAAAAAGCTTGTGTTTTATTAGAGGAGATGATTGAGATGGAAATTCGACCACCTGGTGTGACGTTTGGTAGGTTAAGACAGCTGTTTCTTAAAGACGGTAGAGAAGATGTACTCAAGTTTCTTAATGAGAAGATGAACTATTTGGTCAATGAGCCTTTGTGTAATTGACTTTATTAGGTTTCCTGTGAACCACAGAGATTATTACGTCTCACAACAGCAGTTTAATGCACTTGTTTTTTGTGTGATTGGCTCAAGATCCATTTCAATTGTTGCAAAGTTGTAATTGAAGTTGAATCAGTGATTGTTGCTGATTCAATGCATGATATATCAAATAAAGAGAACCATACGACAGTTGATGTGCTCGATCAATACCAATTCCAAGAGACACAAACATAAACACAACTAAAAAGATGATCTGTCTATTTGATTATCATAAGCTACAAAGGAAACAGATCTACTACTCGCATCAAGTATAAGATGCGGATATTGGATTTAAGGTTTCTAAGTATCTCAGTTCATAAATTTTTGGAACGTTCTTGCATCTTTCTAGTGCCAGCCAAATCTAAGTCCAGACTGATGTCCTTACCAATTCCATTCTCTGGTTCAGTGTCTCTTAGACTTTGACTCGGTTTTGGAAAGCATGTATCCAGAGATCTTGTTCATCTCGTGCAATAGCCCAGCAGAGAACAAGAAACTGCAGGCAGATCACGAAACAGCAGCACAATCAACCCGCTTTTAGCGAGAGAGATATGAAATAATTAAACAGGAAGGATGGATATATCAAGCAGAGCTGATCAACTTCCACTTACCAGGTTGTAATACAAACACGATGCACCGTGCTAGCAGCGATAAGAGCTATGATTTCTGCAAGAATGACTGCCATGAAAATAAAAATTTGAGTTCAACAAATTGCAAATCCTTGTTGAGTGTACCACTTTCACGCAGCAGAAGGAAACCAAAATTAGAGCCATTGTCTCTGTAATTCTTAAATAGGTGATACAGATACGACATTAAATGACAATTGTTCAGGTTCCAACAACTGATTCACTAATAGAGCCTTTGTAACCCATGAAAGCAAAGTTTTTGTAATCTATTATCAAAAAGTAAACTTAGGACACAAAAGTAGCCTGACCATAAGAAAGCTAGTTCGTAGTATGCTGCTATGTATATGCCAATTTCAATGGTTTTGATTTTATGAACAATTTTGATTTCAAGTAGAAGCAAGGACATACCTGCACCCCAGCCACTCTTGATGTCTGAAGATTCCTGGAAATTGCCAATGAACTGCAAGTAAAGAAACCGCATCAATCAAAAACTGGCAAGTCAACAAATGTAGAGGATTCGAGAAAACAAAAGATGTCAAATTTAAAGACAGATCAACATTGGAGTTGTAAAGGTAGTGCATTTCCATGAAGACGAGGAAAATTATAAAGCAATTGAGGCGATCCTAAGGAACTTACAGTAAGAGAAAACAAAAAGAGGAGAGAGCTTGTGAATCCTCCAAGGATCGTGAAAAGCTCTGAAGAAGCTAACTTCCCTCTGTAAATTTCTTGAAGCGAGAGTATCACTGCAAACACAAGAATAGACCCTAGCATCGATGTTCCAGCTCCCGCCATGCTTCTATATCCCAACCCAAACACTCTCAAATTAAGACTGTTTTGATCCGATTTCAAGACATGATTAGGTTTCATTCGAAGAATATGATGATTTACCTTGGTATATCTGATCTTCTCTTCTCGCTCGTCACTGCCTCAGTTCCACTTCGAAGATCGGCAAATCGCTTCAGAGGAGATCGAGAGGGATACAAGAAATGGGGAAATTGGGACTCGGATTGACCAATAAATACATGCTTATCGTCAATATTACAGATATACCCTCACGGACCAGTCGCGGAATCAAACGCCTGTCGTTTTACATTGACAAAAACGACGTTGTGTTATACATGACAGAGTTTGGTAAAAGTCCCGGTTTAATTAACGGTCTGTGTAAACGGTAGCAGAATACCAAACGTAATAACCACGGAAGACTGTACCGGGTTTGAGATTTTCGGTCACCGAAACCCTAACCCTACTGTTACTTGAACTGGAATAAGAACCTTCAGGCGAATCTACCGACGATGAGATTACTCCCCCTTCCCTCTCCTTCTACTGCTTCCGACTACTTCCTCCGTAGAAGGCCGTTCTCCTCCGCATCTCTGTTTACACATACTCTCTCAACATTGGACTCTGATTCTTCTAATCTTCCTTGCTGATTACTTTCAATAGTCTCCGAACCAAATTGGCTGATTACTAGCTAGAATCTTTGGTCCCTTCTATAACACCTTCTCATGTCTCTTCACTGTTTTTAGTCAATATGGATCTTCAGACAGCCCTTAAATTTTCGGATTGGATCTCTCGAATGCCAAATTTCAAACACAATATAAGTTCATACGCATCCTTGATTAGACTTTTCATTAGCCATGGAATAGGTTATGAGTTGCCTACGATTAGGATATTGATGATAAAGAGTTGCAATTCAGCGCGAGAAGCTTTGGTTGTTGTTGATTTTCTGTAGGACAATGAGTAATTAAGACGATAGCTTAGAGATAAAATACAAACTTACTCCTAAGTGTTATAATACTTTGTTGAGTTCTTTGGCTATATTTGGATATATTAGCATGGAGGATTATTGATTTAATACTGAAAAGTGATCAAGGTTTAAATATAGAGATATACCGAAGTTATTGAAACGTGAAGATGGGTGAAAGAAATTATTTATAAGATAGTTTGACTTTTGGTTATGAAGTTGTAATTAGTTTCAATAAATTACATTTGAAGTTGGCTTCTCGGCGTAGATGGAAAGCCAAGAATCGTAAACCATGACGTGTTATATTTTCTATGTACATGATTCCTGAGCCCATAGAATTGCATACATCATACGCTTCGATATATATATATATATATATACATTCCTGAGCCCATAGAATTGCATACATCATACGCTTCTATATTTATATATATATATATATATATATATGTGTGTGTGTTTTATTTAAATCATCATATACTAGATGTTAGACATGTATAACTAACTATATTTTATCGGATGAAACCAGAACAGGTGATAGTATCATTGTAGTTAGTACTAGTAATTCTTTAAAAACATATCACATAAATTCTATTCGAAATAGTCAATTTTCAGACTAATAAAACTGATTACACTAGGATAGTAGTATCGAATATTATAATTAATCTCAGAATGCATATTACTGATAGAACCAATGGATTAGATTTCAAATCTGTGTTTATATATTATAGATTTGCCTGGAAAGAATGTTATTTTGTGTGTTTCACACCCAAAAAAATACGGGGTTTTCGGTTTGTGTAAAAGAAGAGTAACAAACGTAATAAATAAATAAATGTATAACTGGACCTGAAGATCTCGTTTTACGAATTAAAAAAAACTCCGAGTAGCTTTTTCAAATTTTGAATCTTTTCCGGATATCATTATCGAGATAACCTATTTTCTTTTTTTATAGATTTGGATATCGGTGGAGCTGTGGCTCGCCGGGGATGAAAAAACTTCACGTCAAACTTTGTCTCCTCTGTTCTACAATCGTCTTTGGAACCCTCTGCTCCATTTCATCCTCACTCCAACATCAGGGCACGCCGGAGAAGCTTGGCTCCAGGTTCTGGACTCACAGATCTCTGGCCTTTCCGGCAAGCTTGTGCAAGAAATTCTCTAAACCAAGGAGTTCGAGTATCCATCTCGGCGCTTAGCCGAAGTTCTTTCTTCTCTCTCTCTTTGATGAACTTCGAGATCCTAAATCTATCTGATCGGAGATGAGTTCCATCGGGATCGGAACATCCTTTTCCGACTCCCTGCCTTCAGCTCTCTCTTGGTCGGGTGCTAGATCTTACTCTCTCCGAAGTATTCACAAGTCCATATTTCAATCTCTCTCTGACGGTGATTCCGAGAAACTCCTTGAGCCATAGATTTCCGACGTCGGTGGAGCATTGGCTTGCCGGCGTCGTACCCTATGAAGCTTTTCTTTCTTCCGGTTAGAGTTATCGGTGTCAGACCGTTACTCGCCGGCGTCAACCCGTCCCTCTTCCTTCGGCTACTTCGCGGCGGCACTTCTCTCCTTACTTGGCCGTGTTTGTCAGTCATCCTCCCGACCACCAGAACCACCTGGAAGTCCCAGATCTGGTGATCGGAGACCTAATCATCGGGATCCTCTTAAAATTGTTTCTCCGGCGGCTTATTCTGGCGAGCCTAGCCTCCTCCCCCCGTCGGTCAATCTCACTCAGAAGATCCAAATCTGTCTGTGAAAACCACAGCTGATGGACTCTTCTCCACCATCGGAGACCTTCAGGCGACCATGGGCGTGACTTCTTCTCGGCAGCATGCATATCGCCTCTGGAGACCTTCTGGTTCTTCTTCTCGGCCCCATTGGTTGGAGATGTTCTCGCCTTACTCTGTCGCCAGCATACTTTCACGATCTCAATCATGCTAGAGTCTTCACTTCCTGACAGACGACGGCCATGTGGCCTCGAGGAACTAATCATTGGTGGTCAAGAGAAGAGAAAGACTTCATGATGGGCATGGATCCTCATGTTGATTAATTGGTGTGTGTCTGGCCCATTAATTTTTGTTGATCAAAAGCTGAGGAGAAATTCATTTTGGGCCTGGCCCAGAATTTGGGTGTTTTGGAGCTTGGATGACCCACTATTCTTCATAAATCTAAAGCCCATTAACCTTTGTAAATCCTGTTTTCTGTACGGTTCTAAAATTGTTGTAACATCCTCCATTGAAAAGAAGAGAACTCTATCACATTTTTCTCATTCTATGAGCGGTGCGCTTGATTCGATCTCATTGTCGAAGAGAGTGGTTATAAAAAATCACATGGATTGTTGATTATTTTATTGTCAATTGTTGGTTTAGTGGGGTCGATTACTTCTAGTACGAGTGTAGTCGGTTTAATCAGCCTCGATATTTTCTTGGATAATCCATTCATGTCTATCAAGCTTGAGGCCCTATGTTTCATTCATGATTATTTTAATGTTCTAAGGATAGTCCTATCGAAGATTTTATTTACTACTAAATCCTTCACTAGGAAGAGAAATATGGCGTCTCTTTTCTTCATGAAAATTGATGCTACTTGGATTGCGTTTATGGTATTAGAAGATCAAGATTTTGCTCCTCCGTCTTTGGCAACTAAACCCCTGTTTTTCTCGGGGTCCGCGAGAATTTTCTCTCGTCTTACTTGTGATTACCTTTTTTAGGGATCGAGCATATCGGCACTTCAAATACAAGTATTGCTTCTCAAAATACAACAAATACTTTCGTATCTCGTGTGGTATTGTATCTCTCGAAAGTCGACCATCAAGCATCGGTTAGTCTTACACCACTTCGAGTGGCATATCTCCGCGACGTGTTCCACTTTTTCAAGAGGTTTTAGCTTTTATTTTTTAACATTTCGTCTTAGGCTTTTGTCTTTGATTAATCTTTTATTTTATCTTATATGCGTTCAGATTAGGTGGATTGTTAGCACTGCACTAATTTGTGTATTTTTTTTTTATGTAACTACATCAATTTATACCGATAACTTAATATATAGGGTTTGACGGTAAAAAAAAATGTATAACTGAAGTCAGGAAATAAAGAAAAGATCCCCAAAAAATTTAGGTGAGAGTTAGAAAGAAGAGAAAGATTAGAGACGTAATAATAAGGTAATATGGTCAATTAGTTGATCCAAAAGATAAGGAAACGAACCGACCACGCCTCAACATTTACTTTGCGAAGTAAGCACACTTAGAGAATGTGTCGTCATTTTCCGGAAGTAAATACACTGATGAACAGTAATTATGAATTAAACAACAGAGTCAAGAAGAAAACTAAGAAGATAATGTTTTTAATACATATATCGGATGTGTATACTTTTTTTTCCTATATATATAGTTTATTTATGTAAGTAGTACGTCCACTAGATTTGAGGATTTATAGCTCTGTCGACATTAGTTCTTACAAGCTTTACTTACTACTTTTTTCTTTCTCCAAATTTAGCTCATATAAATAATCGAGGAAAATGCTGATACATTGAACTTAAGTTGGCTAGTTATTAGGCTGGTCATTAAAAGTGGTATTTTCGTTGTGATTATTTTTAATGTTTCACAGATTTTAAGATAGACAATGGAAAATTAATGATAAAACTAACTGGTTATAGATTAAATAGGGAAATTTTGAGATAACTTCGATGGATAATTTCTTTCAATAGAACATATAACATTTCGATTGACTGACTGATAGAAATAAAAATTGGTGCATATACAACGTGAGGCCACTAATTTATTTACCTAATAACGATCAAAGATATTATAATTAACCTGAGCTTTTACTCCGTAGATTTGATTGCTGCAACATAAAAGAGACAGAGATCAGTCAGCATCATGTGATTCACTCAATTGTCCTTAAGACTAATCCAATATTTATCTCTTTGTCTAAACTTTTTTCTGTTATATCAATTTGTTTTAAAAAACAAAGTAATAGTTATATTGTTGTCACTTGTCAGTATTATTAC
Organism: Cardamine chenopodiifolia; assembly: GCA_963922655.1. Taxonomy (NCBI): domain Eukaryota; kingdom Viridiplantae; phylum Streptophyta; class Magnoliopsida; order Brassicales; family Brassicaceae; genus Cardamine; species Cardamine chenopodiifolia. The sequence continues at coordinate 16,229,293 of OZ000476.1, read as the reverse complement.
TCGTTAATCTTACTAAAACAGTGGCACGGGGAATGAATTTGGACAATAAATGAATTTAAGTTTTAGTATAATATAAACAAATGAAGAAACACCGCTTCCTAGCGGAGTCCCATGTGATCATGGACGGCTTGCTTTTTTATCAGTTGGAAAAATAAAAATATTTGAAATTAATTTGGAAATAATTGTTCTTAAATTTTATTTTATGCTTATTTGAATTGTTTTGGTTTTTGGCCCAAAAAAATGTTTGGTATGTATATTATTATTTAATTGTTATTTTAGAGTTTCTAATGGCACCATGACATTTTTGCATGTGAAATAGTGGGAGCATCCAGATTATTTTATTATTATTATATAGTATCAACTAATATGAAAATCATGAATGGAAATGTATTAATGTCAATAATGCTAGCAAAACCTATAATGAGGTCCAAATAGCAAACAATTGTCATAACTACTAGCAAAATCAAATAATTAAGATCTAACTCTAGCTCAAAGACAAGCTTTGATGATTTTACATTTTATCATACATTCATATATAAAACTTACAAAACATTCAAAACAAAAGAAATATAATATACACACCGACATATGGGAGAATGGAATCAATCAATGACCTTTTTCATAATGTTAAAATTTCGAGTTGGAAAAAATACTTCAATCTGTAGTGTTCGTTTTTTTTTTGGTCGTCAGCCTCTTGTTCAAAAGATTAAGAAGCTGATGTCAAAAACTTAAGGAAAAACAAAAGGACAAACCATAATATGCTGCTAAAGTACAACTATGGAAGTACATCACTACATTGTGAAACAAATACAAAGATAAATAATTAACAACACACAAAGATAAATAATTTGTTTGATAGTCAATCAATTCAACTCTTCTGGCATGACCGAATCTTACTCTAGATGAAATTTACGCACAATTATATGATTTTATCATATTTTCATATTGATCTCAACTTGTGTCTTGATAATATTAAAGATTAATCGAAATAGAAAATATGATTTGTCACTGTGCTCATATTCAGACAAAGGCATTGAGATTTGGGTTGAGGACAAAAAAGAGGCATCACCTGCTCATGTGTACAGCAGAGATGGTTGTGCTGTAACTTTTCCTCTAATTTTGTTAATAATCTTCTACAATTATATTTGGCAGCTTACAAAAAAATTGTAATGTGCTTTACAATTGATATAAATATATAAATACTTCCTCCATATTCCACTAATTTGTGCATTTACCATGAAAACAAAGTCTATTATTTATTTTGGATATAATTCGCGAAACTATTATTACTTTCCACGTTCATAGCTCATAAGCTATAAAAAGAGAAATTATTTAAAACCCATATCTATGTCTCTTTCCTCTTATGCTAACTAATCATATATGAGCGATCTCACTGTAATCTAAAGTCAAGAGGTATTATGATAATGATCAAATTTTGAAGAGAAGTTACCTTAACCACCACAAAATTTCAATATGTTGTAACAACTCTTTGGTTACATTGCAGATTTCATGATGTTGGACTTAATTTCCTCTCTACGGTTTTGATTTATGGTTATATACCTGATATGTTTTATAAAAATATATCATATTATGTATTTATTTTCTTATAACTTTGAAAACTTGTTTTATTCCTATACTTTTTATTACATATAAAAATCAAAATTAATTTGGTAATAACGTCCATTTAAAAAAAAATACAAACAGTGTTATATGTAGATGTATGAATTGAATTTTAATATGGAAAATTACACAATAGCATGTGTTGTGTATATTTATATGGAAAATACTTGTAATTGATTAATTTTTTTTACTAAACTGAAATTAAAGGTGAAACCGTTTGCGCCCGAAGAGCTAGACTGGCCATCAGTGCGGTTCATTAATGCGAAGAATTACACAAACGTTCAATCTATTTATCTTTAATTAATACTTTAAAAGTCAAGAAGATGGACTAACTGTAACTACTTAAGTAGGATAATCAAATGTGAAATGTTCTCAAATATCCTCATTTTCTTCTAAGCATTGATTTCTGTGCATCTATTTTAGTTTGTTTAATACGAAAGCATAAGATTCAACGGTTGTAGAATAGTTAAGTTTAGCAAGTATAGGAAAATTAAAGAAACATATAACATAACGTAAAAATAAACAGTTGACATTTTATTTTATTTTCGTAGAGAAATAAAAAAAAGAAAGAAAAAAGGGGTAAAATCTGGGAATAGTATAAATACAGGCCTAAGCTTACCATAATATTCACAACTAAATCTAACTACAAAATAGAGTCGTTTTTGACTTTCCAAAAACAGAGCCTTTTGTCTACTACACATCTCTCTTACGGATCTGAAATGGCGATTCCTGTGATCGATTTCTCCAAGATCAAAGGTGAAGAAAGGGAGAAGACACTCTCTGAAATCGCTAAAGCTTGCGAAGAATGGGGATTTTTCCAGGTTCGGATCATTATTAAATTTCCTTAACCAAAACAGAACATTAAGTCCTCTGTTCCTATGTGCTTATGTGTGTGTGTGTGCAGCTGGTGAACCATGGGATTCCATTGGAGCTTCTGAATAAAGTGAAAAATCTGAGCTCAGATTGCTACAAGTATGAGAGAGAAGAAGCATTCAAGACCTCAAATCCCGTGAAGTTGCTCAACGAATTGCTTGAAAAAAACTCTGGCGAGAAGCTCGAAAACGTTGACTGGGAAGATGTCTTCACTCTCTTAGACCATAACCAAAACGAATGGCCATCCAACACTTCTGGACTCAAGTAAAAATCTCTCATATTCCAACCTCAAATCATTCAAATTCGATTCAAAGATCACAACTTTAATGTTTTGTATTTGTTAAAAACAGAGAGACAATGGGAGAATACAGAGAAGAAGTGAGGAAGCTAGCGAGCAAAATGATGGAAGTGATGGATGAGAATTTGGGTTTACCTAAAGGTTACATAAAGAAAGCTTTCAACGAAGGAATGGAAGATGGAGAAGAGACAGCTTTCTTTGGAACCAAAGTTAGCCATTACCCACCTTGTCCTCATCCTGAGCTCGTCAATGGCCTTCGAGCTCATACTGATGCAGGAGGAGTCGTTTTGTTGTTTCAAGACGATGAATACGATGGTCTTCAAGTCTTGAAAGATGGCGAATGGATAGATGTTCAGCCCTTACCCAACGCCATGGTTATCAACACTGGTGATCAGATTGAAGTTCTTAGCAATGGAAGGTAAGTTCAGTTAAATCTTTTATGAACATTTTAATTAAATTAAAATTCAGTTTGGTTTATCAAATGTTTTATGGTTCGATTTGGTTTAAATTAGATTGGTTTGGTTTAATGTCATTTCTATTCGACACAAAACCGGTTTAATGAAGAGAAATTTTGGGTTTAAGGTTTTAACGAAAATGGGTTTGGCAGGTACAAGAGTGCATGGCACAGGGTGTTGGCAAGGGAGGAAGGAAACAGGAGGTCCATAGCTTCCTTCTACAATCCGTCGTACAAGGCAGCGATTGGGCCAACGGCGGTGGCGCCAGAGGAAGGAAGTGAGAACAAGTATCCAAAGTTTGTGTTTGGAGATTACATGGATGTCTATGCAAACCAGAAGTTCATGCCTAAGGAGCCTCGTTTTCTAGCTGTAAAGTCTCTCTGATTTTCATTTTTACAGTTTTATCATCTGTTTTATGAGATATCTACCCCGTTATGTACACCCTCTTAAAGTTATAAATGCCAAATTATATATAAAAGAAATTTTGGCATCTGTTCTTCTGGCTTTGTATTTTTTTTTTGTTTCCATGTGATGTGTGAATCTTTGTTATTAACTTATGATCTATTGTTCTTAGTATTTGAATATATATGTCAAAATGTGTGTCATTCTCTTCGTCGCTTTTGTTGATTGAAGTTAGAGGAACAAAAAACATCACATAGAATAACCTTAAAAAAAATTTGTCCTTAAATGAAAAATGAAATTAGTTGCAAACGTCAAGCTAAACTCAAACTGCTCTGAAATATTTTTAAAAAGATAAAATTGTCATCGATTATCACAAGAACAAGAATGAAGCATCATTTCATAAACTTAATAACTGTGATCTAAAAATGATCAATGACTTTGATGTGGCTGCTGTTTCTTTAATCAAGGTTTTTGCAATACAAATACTTATCAATACACACATGTTTGATGTTTCTATCTCAACGAGCACCTCACTTGTCTCTTTATGTTAAGCTGCTTCGTGTTCTAACTCTGTCTATAAGCATCTGCCTTCCTGAAAGATCTTCCTCGTAACCAACAACCTGCAAATTTCCTTGTAAGCTTTAAAAGGTCGTAAAAACTCAGTTGTAAGACAGCGAGATTTTATAACAAGATAGTTTTAACTACTAATATCTGGATTGAAATACAACTGCACATGAAAAGGAGGACAAAGGGTTTAGGTGCAGTTTCGTTTCAAATTCAAAACTCAAGAGATTCAGAAACTCAACCATTAACGAGACATGAAGTTATTATCTGAGTAAGAGTTATATATAACCTGCGATTCTGTCTGTGTCTCACTAAAGTTTCCGTAAGTGCCTGTAGCTCCATCTCCTGGAGGACTGCACACGTCGTCATTCTTGTGGACCCTGAAAAACGCATCAGAGTTTCGTAGGCAAACATGAATTCATATATGAGCAGCATTTAGATTTGCGACACCATTAATCTGCTTACACTCCTTATGTACAGAATAGTGGTAGATGTATTCCATTTGTACAGTCATGTTACACTATTATATGGCAATATCAAGTGATAGCTATTGATTGGGGATTCAAACAAGACGAACAAGATTTAGAGGTTCATGAATCAGAGGATATGCAATTATGCATAGTTAGACAAACAAACTTATGCCCCTCAAAATTCTTTATGATTCATCGCCTTTGAGGTTGATACCAAAAATATCTGCAAAATGGGGATTGCCATTTAATGAATATAAGGTTACCTGTTTATCCAGTGGCTAGAGAGGCCAGTGACAGAGAGATTCCCGGTGTTATATTGTTTACTAGTTGAAAAAAGCTGTTTAATCATCAAGGAGTCAAACTATTCCAAAGTTTTATAATTCAGGTAAAAAAAGATTGAATGAGCACACAAACTATAAGGATACAGTTTTTTCTGAAATCCTCCCAGGAGAGTTCTGATCTTGAATCTAAACAGAAGACCAGAGGTGAATGCTGGAGATATGTTTTGGATTAAATAATTGGAGAAAGAAGCATATAGCACTCACTTTACTTGTCTGCACCAACAGATCCTCAATAGTATCAACCACATCTGGAACTTCACGACTACTTGCTACGTCATTTCCCGACACATTGCCATCTCCAGACTTTGAAGGGCGATCACAATTGCTTGGATGTTCTCCCACAGGAAACACATCACTTTCTTGACCATCTCTCGAAAGTTTTGCCTTCTTAGACGGAAAATCCTGTTCCCTTCCAAGTTCTCCAAGACCGTTGTTTACTTCACCTTTACTGCAGCCATTTTCGCCAACAAAACTTTGAGTTTTTTCCCTGTCTTCAGAGTGGTTTACAAGTAGAGACCCATTGTCCCCTGAGGCCATTGGCACAAACTGTGTATGCAATTGACTTGCCAAGCCAGACCCTGCTTCTCGGTCTTGAGTGGTCAATTCCTTTGGATGGAAGTTATATGGACAAACAACTTGATTCTACACATAAGAAAAATAAATTTCAAGATCCCATGTCAAAGAAACTATTTTAAAGATATAGAAGCCCTGGAGGCCCACCTGTCTAACACATTCATAAACCCAGTCAGATGTCACAATAACTATTCCCCACTTGGAAGCTGCCTCATACTTAGGTCCGTTAGCAAATTTGCATAGCAAGTGAGTCACTTTCCTGGTTTGTTTTTCCACAAATTGTGCTCCAAGAACAAAACACAAATTTCTCAGGAGTAATCTATCCTTCTCTTCATATAGGGAAACACAAAAGCGAAGGCTTTGGAATCCAGGCAAAGGAGTCTGGCAGGGAAGAGGCGAGTAGAGGATATGACTACTAACAGCAAGTAAACAACCATCCTACATCCTCAAAATAACAACTTAGAAAATAAGCCGATAAAATGAACCATAAATGAGGATAAAAAATGCATAGTAGAAATTAGAAGATAATAGATACAAATCAATTTTATTGAAAGTTACTGTAGATATAAAAAGTTTAAATGAATGATAGTATAACTTGGACACAAAGTACTCTAGAATTAATTATACAACCGGTAAATAACAGATGAGCACTGAGAAGAATAATACCTCTAAACAAGATCGAACCCAATGACTTGAGACATAGATAGTTTGGGTAGTCCCGGCACTCCGGAACAGACCATGGCATTCAATAGTAAAATGGGCATTATTTATAAAAGGATCATTTACCACCTCTCCCCCTCCTTGATTCACCCATTCCACGATTTCAGGTTGCTGCAAAATATGTTAACACATCAATCAATTGACCTCAGAGATGCATTCTTAGACAAGAAACTAGTGCAAGACAAGGAAACCCTATTCTTCGAATAACCACATACCCTATCTTCAGGAAAAGAATGTGAGAAACAAAATGTCTTCCCCTTAAAAACCGATAACTTTCTTTCTTGCTTGTTCTGACCATTGAATTCGCATTGAATTCTACGTTGTTCTTTTCTTTTACTAGTTACAAGGGAATTAAGTGTTTCTTGTTGCTTGGGTGATACTATTTTTCTTTCCACATGAATCTCATCTTTCCTGCCAACATCCAGCATTGCTTCTTTATTCTTTCCCAGCAAAGCTACTGTCCCATTTGAGACATTGATACTCCTTGAAGATGAATCATATGCCATGGTCTGACCAAGAGTATTTTTACCCTGTTCCATGCCTGACATCCCTGCATGAGATACCTTGGTCAAGCATGCAGAATCTGCGCAAAATTAAGTCAGTTAGAGAAGTGAAATACAATGCATTGATGTCGTGCTGCATCTTGGATAGATGACATGTATCCGAGATAATTAAGAAATGGTTAAATGAGATCACATCAGACCTCTTGGAAGAATCAAGTTGTGAGCAGTATATATTTTATGAATGGGAATTTCTTTTTTCTCACGATCACAATCTTCAAGCCAACTGGGTGTGACTACTTGAATGACACCAGAAGCCGCAACACTCCTCGCCTCCCTTTTCTCACTGTAAAAGAATTTTCTATGTAGAGATCATAATGTTACAGAGAATATGCTTAGAGAGACCCACCTAATAAGATTCGATCAATGCTACAAGAGAAAAAAGAGGAGAAAACTAATAGAGCAAAAAAGTCATTCTGGCAGTAAAAAGACTGTGCTTACCTCTCCGAAGGAGTTCCAACAACAATATGAGTCATTCTTTCGTTAAGCAGCATATACCGGGATCCACCACCTCTGCGGACCAACTTAACAAGTCTACACATTTCCGAAGCTTCAAAACCAAGCAGAAAAATTCTACAATCTGATAAGTACAGGTCATTGTCTTCAGATTCTGAATCCCTGGCAGTACAACCACCAATATTTTGCACTTGTGGCTCTGTAGTTGGGCCTTCACTTGGTTCTTTAACATCGGTACTGGGATTCATAGAAGTTGAAAAACAATTTTGTGAGGCAGAAGGTTCTATATCTGAGTCTCTACACTGAGCATAAGAAGGATATGAATCTGCCGCAGCCGAAGGCGATAGTGATATTGGACATCCAGAAAACTTTTCTTGACCGTTATGAATCCTTAAATTTCCCGCGCCTATACTCAAGGGCATGGAACCAAGAACGGGATATGACTCTTCATTGAGACAAACTGCGAATAACAGGGTGACATATCAATATCGAATGAATCTGTCAACTTATAGAGAGCCAATATACTGATCAGTAAGAAAATGCAAAAAATGCAGAAGCACCAAACGTCACCTTTTCTAGCAATGGACTGCTGAAACCATTTCCGTGTGACAATTTGAATGTGACCCCATTTTCGAGCAACTATGTATTTGTCACCTTCAGCAGCGTATGCAATGTCAAGGAATCAATTTTCATTTAAGCCCAAACAACGAAATCTCAAATTTAAACTCAAGGAACTTAAAAGGCATCCACATTTCAATTACGTAATGATATAGTCAAGCCTTGACTACTGTTAATTTATCAGCACAGCTGAATGCACCCAGAAAATCACCATATGACCTATGATATTAGCAATTTATCAAATTTTGTTTTCAAGGATATATCAGCGATCAAATGTGTACATGTTCTTGTTAGCTCAGCAGAGTATCTCCCTCCATGTTCTGAAATTAGCGTCTCTATTCCCTTGCGCTCACCTGATAATAAATCACTGATTAACTATCAACAAAGGACCTGATTCACACATATTGAACAAACCGGTTTTCTAACCTGCTGGAATTCTTGTGACACAGATTGTCAATCCAGAAAAAGGAGGAATCTTATATGGCTCCTGGGGAACCACACGGTGCTCATTCCAACACTGATTTAACCAATTCAGTGTAACAACTGGCTTCTTCTGAGTATTTAGAGCCCACTGCAAGTTAAAAAATAATAAAAATATATTTAGTTGTCACAAAGAAATAAGCCTAACTGGTTTGAACAGCTTCCTCTGGAAGCTCGTCAGTTCACTCTGCTCTAGGATATAATATATAATTAGTCATCAGAAGCACCATCTGACAATGAACAAAGCAGAACCGATCAATAGGGAGGGTGACAACAACTTATACTTTGAGACCTTCATTATAAAAGCACTTTACATCTTTCCTAAAGGCATCTCTTCTTCTAATGTAGGCACTATGTAGTGCTGGAAATATGTAATACTCAAATGCACCAAGTGAAAGATCAACAGCCATTTCTATCTAACCTTTAATATACCAGCATCAACAGAAAAAAACAACTGGGATGCATTTAGTTTATCTAACATAATTCAAATAATCTTCTGGGATGCACGAAGAAAAACAGCAGTATTGATATCTGTTAATAAAGCAAATGACTAAATCGATAAGAAGCCAGTTCTAATCTACAGATGTGAACCTTTAGAAGGTAAAAGAATATTGATCGCAATCTTTGAGCAATAGACCTTGTACTTGGCAGCCAAGACATTCTTCACAATGACGAAGTTGACATCTGAAGAAGCTTTGGAAAGTAAAACTCCCCCCATGGAAGTAACCAACTCCTTGATCTTGACCTTCAAAAGAATTGCAATCAGCCAGTTAATTCTAATAACTGAAATATATTTCTAAACAGATGATTCTAATAAACTATCTATTACCTTCTCATCCATCAGAAAACCAGAAGTAAGAACTTTCAGACCATACATGGCTAAGCAACAAGTGAATCCCCCTTGCGGCAACTGTCTACCCTCTTTTGCACAGGAGAGCACACATTGCGGACCTGCCACGCAATAAACATAACTCTTAATAAGGAAATTCAGAAACACAGATTCAATTGGTTGACGTGACAGACAAAACAAAAAACAAAAAAAATCTCATCTCACCTATCAAGTTACAGCCCTTGGCTTTAAGATCCTTAAATTTCTCCTGCAAAGACCCAAAACAATGACATAATCCGAAAAGAAAAAGAGCAGATTTTTCTTTCATAAAATAGACAATTTCAGTTATTAAGAAGAAGAAAAATGCGCACATGATTGGGAGAAGCAATGACATGAAAATCAGAGGGACCGCTCCGAGAAGGGTCGCAGCAGAGGAAGATTTCGGCACCGTTAAGCTTGAAGGTATCGAGAAGTGTGTCGAATACTTCAGGGGGCACCAGATTCCGAGACATAAACACGTTGGCACCTTTGAACAGTTGCGTCGTCTTCATCGCCGCCGGAAAACCTAACAACGCACTCCTCGACTAATTAAGAGCTTCACGGGGTTATTGGAGAAAATTGAAACGCTATAATCGAGGGAAGAAGGCGGATTAATGAACTTGGATTCGAGCTTAATCGGCGTTGTAAGTTTCTGGTGGTGAGAGCGCGGGCTCAAATCGGGGACGCGGGAATGAGCAGTGACCTTAATTGCACATTTTGTTTGTTGGTTTCTTTCTAGGGCTTTTTATTGTTTTATCACCCCTAATTGGACCGACGATAAATTTTGAAAAACAATTACATGTATCTTGCATTTACGATCCTGCACCAAATATTTTTGTCGAATTCTTTTTGGTTCGTTAAAATTATACTTGGCCTGATTTTACGACACTTAAAATTAACTGCATATGAATGTAATCCATTCTTGCTCTAATTCCTCAAAAGTTTAGGCGTATATATACTATCTTATGTAATTGTTTTTTGATGGAGATGTTCCTTGACCAGCTCCTTGGTAATTTAGTATCAAATACAATTTTTTTTCCTTCGTTTGGAAGTGTGGTTATCGTTTAGGGGTGGAACATGTAAAATGTAAAAAATGTTAGAGCTCTGATCGAAACATAACTTGTTTTCTTAGGTCGTTGATTGTTGAGCATATTGAGATAACTCTTAAATTAAACTTAAGATTTCAATTGGTTTTCCTAAGCCAATTATGCATGTTTTCAATTCGATGAATTATTGAAACAAAAGGTCAAATTATCCAAACTTTGTTTCGAACCTTAAAAGAGGAGATATAATATATCATATGTAATCGACTTGAAGACAAATCAATTACTGAAAATATTTAGAACTGTACATGTACTAATATCACCATATATTTATTTCAGATCACAGTATAAAATTCAATGATAAAGCATTTATGGAAAAGACTGATGAGAAGAAAAACATTATAGGAACGAACGACTAAACAGCATAAAATCTAATAAAGAAAAGGCAGATAAAAATATCTTCCAGTTGTTCCTTATGGACCGGACCACCTTTGGGACCATTATAACACGGGACAGATACTCCAATAGATCTGAATATATCTCACTAATAATTTGCCGAAGCATTTTAGAAAAGCTGGTGTGAATTTCTCAATGAAAAGTCCCAAAGTTCTAACCTTTTTTTATTTTTTCTTTTAACAGATGTTTAGGTTTAGGTACGAATTTTTTTTTTATGACTTTACCAAAGAAATAGATATATATATATATATATATAAATAAATTTAGGCTTTAGTTATATATTTTTGTCAACAAATATTTATTTATTGGTCGTCAGTTTCATCTGAATCATTGAGATTAAAATATAGTCAACACAAAAAATTAAGACAAAGCGCTGAATAACGAAAAGACCCTTGAGTCCAAATCAAATTAGCAAAAAACGAAAAAAAAGGATTACATATAATTTTATTGAAAAAGAGGGAAAAGAGAAGCAAAAAAAATATTCGGTATCTCAAAAAACTGACCGCCTAGCGTTGCCTCTTCCCTACTCCCTCGATTCCTTGTTCTCTCTCTATCTGCAATCGTTATCGTCTCCGCCTTCTCTAGGGTTTTATTCGTTTCTCGTTTTTCTCAGCTTCTGTTCGTTGGCATTCGCTTTAATCGCTTCTGATTCATGAGGTTAGGGTTTCGTTTTGTTGTTATTTGTTTTTTCTCAGGGGGTGGGTGCCCAAATTTTATTTATTTTATTTCTCCTTGAGGTGTGTAACTAATCAGAGCAGGATCGGAGGTTTTGATGATTGACGCGTCCATTGTGTTGGGTTAGGTCTTTGGTTGACCTGCTCAATGTTTCAAAAAAAAAAAAAAAACAACTTCTGGGAGAGTTTGTTTGATTGATTTGTTGATCACGTTTACACGGGACTGTGTTCTATTGAGAATCTTCATAGGGTCGTTGAAACATTGCATGATTTGATTTATCAAACAGTCTTCTTCAACGGATTTCTCATAAAAACCTTTTTTCTGAAACAGTTGGCATTACGATGGATTGCAAGGAAAACGGAATTAGTGAAGCTTCTGGGTGTGACTCTAGTTCCGGTGATAAGAATACTAGTTCTCTGGGCTCAAATCTTCCGATAGACATCAATGAGAAGTCGAGTTCTGGTTGCCACAATATAGATTCTTTCAGCGGTTTGGCGATTCCTCAGATTGCATCACTTGTAAACTCGACGATGGAGGACCAAAGGAAGTGCGTTTTAGAGATTGCGCAAATGGGAGATGGCGACAGTAACAGTAAAGAGGATGCTGGAATCTCTGATTTTGGTCTAGCTGTTTCTTGTAACGCTGATGATACTTGGAAGCAGAAAGTGGTTTCAGATGAGCTTGAACAAACTCAAGATTTGAGTTGTGATGATGTTTTACTAGTTAATTGCAACAATCAGGATGATGGAAAGGAAAGTCAGGACACAAATTTGTCCCTTGTATCTCTTGTTCCTGGGAGTATGCAAGAGAAAGTAGCTCCCCAGGCTAAAGAAGATGAAGGGTGTGCTGGCACAATATTGCCTATGGGGGGTAATGGAGTAAATATTGAGTCGAGTTTTGTGAATGATGCACCAGAACAGTTCGATTCTTTGGAAACCGCAAAGCACAGAGAATCTGGTGAAGTTGGAGGTGATGGTAATAGCTCTACCTTTGATAATGGAAGCCAGGAAGGAAGAAATGAACCATATCAAGATGCTGGTTCTGCTGATGATATCTCTTTCATTCACAGTAGTTGTCCGTTTCCAGATTCAATATTGGAATCCGGCGTTATTAGCTGTAGCACAACAGAGAATTATCTGAAGGATTCAAGTGAAATTGAAGACAATGTGCCTATTGTGGTATCCCCTTCATTAGCTCTCACAGCAATGTTAAGTAATAATGATACTGGCCTATGTTCGTATGATCTTGACGACATCACAGACATAGAGACAATTAGTCCAGATTTGAAGTTGGTACATGAGGATGAGCTTCATACTGATCGTTCCGAGAAGAATGAAAAGATTATAAAGAACCATGATGGGGATTCACCAAGTGAAAGTACCATGGTCTCTCTGAGCATGGATAATGAGATGGGTGCTGATCTGAGAGGTGAAATTTTCAGCCAGTTATCACCTATATACGAAAGTACCTTAGGTACGGAAGCCAGCTCCCCTATCACTGACTCTTCTTTGATATGGAATTTTCCATTGAACTTTGGCAAACGAGGCAGCAAAGTTTGTAATCCTGACAATGCAGTTGAGCCATTCAAAATGGTAAATGGCAATGGCAGAATAGGCGGTGAAGTTGCTTCTGCATCTGGGACTAATTTTTGTGAAACTGGCTTGTCTTCTTCCGGAAGGAGAGCCCGGGATGGTAAACAGCGTAAAATGGCACAGACAAAAAGGAGTGCTCCTCATCCAAGAAACTCCTCTAAAAAGAAACAATCTGAAAACAAACTTGAATCAATTTTCAAGTGCTTAAAACAGAAGAGGAGCTCTGTTTCAAAACCAAACCGTTCATCTGAGTGGGGATTACCAAGTAGGACCACTGAAATCTTCTTACAGAGCAATAATATTCCCTATGATGGACCTCCACGTCACGAACCACAGAAATCTCTGAGCAATCCTAAAAATGGAGAGCATAATAGAAGTTCTCAAAACGGATATGTAGAAGGATCTACCAAAAATATCCAACCATCAAGTGGCTCTTGCCTTCGTTTGAAAGTTAAATTTGGTAAATCAGGTGGCCAAAATCCCCTGAACATTACAGTCTCTCAGGTCAGTGGTAACTCTTCGCTATCTAATGGGATTGTTAAGGCAGGAACAGGTTTAGAATTGCCAGGGTCAGCAAATTTTGTCGATGATAAATTGCAAACTGTGGAAACTAGAGAGTTCTTAGAAGAGAATAGCCACCCTATAGAAAAACTTTCATATCGGCAGTCATCTGATTCTATTAGGGATGAGAACAATAATCAAGATGCTGGGGGGTTATGTAGGAAGCTGGGTGGTGATGTTTTAGATGATGACCCACTCTTTTCCTCTATTATAATGGTTGAAGAGTGCGAGAAGGCCACTGGAACACAGTCTCTGGGCATTGAAACTTCACCAGATTCAGAAGTTATTAACTCTGTGCCTGATTCCATTGTCAGTATTGAACATAAAGGGGATTTGCGTCATAGTTTTTTCAGCACTCCAGAAGATGTGGTCAACAAGAACAGAGGATTAGAAAAAGAAGATGAATTGCTTGCTTCAGGATCTCCTTCGGAAAATGGTTTACATCTAATTCCCAGTGCAAAAAAGGGTAAACATTCTAAGTCAAAAGGTAGTGGAACAAAGAAAGGGAAATCCAAGTTTTCTGAATCTGTCAAAGACAGGAGAAAAAATAAATCTAATAAAGGGGTTGAGCAACGCAAATCCATGCATAGGAGTATTGGAAGGGATGATAGTGATTATCATGAAGTAGGGAGAATAGAGTCTCGTGAAACAAGAGGTATCCTTCTTGTTTCCTAAATATTTGAGGACAACATTTTGTGTTTGCTTGAACAGCATCCCAATGTTTTCCAGTTCTTTATGAGGCTTCCACTCTTCGGAATACACAAATTATTAAGTTGTGCATTATGTGAATTCATGTAATAGGTGCTCTTCTAGACTCTGATATTGGGAAAACCAGGGCCACTAATGGTACAATGTCATCAAGTGTGACCCATGGGGAAATGGTCCTGCACGGTACTATTGATAATAGCTCTTCCACAGAGAGTGCGTGGGTTAGATGTGATGATTGCTTGAAATGGCGAAGGATACCTGCTTCTGTTATAGAATCTATTGATGAGAGCTCCAGATGGTATGTATTATTCCATATTGCATTTGAACTTGTTTGTATGAAATTTTTCAGATGAATTGTGTTTTCTATGTGTTCTCTTGATAAAGATTTTCTTTTATTTTTTTACTTGATTATAACTCGGGATGAATGTGGCCAGTTTTTACTGGATAACGCATTGGTATTTGATCCATTAAGTTCATGATGTTTCATGGGATTTGTTGTTTACCCTGAAATTTAGCAACTCCTCTTCTCGTTTTTAATGGACATACTGCTGCTCCAAGAGTGCCCCACACTGTTTAGGCCAATTTTGTCATTGTGTCCCTTCAGGATGGTAGTTTTCCACTTTTGTACATTATTCTTTTTGTTACATGCTGAGTGGATGTTTTTATCAGCAAGTTCCAATGTGTTTCTGATCATAGTTAATCCTGTTGGGGTTTACAAATTTGTGTTAACTTTTTTGTTCGTCATGCTTGCATCAAATGTAACGTAAATCAAGATTATTAAAATTTCGTTTTGTGCTTAATAGGTTTCTTATAATCCGCTTAATCTATTTGCAAAGTATTATACTATACCTTGAGATTGAGGTGTCATATGTTTGTAATCAGCGTGGAGATTTTTCCTCTTTTTGATGTTATCACTTTTGGCTTCCTGTTTGTAGCTGTTTTACCCATGACTTCTTATGCTTACCTGACTTGCTACTTGATTCATATATTGTAATAATCTATTGTATTCTTTCTCTATATCTGATATATATTTTCTTTTGCTTAAAGGATCTGTATGAACAACTCAGATAAAGATTTTGCTGATTGCTCAATATCTCAAGAGATGTCAAATGAAGAAATTAATGCAGAGTTGGGCATAGGACAGGATGAAGCAGATGCATATGATTGTGATGCAGCTAAAAGAGAAAGAGACAAAGAACAGAAGGGCAAGCATTTGACAGGTACTTAGAATTCAATATGGGTGAACCTTGAGAATACTCCTGGCTAGAATGTTTGAATTATTATATGATTCCGCAACTATTTAATTTTTTTATTGTGTTTTTCTTGCCCGTAATTCTTGCAGGTAAGCAGAAGGCGTGCTACAAGTCTATAAAAACAAATCAGTTTCTTCATCGAAATCGTAAATCTCAAACAATTGACGAGGTTAATTTCCTTGTATTTTTGTTTGTTTGTTGTGTTATTTTTTAGTAGAAAATGTTCTTGTACTGTAATTATTTTGTCCTTTTCTAGAATTACTACTCAGGTATCATGTTTCCTTTTTTGGACAGATAATGGTTTGTCACTGCAAACCATCAGCAGATGGTAGGTCTGGTTGTGGAGAAGAATGTCTCAATAGAATGCTTAATATTGAATGTCTTCAAAATACCTGCCCGGCTGGCGCCTCGTGCTCAAATCAGCAGGTATAGTGTCTTGTTTGCAAGCATAAACATTGCATTCACAGTCAGCTATATCCTTCTCAATCTTTTGGCTCATATTTCTGCAGTTTCAAAAACGGAAGTATGCTGAGCTTCAGAGTTTCCAATCTGGTAAGAAGGGTTATGGCCTGAGATTGGTCGAGGATGTACGAGAGGGGGAATTCCTTATTGAATATGTTGGAGAGGTATGCTTGTGATGATCTTTCAACTTTTGGAAGATGTGATCAGTTGTAGATTGACCTTTTTCAGCCTCTACTTTTTTCCTTATCTGTTTGTTTTACTCATACCTGCGTATACTATGTGTTAACCAATAGATGGGACCATCATATGAATCATCTTCTTTTATAACAGGTGCTTGATATGCAATCCTATGAGAGTCGTCAAAAGGATTATGCTTCTAAGGGTCATAAACATTTCTATTTCATGACACTGAATGGGAATGAGGTAATTATCTTCCCTTTTGCTCATTTATCTAACTGGCCTATGCACAGAGATGTTACTTCCGTTGGTTGTGCTTGTAAGAATTGCATTTCACCAGCTTATCATCTACTCTGGCTTTAAAGTCCTACCTCTTATTTCCCTTTTTATGTATTTCTTTTAGGAAGCTGTGCTCTATGTTGCCCTTGCAATAACTTCTTAATTTTTTTGTTAATGCAGGTAATAGATGCCGGTGCAAAGGGAAATTTAGGGCGTTTCATTAACCATAGCTGTGAACCAAACTGCCGTACTGAAAAGGTGACTAATATGCGTTCTGTGCGATATCATGCCTCGTGATCTGATTAAAAGTTTAGTGATTATAATCTGAGTTGGGAACTTTATTATGTATATTTTTTTTGGATTAAGGTATTCCTCTTCTTCTACTTTCTTATGTGTATGTTTTTCATTTGTTACTTTTAAAATGTTGTTGCAGTGGATGGTGAATGGTGAAATTTGTGTTGGAATATTTGCGATGCAAGACCTTAAAAAGGTAAGCTCTCCTGTGCTTGCTATTGTGAAAATGACTGTTCTATGATGCTGAACTTCAGTACAAATATCTTTCCCGTTCTGGCTCTTGATGGTCATAACTCCAAAGTTAGCTGATTAATTCCTGAAATCCACCATCCATTTATAAAGAAGAAATTTTCTGGATGTGTCAATTAAATGTTTGTGAATATATCCGACTATAGGCCCGCCTTTTTCAAACGCACTTACTAGCTAAAGTGTTATTTACTTTTGGAAAACACTATTTTATTTGGAAACTGTAAACCCAAACGCTCAACAATGTTCGAAGGATGTTTGATGAAAACTTTAAGGTGTTGAGTCTCTTTGAAGGTAAACATAATAATTAATATGCAAACGCCAAAAAATCAAGGTCTGATGACAATAATAATATGCTGCGATTATCTTTTCAGTAGTTTTTTTAATCTGTCTGGTGCGTTGCCAGGGTCAAGAGTTGACATTTGACTACAACTATGTAAGGGTTTTTGGTGCTGCTGCTAAAAAGTGTCATTGCGGGTCATCACATTGCCGAGGGTATATTGGGGGAGATCCTCTGAACGGTGATGTAATCATTCAAAGTGATTCAGATGAAGAGTATCCTGAACTTGTGATCCTTGAAGATGATGAAAATGGGGAAGGAATATTAGATACAACGTCTATGATCTTCATTGATGGGGCTGACGTACAAAGGCCACAGAACTCTGAGAAGGTTAATGGTTTCAAAGACCTTGCTCCTGAGAATACCCAATCACAGAGCTCAGTATCTATAAAACTTCCAGATAGAGAAATTCTGCCACCTCTTCTTCAACCAATTGAAGTTTTGGAGGAACTTTCTTCAGGCGTGCCTGTTAGTGCTGTCCAGCTGGAGGTTCCTGTTGAAAAGAAGACTAAAAGCACATCTCCCATGTCCAGTTCTCTCAGCAGACTATCTTCAGATGGTGCAAATGCTGATAAGACAATAAAGCATGGACCGGGTGAAGATAAGAAGATACTTCCACGACCCCGTCCTCGTACGGAAACTTCTCGTTCATCTGGGTCTAGTAAGCGAGACAAAGGAGGTAGTCTTCCTGGTGTTTACAAAGCACAGATTATACCAGTCAATAAACTGCAACAGCAGGCCATCAAATATAAACGATCAGAGGAAGTTTCTCCCAGCGGGCGTATTGAAACATGTATTAAACTAGTTTTATACGCAAATTGTTAAGATATCATCATCATTCCGACATATTCGCTAATAACACCTCCAATTTTGCAGTTGAAGGGAAACTAAACGAGTTACTAGATGCTGTGGGAGGGATAAGCAAACGGAGGGTAAGTTATTACTCCTTTAAGTCTATAAACTTTTCCACTTCACTTAGTTATGCTACAAGGTTAAGGCATCATATTTTGGTCCTTTCTAAAGGGGATTTTTTTGGTGGGATTATGCACTTTTACCTGATTCTTTTCCACTTGAACCTACATCCTTGGCATAGTTCTCTGTATTCTTAATATCTCCTCTTTATCCAGCAATAGCACAGTACATACTTAAGTTGATTTCCTTTTCTTACTCAAACAGGATTCAGCAAAGGGCTACTTGAAACTTCTGCTTCTAACTGCCGCTTCCCGAGGCACGAATAATGAAGGAATTCAAAGGTCTTCAAGAATTTGAGCTGCTTATCTTAGTTCCCATTGTAGTTTTTATTATCTCGTGCTTGAATTCCTGTTGTTGTTTGTGAACCTGTTGCAGCAATCGAGATCTTTCAATGATTCTTGATGCCCTTCTGAAGACAAAGTCACGAACTGTTTTAGTGGACGTAATCAACAAGAATGGTACGTTTATCTTCTTTTAGTGTGGTCCATACGTCTATCTGTTTTTTTATATTATGAGTATATCCTTATCTCGTGAAAGATGAAAAACCTTCAAACACATCCAGGTCTGCAAATGTTACATAATATCATGAAACAATACCGGAGGGACTTTAAAAAGACCCCTATACTCCGGAAACTTCTGAAGGTACATTCCTTTTAAACTGCTGCTTCTGTTTATGTATGGGTCAGAACTCACTTGCATTGGTTATCTTTAAATCTGTCTTCTCATCACGTTGGATATTCATAATTCCAACCCAAAGGTAGTTCTTACATATTAAGCAACGTGAAACATTCATTCCAAGCTCAGCTGTGTGGTATGAAACCACGGGGAAAAGTGAATAACAGAAAATTTTGAAATTTTCAAAATTTTCTAGCTGACGATTTCTTGAAATTTCTAGCTTGCTTACAAGTCATAATGACTGAATTTACTTTCAGGTATTAGAGTATCTTGCTACAAGGGAAATTCTTGCACTTGAGCATATAATCAGAAGGCCTCCTCATGTAGGAATGGAAAGGTTAGTAAATTTTAACCATGGCCTGTTTGCTTTGCTATTCATCTGACCAGATTTTATATTGGTTCTTATCCTTGATCGAGTTGAAACTAACATATGAAAGTAAATGATGCTGTCACTAGTAGATTCGTTGAAATTTGGCTGTCTAGTACAAGGGCTTTACCTTTTAATACTAATCTGATTTGTATGCGTAACTTATTTGAATTGAACTGTCACTTGGTCTACTTGAAATTGTGAATGCCAAAAATAGTTTTATCTGTCTTCATCGAAACTTGCTTTTACAACACCTTAGTTTGTTTTGATTCTCTTAGGACACCATATGACATTTCATGTTTATCTACGTGCAGTTTTAAGGACTCTATTCTAACACTCACCGAACATGACGACAAACAGGTACCAGGCGTGTCATTTACTCTTATGAAACTGTATTGAAGCTTGGACTCTTGATCAGATGAGTATCTGGGGTTTAGCTTTTAGTTTCCAATTATTTTCACGTGTATGCCTGCAGGTTCATCAAATTGCACGGAACTTCCGAGACAGATGGATCCCTAAACCTTTTAGAAAACCTTGGCGCATCGAAAGGGAGGAGAGATCGGAGTCTATGAGGTCACCTATTAACAGCAGATTCAGAACATCACAAGAACCTAGATATGATCATGAGTCGCCAAGACCTGCAGAACTATTTGCGTCTGTCATATCATCAAGGGCTGCAACTCCTGAAACAGTTTCTGTGTCTGAGGGATACTCAGAAACTAATTCCAGTCTTCCTGAGACAAATGGACGCAAGCGTAAAAGCAGATGGGACCAGCCGTCTATGACCAAAGAACAAAGAACCATGACTAATGGGAATCAGGATGTCCAAGACGACCTTCCACCTGGGTTTTCATCACCCTGCACGGCTGTGCCTGATGCAGTTACCGCGCAGCCGCAACAAAAGTTCCTTTCTCGGCTACCAGTCTCCTATGGGATTCCGCTTAGCATTGTTCATCAATTTGGTTCACCTGGCAAAGAGGATCCGACTAGCTGGTCTGTCGCTCCTGGCATGCCATTTTATCCATTTCCACCTCTACCACAAGTTTCTCATGGTGAGTTTTTGGCTAATAAGAGAAACGGAACAATCATGGGAAACTCTTCTTGCTCCAATGAGATCTTACTGGCTACAACTGCGACCAGCCAGCCCTGTTGGAACATGTCAAATGTTGCCGTGTGTAACTCAACCCGGAAGAGAGAGTTTTCATCTGATATAGGAACAAGTTACTTTCGGCAACAGAAGCAGAACATTCCTCCATGGATGCGGAACAACGGGTTGGAAAAAACAGCACAGCCCTATACCTGGGAATCTAACTTTAGAGAAGAAGCTCAACAATTAAAGTATTCATAACTTTAGACAAGTACAGTCCATGAGATTACAGGTGCAGCTCTTTGGGAGAATTAAAATGATTGATTGGTTAATTTGGCTCATAGGAAAAAAATCCCCTTTAGGGTATTCATATGCGTTTCTTTTCTTTCCATTCATCTCCTTTTTAGTATATTCTAAATTCTTTTGTTTATGACCAAAAGCAAAAAAAACTTTTATAATTTAAAGTCACATTTCAATGTAAAAGCCACGTTCTTTATTCTCCTCTGCAAAGAAGTTATAAGTTGCCCGAGATATTTGCATCGATAACTCCTAAAATAAATATAGTTCTCTTTTTTTTTGTGTGATCAAAGGTATAATAAGCTTTTTTCTCAACTTTACAAGCACTGTCCTGTAAAATGAAAAAAGTGAAAGAAAAAGAAAAAAACAAAACTTTTGACAATTCAATATTTTCTAAGCAAACTTCTGACTCTAACAAACATCCAAGTTTTTACAAGTGTTACAAATTATCTCCAGCCATTGAAGTACCTTCCAATTACCTTCTTGTAGCTTGGCCTCCTTCTCACAAGAACCCAAGTCAGCAAGATTCTTCCTGCTACTTATATACTCTTCCAAATCCAAAACCGATAACCGAGCTAGCACCGGGACTAACATCACATCAGCCATACTAAACTCATTCCCTGCCACATAAGTCGTTCCCTCTAGCTTTGTTTCAACCTCATCTAGAATCCTAAGCAAATGGTCTTTGCTTCTTCTTAAGGCTCCAGGGTCTTTTAGTTTGTCTTCTGTATCGTAAGCTTCCCTTAGCTTCCTATGGTAGGCACTAGCCAAGTCTGGCGACTCAGCCATCCTGGCAATCACAACCATCCTTAAGAACTTGGAAACATAGAGGCGACGAATATTCGGTATGTGAGCAAGAGTGAAAAGCTTGGAGTCCCATTTCCTAATTTTCCGCATCCATTCAAGAACTTCTCTACCAAAAGTAGCATCTTCTATACCAGAGGAAACCTCAGCTAGTCTCTCTAAGTACCTGCAAAATTCAGGACCTCCACAGTCTTTACTTCTCTTCTCCAAACTAAAAAACTATCACTCAAAGGGAAAATACTATTATTAACAATGGCTGGTACATACTCTATGATCTCAATAGTGTCCAAAATGATGTGAGAACCATTCTTGAAAACAGGAAGTTTCACGTCAGGATTCATCCTAAAGAAGGAAGAGTCCATGTGGTTGCCTGTGATGGGATTCACATGGTATGATGTGTAATCAATTCCTTTCTCTTCCAAAGAAAGTCTCACTCTTTGGCTGTCTAATGAACAAGGATGATGATATAACTGCATTGGTTCACACCAATTTCCTTCAACTATTGTCCATAAGAAACATATTCAATTACATTGGAACAGTGAGCTTAACATTCAAGCAACTAAAAATCCACCAAAAAAATCATCAATTGATATTTCACACATTAAAGCATCAAATTAACATTATTGGAGAATGAGAAACTATTGTCCTTATCACAAAACTTCAACACAGAGGGAAGGATTCATAATTGGGACTAAAATGGAGTTTAAGAACGATATTGAAGGAATCAAATCAAACACATGAGGTTTAGACCATAAAGAGTAAAACAGAACACGTTCAAGCATAAATTGAACAGACAGAAACAAAACAAGACAGGTAATTGCTGATTTAAGTTCTATAACTGAAGAAATAAAAAATACTTACCTGAGAAAACAGAATACCTTCGAGAAGAAATACGAACAAGAACTGAATCAAACTAGAGGAAAAGGCAAAACCTTCGTATAATTTCTCGAATTAAGGATTCCTTTAAAGTTTTTGTTCCTTTTTTTTTGTGAAAGGAGACAAATACTATAGAGCTAAGATTTGCTCTGATAAAAATTGGGAAAGTGCGAGTATCTAATTCTCCACTGCTTACGTTGATGTCTTAAGCTTACGTAGGCGTAGATATCTATATTCGCTCTCACATCTTGCCACGTGGTATATATACCCGTCAAAGTCAAACCGCTTTTTGATATAGTATTTTAGGAATGAAAAATAAAAACCGAACGCTACCTAAAAAGTTCTAGTCGAGTTTAACAAATTATTTGATTTGAGCGTAAATTTTTACACTTGAAAATCCAAAATCCGAATACCCAAATACCCATTCCCAATGACATTGTCCTGTCCCTCAAGGGTATATCTGTCTTTGTCTTTCTTTTCTGCCAACTTCGTCCTTTTCCTTTACATAACCTAAATTATTGGTTCTATTATTGCATTGAGAGTATCATATTTTTCTTCAATTATTTAGAAGGGATGGTAAAATAAATATTATCTAATTGCAGAAGCTTCTTTACTCTTTATTTAGTAGTTGATCACAAATTTTAATACTTTTGCATCAAAATCCAAAGTTTGATTTCTAAAAAATATAATTTTATACAAATTATAGTAGCTGCAAAGCTATCAAAAATTTGAATATGCTAAAACTTAAAAGTATAGTGATCCATCATAGTTACTTGTGTTCAAGTAAAGTTATCTACTGTGGATACAAGTCAAGTAGAGTAACTATTGTACAGGTGTTTATGATACTTAGATCCGTATGTTGTAAATAGTAAATCACTATTTATAATAAAATCATCTTGCAGGTACAAATTAAGAATGTTTAATATATATTTTATAAATTCATGTACATGGACCAATAAATAATACCAACCTCTAAAATAGAAGGGACAATAAATATAAGCATAGAAAATGTGACACGTTACTGGCCCAAAATATTATAAAGATAGTATTCATGAATGTTACGGATCCGGATATGCGAAATTTTTAAAGATATCCGGATCCATATCCGTATTCGTAATATTTGAAATTTTGTTATTCGTATACGGATATCCGATTTTTACTTTTGAAAACAAAATTATTAGATATCATAAAAAACCAGATATCCAAAAATTAAAAATGTATATCCGATTAAAAAATAATTTATTTGATAAAAATGGATATCCGAATACAAAGTAAAAATGAATATCCAAATCCGAATATATTTTATCCGAATATTTTTTTTTTTTGGAACAGATACCAATTCCAGATGCGAATATCCAACGAATCCGGATAATAAATCACAGAACTAGTCGTATTCATCACAAATTTATTGAATTTAAGAACTTTTCTGTTGTAACCAAGATTTTTTTCTTTTCTTTTCTTCTCATTTTTTGCCCCCAAAAAAATATTTAATGTTGGTTATAAGAATATTAATTCATAATAGGTCCAAAAGTAATCATTTACCAAGGAAAGACTTTCATGAACAAGTTAGAGAAACATCAACATCATGATTCATGCATGTTGCAGATTTGTTCATATATCATAGTCATTTCTGTTACTAATTGTTCTGTTCAGTGAAAATAGTTGAATTTATCTACAGCTGCTGACGGTCGCGGATTCAAAAAAATTGTTTGTACTGGAAGCAGATTATATTAATAACATTAAAATATTTTGTATATTTTTGGACAATAGAGATACATTTTAGATACTATTAAAAATATGATTTTTTGAGTATTTAATTCATTTTAAAAACAAACTTACAATACCACATATACCTTTTAAAAAATATTATTATTTTAAAATAGTTTGTTTTATATGACAGTTTGCTCTAATTTAATGATGATAAAATTTGTAAACAAGCACAATGTTTACACTGAAAACACAAATCTTTTATCTTTATGAAATAAAATAAAAAGTTAAAAACATTTATCTTTGAAGAACGGAAAGAATATACTTTTGGGAAATGTCGAGTAGTACTATTTTAAATTTAGATATTTTAGACTAGTGTCCATTGTCATTTCATCTCAAGTTTGAATTAATGATCCATTAATAATACACGTGTTTTTATCATTGAAGGGTATTGATTAAAGAACATAATCAATGAAAGATAGAGTGGCCAAATATCAATTAATTTCGTTATTTCGCTACACATTTAATTCTATTAAATAAGCCTAACTGTGACATTTAGTTTCGTTATTTCTCCGTCGTTTAAAATGGCATGATGGAGTATATGGTCATGGTTTCTTTGGTTATAATTATATATGGTCATGATTCACGTTTATGTGCAAA
Source organism: Cardamine chenopodiifolia (assembly GCA_963922655.1). Taxonomy (NCBI): domain Eukaryota; kingdom Viridiplantae; phylum Streptophyta; class Magnoliopsida; order Brassicales; family Brassicaceae; genus Cardamine; species Cardamine chenopodiifolia. The sequence goes on along the minus strand of OZ000476.1, from coordinate 16,204,464 downwards.
ATCAAAATGGTTTTTGGAAACTTTAGAAGTATTCCGTTAATCTAAATTTAATTTTTGAAACGGAGTCAACTGTCAAAATATTTCCCGATAACTCGATCGAGCTGATGGATAGTCTTCAATTCAAATAGATCGAATCAAATTGTCCTGTTAATTTTAACAAAATTATGCCATAATTTAGAACCCAAAAAGGAAAAACAAAACTACCATCTTTGTATAGCGTACTTCCGCGTATACAACCATTTAATTTAGTTTTCTCATGTTTATTACATTGTTACGAAGAATGATGCGAAATAACCAAATATAGTAGTGTAAGGTGCCTCATGTTTTCACATATATGTTCAAAGATTGTCTCCAAAATTGAAAAGATATTATTATCCGTCGGAAATTTCTAAATGTTCATATTATAAAGAAAATGTGGTGGATGATCATCATTTATGTTAGTACTCCACAAGCTAGTAATCAAATCCACATTTTAAAAATAAAAAGGCTAAGATTTAAAGTATTCGGCTCCCAAAAATCATGCGAGTTACTGGAACACGGTCTTTCGATTCGATGTATTAATTACGAATTTACGACACAAGTCGCAAATAGTTAATACAGAAAATGATTGGGTTTAAAAGTTTAAAACTAATTAAGATTAAAGAATTGAGATATATAAGATGGAGTGGCATTGTTGTGGCAGAAACAAAAGCCACCAACTGAGGAGTCTACGTTTCCTAATCTTCTTCTTGTTGATGTTTTTGACCTCTCAGTTTGTTGCCACTTTCATTTCTCATCAACCCTGCCATTGAATTTTAATCATCATTAATTAAATACCTAACACTTCGTTCATTTAATTTGTTTGTTTCATCGATAAATTCACCTTCTATATCTAATATATCTTTAAAATGTCTCTAAATGTGAATATTTTGGTTTTTAGTTTGGTCATTCAAGTGAATAAATTAAAATCAATTTTTTTTAAAGTTCTTTTATAAAAATCAGTTAGGTCCGGTAGATTCGATTGAGTTGTAAAAATAAAACAACCAGCTATATATAAAAATTTATAACCTGACAGAATATAATATAAACACGATTTTTCTTGAAAAAAATGTTAAATAAGAAATACATCTTGTAAGAACTAAAAAAATCAAAACCGAAAATGATACCATATTGAGTAAATAACAATCACTAGCTTTAAGTTTGAATTCGGTTCATACATTTCCTAGATAATAATTTGAAAGATACCCATAACAATAATCTTTTAATATTAATCATATACGCCGTAGTTTTGTTTTTATTTTTTCTTGAAAATAAAAATAATACATTAAAATTTTATCAAACAAAAATAATAATAATAAATGAATGGAAATAAAGAGTGAGATGGAGATAGAAGAAACGGAAGGTAGGGTCCATGACTCATGAGGTACAGGCTGACGCATGCCTTTCGGATTTAGTTGGCGTGTCGTTTCCCGCTACTAAAACGGCAGGTATTCCGTTACTATACTACCCCCAATAATAACTAACTTACCTCTTCTTGGGGCAAAAATGATGACATGAGCAGTTGGCGTGTCGTTTCCCGCTACTAAAACGGCAGGTATTCCGTTACTATACTACCCCCAATAATAACTAACTTACCTCTTCTTGGGGCAAAAATGATGACATGAGCAGGTAAACAAAATTAATCTAAAAATAGTATTATAAAGTCGGCATGAGAGACGGCGTTAAGTGACGTTACGAATACTTTAATGCCGTTTAATTACGTAGTTAATGTTGTATACGTTACCTGAGGTACCGATAAGTATGGGAGGGAAAGATCTTCAGTTTATGATGACGTGGATATGTTATCCGCTTGACACGTGTAGGTTGTTGGAAGGATCACATGACATGGGCGTTTTTTTTTACTTCGGGCTGGACATGTTAGAGCACAAAGCGGGCTATTTCCACCGACCCATTCTGGTAGTAGCCAAATTTATTTCCCTATTTATATTTACCCATTCATTTTTCAATAATTTTATGGCGTTCTGTTAAATTTATTTATAGTAAATATTGATTTCTTTATATCTTAGGTTATATATATATATATATATAAGTTAATGCCACGAAACGTTATAACTCACATAAGAAATTTATGGTATGTTCATGATGAGAAAGTCAGAGTCCAGAACTCCTATAACTAACAACAACTTAACTCTTTAACAAAACAAAAAACTCCTAACAACAACATGCTCTATACAATGTTGTATAGATCAATTTTCCTTTAAAAAAATGTTAATACATAGTTTGAAATTTATATATTGTTTATATGAATTGTATAGCAAATTAATGTGAAAACGTAGAATATTTTTTTATTTTCTTTTTGTATCACAAAAGTGGGATATTAAAAATTCTTCCTCTAAAATCCAAATAATTTAACAGAATAGTTTCAAACAATTTATTTATTTTTGTATAGTTTATTATTGCTCACAATTTTTGTTTGTTCTCAACAATTATTATGGGGATTTAAATTTATATAATAATATGATGAAAGTACTAATATAGATTGCTATACATTTTGTTTGTTTTTCACCATCTTTTTCAAATTTGCTATTTTTTTCTTCTTTTCTGTTATTATTCTTAAATTACGGTACTTGCATAAATTTACTGATACTAGTAGTCTAAACTCTGAACTCTAATTTTCTAAAGTATAATACAAAACAGTCAAAGTTCCAAACGGTCTCCATATAAGTAGTTTGTTTGGCTTTTCAGGAGAAAATAGAGACAGCTATAGTTTGTAGAGAATGATCATTATAATATATAAATTAATTAAATTGGAAACTAATAAAAACATAATTGTTTCTGTCATTGTGATTAATGCACAGTGAGACTATGTCAAAATTGGAAAATGACAGAGGGAAAAAAATACTCCAATGATTAAGAAAGATACTGTGAACTTGTGAAATACTAGTAGCTATAGAAAATCATTTGTATTGAAAAAAAAACAAAAAGAAAAAGGAAAAGGAAAAGGAAAAATGAAATTCTAATAAGATGGCTGCTCTTCAATGTCTTCTCTTTCTTTTATGACGAGCGTCAAAAGCAAAACCAAACCTGCGGTTAAAACTTAAGCCTCTGCAGGTAGAGAGAGAGAAAGATCTTGTCTTTGTTGGGTATATAATCTTAAACAATGTTCCTTTGTCTTTGGGAAGCACACGTCACGAAAAAACGGAACACTTGAAATTCAGACAACCTTTGTGAGAAGAAAAACAAATCAGAGATGATAGGAAACGGCGGAGAGAAACGAAGCTCCGTCGAGGAAGGAGGATGTGGCCGTACGATTTTGGTGGGCGTGAAGCTTGACGCGCGGAGCAGAGAATTACTTACTTGGGCTTTGGTTAAAGTCGCTGAGCCTGGTGATACTGTGATCGCTCTTCATATTCTTGGAAATGGTACATTTTTGTGTTTTATTTTGGGGTTTCTCTTACATAAAGCTTTGATTTTTATGTTGTTTTAATTACAAATGTTTCGATTTTGGGCTATTTTGTAGAGATTATGGATCGAGCTGGGAACTCTTCGCTTCTGTCTCTGGTTAAAACTTTCGACTCTGTTCTTGACGTTTATGAAGGTTTCTGCAATTTGAAACAGGTAAAACGAAATCAAAACTGTGGAATTTTAATTTTATTTTTCTGCTGTCTTTGATCCTTTGCTTAATTCTTTAGCTTTTCAGATAACAAACAATGAAAATGTTGATTTTCGCTCTTTATAGGTGGATCTGAAGTTGAAGCTATGTCGTGGTACCTCTGCTCGAAAGATTATAGTTCGAGAAGCGAAATCGTTTTCTGCATCGAAAGTTTTAGTTGGGATTTCAAAAAGTCACCACACGATTCGTTCATCAGCATCTGTAGCTAAGTACTTGGCGAAGAAATTATCCAAGGAGTGTTGGGTTCTTGCTGTAAACAATGGTAAAATCGTGTTTCAAAAAGAAGGTTCTCCGTCATCTACCATTAATCAATCTCAAGGTCTGACCCTTTTTTTGTAGTTTCTACATTTTTGTATCTGAATGATTGGGTTTTGGGTTAGTGGTTGAAAGACTTGTTAAATGGGGTTTGTTTTTTTCATAGGAAAGGAAGATGTTCGGAGGAACACTTTGTTGAATGTGCTTCAGAGATCTGTTACATTGAATAAGACTACTAAAGTTGTTAGCCATTCTGAGGATGATTCGAAGGAGGATGAATCTGGTGGCCAGAGTCTACAGCAGGCCCTAGCTGCTGCACGTTTAGAGAATTGCTCAGTTTGTGGTTCTGATTCTTTGTCTCCAAACCATACAACTACTCCTGGAGATTTATCTGGAGTTTCAGATTTAGATAGGAGTGAAGATGATGATGAGTGCCACAAAGCAATGGAGATTGTGCCTGCGAATTGTCCAGAAGATTCAGGTGGTTCTATAACTATGTTGGTTAGGAAATTGCCTGAATCTAGACCAGGTTGGCCTTTGCTCCGTCGTGCTGTATCTTCATTAGGACATTCTGTTACTCCTCATAGACCTTCATCGAAACAGATACCAGTAGTTCAATGGGCTCTGAAGCTTCCTCCTAGGAACAATAAGCAAATTGGTTATGATTCTTCTGAAGATAATTTGTCAAGCTTAAATGCAATTGTTCCATATGGTATCCACTCTATCACCAAGAAGTCTTTTCTTGACAATAGTCCAAGAAAATTTCCCGAGGAATTAGAGAGACTTTATGAAAGGTTCTCCTCAACTTGCCGGTTTTTCAAGTACAAGGAGCTCGTTTCAGTGACATCTGATTTCTCCGCTGGTTTGTCTTTCCCTCCTTTATATATGTTATAGTTCTTGGAAATTTTCAAGCCTCTTGTTTTATAACTACGAAGATTCAATGTGGTTTTAGATAGTTTCATCGGGAAAGGAGGCAGCAGCCGGGTTTTTAGAGGTTGTTTGTCCAATGGAAGAATGGTTGCTGTGAAAATTCTCAAGCAAACCGAAGATGTCTTGAATGATTTCGTGGCTGAGATTGAGATCATCACAACATTACGTCATAAGAACATTATCTCCCTTCTAGGTTTTTGCTTTGAAGACAAGAACTTATTACTTGTATACAATTATCTCTCAAGAGGAAGCCTTGAAGAGAACCTTCACGGTACTTGTTTAGATAAGCCCTTGCCTTTTAAAGCAACTCACAGATTCTAATATGATAATGGATTTAACAAATTCTTGATTTCAAAACCAGGAAACAAGAAAGATCCACTTGCATTTTGTTGGAGAGAGAGATATAAAGTAGCTGTGGGAGTAGCTGAGGCATTGAACTATCTCCATAACAATGCTTCACAACCCGTCATCCACAGAGATGTTAAGTCATCAAATATACTCTTATCTGATGATTTTGAGCCACAGGTAATAAAGAATTCTTTTAGTTTTTCATATATCAATGAGGAAGAAAAAAACCTCAAGAATGCTAAAAAGATAAATAAACCTTGTTCCCAGCTTTCTGATTTTGGGCTTGCAAGGTGGGCGTCTATATCTACAACTCACATAATCTGCTCTGATGTTGCGGGAACCTTTGGGTATGGAAAATTTTGGTTTTTGGCTGATGTTACATGAAAGTTCTTAAAAATGTTTTTGTGTTAATCTTTTGTTCTTGTTGCAGATACTTGGCTCCAGAGTACTTCATGTATGGTAAGGTGAATGATAAGATAGATGTGTATGCATTCGGCGTCGTTCTCCTCGAGCTACTTTCTGGAAGAAAACCGATTAGCAGCGGATGTCCAAAGGGACAAGAGAGTCTAGTCATGTGGGTATGTATTGTTGTATACCGATTAAGTCAAAACCAAGATTTTTCTCTCTGTTCTTATTGAAATAAGTATGTATGATGATCGTGTATGTACAGGCCAAACCAATTCTAGATGATGGAAAGTATTCTCAGTTATTAGACCCGAGTTTGCGGGATAACATCAACAACAATGGTGACCAAATGCAGAGGATGGCGTTAGCTGCTGCTCTTTGTATTCGACGTAACCCTCAAGCTAGACCGAAAATGAGCATCGTAAGTCAAATTTTACATCTACTAGCCTTTTCAAATCATAACTCTGTGTGATTATCTTAACGAATGTGAAATGTTGCAGATATTAAAGCTACTTAAAGGCGATGAAGACACTCATAAGTGGGCAATGGAACAAGTGAGTAGTTCATCAGAGGAGTCAGAGATACTCAAAGATGAGCAATGCCAAAGATCTAACTTCCAGTCACACCTTAACTTAGCGCTTCTTGATGTTGAAGATGACTCTATCTCCATGGGAAGCATTGAGCAAGGCGTATCTGTTGAGGATTATCTAAAAGGCAGAACAAGCCGTTCTTCGAGCTTCGACTAAAAGCTCTTACTACTAGAGAGAACTATTGTTTGTCTGTGTGTACATATGGAAATGGATGGGTTCTTTTTAGCCCTCCTTTCCTTTTTCACCGGTTTAGGGTTGTAATTGTAGATGTCAGTTGTTTGGGGTGTGTTTTGCAATTTGCGGTAAGTCTGTTTTTGGGGAAACTACTTATAGCTGTGGTAATAAAAACGAAATGGAAATGCTTGTAATTGGGGATTTCGGAGCATAGACAAAAAATTCTTGTAATTGTCACACTTCATTACGATACGAATAAAAAAAAAGTGTTTTCTTTAACAATTCACACTTATTTTAACGGACGTAAATGAATGTGAGTACAAACTATTTTTCGAATTTAGACAACAGCACAACGATATTAGATTTTACTTTTTCGTTGAAAATGATGTTGATATTAGATTTTACGCCTAACACGGCTTATGACCCGGCCCACAATAAAACTTGAGCTTATCTGTACGAGTCGTGGTAAAGTTATAGGCCCATGGGCCGAAATCCATTGAAAAGAGCAGCATAAAGCAACACGTGTACTCCGATTGAAGTTTCCTTTTTCTGATATTCAATTTTCCACCGCTTCTCTGCGTTTCAAGTAATCAAAGAAACGGCTTTAAAACCTCGGAGAAGCAGACAATGGATTCTTCCCTCAAGAACCCTAGCTACGGCCATTGGCGACCTCCTTCTGCTCCTTCTCCGGCGCTACCTCTATCGCCACCACCCTTTTCTCATCAATTTTATGATGGATCAACCCAAAGTGATCGTCACCATCTGAATTACCACAACTACACGCACCGCCTAGATTTTCCTCCGCGATCGGCGGCTAATCATCCGCCGCCTTCGTACTACTCCCAGCCGCAGATACAGCCGCAACCACCTCCGCTTCATGTTAGTTATGAGTCTGCCTGGATTTCGCACCCGTCTTGTAATTTCTCCAGAGATTTCCCCCAATCTGATTGGGTTGGATACATGGACCGTAACTATCAGTTAGATCGAACGGGGATTTTTCAAATGGTGTCTTCAGTCGTGATTGGGATAATTAGTCTAGGTCTATGGTGGTGGATTCCGCAGTCTTCGATACGCAGGACAAGACTATATGGGGAAAGTTATCGAGACTGTGAGCAGTTTAAATCGGAGTCTGATAGATGTTGTAGGTCTTTTGGGACGGTAACAAGTTTTGGTTATGGAAATGACAGATATGGTGCTACATTGCATCGTGGTACCTTTACAAACTCCACAAGCAATGGGGGAGCTGTAAACCAAAGATGGTTTAAGGGTACAGAGAATGATAGGTCTCGACGTCCGGCTCAATATGGTGGTCTCTATATGAAATGTTTGTGCCCTCGATGGGAATGGAATACTCTTTTAATTAATACAAATGAGTTAACGAAACAAAAAGCCACTAATATCAATGTCGTAGCATAAAAAGTGTTAGATTTTTATTTTCGATATGTTAATTTGCATCATTTTGATTTAAATGTTTTTATTGGGTCGAAAGCACTCTTGGAAGCACGTGAGCACCTGGTTTATAAATATTGTACGATACTATATCTACTAAAGTCAGCAAGTCAACATAATACCTAACTGAATCTTGTAATAGATTGTAAATCGAATTAGATCCCCAACCATTAACATTACAATACAATAACATATGATTGTCTAATAAATTGAAGTTTTAAAAGACAATAGTTTTGATTTATTTATTAAATAAGTATACGGAAAAATAGACAAAAGTGTTTGAGCCAATAGGTTCTGAGTTCTGACCAAAACCTGTAATATCCATTTGGTGAAAATGAATATAAAAATAATAATTAAAAAGAGACAATGGGAAATTAAATTGGATAAAAGCATAAAATGTAGGTCGTAATTAGGTTCATTCCCTATAATACGTTGATTAGTTTTGCCGAATTTGTCTGTTCACTATTTTTCTCTCTGTTACATTGTTTTCATGCGAGTTTCGTCCCTTCACTCTCACCTCAATTTCCTCACAACATCCACGTGTCTCAACCTCCTCCTCCTCCTTCCTCCGCCGTCTCTCCACCGTCGTCGTCGTCTGATCATCAATTCCTCGCCGGTTATTAAACAGAAAGACACTACCTCTGTTTTTGCTGGATCTGTTGTAATATTGCTTTTGCTTTGTTCGCGATCAATCAGATCGCCGGCGTTTTAACCTCCATGAAACTCTCCGACATTGGATTAGACGTAGTGAAGACGCCGAGATTAGTTAAATTGATTGCGTTTGCGTTTCTTTCAGTCTCAACCATTTTCCTCTTCAACCATTTCTCAGATTCCTTCTATCTTCCATCTCTTTGTTCTCCCGTCTCTTCCTCAAACGTCACCGACGCTATTCAAACTTATACAACCTCCGTCGCGGTTTCACCATCTCCTCCACCGCGTCCTAGTCTCAAGATCTCACCTCCTCCACTTCCACCGACAGTGGTGCGTACAGGAATCGTCGACAAGAATGGTGCCATGTCTGGTTCATTCAAAATCGGAGGATTCGATCCTGATTCCGTCGAGGAGCTTAAATAAACCAGAAATTCGTCGGCTGGGGAAAAAGAAACGTCGGAAGTCGGATTGAGGATTGAGGAATTCAGTTTTTGTGATAAGACGAAGATATATTACATTCCTTGCTTAAACATTGAGGAAGAGATCAAGAGATTAAATAACACCGATCATGGAGAAAATTACGACAGGCATTGCCCTAAGCAGAACCTTGATTGCTTGATTCCCCCTCCAGATGGTTACAAGAAACCAATCCCATGGCCACAAAGCAGAGGAATGTAATCAAAGTAGCTTACTTTACTCTCGCCATAGCTACATTGACTGGTCCATTTGTGCTTGCAGGTATGGTTTAGTAATGTGCCTCATACACGATTAGTGGAAGATAAAGGAGGTCAAAATTGGATTAGAGTTGAGAAAGACAAGTTTGTTTTCCCTGGAGGTGGAACTCAATTCATCCATGGAGCTGATCAGTATTTAGACCAAATCTCCAAGGTTTGTTTTTGATTCTCATAATCGTGTTTTTTTTTGTTTTCGTTTTTGGCTTATCTGCTTTTGTGCTGATCTTATATTCTTTTAGATTGAATTTTTGCAGATGATTCCTGGTATTACAATTGGAACACGCACTCGTGTTGCCTTGGATATTGGCTGTGGTGAGGCTACCTTTGGTGCGTTTTTGATGCAGCGTAACACCACAACCTTGTCCGTAGCACCTAAAGATGTTCATGAGAATCAGATCCAGTTTGCTTTGGAGCGAGGCGTGCCTGCTATGGTGGCTATATTTTCCACACGGAGGTTGTTGTATCCAAGCCAGTCTTTTGAGATGATCATTGTTCCAGATGCAGAATTAATTGGACCCGCGATGATTAAATTCTTCCTTAATTCATCGTTGTTTTTGTTTACCATAGTCAGTGACTAAAGCTTATTATTTGCATGATTTACACAGATGGTCTTGAAGTTAATAGAATGCTCAGAGCAGGAGGCTACTTTGTTTGGGCTGCACAACCTGTTTACAAACATGAGGATAACTTGCAAGAGCAGTGGAAAGGTCTGTATATTATTCGAAAAAATATTGTGCGCTATGGAGTTTAACTAAAATATGGGTGTTGTTACTGCTCTTTGGTTTTTCTATTTCAGAAATGCTAGAACTTACGAACCGAATCTGTTGGGAGCTAATCAAGAAAGAGGGATATATTGCTCTGTGGAGGAAGCCTCTAAACAACAGCTGTTATGTCAGTCGTGAAGCTGGAACAAAGCCTCCTTTGTGCAGACCTGATGACGATCATGACGATGTTTGGTTCATATATGCATCTCAAAGTCTAGTTTTCAATAGTTTTTGTCCGTCTACATTCTATGATAGAACCACCAATTTCTAAGCTTTTCTATAGAAACTTTCTAAAATCTGAACTTTGTGGTTATGGTTTCCTGTTCCAGGTATGTAGATATGAAACGGTGCATCACCAGATTACCTGATAATGGCTATGGGGCTAATGTCTCCATATGGCCTGCACGTCTTCACAATCCGCCAGAGAGGCTACAGAGCATTCAAATAGATGCCTATATATCCCGAAAGGAAATTATGAAGGCAGAGTCAAGATTTTGGTTCGAAGTAGTAGAGAGTTATGTGCGGGTTTTCCGCTGGAAAGAGTTCAAGCTGAGAAATGTTCTAGACATGAAAGCTGTCATACTGAAGGGTGTTTGATGATCTAGTATTTCTTGATTTTGGTAGGTTTACAGCAGCATTAAACGATCTCGGGCTTGACTGTTGGGTTATGAACGTTGTTCCCGTTAGTGGATTCAACACCTTGCCAGTTATTTATGACCGCGGGCTTGTAGGAGCTATGCACGACTGGTACAGACTGATATATAACCCCCATCTGCTTTTTTGCTTCTAATCCCACATTACTTACACAAGATCACATCTAAAGCTTTTTGCACTTGCTTTCTCTAGGTGTGAGCCATTTGATACCTACCCAAGAACCTATGACTTGATACATGCTGCATTTCTCTTCTCTGTTGAGAAGAAGAGATAAAAAGATCTAAACTTTGTTTTTCTTTTCTTTTGCTGAATTCAAATATAGAGGCTCAGAGACTTGATTGAGGTTGGGTTTCATGTGGAGTGTAGATGCAACATAGCAAACATTATGTTGGAGATGAACCGGATGTTAAGACCGGGAGGACGGGTTTACATAAGGGATTCATTGTCTTTGATGGACCAACTTCAACAACTGGGTAAAGCCATCGGTTGGACAGCTACGGTTCACGACACTGGAGAAGGACCACACGCAAGCGTTAGGATTCTCATATGTGATAAACGGATGTGAGAAAATCATAGTGATGGATAAGGCTGCTCAAAACGACAGTAATACCGACATATGAATTGTATGTTGTTTATTTGTTTGTTGATTTGATTCTTGTAGAACAATGAGTGTCAATACACTTGAGCCATTTTTTTAACACAAAACTATTGAGATGCAAAGATTCAATTTTGTCAGACAAAGAAACAGAGAGAAAACAGATTTAATTCTCTCTAACTGTTTATCTCTCAAAAACAATTTTTTCAAAAGTCATCTTCCAAATCAACTTTCCTTTTTCGTTTTTCTTCTGTAAATTCGTCGGTCGGCATCGACTCCAGCGTCGGCCGTACTCTTTCTATTAACAACAATTTCAATTTGTTCTTTCGCCGTGCCTCTTCAACATGTTGTGTTTATTCATATGTTTTGTCGACGATCTCATCGTGTTTTTGCCAACGATAACTGTTCTTCCTATTTTTAACACCACCGTGTTACAGCCATATTAAAACAGTTTTCGCACAAAAGTAACAAAATTGGTAGGGGCACAATGGAATTGTCTCTTTTTTTCCGGAGAGTCTTTGTCTGACAGTCATCCATAACCTTGATCTTGTTAATTGTTATGATCTCCGCCGGTGAAATAAAATTTATCAAAATCAACTACCTTCGGTTTTGGAAGCACTTGGTAACTTGAGATTTTAGATTAAAGAGTACGACGTTTATCATGTATAATAGTTTGGTAAATTAGATTGGGGGAAAATAAGTCATATTTTCTACTCTACTTTTTTTTTGTGTTAGTTTTATGTCTCACTTCGTAGAGTTTGAGTCCGACAAAATTATCATTTGTGGTGTTTCTACCGGTTTTTCTGTTGATTTGTCAAAATTTTAGATGAAAAATAAATTTATACAGAGACAATCATTGGTTATGAAGTTTGAAGTTTTCATGCAGTGATATTTTGAGATTTGCGGAATTTTATAGTGTGTCATAATTGGGTGATAACCAAGAATCACAATGCTGGAGTTCGAGTACGGAAAAAAAATTTAACGAATAAGTCTGAAGAAGTAGCATCGTCAATTTTGCTTTTTACGTTATATCATTCTTGAACTTCATTGTTTAGAGTATATAAATATAAATGATATTTATGTAATTTTGTAAACTCTTTATCGAAGTGATAGTAAAACAAACGTTAAGGAAAACAGATTCTGACCGTTGGATTGCTAAGCTGAGATCCGACGGTAGAGATTTTTTGATCTGATATTTATTAAAGCCGCGGGGAATAGAGAAATAACTGAATAACGAATGACGCACGTGCACACCACGAATCAGGTGTTACAGTGGCTTCTGTTACCGTCGCGGTTTTATTACTTCCACGTGTCGGTTATACATCACTGATTACCGGTTTTGACCGGTGTCAGATCCAAGTTGAAAAATTGTACCGGTTCGGGAGAAGAATCTGGGACGCGGAAGTTTTAAAAATGATTCAAAGATAAGAGAAGCCGGGGATTTGCAGAACCACCGGCGAGTCTGAGTCTCCGAGAGACCGCGAAATCAACCCTTTCGTAACTATCTATGTTTGCTATTCATCTTTCCGGGACGCAGATTTCTTCACTCTGGTACGGTTTAACTCTTTTTTCCTTGTCGTTTATTGCTATCTTTTCTCTAGAGCTTTAAATTTGGATTTATCTTCGTTCCGTCTCGTAGTGTTTAGAGAAAGCTCCATTGAAGGTTCTGTGTCTAGAAGATTCGTTGTTTATGATATTTTCTGGGAAAATTATGGTAGAGAAGTCTTCAATTTCATTGCTTTTGTTGGGAATACATAGGGAATGACATGTTTTTCCTATTTCTAGATGAGAAAAACAAAGGCATTTTAATAATTTGTGACCAATGAACAACATTGTTTATTTTTCCATATGAGAGTTTGTCTATGGTTATGCAAGGATTCTAATGTCCTTTTTCTGTTTTCTCAATTGTAGAATGGAAGATTGAAACCCTAGCTCCAGAGTGTGGGGACCAAATCATTCTTTAAGATGTTCATGGAGGAGGTGACAAGCAATGGTGAAGGTACAGAGAATAATCAGCCAAATAGTTTGGTGAAAAGTGAAACACTGAATATTTGGAGTGCAGGAGGTGTTGCTATGACTAATTCTGCCAATGCAAGTTCCAGAGATAGCAAGAAGATATACACATATAAGCGGAGAAAACTTGGGAGATCGATCTCTGCGAATAAATGTTCGGGAGATGAGAGAATTTCCATGGAAGGTGTTAGTCACTCAGGAAGCCGGGTATTTTCCATGGCTTTTCTATTATGTTACCTCGATCTCCGATTTTAAACTGCTGGAGTATGTGTAGTTGCTAACATTTTGCAACTTTTGCCGCACCTCAATTGTTATGTGTTTTGTAAATTTGGTTTAATCTTTCAGATGTATTATAGGATCTAATAGAAAAGCCCTGGTTAATGCATTATAGGATCAAATAGGAGCCCTGGAAAAGGAATGTTAATTAGGATCTATATCAATCTAGTGATGGTTATGCAAGTGCTTCAATACTGAATATTGGCCTCAATTACAAAGCATGATGTTGAGGGAGCTAAAGAGAAGGGTCATCCCTTTTTATATTCGTATGGCAATTCCAGTAAAACAATTTGCGATTATCTGACTATTCCTTCTTGCTGTTCAGGCTACATTGGTGTCTAGTGTGAGATAGCTAGGTTTCAGGAATGTTTTGCAAATAGTAGAATATCCCATTAGTGCTGGCTGTTAACACTTTGTTTATTAAAAAGCAAAGTGTTTACTGCATAGTGCATCATTCCTAAAATTGCTCTCTTATTAAATATGTGTGATCAACTCCTGCAGCCCTTTCACAAATATGCTCCTATGACCTGTTACCTCTTTCTTGTTTTGGATTTAATGTTTTCACTAAATTTGTTTTGCACAGGAGTCTGTCTCTTGTGAAGTAAATAATCAAAGGTTCAGCATAGGAACTCATCTTACTGGTGAACTCCCCAAGCTTTCTAATCCAAATAAACCATCAAGTGAATCCAAGTGTGAGACTGCCACAGCCAATTGCCAGCATGTTCTGTCTCATGTTTTAGCTTCAAAGGAATTTGTGTCCCTAAGTAAGTTGCTTTCCGAAAATTTCCAAGGGGTCAAGATTGAAGACCTTACGCGCAGAACTCTGATAGACACCAGGATGAAAGAGGGTGTTTATGAAGCTTCACCTGTGCTGTTTTCAACGGATCTCCAAGAGGTAATAGATGGAAACTATGCTTAGTCTGAAGATAACTATGCATGATTCCTTATTATCATGTCTTTCTTCTCCTTTTCATTGTGAAAAGTGTTGTCTAATGTCATCGTTCAGAAGCTGAACTCAAACTCTCAGCTTGAGAACGTAGTTGTGTTTTCCCAAAGATACTATGCATTAGATTGAAAATAGATATAGAACTAACTCTAACTACTGTTTCAGGTCTGGCAAAAAATACAGGATGTTGGTACTGATATGGCTGTTCTTGCTAATAGTCTTTTAGAGATTTCAAGAACCTCCTATACGGAACAGGTGAGGGTCAGGCATAAATAATCTTGTTCAAGTTGCTATCTTAATGTATAACTTTATCCATAAATCCCCTAATATCTTCTCTCTTTTTGTAAAATATCTGGAAGTTGAAGCAGTTCTACACTGGGGAATCGAAGCCTCATCCTAATACCGAGAACACCAGAAATGACAGTGTTTGTGACATTTGCAAGCTATGTGGAGAGAAGGCAGCGGTACGAGACTGTTTAGCGTGTGATCATTGTGAAGATATGTACCATGTCTCATGTGCACATCCTGGTGGGAAAGGGATACCGACACACAGTTGGTATTGTCTAAACTGCTCATCTAAGGGAATCGGATCAGCTCACGAGAATTGTGTAATGTGTGAAAGAATGAAAACCCAAAGGATGATGAAGACATATGACAGGTGTGTTGATATGAGTACAGAATGCAAAGAAGATTCAAACGATTCTGAAGAGACTTCAAGCTGTAACATGAATCATGGGGTTCACCACATAGAGATGGAGAGAGATTCTGAAATCTGTAGGACCTGTGGAACAAAAGTGGAGAAAAGCGGAAGGTATATAACATGTGATCACCCTTTTTGCCCACACAAGTATTACCACATCAGGTGCTTAACTTCAAGGCAGATAAAACTACACGGTGTTCGTTGGTACTGCTCGTCGTGCTTATGCAGAAATTGTCTAACTGACAAGGATGATGATAAGATTGTCTTGTGTGATGGGTGTGATGATGCGTATCATATCTATTGCATGAGACCTCCATCTGAATTGGTTCCAAATGGAGAATGGTTTTGCACAACATGTAAAGCAGCAATTCAGAAAGTTCGCAAAGCGCGAAAGGCTTTTGAGAAGAAGATGGAGACGCTGCAGAAACATAAAGGAAGAAAAACTGGGAATCTCGAAGGCAATGAAGGATTTGATAACGGCGTTGGAGGAATGGACATGCTTCTAAACGCTGCTGACACTCTGAAAGATGAAGAACAGATGACAGTCCAATCCATCATCAAATGAAGCTTCTGTTTAGTAAATGAAAATCAGAAACAATACTGCTTTTTGTCTCGGAAGCTTGTTTTTAATCTGTTCATCTTCTTAACTTTCAAGTCTTTAATATTGATTCTTCTCTACGATTTGTGTTCGTTTGGAAATTTGCAGATTTTGCTAATTGACAGGATTCGGATGATACCCTTGTAATCTGCTGATTTTGCACTCTGCTCAACTTTATAAATGCACTGATTCTTAACAACATTTTTAAAATCGACAACTAGAAAACTGAACAAACCAAAATTGAAATATGACTGAAGGGTACCGTACATATTGAATAACTTGTAACAATCTCTCTACGAATATTAGGAAGTATGTATATAAAACAATAACATTAAAATTGTAGAATATTACAAAAAAACCATTAGAAAAAAAAATCTTGATCAATTCAGTATGGGTAAAATAGTTAATTATTTTTAACTAATTAATACACAAAATACTAAAATTTTAATTTCATTTTATTTTATTTTAAATACTAAAAATCTTCTCTGATTTTTTAAATCTCTTCTAAATTTTTAACAAAAATAAATAAACAAAAACTTAAAATTTTACTAAATCAAATATGGCATATATTTTGATATCATTTGTTTTGTCCAACAACAACCAATACAACATACATGAATCATTTGATATTATATGACAATATTTATTATTACGATATAAATATTTGCATCCAAAAATTTATTTAAAAAATCTACCATAAAGATTTTTTTATCCTGAATCATGAATCCATGCAAATGTTCAATATATTTTATCAAAAGGAGGGCTAAAATCATTTAAAAGCGAAACGATCATTAAAATAAGAAAAAAAGGAGAACAAGATAAAACTTTCTCACTCGCGGTCGTATAATATTAATCTCTTTTCTTTCTTTTTTTTTCTTTTCTTTTTGGCTATAATGCCACGATATTGCTATACAGTGTGTATATATGAATGTAGCAATTAAGTTTTCTTTTCTTTTGAAACTTATAATGTAGCAAGTGTAGCAATAAAGTTACAATATCTTTTATCAAATAAAGGAAGTTACAATATCTGAAGCTTAAATTAATGGTCTTTTAAATCAATATCTTTTAAATTAATGAATCATACGTGTTTTTGCTCATTTAATGGTCTTCAGTTAGCATAAGATCAGCTACAATGCCATTTTATAAAATTCAAACTGAAGTTTTCTTATATAATTCATATGTTGAACTAATGCTACTAACCAAAACAAATCATTAAGAGTTATAGAATAGATGAATATATAGTTATATACTCATCCTATATTATGGACGAAATCAGGTTTGGTTTAACCTATCTAGAAACTGAGTAATTTCAATAAATATGACGTTGAAGGGAGAAAAATAGATACACGTTAAGAAAACAAGAGCAATAATAGCTTTAGAAAACGTTTAATGGATTGTGTATTTTAAACATTTTCAAAACATTTAATAGCTTTAGAAAACGTTTAACGTATTAACTTTTCCTTTCTTAAAAACTTTGGTGACCATAAATGATACTAGAGATTTGCCACGTTTGGGATCAATTATGCTTATATACATTTCTACTCCCATTTATCCACAATTATAGTGTGTTCACGTTTATAGTTAGTACTATAGTGATGGATACGCTGTATTGTTTGTCTCTGTTTTTTAACCCAATTCTTCATTTGATGGAATCTTTTTATCTTTGAGAATGTTAGATGCGGTTAGAAGCATGTCCCTCTTCCAACGTAATTATCAGATTCTCCATTGCTTTTGAGATTCTAAAACCGGGAATCTCGAGGCCAATAGAGAATTTGGTAACAACGTTGGAGGAGTGGTCATGCTTCTAAACGCAGCTGACACGCTGAAAGATCAAGAACATATGACAGTCCAATCCATCATCAAATGAAGGATTGGGTAACAAAAACATATGAACAATACAGCTTCTCTTTTTACTTGTTCAACTTCTTAACCTTCAAGTCTTTAATATTTGATTCTTCTCTACAAATTCGTGTTCGTTTGGAAATTTGCAGATTTTGCTAATTGACAGAGGGTTCTGAAGATACCCTTGTAATCTTCTGATTTTGCACTCTGCTCAACTTTATAATGACTGAGATAATAATGCTTAAGCAGATTATTATTTTAAAAATTCAACCCCATTACAATATCTTTATGTGTAAAGAAAAACTCAATCATTAGTTTATGTCTCATTGCTTTTAACGTTTATTATGTCTCTTTTTTACTCATTCCAGAGTAATATTCTTTGCCATTTCTCTCATATTTACCCCGAGGTTGGGCTATCGCTTCCCCTTCACTTTAAATCATTGTTCCTTTTTCTTTGATAAAGTTTTCAGACGCATAAGCCTTTGGTCTACGAAACTCTATTTCAAAGTCTCCTTCAATGTCAGTCTTAAATTCTTCCTATCTCTTTTTCTATCAAGAATGTGACTCGTCTTTAATTCTTGGAAGGTCATCTTAATCACAGTCTAATACAACATAAGACAATCTTCCAATAAGTGAAATAGAGGTTCATGAGACCACGAATCATCAGCTAGAAACAAGACAGACCTTAATAACCATGTCAGCAGAACAAAGTGATGCTAACTTCATCAAAGTATAGGACTTTCCAATTCTAAACCCAGTCAAATTATATACAAGTTTTTTATTAGGGGTTTATGGTTTACCTCAGCGAGTTTGTCTCCTTGGGATCTAAAGGAATCTGCGAGATTCATAGCTTCGAGATCGAATTTCTCATGGTTTCCTGATTGTCACACAGCTTTCAACTCTATTCTTTTCAGGATGAACCAGTTTTTTTTAATTTTATTTTCAACGACTTTTTTAAATGGATAGACAATTGGCCCGCTTTGGTAACTCTTACAGATCAGGTAGGATAAGAAACTCTTACGATCGACTTCAACTTAAGCTTGAGCAGAGTTCAGAAACACAAAATATATGACTGGTTCATAAGATTTTAGTCATGACTAATTTTTATTTTCTTTTTTAGTGTAAGAATATCTGTCATTACGAGATACAGATCTAACTTGTCGATAAAGCTTGTATAAGAGAAGTGTCAAGGAAACTAGTTAGTAGCATCAGATGTTGTAATCCACCAGATGATCTCATCATCTCTTAAAATCTACAACTTCTTTGTTAGATGGTCACCAAGATGAGACTTCCAAAAAAAGGGCATCTTCACAACTGTTGCAGCTGGATGGATTGTTTTACCTTCGCATTCTAGTCCACAAACCCGAAACTCTAGACTGGTGATGCCGCTTTGATCTTCCTAAACCGCTGTCGCTCACACTCCCTCCATCATAAAGGTTTTCATGAACCTCTGAGAACTCTTTCGTCCATGGATTCAGTGGAATCACATATGAGTCATCCTTTGTCGTTTTCTTCTGCTGCTCAAATCTTTTCACGTTTTCAGATATCTGATGGAATTTTCTGTTTATTTTCGCTATTCCTCTTTCTACCGGTTCCACCACATGCGAAACTGTGAACCTCATGTCATCCGCAATCTACCAAAACAAATGAAACATTTGTCATGTCTCAAGAGGAATGACTAAAGCAAAAAAAATAGAACAAGTTTGTGGGAAATTGGCTTACTATTTCACCACTCCCAAACACCACATCACGCACACTTTGTGGGAAATTCAAGCGTTTCTCTATCTCCTCATGTCTACCATACCGCGTTCTAGTTGTTCTTTCACTATCTTTAACCTCTTCTGGATCAAGTGGTGAATCTAAAGAGGCATAATCTGACATTACTGCTACATTACGGACACATCTTTCACCACGCTTGTAAGGCGCTGATGGAAAGACATAGAGATGAACCACAGCAGCAATACCCATCTGTAAGAACATTATATTTTAAAGTTAATAAACTCACACCAATCTAATTGTGGATAATCATAGGAATTATTAGTTCTATAAAAAGTACCTCGATACAGATAATGTAGTCTTGTATCCGCGTTTTCAGTTCCTTAGCTAAAGACCCTTTGAAAAGTCCCATAGAGAAGAGGAAGGCAACTACAATACCTTGCCACCAGGTGAGGAATACAATCGACTTAAATGTTAGAAACTTGGCCAATGGTTTAATGGGTGCTAACTTATCTTTTATGACACCATAGAACTGTACAAGGCAATACAATGCCCATGTTTGACTGAAATTTAGCACTACAGCCAGATATGGATATCTGCAATGAGACAGCATTCATTAAAAATCAGATATTTTGTCGATGACTATGTTAGAATCAACATATAGCAAAGAACAAACAATATAAACAAAGAGACTACCCATAATTCCATGCGAATTTCCCTTCTCCATAAACCCCAAAGGCTTCGAGAATCATTGCTAATAGAGCACAAATCATTTTCAGTATCATCTGAAGCAGAATATTTTTTTGTCATTTGAAGCACAGATATACATTATAGGCCACAGTCCAGAGAAATTTATGGCAAGACATACATATTGAACAATGCCAATTTTCACAGAATGATAAAACTCAGGACCAAGACTCCAATCTTTTAGGAAGCAGTTCATTGGAAAGGGATGCTCTACAACTCCATAAGAGCATGTGCCTTCTAAAAGAGGAGTGCTCTGGGTGATAACTGTCTGCTGTTCCATGAATTCAATTGTACGTTCTTCTCCATCTGCAGATATAGAAATCAAAAATGACTTGTAAATTATAACTGGGAGATAATCAAAAGTCAACAAATTCCAAAGATGTTTTCAATTGAATAAAGTATCTGAGCCATAAGCCTTCAACAATCAACCACTTGCTTGTTTGAATCCCAAAAAATCATATTCAGAGACTCAGAAGCTAGGGATACAGATTTTGACGGTTAGATAAGCAATACCTAGGCAAGCTATCAAATATCTCTCAAAACAGTAGAGTGCAAAAGCTTCATAACAATCCCGAATCACCTCACAGTTGAAAGCTGCTTCTGAATTCACCAAAGACAAAAACTGCTCCAAATTTATAAAGAACCCAGAATTAGAAAGAAGATTAAATACGAACCTTAAAAGGAAACTTCACTACAGATATAGGATCAACATATATAGTAACTTATTAATCCTACCGATTCCAAGGCATAAACAGGGACCATCAGAATAAGTCCAATAAGAAACTTCTGTTCCTGTGACAAATAAAAGACAGCGCTTATGCTTAGATACTGATAGTGATATTATCAATTTAACGGATCATATGATAATAGCAATTTGCCAACTTATATCAGTGAAATAAAGATGAAACCAGTATTATTTATTATGAGCAAGAGAACACAAAAAACCGAGTGTTTAGGAACTGATAACAAACCTCTGGTTGATTATAAGCAGCTAAGTGCTCAAAGATAAGATACATAGGGAGGATGATGGCAACAACCACGAATACACTGGCACTTAAGACTGGCCAAGTGAAGGATATTCCAGAATCAACAACGAGGTTAGGAGACCACACTATCCCGAATCGAGATGACGACTCTCCAACAGAAAAAATAAAAAGCAGCGAGCAGAGGATTCCCCTCCACTCCATTTAGAAACAATGAAAGGAAGAAGGAATCTTTACATCAAGCAAGAGGACACTTTCCGCTAAACAACTGTTCCACTGCTTATCATAGATCAAAACCTCAAAATCACTGACTTTTCTATTTCCCAGTGGTTTTAAATGTAGATCCTTTCTCAAGCTAATGACAATAGCAGTGGCGACCCTTCTGATTTGAAAGCCTGCATTGCGAGTAACAGAACAATTAGATTATGTTATGATCAAGATTGAAACTTTGGAACCTAGATTGTCTCAAAATAATCTACACGAAACGAGTTGATTAGGTTAATCATCTTTTGCCACGGAAAACAAACAACAAGGCAAAATTATATACATTAACAAACAACAAAATAAAGCTCCGGAAACAATCACAACTCAGACGAATTATAAGAAAACAACAAATCTAAGATAAATAACCAAGCAAACAAAACGACTTAGCAAAACCCTAAATCACCGACCCCATAAAGACGATTCCACAGATGATGCAGAGAGAAATTGCACTCACGCGGGTCTAACGCCGCGAAATCAATTTCCGTTAGCCAGAAGTGCCTTCGAAGTTGGTCGAATCAAGGAAAAAAAAAGGAGAAGTCCAACAAAAATCGAGCCAGAGATTTTATCTTGTCTCCTCCAATCTCAAAGTTTTGATCTTTTAATTCTGCTTTTCCGCGTGGAAGAGAAAGAGCCTAAAAAGGAAAACTTCAGCCTTTTTGCTTTGGCGGTTGTGACGAGTTAAACCATTTTCTAGGTTGCTGACGTGTTATTCTTATTATGCTGATGTGTCGCATCCTCATTTGATGTATTTCTTTCACATCCGATCACTTTGAAAAATATTTGCAAAACTGTCTTTTAAGAAGATTAAAAATCATTATTTTATCCAAATTTGGATAATCCGAATTAGCATCGTAATTTCGTTGAGTTTATAGGTTCCTAGGATCTATTGTTGTCTTTTCCCCCCCCAATTTAATTACATGACAAAACCTTAAAAGTGAGGCTCAATGGAAGCTTAATGCGGAGGATGGAGTCAAAATCCGTATCTCCCTTGTTTGTATCTTTGGTAATTAAACGTAATACTAATTACAACCTTTTTTTTCCTTCATTTAGATCGCCAAAAAAAAATGATAACATTGTGACTTGAATAACATCATCAAGTTCTATCCAACGTTGGACACACCATCTCAATATTATCTACAGAAACTATTGACTATACCAGCAGAACAACTCAGGTAAGACGATTTTAATTATCAAATTATGATATACAATTTAATAGATTTGGGAAAATATTTTCGTATAATTTAATGGTGTCTATTAATAAATAGTGGAAGAGGAGACCAGCTATAATTAATTTGTGGAGAAAATCTTCTAAATTTCTTTATTTTTAAGACATCATATTCTAACCTTTTTTTTTGTTTATCACCATTCTAAATCTCAATAAAACAATATAAATTAATAAGAATATCATTACCAGTTGACCTTTGTACTAATTAAGAAAGATGAAGTCAAATATATCTCCTTAGAAAAAGGGATCAGGTAAGAGATAGTCAAAGTATAACTGCTAATATCCAACCTTTATTTATCTCCAAAGCTTGATTATAATCACTACTACTAGTTCATAATCAAAGTTGTACTAAGAGATCGATCAGAAGATTGCTCCTTTTGTATCCAGAGTTTTAAATCCATGGCCGTTGGAGCTCTTGCCGACGAAGGAGCTCTAAAGAGACCTCATCTCTATGAGCATCGAATCACTTCTTACTTCATATTCGCTTGCATCGTTGGATCCAGCAGAGGCTCTCTCTTCGGCTATGATCTTGGAGTCTCTGGTTAGCTCTCTTGATCGATCTGCGTTTATCTTATTATATCAATCAAAAACTCGACTTCGAAAAACTCTCAACTCTTGTTTCTGAAAAGTGTCAGCTTCAGCTTTGTTTAATTTCCCCTGTTTTAACTCCAAATTTTAGTTTCTTGTAATTCAAAAGAACTTCTGTGTCTCTCTGATTTTTTCTGGCTTTATCGATCTGAGTTTTGTCGGAAATTAACTGATTCCGAAACTATCAGTCCCTTCTCTGAGGAGGTTAACTTCAGTTTTATCATTTGTCAAATGGTAAAGCTCAAAATTTTAGTTTCCTTGTAACTCAAGTGACTTGTGCAAGACACATAGTTCACTATGTTCTTGTTCCTTGTTAAACAAATTAAAGGCGGTGTTACATCAATGGACGATTTCCTGAAAGAGTTTTTCCCAGCAATCTACAAAAGAAAGCAAATGCATCTAAACGAAACAGATTACTGCAAATACGACAATCGAATACTCACACTCTTCACCTCCTCTCTCTACTTCGCCGGTTTAATCTCAACTTTCGGAGCTTCTTATGTCACCAGAATCTACGGCAGGAGAGGAAGCATCCTCGTTGGCTCCGTCAGCTTCTTCCTCGGAGGAGTCATCAACGCTGCCGCCAAAAACATTCTCATGTTAATTCTTGGTCGAATCTTCCTGGGCATAGGCATTGGATTTGGAAACCAGGTAAAAAACACAATACATTATCCGAACCAGTTTTCGGTTTGGTTTTTAGGTTTAAAATTGAAAGTCGGTTTCTTTTGATTTCGTTTATGCTTTTCTTCTGATGTGGGATTTCTTATTCAATTCGGTTTTTGAATCGTTTACTTCGGTGTAATTAAGTTTTGGGTTGGCTTGGATAAGTTAAACCGGATTAGGTACCGGGTGGTTTAATTTCTGGCTCTGCATTTGCGTTTCCAGGCAGTTCCGTTATACCTCTCGGAGATGGCTCCAGCGAAGATTCGAGGAACTGTGAATCAGCTATTTCAGCTACCTACTTGTATTGGCATTTTAGTGGCTAATCTGATAAACTACAAAACAGAGCAAATCCATCCATGGGGATGGAGACTCTCTCTTGGCCTGGCCACCGTCCCAGCTTTACTCATGTTCTTCGGTGGACTCGTTTTGCCTGAGACACCCAATAGTCTCGTTGAGCAAGGGAAGCTCGAGAAAGCTAAAGCCGTTTTGATCAAAGTTCGTGGCACAAACAATACAGAAGCTGAGTTTCAGGATCTTGTTGAAGCCAGCGAAGCTGCTAGAGTCGTGCAGAATCCGTTTCGTAATCTTCTTGCTCGGAGGAACAGACCGCAGCTAGTGATTGGAGCGATTGCGCTTCCTGCGTTTCAGCAGCTAACCGGAATGAATTCGATTTTGTTTTATGCTCCGGTTATGTTTCAGAGCTTAGGATTTGGTGGGTCTGCGTCGCTTATCTCGTCCACGATTACTAACGCTGCACTCGTTGTTGCCGCCATCATGTCTATGTATTCAGCTGATAAATTCGGAAGAAGGTTTCTTCTTCTTGAAGCTAGCGTCGAGAATTTCTCTTACATGGTAAATGCTCTGTTTTTTTTTTACTTTAGATGACGTGTGATACAAGCTAGGGCTTATGTCTCACTACACAAGTAACTTCCGGGAAAAACCCAAATGATCTTATTGTTCGCAGGTTGTAGTAGGAGTAACACTAGCCTTGAAGTTTGGGGAAGGCAAAAGAGCTACCGAAATGGCTCGGTTTGATTCTTGTGGTCCTTATCTGTCTCTTTGTATTGGCGTACGGTCGGTCATGGGGTCCAATGGGATGGTTGGTTCCGAGCGAGCTTTTTCTTTTAGAGACTCGATCAGCTGGTCAAAGCGTTGTGGTGTGCGTAAACCTTTTCTTCACGGCTCTTATCGCACAGTGTTTCCTCGTATCTCTGTGCCATCTCAAGACTGGAATATTCCTTTTATTCGCCGGACTTATATTTGGGATGGGGAATTTCGTTTACTTTCTGTTGCCGGAAACGAAACAGGTTCCGATTGAAGCGGTTTATTTTCTGTGGAGACAGCACTGCCTTTGGAAGAAATATGTTGAAGAGTGTGATGAAAATAGTGATCGGTAAATGAATAAACTTTTTCACTAAGGGATTTTGGATCTTCTTCTTTTTTTTTTTGTGTTAAAAAGTTTTTGTATCTATGGGGTTGAAAAAATGTCTGAGATTTTTTTCTGTTTTTTTTTCTTGAATAACTTATCGAAACTGTTTGGTGTTTACTGAAAACAAATTTTGTATGCTATTTCAGAAATTAAATAATAAGAGATGAACATTAATTTATTTGTATGGTCAAGCAATGGAATATAGCTCGCAAATAAATTATTTCCTTAGTCACTGATAGAATGATTTACATATTCAATAAGTGTGCATACATGAATGTACATGTGTAATGCATGAATGTACACATATATAGTGTAGAGAGGTTTGTCGTTTGTGTAGTGGACCTAGTGGTTACTAGTTAGGTGTAGTGGACCTAGTGGTTACTAGTTAGTTAGGCTGTGGCAAGCGAGAGAGTAGAGAGAAATTATGTACTAAATATCGAGCCCTTGCACTAACGGTTAGGAAATTCACTTGATCATCTATTTCGAGATCTCGGAATCCCTCACACAATAGGTTCGGTGATTTACTTCTCCGGAGAGGTTTTTCGTTCAAATCCACAATGGTCCAACTACGCCAAGGAAGAGAAATATAAAAATAATGTTGAAATTGTGTGGTCAAATTTGCGAAAGTTAATCTTTAAAAAGAAAAAAATTGCAAAAGTTTGAGAATTTAGGGGTCTAAGTGGGCACCATCTCTTAAAGCCCACAATTAACCAACCTCATATACTTGTAGGCTCAAGCTGGTCCCAGCCCATTGATTGTTCTCATCTACCAATTTTAACGAGTGAAAAGGAACACTCTTGATATTTTCTAGCTCTCCAATTCTTGAAAGATGTGTGATAGAATACTCAAAAAAAACTACCGTATATGTTACGTTGAATCATGTTTTCAAACAAGAAAATTATAGAAAAAGATTTGGAAACTTTTGTTATTAATTAAGCTTTATCTCGAAAATAATAAAGAATTGTTTATTCGCTGAATTGACGAACTAACTCAGAAAGAGAAGTTTTTGATGGAATACATGAGTTTTAAGAAAAACTGTCTACGTACCCTTGAAAAAGAATCAAACCATTCGTAGTTCATGTTACAAAAGAGTGGTTTAGCGAATTAGGGTTTATGAGTGTGTTCTCTGAATTTTTTGTAGTGATTTTTGGATCTATTCCTGAATGTGTGTTTTTTTGTTTGTTTCAGAATGAATGATGTGAAAGAAGGTGTCCTTTTTTTTATAATGATGAGGAGGTTCGAGTTTTGTTTTCTTTCTTGACTTTAGCTGTTTTTTCTTCAAGCATTTTTTTCAAATATGACTTCTATTTTGATAATTTTTCTTTTCTGAATAGAAATTTGTTTTTACCGAGTCTTCCTTTTTTGCCATCTAAGTCGGCCGATTTTAATGAGTTTTAACATACTGATTTTTTATTTAGGTCCGGTTATGTTGAGGGTGCTAAACTCGGTACCAACAATAAGTCCACCCAATTCGTTCGAACGAGTGTCTGCTCGAGTTTGGCGAATTTTAAGATGAATAACTTGGCGTAAATCAAGAATGACTTGTTTAATCCTTATGATGTGAGGCTGAACTCGTCTTTATTAATGGTTGCGAGGCTTAGCTCGGCTTTGACTTAATGTGAGGCTGAGTTCGACTTTGATACTTGATGATGTAAGGCTGAGCTCGGTTTAGAGACTTGATGCGAGGCTAAGCTCGGCTTAGAGAATAGATGCAAAGCTGAGCTCAACCTAGAGACTTGATTGTATAAGATGTGAGTAATAACTCGGGTTTGCGAATTCGGTAAAGAATTATCAAGTGCATGACGTCTCTTGGCTTACCGTATAAATTTTTTACGTATAATTGAGGTTGATCTCAGTTGCGCCACGGAGCTCAGTTTGTTGCAGTACTGGGCCCGGATTTTAGGGCTTAAGATACGGGTTGAGAGCTTGGCTTACACTTTTCTTCTAATTGTCCAAGTAGAGTCCTGATTATGTGAGATGTGCTCGACTTATTTGTCTCAGGGGACTTGGAGCGGTAATGCGAGACTGGGCTCAACTTTTAGGTTAAGAATGCGAGTTGCGACCTCGACTTATACTTTTTCTATAGATGTCAAAGTCAGGCTCCGGTTATGAGAGATGTCGATTTATTTGTCTCGGACGACTTGATTTGGTACGGGATTAGCTTCGACTTACATATGTAGATTATTTCACTACTTCATCCATGCGTAACACGTATAAAGGATCGAACACCTGGCTAGAGTGACGATATTAGACAAAATACGAGATTTGAGCTCGGCTTACATCATTAATGAGACTGAACTCGGTTTAAAGTAGTGTGAGGTTGGGCTCGATTTTCTCCACTGTGTTTACTCCATTTTTCCTTTCGCTATCTTTCTCTTCCTTCTCATTTCTCTTATTAGACATGTGGTTGCTGCGAGTGCTATGATTTACATGGCAACAATCACTATTTTTAGCTCGGTTGACAAGCGTTTTTTTTTTGCTCGTTGTACCCTTTTAGCTTTGCAGACAAGTGTTGTTCTTCTTTTTCTTTTAGTTTTGGTTGACGAGCGAGCATCCTCCTACTTTTTTATATTTCTCTTGATTTCCTTCCAACTTCCTTTCTCAAGATCTGATTATTTTCTCCTTGCTCGAGTAGGTTTTGTTTCTTCTCTTCATCTTGACAATGGTGTTGGGACTGCCTAACAGCAGATGCACTGATGTATCAAAAAACGGCGATAACTTTCATCAGATAGATCCACTTGAGGCAAAGTTTGGTTCTCTGGAAAGTTGACGTTCGGGGCAATCTATGGATAGGTGAGTGTCACCTATTTCGTTCGACTCTGTCGGGAAATCACCTCGCAAGGAGGCAGCTTGGATCAGTCTTTTTTAAAAAAAAGTTTTCGTCGTTGAGCTTTGTACTTCTTGCATGACAAGTCTATTATTCTTATAGATGACGCCAATTGTCGAATCATGTTTTCAAATAAAAAATTTATAAAAAATGAAATTCGGAGATTTTTTGTTATTAATGAAATGTTAGCTCAAAAAATATAAAAAATAATTTAGTTGTCAAATGGACGAACTAACTTAGAAATAAATTTTTTGATGGAATTGTATTATGTTGAGGATGCTAAATCTATTACTGCTATAAATATCATTTGTACATCAAATTAAGAAATTAATTTCGGTGTCATTTGTTCATTAAACAATGTTATTTTTGTAACAAACCTTTTTTCTAGTCAAGATGTAAACTAATTTCTTATTGTGTATGTTGATACTATTTTTTTGCCCCTTACATCTACTGCCATAGATCGGAGCTTCAACTGTTGGGATTTCTGCGGGCACTCCCTAAGCCTTAGTACCACGATGGTATTATGAATTGGGTTATGATGCTACTAGTTAGATCAATCCAGGTCAATAAATATTTTTCGGTGAGATCAAATTCTGATTGTGATTACTGAGGTGTTTTTTTTTCTTACATTGATAAGAATAAGACGATATAATTAATTACTGAAGTATAGAATTTAGTTACTCGTAACCAATATCGGTTGACGATGTTATCTACGCAACTATGTGTTCGAATTTGACTAGTGACATTTGCAACTACGTTTTTATATTCTTTACAAAAAAAGAAACAAAACGAACCAAGCATGTTAATTTTTAATTACACATTAAATATATCATAATGAAAAAAGAACAATAAAGAAAATAGACAGAACAATTCATAGCATAACATATATGATATACACACACACGTGAACACACATACACAAGTTTATATATTCTTCGTCCAAAAATATCAAAACTATTTAATGCGAGGAATGGCCTGCTGTTGGATTTTTCATAATAGTTGTTCACGTAATTTTATTATATAATGGGAAAAACAGAAGAATTCATTACGTAGTTGATGGTAGCATGGAAACCCTAATCTTATGCACGAGGTACGCCATGTTATTAATTTCTAATTTCAAGGCATCTTATTATAATTATTTAAAACTATTTATTCATGATCAAAATGTGTATTTATATATTAAGTTTTGTAAACTAGCTAAGGTTTACTCGAACATTGGCGATGGAAGACGACTAATTAACATGTTATGATCCAGGTACAAAAAGATCCGAGAGATTTTCAAAAATAACATAAATTTAGTGTTTTCAAAAATTCCATTTTACTGTCATTTTCCAAAATATCACTTTTATATGGTTTATAAAGCAGTTATAAAACTTTATAATATTTATAAGGTATTTATAAAAAAATATAAGGTTTAATAATAGTTTTGTAAGGTTTTTTTTATAAAAATAAGTTTTATAGGACATGTTATATAGAATAGTATTTTTGAAACACTTATTTTAGTAGTATTCAAAAAGAAGTTCCAATAAATATTATTTCTCAAAAGATTATGAGTATGCAGTTCTTTTTGGTTTCGCTTAACCAATATTATGAGTATGCAGTTCACCGTTTATAAATAAAGAATAATAGCAATTGCATATTTTTTCAATTTTATTTTCTTGGCAGAATATTTTATATTTTAATATATTTCACTTACGACAAAAGACAATCATGAGTATGCAGTTCACCGTTTATAAATAAAGAATAATATCAATTGCATATTTTTTCAATTTTATTTTCTTGGCAGAATATTTTATATTTTAATATATTTCACTTACGACAAAAGACAATCATAGTAATAATAATAATATATTTCATTTAACGACAAAAGACAATCATAGTAATAATAATAATATATTTCATTTAGGTCACCCTTCCTTCTCCATTAATTTCTTTATTATCAATTCCATTTACATATCTAATTTAACAAATAGCGTAAGGATTAAATAACTAACTACATGAAACCAAACCATGAAATTAGATTTTGAGTATCAGTGTTCATACTTGAATATAGAAGCCAACACTGCTTAGAAATACTACTTCTGATTTTAAAATATACTAGTTTACACCTGCCTTTTATTTCACTTAATCATTATAAATTACATTAAAAATCATATAAGCGATTAAATCATACATATATTTCAAATTTGAAGCTTATAACCGAGTTACTCTCATTTACTATATTAAAATCGAACCAAAACTATAATAAACATATATAGAAATATTTTTCTATAGATATTATATATATAGATGACATATTTTTACCGTTGATATATAAGAAAATTAAATGGCATGTTTATATTTCTCAAGAATTTTGTTCTGGAAATCAAACACCACAATTAGGATGGCTAAGTTCTAGAATTTAATATCAAAATACATTCAAATGATAATCGCAGGTACTAAAACATCATCATAAAAAGTAAAATCACTAGTTTAATACTCTACCATCAAACTGACTAGTGAGTACCAAACAAAGAAGTAGTAGAAAAGGAAAAATAAATACTGAAATGTGTTGAATAATGATATAAATGAAACATTAAATAGCGAATGTATGGAAGAATGATGATAAATAACTAAAATTAAAATTAGGGAGATATAAAAAAGAGGGGCATGTGGGAAAGGTCTCGACAACTGTCAGAAATGCCATGCTTAGATGGGGCAAAGAGCCTTCACTCCTTGTGGGTCTCTTTAATAATCTCTTTTCCTCTTCCCTTCCTTCTGTTTCTTTCTAATTTCTACCCAAACAGTAAATCATACTCTATGTTTGCATTTTTATCAACTTCATAATAACCCGACTTTCTCGACTAGATAATTCATATTTTACTATGTCGTCGATAAAATTATGTTCTTATTTTCTAAAACAAAAGTCTTACTCTTACTTACATCAGCATTCTGGCTATCATATTAAAAAGACCAAACCTATTATACTATGTGTAGTACTTCATAGTTTCTTGATTCGGGCTTGGGTTTAGTTGGGGAACTCGACTTAATTCCACCGAAAAAGACATTCATTTCTACTTGTATAATTCTCTTTTTCGCTACGAAAGATACAACACAAAATATAAATGCATGGTTATACATCTGATTTCATCTCTCCATTTTGGTACAAGTATAGTCTATATCATCAAATTATAAACATTTATTTTGATCGAAAATACATTACTCTATCTAGTAGTGTATACCAACTGGACATATTTTAATACACGCAAACTAACAAATTACTACGGAAATTTTTTGTTGTCTAATGGTATGTACTAGTATTGTCGTTATAGCTAGTACGTATCATCCTAACTCATATATATATATTGCATGTTATTAAGAAAACACTGTATAGAGATGAATTTACTCCACCATATATACATTCACTCATAAAAAAAATTTCGAACTTATAGTAGTATACTTTTTAGTTTACCACATTCTCCCTTTTCTACTGCGTAAGCTCTGAGTCAAATGTTAACAACAAAAAGAAAGAAAGAAAAACGAAGAAAAAATGTTCTTAGTCAATTCCGAATTGAATATTAGCCCATTGAAATAATCAAGTTCATACATGGACCATGCATAGGTTATCACGAAAAGATAAATAAAAACACTTACTTGGCGAATGTAACTATCAACATTTAATAACGTAAAATATTTTCAAATATATATATATATATACGTGTGAATTTATAATGCTAACACACATGTCATCATAATAAGTAAGCGATCTACTGTCCTTTTCTAACTAACTTCAACATTTCACTTCAATACTTCAACTATCTCCATCTCTCTCTCGTCTTTATATAAACCCTACAGACGTATTCTCCTCACACTCACTAAGTCAACCCCACGTGTCAATGACCGAGCCATCCATCACCTCCGTCAAACAATCGTCTCCGGTGGAGGAGGAGGAGGAGGATCATCACCAAGAAGAGTCCCATCGAACCACCAAGAAACGGGTTAGACCCGACCCGGGTTACCGAGGCGTCCGGATGCGTACGTGGGGCAAATGGGTCTCGGAGATCCGAGAGCCTCGCAAGAAGAGCCGAATCTGGCTCGGCACTTTCGCCACACCAGAGATGGCGGCCCGTGCACACGACGCTGCTGCTCTCACCATCAAAGGAACCTCCGCCGTTCTCAACTTCCCGGAGCTCGCCACTTACCTTCCCCGTCCAGCTTCCTCCTCTCCCCGCGATGTTCAAGCCGCCGCAGCCGTAGCGGCTACCATGGACTTACCCTCTTCCCCCATCGTCTCTGATCCGACCACCGTCGTCCTGGAGACGCATTTATCTTCCTCAAGCTACTCGACGTCTACATCTTCGTCGTCGTTGACACCAGCGAGCAAAGAAGCAGCGTCAACGGCGGAAGATCTGAGCGAGATAGTCGAGTTACCTAGTCTTGGAACGAGTTACGATGAGTCTTGGAGTGATTTCGTATACGTTGACTCGGCGTATCCACCAAGTTCGCCTTGGTATTTTAATAACTGTTTTAGCTTTTATTACCACAGCGACGAAAATGGCACTTCGATGGGTGAACCTTTTGAGTCTTCCAATTTTGGCCCCCTTTTTCCTTAGTTCTTTTGAATTTAATCCCTCTTGTTTTAAAAAAAAAAAAATTCATTCAAGCCTACAATTTCTATGAGGTTTATTTGATTATTGAAATCACAACAGAATTAAACCTGATTTTATCAAATACTATACTAGTATGTTTATAGTTTTTATTGTGGTCGGACCTTCTAGAACGAAGCTACGACGAATCACGCATACGTACCAACACGCCAATCTGATAGGACTATAAGTGTTATTTTTGTTTGTATTTTGTAAATTCAGCGAAGGCATATATATATCATTCTATAAATTAATTAAACTATTTATATGCCGAGGTAGCGAGTAACAAAAGCATATCCTCATATGGTTTGTTAGCTAGCAGCTATGGAATCTTTTCAACTTGGTATTATATATCACCCTCTGAATTTAATTCACAAAATTTCCCTAGTTAGATCGATTTAACCAACTCTAAAATCTGAATTATTGTCTTCAATCAATGAGAATTACAAGTACAATGCAACGAGACAATATCATTTTTTGGGGTTCAAAACTCATTTTCCCAGCTCCAAAATATGAATTAAGAAATCTCAGTAAAATTATTTAAAAGTGATACTATCGTTCTACCTAAACCAATTTGCAGATTAAACATTCTTATAATTTAGTTTTATTTGACTTTTTTGGCATTAGTCAGAGATAACAAAATGACTTGACCCTTATTTAACATGTACTTGCACTAACTCATATGCAATCAAACGATGGAGATTTAATCGCTTCTTTACAACGAACGTTATTTTATTTTGTATTTGAACATTTCCTTTTCCATAAGCAAATCCAACGAGGGGGATATACGTTTTCAAATCCTTGCTTATGTTTAAATCAACCAAGTATTGCGTAAATAGCCTCGACGAAAACATCGATCAGCGCCAGCCTCATAAGGTGATTAAATTAAGGCATTTATAATCGATCATCGTACATTGATTTAAACTAAAATTAAATGTTACGTTAAATAATAATGCATTTAAACTATTCCGTAATGCATTTAAGTATTTAACTATTCCGTAGGAAAAGGCCATTATATCGGGATCCGCGGTCAACGGAGGTTCCACCCACGAGCACGGTCTTTATTTTTTTTTTCTCAAATATAGCTGTTTCTCTTAATTATTTGTTGGGATCACACTTTCTATACTGTAATATACTACGCATAAATCAGAAATATGATTTTCTAAACGAGCGTCGCAACATCACCCCGCTAAACAAATTATCACATGATGATCGATGAACACAAAAAAAACAATGGATTACATAAATATATATATATATATCTATATATATATATATATTTCCATGAAGGAATTTTTCTTATTCATTGGTTAAGAATTGTTAAAAGTTTACGAAGTTATACTTGAGCGCAAAATAACACACGCAGCAGCAGTGCTTAAAGCACATAATCACGACAATCACTAGTTAAATATGATAAGAGGGAGAGATAGAGCCTGATGCGGATGTGGTTGTGGGTGAATTTGAGCAAAGGAATCCCTTTGGAAGAAACCAAACCAATTGTAAAGATAAGATGGTTGAGAATCTTGTCGTCTACGAAGAACGAGCGGCCGAAAGGAGGTGACTTCGGAGTCAAGCCCAACTAGCTTACATCTGATGGTGATCTGGATTTCCTGGATGACTTGGGAGTCGTTTTGGTTGGAGAGGAGTGAAGATGTGCATTCCTTTGTTTCCAAATCTCATACACACAAACCTGAAATAATAACTTACATATCACAGAGATTTTCCAGTCGGGAGATGGAGTTTTTGACCACTGCACCGCAGTTGAGAAGTCAAGTGGAGGCGCGAATGTGGTTGTAGCCAAGAAGAATTGCCAGATTTCCTTAGCAAAGTCACATTCAAAAAACAAGTGATCCATACTTTCTGCCTTTGGAAGCACAAAGGAGAAAAGAAGACGGTACTTGCATCCCCAACTAAGCAGACGGTCCCTAGTAAATGCACAACACCCCAGAAAATGAATGCATATTTGGGTATTTTTTGTTTGAACCAAACTGAGGAGACCCAAGGGACCAGAAGGGTTGGAGGATGAAGGCTCATCCAAGTGTGAGTTGAGGAGGAAGCCAAAGGTTGAGCCGCCTCTCCAACCTTCCAATATACTAAATCATGTTGAGTAGGATGTAGAACTGGCGACTGGATAGAAAAAGATAACCGAAATAGCTGAACAACCGGGTGCCTTCCCCTAGGCACAGACCAACACCCATTAGACAACATAAGCCACCATGACATTTGAAGGAATCCCACAAATTTGAGGCGCCAAATCCCTAGCAATAGGTATGAGAGGCCCGACATTACACCAATTGTCATGCCAAAAGAAGGTTGAGAGACCAAACCTTACTTGGGCAACTAGGAAGGGTCTCGCCAACTCTCTAAGCTTAGCTAACCTTCTCTAAATCCAACTCCCAGAAGTTCTAAAGTCAATATCCCAAAACACTCTTCCTCTAATGAGATTTTTTGCCACCCAAGATACCCATAAAGATCCACTATTGGTAAAAAGGACCCAAATTAGCTTGAGACCAAACACTTTATTCCAATCCACAAGTCTTCTCATACTAAGACCTCCCTCAGACTTGGAAAAACAGACTGTTGACCAAGCTATTTTAGCTCCTCGAGCCGAATTGGAAGCACTATTCCACAAAAAGGCAGACCAGATGCGCTCAACTCTTCCAAACATTTGTTAGGCAATAAAAATATTGAGGTCCAGACGTTAAAGAGTACTCATTACGATGAACTTGATTACATAAATATTGTTACTAGGTGTCACTAAAAACAGTAAAACACTTAATCTCTTACGTTAAAAACAATTTCTTAACCTCTTACGTTAAAAGCCGTTTCTTGTATTTATTGACCAGTCATTTTTTGAAAAAATCTGAAACTCGGCTTTGGAAGCAACAATCTATTAATCTAATCCCTGAGACGATTTAACAGAAAAATTATGCATATGATAATCAAGTGTATAATAACAAAGATCCATGTGGCCAACTTTTGAGTTGTGTAATTCAAGGAGTTGCAATTATTTTTGGTAAAAAGAGGTGCAATTAACAGAGCTTATAAAGTCAAACACTCGACCATTGTCGTTAGGCTAATTAAGCTCAATTCAAGCACGCGAAGTGGTCTACCAAAACTGCAAAACTACCATGGCCATTAGATCAAAAGAAGCAAAAACAGGAAACTTTTCACTGGCCCACTAAATATATACGGGGAGACATAAATGTTCAATAATATTTCCTATCCTACACTTTGTTTCTCTCATATATTTACATTCTTCTCGCCTAGGTATTTTACTTTACTTGTTTTCTTTTTGTTTACCCTACATCAAAGAAACTTGAGTTATTACAAATCAAACTGAAGCCATCAACATACGTACTCTTACTCTTACGTGAAGAATATCTCACATCAGGAATTAAAAAGGGACTTGACTAATATATAAGAAATATGGGTCAATTCACTCATTTCCAATTGGTTTTGAATTGGAAGCCCATAAATCTTAACATGGTATCAGAACCTGAACACACGTTACCCCACCGAACTGAAATCGATTTGGTCCGTTGAAAAAAGATCTGATCGATCTTGAAATTAATCCTAAAGTGGGATATTGTTGAGATCAATGGTTAGAAAGACCATGATCTCGAGGGGCGTATGAAGAATATCCCACATCGGGAACTAAAAATGGACTTGACTAGTATATAAAAGATATGGTTCAATCCACTCATTGTCAATTAGTTTTGAGTTGAAAGCACATAAATCTTAACATCTTAAAAAAAATTTCTCTTTGCTTAGTTAACATCTTAAAATAAAGTTTTTTGCTATGAATCTTACATTTGTTTCAGAACTTAGAAATCTCATGTGAGTTTTGAGTTCTGATCGCTTATAGTTTTTTTTTTTACAACAAAAATATCATGAGTGTATGCCCATAATTTTCCCATTGGGTGGATGAGTAGTATGCATGCCTGACAATGGATTCTCATAGTTTATCTTTTATTTTCAATTAAAATCATCTTCTAATTAAAAGAGTTGATTCTCTCTACGTTGAATCATTATTAGACCAAATATGGTGCAATTAATCAATTCTATGTTACCAAAAAATGTTTATGCCTTTTCTATAAAAAATACATTTGAAAATTTGAGGACTGAGTAAAAAAGTTACTATTCTAAAACACAAGGGTTCAACATTTTTAACGAACACAGAACCAAAATTAAAAGCGTTTTAAGATGAATTTTTACACTTTATATAAAGACTTGCTTAATTTGCAAGCAATAAGTCGCTTTGGCCGAGTGGTTAAGGCGTGTGCCTGCTAAGTACATGGGGTTTCCCCGCGAGAGTTCGAATCTCTCAGGCGACGTCATCTTTTTTATTATTTTAGTCTGTTGACCTACTTAGCTCGGATCCGGATTCTATCAATGTAAATTATCAAAAAAACAAATTTATTTTTAAAATTTTATATTGTAAACATGTTATAAAAATTTTTATAAAAATTAATTTGAAATATTATATTTGATTTATTTTAATAATTTTATATTATTATTTTAAAAGTTTTAGTTATTTTTGATGAATCTGAAGATTTGTAGATATTGACGAATTCGGATATGGATACCGTAACATTCCTGGATATCCTCAGTACCCATTCCTACTTAGACGTTCCTATAAAAACAATTGTTTTGTTTCAACCCTAATTATCTTTCATTCTTTTCTTTTTTTCCGAAGAAACTAGCTTCACCTCCGTTCGTTGTTCTTCTTCGCTCTGAGCCGCAATCGCACTGTGTCTCATCTCTCTCAAAATCGCTCTTCTCGTCGATTAATTTCCTCCGAGGTTAGCTTCTTCGATTATCTTCTTATACAACAATAGTGCTTTTTGCTTTCCTCCCTGCCTCCTATTGTTTCGTTTTCTGCTAGTTTTTTAGGTTTCTATCGATCTCAAAAGTTAGGCGTTTGCTAAACCCTACTTGTTTTCTTTCCGTGATAATCCATTCCAGATTTGTCAGAATTTACTCGGAATTCGTCGGGATCTATTTGCTGCATCGATTTTATCGCTAAGAAACCCTAATTTCGGGGGGATCTGTGCTTTTATTATTAGAAGTCTGTATTTCTAAGTACAGAGAAGGTATTTTCTGATGGTTTTTGTTGCTGTTCTTGTTCTTTTGCAGGTTTAGAGAGTTGAAAATCTTGATTTAGGTTAAGAGCATCTCTTAACGTCTTGCCATGACGTCTCTTAGAGACCTTTTACCTGCAGCCAAATCAGCCACTACGACGTTTTATGATCATTCTAATGATCCATGGTTCAAAAACCGTTTCACTGAATCCGAAGCCGAGAAATCATCCACTGTCACCTTTAAACTAGTGCCTGTTTACCTGAAACGGCAAGGTTTTCGTCCGAAGAATCCTGAGGATTTTGGAGATGGTGGTGCTTTCCCTGAGATTCATGTTGCTCAGTATCCTCTTGGTATGGGTAGGAATAAATCCAATAAGCCTGGTTCCAAGACTCTGCCTGTTACTGTGGATGCTCAGGGAAACGTGGTCTTTGACGCCATTGTGAGGCAGAATGAGAACTCGAAAAAGATTGTATATTCTCAACATAAGGATATTATTCCAAAGATACTGAAAAACGAGGGTGACTTGGATGCGGTGGTGGATGAAGAGGAGGAATTGCAGAAGGAGATACAGGAGACTGCCGAAGAAACGAAAGCTGCCATTGAGAAGATTGTGAATGTGAGGCTGAGTGCAGCGCAGCCTAACAATGTACCGAGGCAATCAGGTGATTCAAAGTACATCAAATATAAGCCATCACAGCAATCTGCGGCGTTCAATTCTGGTGCTAAAGAGAGGATTATTAGGATGGTGGAGATGCCTGTAGATCCACTTGATCCTCCAAAGTTCAAGCACAAGAGAGTCCCAAAGGCTTCTGGTTCTCCGCCTGTTCCGGTCATGCATTCACCGCCCAGGCCTGTTACCGTCAAGGACCAGCAAGACTGGAAAATCCCTCCTTGTATTTCCAACTGGAAGAATCCGAAAGGTTATACAATCCCTCTTGATAAACGTCTTGCTGCTGATGGAAGAGGCCTACAAGACGTTCAGATCAATGATAACTTTGCCAAGTTATCAGAGGCGCTCTATGTAGCTGAGCAGAAAGCTAGAGAGGCTGTATCAATGCGTTCAAAGGTGCAGAAAGAGATGATGATGAAGGAGAAGGAAAGGAAAGAGCAGGAATTGAGGGCTCTTGCCCAAAAAGCTCGTTCTGAAAGAACTGGTGCTGCTCCAAGTATGCCTGTCTCATCTGACAGGGGTAGGGGTGAAAGTGTTGACCCAAGAGGTGACTATGACAACTATGACCGCGAGAGAGAAAGGGAAAGAGAGAGGGAAGGGCCAAAAGAGAGTAGAGAGGAAAGGGAAGAACGGATTGAGAGAGAGAAGATACGAGAAGAGCGTCGCAGGGAAAGAGAGAGGGAGAGAAGGTTGGAAGCTAAAGATGCTGCCATGGGGAAGAAGAGCAAGATCACTAGAGACAGAGACCGTGATATCAGTGAGAAAGTTGCTCTTGGAATGGCATCTACTGGAGGAAAAGGCGGTGAAGTTATGTATGATCAAAGGCTGTTTAACCAGGAGAAAGGAATGGACTCTGGTTTCGCCACTGATGACCAATACAACGTATATGACAAAGGCTTGTTCACTGCACAACCCACCCTTTCCACACTGTACAAGCCCAAGAAGGATACAGATGAAGAAATGTATGGAAACGCAGATGAGCAGCTCGATAAGATCAAGAACACGGAAAGGTTTAAACCAGACAAGGCTTTCACTGGTGCTTCCGAGAGGGCGGGTAAGAGAGAAAGACCTGTTGAGTTTGAGAAGGAAGAGGAGAAAGATCCTTTCGGTCTTGACAGGTGGGTGCATGATTTGAAGAAAGGTAAGAAACCTTTGAACAAAATCGGGTCTGGAGGAACTATGAGAGCAAGTGGTGGTGGCGGTAGCTCTTCAAGGGATGACCATGGTGGTTCTGGTCGAACCAAGATCAATTTCGAACGAGGTGGCCGTTAAAAGTCTGAAGACAATGAAAGCTCGCTCAGTAACTGATCTTTGATTCAATGTGAACTTCTTATATGGGATCTGTGGAAATAGTTTGCTTTTGATTCAAAATATTTATGTTGTTGTGAGTCTCTGAAATACAATCTTTCAACTTCTTATATAAGATCTTTGAGAACAGTTTAATCTTATTTTGATTTCTTTTTAATGTAATAAATTCGTGTATTGTTTTAATGTTTTACAATATGTTCTTCATCTCCAAGCTTCATGTTACTGCTAAGAGAACAAATCACTTTACATTTCTTCACCGTTTGAATCATTTCGTCACTATCTCATCTTCTTCGATTTCGTCTCTATCACCTCAAGATCGAAACAAACTCTTAGCTACTCTGTTATCAAACTGCACCAGCCTCACTCGTGTTCGTCGGATCCATGGTGATATCTTCCGTTCTCGCATCCTCGATCATTATCAGATCCCTTTCTTATGGAACAACATCATGCGATCCTACGTACGCCATGATTCTCCTCTTGATGCTGTTCATGTGTACCTTGGTATGGTGAGATCATATGTTTTGCCGGATCGCTATACTCTTCCGATAATAATCAAAGCCGCTGTTTAAATTCATGACTTTCCGATGGGAAAGCAGCTTCATTCCGTCGCTGTGAGGCTAGGTTTCGTGCGAGATGAGTTTTGCGAGAGTGGGTTCATAACGTTGTATTGTAAGGCAGGGGAATTCGAGAATGCACGCAACGTGTTCGATGAAAATCCTGAAAGAAAGTTAGGGTCTTGGAACGCTATTATCGGAGGGTTGAATCACGCAGCGCGAGCCAAAGAGGCTGTGGAAATGTTCATAGAGATGAAAAGAAGCGGATTTGAGCCGGATGATTACACCATGGTGAGTGTGACTTCAGCTTGCGGAGGATTAGGTGACTTAAGCGTAGCTCTTCAGTTGCACAAATGCATTCTACAAGCTAAACAAGAAGACAAATCTGATCTCATGATGATGAATTCGCTCATCGACATGTATGGAAAATGCGGGTGTATGGAGTTAGCGAGTCAAGTGTTCCAGGAAATGCCACAGAGAAACGTTGTCTCATGGACTGCCATGATCTCGGGTTACGCAGCTGACGGGAATACATTAGAGGCCTTAGAATGCTTCCGTCAGATGAGAGATTTCGGTGTCAGACCAAACAAGATCACGTTCGTGGGAGTCCTCAGTGCTTGCGTCCATGAAGGTCTTGTGGAGGAAGGAAAAGCGTATTTCGCAATGATGAAGTCAGATTTCGAACTAGAACCGGGTTTATCGCACTACGGATGCATAATTGATCTGCTGAGCCGGGACGGACAGCTTCAGGAGGCTAAGAAAATGGTGGAAGGGATGCCGATGAGGCCTAACGTGATGGTTTGGGGTTGTTTAATGGGTGGGTGTGAGAAGTTTGGGGATGTTGAGATGGCTGAGTGGGTGGCTCCGCACATGGTTGAGCTAGAGCCGTGGAACGATGGTGTTTATGTAGTCTTGGCTAATGTGTATGCATTCAGAGGGATGTGGAAAGATGTTGAGAGAGTTAGGAAAATAATGAAGGAGAAGAAGCTTGCTAAGATTCCTGCCTTTAGCTATCCTACGACTACACTTTGAAAGTCCATGCTTTTGAAACTTGTTTTACTTCATCTTCGATCAATGCAACATCATAATTTTCTTTAAAAAATTTATAATAAAGATCATGATAATATGGGCAAAGCAACCAAATGAAATAGATGATCTTCATACCATTTTAGCTATTAGTAAATTACTCAAATAACGAACTTGGAAAGTTTCCAAGTAATGTCAGAGGGGTTTAAATCTCGATATAAACTAATGAATTGCAAGAAACAAATCATCGCCAATCTAATTAACAAACAAGTCACGTTAAAATTCACTCAATCAAAAGTTTAAAATACACTTTTGAACACAATAATAACTTGGATCGATGATCGAGGAAAAAATAAGTACACGACTATATAGAGGAAAGAACGAAGTAAGACCCAATTTCAAAGCAAAAATATACAAACAAACAAGATAAGTTCCACAAGCTTTTAGCCCGTCTTAACAACTCCCATAGTTGTAAGTTTAAAACAACAAGACTTCTAATATACTATTTTTCAATTCAAATTTTCAATAAATACTTAAAAATTGGTATGAAATCGTACGAGTTATTAAACTTAAATTATACCCCATATGAAATTTCAAAAAGTTGTAGAGAGTTAAAAATGGTGTGCGAGTTATTAAACATTTCAATAAATGTTGTAGCCGCCGTCAGTCGGATTGTTATACTTATCTTAGAGATTCAATCGCCATGATACATATGCGTCTGGCATCGTCGTATAAGACAAATCTAAAAAAGTTATACTATGGATTACCCATCAATAGGTTTGAACGAACAAAATTGATTACGAGATAATCTTGCTTCCAAATATGTGACAACGAGTTTGATCGATAGTAGACCCATCTTAATCAACATTATATTATATGCTATGACATCTATATTATCTACTTTGATAATTCAATAGACAAAGATAAAGTATTGAAGATATAATATTAATCTCGTGAGGCTTTGACATTTGGCGTTTCTATTGGCATTGTGATTACCAAAGACAGAGGACCGGTTGAATTAGCTAAATTCATTTTTAATTTTTATTGAATGTTTATTTCCTATGGGTTTTGGTTCAGTTGAAGATTTACATGAATTGTAGTGCTGAAGATTAGGATGAATTGTAGATCAACAAATTTTATCCTTTTAAATACGGAGTTTGACTATGTAAGATGAAAAATAAAACAACCAAATAGTAGAATAATCGAATTGGGTTTAGATGAGTTAAAAAGATGAATTCAATTTTTAATTATTCGGTTTGAAGAACCTTTAGCATGAATTGCATTTGCATTAAATTGTTTGTAGCCAATTGGTAGCTTTTCCAATATATCTACATCAGAATCATATGATAAGAACGATGAGGTGTATAAAAATTCAGATGACAAGAAATATCTCAACCATATTTCGATAAGTAGTACTAGTAAAATCTTTTTTTGTTGTTGTTGTTGGTCTTATCTATTTCGTCACGCTTTATTCTTTCGAGTCAGATGAGTAATTAAAAGTCAGATAACTAATTAACTATGAGATGCATTGTTTGTTCCATAATTAAAATTAAAAACGTCATTTGAATTTTGAATAATAATTTAAGAGAGCGGACCAATTTAGAAGAAGGGAGAGAAGAAACGGAGAAGGATCTAGTAACCAAATAAAAATTGATTTGAAATGGACAGTGAGAGATTGCTTAGGAAGCAAGCAAAAAAAAAGAGAAGGAAGAAGAAATCGTCTCGAGCTCCTCCATTCTTTAACTATTTTTATTACTGATTTGACATTTGAGTAAAATATATAAAAACACTTACCCCAAGACGAATATGTCGTGAAGGTAGAACCGTGTTAAGTTGACTTACAGAAAATTTAATCCGACAAAACCCAACTTGATAGGGTATAAATCGCTTGGTTAATAAAATGTACTCATTTGGATGTAAAAATAAGGTTGAGGAGGAATATCATGGGAAGTTCGTGAAATGTGTATGTGTGAAAAGACAAGAAGTAAGAATGCTTTTACCCCAAAAAAAAAAAAAGAAGAAGTAAGAATGCTGGCAGAGCTGAGACAGAGAGATGTGTCAGCTTCACTCACATCATATATGACAGTTGAGAAATCCAACGGCAGCTAGCAACCGAGCTATACACAAGGGGATATAGCTCTATTTTTATGTTTTCTCTTTTCTTATTCTCTTACCATAATCGGCACTTCGTTTTCAAATTTTATTCATTATTAAAACAGCTTTACTGCTTCATTGACTTAGGAGATCAATATTCCACAAACATATTTTGTTTTCCAAAAGTTCTCAACGATTTTATGAAATCTCTCTTGACATTTTTAGGAAATTGTTTCATCTGATTTGGATAAACTTCCAAAAGATTTCGTACTTGAGTATTTTTCAGATTTTTTTTGAAAATGTATCTCAGTGTTATTTAATCATTTTTGTGCTATTTTTTTAACAGAGGAGCAAAATTTCCTCAAGGTACATTTCTTGACTAGCCATAATTTTGTACGAAGAAACGAGATCCAATTAAACTGTACCTACCACGATGAATACACACAAACCTAAAATTTCGATCTCTTGGTGACTCATGTATACGAACGAAACCAGAACAAGATTCGACGAACCTGACACCATAATCTTCTTCTTTCATTGTCTCTCCAATAACGATGATGATAATCTTGTTTGGTTTCTTCTTCTACGCTCCATATATCATTCGGAAGAATCTTAAAGAATAATTTACACAATCTCTCTTGGATCTTCTTCACACCATATGGCTACCTGATCTTGATATCCTTTGAGCTTCTTCCAAGTCCTTGAGAAATCTGACACAATCAAATTCACTTTTCACTTAATATTTCTTTATAATATAGTTTTATCAACACTGAAAACCAATTTGGATTCCTCATAATGCTTCATTCATTCAACACCAATTCATTCCGAACCAATGTTGATTCCTAGTAATAATTCATTGATCAGTGCTGTTTCGACTTAGAACTCAAACCGATCGAGGCTCATTTGCACACAGGCAAAGCTATATTAAACTCGGCATTACCCCCGCTTAAGTGGAATTACTTGAACGTACCTCTTGGAATTAAGCACTGCAGTGCCGCCAAGAATAAACCAAATCCCGGAGTTGGTGGCATTTTGTAGAGCAACAGAGCGTGATTCCTCATATGTTGTTCCACCAACCATGAAAATAACCACCTCTTGTGGCCTGTCTAACCAGAAATAATGCAACTTTTGATTAGTTGACATAAGTTTTACGCATAGCAGAAATCCATAACAGTCCAAAGTTTTAAGAATTTGAAAAACTAGCGGCACATACCGTCCCTGTTGAAAATGATCCCCAACAAATGGGTAGTCCACATCTCGTAATCTCCCTCTGGTTATGCTCTCCATTGTTTGAAACAGAAGAGGCTGATGTTGAGTGTAAACATTCTCAACCCCCTGT
This sequence comes from Cardamine chenopodiifolia, assembly GCA_963922655.1. Classification (NCBI taxonomy): domain Eukaryota; kingdom Viridiplantae; phylum Streptophyta; class Magnoliopsida; order Brassicales; family Brassicaceae; genus Cardamine; species Cardamine chenopodiifolia. The sequence continues at coordinate 16,159,745 of OZ000476.1, read as the reverse complement.
AGTTTTCATGAAGTCAAGCCACATGACATATATATAGGGAGATATACAATGTTCCTGGAGAGGTATAATCTAAGATACAAACCTTTAGTCCACGAGCCATGTTGCGTGCTATATTCAAAAGATCTCTGTTTCCAAACAGATCACCAGTACGCTTCTCCACACTGGCTTGTTTCAAGAGAAATTGAACTAGCTGCAGTTGCGTGACATTCAGAAAGTTATGGTACGAAAAACATGCAACCGAAGTATATGATTTGAGGGTAATTTTGTCAAGTTATTCAGAAAAAAAAGAAAAAAACAACCATGGACGGAATTCAAAAACAGGTATAGCAGAATTACAGATCATTAGGTGATGCAAAAGAATATATTCAAAAGTAGAAGAAAGAGATGCAAACAGATTGAAAGCAAAATAGATGATAGTCTGACTGTGGTGACATATAATGGTTTGGCTATATTTGTTGTAGGGTTGTGATGGGTCAACACTAATCAAGCACGATGGGAACGATGATGAAAGGTTTGACGCGGGTAATGCGGGTGTGGCTGGTTTCGATGTTATAGATGAAGCCAAATCAGAGCTTGAACGTTGTTGTCCGGGGATTGTGTCTTGCGCCGATATCGTTGCTCTCGCTGCTAGAGATGCTATTGCTCAGGTAAACACTTTAAAACGTTCGTTCTATAGGAAAAACAAGGAAAAAAGAAATTGAATACACAGTTTAAAAAGTTACTACCTCCATTTCGCAAAGAGAATCATTTTAAAATTATACTTTTGTTTCATAAAATATAATGTTTTGTAGTTTTAATACAAAATTTTAAATTAATTCTCAATTTTATTCATACTATTGGAGTTTATTAATTAAAGATAAACTTATTTAATATATTAATAAAATATAATAAAATTTTATAATTTTTTTTTTAATTTGTCTGAAAATGCTAAAATGACTCTTTTGGTGTAACGGAAGGACCATGATATGTTTTTGGTTAAAGGAGATGCTTTGATATTAAATATAATTTACTAGGCAAAAGGACCACTTTATGAGGTTCCAAGCGGTCGGAGAGACGGCCGGATTGCAACTGTTGGCCATTCTGCAAACTTGCCAGATGCTAAAGATTCAATAAACACTTTGAAATCAAAATTTAGAGGAAAAGGCTTTCAGATCATGATCTTGTACTTCTTAGTGCTGGTATTTATCATAATCTCGACAACTTGATGAAATAATTTAACACTATTTTGCATAATCAAATTTTATTTTTGTTTAAAGTGCATATACTATAACTGCTTGCTTCTTTGTCATGCCACACCACGTTTAGATGCTCAAAATCCTACAATCAACAAAGAATTCTTCAAAGTCACAGGGTCAAAATGTCCACAAGCCAGCGATGTTAGTGTTAGGATTCCGTTAGATTGGAAAAGCCAATTTGTGTTCGATGACCAAATCTTGCACAACATAAGTAATGGCAAAGGAGTCATTTAATCGGACTCTGTCTTGTACCAAGACAATAATATGAAGAGAATCATTGATTCGTATATGAAAACTAATCGAAGTTCAAAGGGTAACTTTGTTGCGGATTTTGCTAAAGTCATGGTAAAAATGGATGTCACTGGAGTAAAGATCGGTGTTGAAAGAGAGATTAGACGTATATGCAATGCTACAAACTAGTATCTATTAATAATACCTTATCTACCGTTAACTATTAAGTATTCAATCAGGTTATTGAAATAATATAAATATATTTGAAGTAGCCTCTAATATACTTTTAAGCAATATACATAGTATTGTCTCACTACGTCTCATTTTGCACTATTGTTTGGACGAGGTCTTCAACGGTTGTACAAGTGTACATCATGAAAAAATATATTTAATTAACTAAGAAATATTCATTTCCACCAATGCACATAACCGTATCATTTTTTATAATAGGGATATATTCTACTTTATTATGTGATTCTGAGTGACACGTGTGAGGCTAGAAAACGATTAGTATCAATCACAAAAGAAGTAAGAGGCATGCGTATCAGCCACAACTCTGTTGGTCAACCACCACACCACAATTCTTGAGTTCACCGGAGAAAGATGGAAACAGCTCTGCTCAGGTGCTGCGTCAACTTTTCCGGCCACAAGAAAATTGCCGCTCATCAAAGATGTGATAGAGAGATTCCGAGGGGATGCGAAGACGAGAGGTGCGCTAAGGTTTTGAGGAGAAGATCGGTAATGGCGTCTGGATTCTCGTTGGTCTCGTCGACAGCTTTAGGGTTTCCAGGGGAAGGATTAGCTGTGGTTAAACAAGGTCTTCTTGCCGGGAGAGTTCCTGGTTTATCCGAACCTGATGATGAAGGTTCGTTTCACTCTTCGTCTTCTTCTTACTTTGTTTCTTGTTCTTGAGGATGTTAACATTTAGGATCATAGATTCATATTATCCCTATAGGCTTTGGACATTTGATTCTGGGAGTTATGTTGGTACTAGTAGTTGGTGAAATGTAATTGTAATGCTCAGACAGGTTGGAGAACATACCGTAGACCAGACGAGAAGTCAGGAGGACATGGCGTTGGCTGGAGTCCTATTATCCCTTACGCCTTTTCGGTTCCTCAAGATTGGAATGAGGTTGATCAACTAGGCTCTTGTTTCTTTGTTTCGATATGGTTTATTGTTGTCATGTTTTGAGATTCTTTTCATTGTTATATCAATAGGTACCTGTATCGATCGCTGATCTTGGTGGCACCGAGATTGACTTAAGATTTGTTAGTCCTAAAGAAGGACGTTTGTCTGTTATTGTGGCTCCTGTTCTAAGATTTGCAGATAGTAAGTTGTCTCCGTCATTGATGATTCATCAGATTTAGTCTCTTTTAAGTTAGAAGCTATGCAATCTGGTCTAGTTGTATTCATCGATCGATTGAGTTGTGTATTCAACTTACATATATATTGTTTGACAGACCTTGGGGACGATGTTAAAATTGAAAATATTGGACCACCAGCGAAAGTGATCAACGCCTTTGGACCAGAAGTTATTGGAGAAAACGTAGAAGGGAAGGTGTTAAGTTCAAATGTAGCAGAACACGAGGGTAGACTCTATTACCAATTCGAGCTAGAGCCGCCTCATGTACTGATCACTGCAACTGCTGCTGGAAACCGCCTTTACTTGTTCAGTGTCACTGGAAATGGTGAGGCAAAGTCTCTCTTCTAATATTGGCTGTTTTTACACATTATTGCATTGCTTATGTTTGATGCTACAGGTCTTCAATGGAAAAGATACTACAAGGATCTCAAGAGGATAGCTACTTCGTTCCGCGTTGTTTAGAGGCATTTTCCGAAAGTATTTTTGATTCATCGGATCTTCAACAAGTGACTCAAGAGTTTCTGAAAACCGAACACAGAGAACGGCCTTGGAAAATCGAAACGTTAAGAGTATATAACCAACGAGCCAATACTCCCTTAAAAGTGGAAATTATTTGGGCCAATAATACCCTCAACTCTATTCATAAGCCCATTAAAGGCCCAATATTGTTTCACCTTACAAATTATAAACTGAGATAAGTGGTTGTTTAGATAATTCGTTTCGGTTTGCTTCATTTTCTCAGCTTCTGGTTTATTTAATTGGTAATCGATACATATATTGCTTGAACTCTAAGAAAGCTATCTCTAGTTCTCTGAGATCATAGAAGAGAAAAAAGCTTTTAGTCTCTACATGAGAAAAAGCCCATCATTGAGAAAGCCGTCGAACGATGGTGATACAACGATAAGATTAAGAAAACTTATGAATATAAGAGTTGGTGAAGATTACCAACAAACCCTTTAAATACCCTTTTATTAGTTAAATAATTCGATATTTAAATTAAATTAAAAAGAAAAAAAATATATATGCAAAACATCATAAAAAAGTAAAAAAGAAAAGCAAAACATAACAAAAAAAACTAGAAAAGATATATTCAGTCAACACCAGCATTTCCCTGAAGCACTACTCTTGTCATTGTCGTAGCTTAGGAGGATCGATCCGTCGAATCCCTCACATAATAAATAAAAACTTTCAGTTTGGAAAACTATTGACCAAATTCAAAATTATAGAAAACAGACTGTTAGCTTGACAAAACAGTCGTGGAACTACAACTGCAAATCTGCTAATAGTGATTTCAAAACAACCCCTTGGATTCCAACTTCTGCTTTTGGACGCCTTATTTTGTAGAACCCAACTTTAAGTAAGTTGGACAGAAATTTTGAAAATACAAAAAAATAAAATGCCAAGTAGGCGTTTCATCTCTTTTTTTTCCTTGGACTTTGGAATGGAAGATGAGTGAAATGACTATTGATGATCTACATAAATATTAAATAATATAAGAACACTTAAATTATATTCATTTATTTTATATAATTACTTAATTACCATGTAAATTGTTTGTTTCGAAACATAACATATCTACTTTTCCCCAAAACTTAAGATTTTTAAGAAAACACTTAGACAAATGAAATTTCTCTATTTTATTATACTCCCTAATACCTTCAATAGCTCTTTTATATTATCACATGCATTGATTCTCCATCGTTCAATTTTCTTTTGTAACTACGCCTTTAAATGTTATTCAAATTATCTTTATTTTAGTTCAAAAACTAGATTCATCATTATTTTGAAAGCCTCATATTGATTGAACTCACAAACTTGGTTTCTCTTACATTTTTACAACTTTCGTATAATAATTTGATAATTTCCATAGTACTTCACGGGAATTGTTATTTTATGGAGTTTATATTTTTTTGTTGTCAGTCACAAGAGTTGTAATGAGTAAATTAGATATAATTTAAAGTGATAATTACAAAATCTCATCAATGAAAATCCACGAAAGCAATATGCCTAGTTTTGAAAACAAAACTAAAACTACATAATAAGATGTTTATGAAAATAAGAACATTTTAAATTACATCATGTGTTGATCTGAATTTTGTTTGAAAGTAATAGGCGTAGTTTGTTTCTTTAACAAGATGTTTTCAATGGTTTTTAAGTTTGATAATTAAATGATGATATTGTGCTAATGTTTGTGATAGAACTATGTTAATTTTATGCAGAATTTATGCAAAGCTTGAGCAAATTTTAAGCAAATTTTCGGACTTTCCACAAATTGTTCCTTTCAACGCTTTTTAATTGGTTAGTGTTAAGATGCAATTTGTTTTCTATGATTATATTATTTGGCGCTTTTTTTTTCTACTATGATATCAAAACATTTTAAGTATCTAATGACTCTTCTTTAGCAAAAATATTTTAAAAATAAGCCCATAAAAAGAAGAGTAAGATATTTAAATGCTTTAAAATGATTTGACGGCTTAACACAAGTTACAATAAAATATGGAACCGAATACTTGTCCCAACAGTTTTTTTGTTAAGTAAACAAAAATATTGGTTTTGTAATCCAACGATAAGCTAAGACCAAGATTTTGACCCAAAAAAAAGAGATAAGAGCGAGATAAGCACACGCTGTGTTTTAAAATGCCAATCGCGTGGGTTAGTCTACGTAACCAAACCTCACTTTGGTCCATTAATCGGCCTCGACTTTCTCTGTCTGCACTGGACACTTCAATCATCGGCTCGATTAGTGAGAAGACGACTTATCAAAGTCTTTAAGATTTCAAATAAATACGGCGCAAAAATAGATTAAACCACTTTTTTATTATTATTTATAAGTTATAGTTTTCAATATTGCAGATGAAAAAAATAAAGAAAATATTTGTTCGGGATTAACTGCGGTCCGTTTTTACAAAAGAAATAAACTAAAATTGTATCGCGTTGTGGTCCGCATAATCTGCTAATGATTTTGTCCACCGCATCCATTTAAAAGCTAAGAATGTCTAAATGATTATGGCTGCCAGGCCCGCTCTGGGATAAAGTCCATAAAACAAGAGTTATATATTAATTGTGGTATAGTGGTTTCAGCAATGTTAACTTTATAGTGGTTCCATGCCATGGGTTCGAGACCTACTAGTACAATTTTTGTTATACTTTTTTAATGGATTAAAATAATTTTTTTGTTTTAGGCCATTAACATCACGGGCCGGCCCTGATGGCTGCCAAAACCACTTCGCTCTCTTTTCCACCAACTTAAATTTGACGGCTTCACCAAGATCCCGACGAAACCCTCGTGCAGCAAGATCGGTGAATCCGACAACGATAATCCAAACACGTATTCATCGTCTGATTGAAGACCAAGGCATTGTGCTTATGCCTGGATGCTACGACGCCTTATCAGCTGCTATCGTCCAACAAACCGGATTCTCCGCGGGTTTCATCTCCGATTAGGGCTTATCTGCTTCTCTTCTCGGAAAACCCAATTTTGGTTTGTTAACGTGCGCTGTCACTCTCTTCTCACTCTTTTATTTTGTTTATGTTATTAAGTTTTTTGTTTCTATGTTGTCGTTTCTGATAAGAAGTTTTGAGAAATAGAAAGATAAAAACTGAAACAAAGCTTGAAGAAACAAAAAATGTCGTTTTATTTGTTTTCTTTTGTCGTTTCAGACCACCGGAGATGGCTGCGACGGCTAGGTTGGTGTGTGCATCAACTCCAAATATACCCATCATTGGATGCTGGTAAAGTTTTCAAATTTGGTAGTAAAATAAATAAATTTTGAAGAATGCAAGACAGTGAACAAAGAGCTTTGAGTGTTTATTCGTTGACTAAAGAGCATTACTGAAATGAAATTATCATTTTTTATCGGCTAAAATCACTTGCTTGCTTATTATATTCATAGTTTTTTTGAAAATTTGAAAAAGGGGATTTGCATAGCTCTGATATAAAGTGTATTATTATTCATCAGCTTTTATCTAACGAGATTCAATTTTTTTCGTTTGATCTGTTATCAGATACCGCTCTAAACGTTCAAAGAACCATAAAAGACTTGATCGCTGCAGGTACTGCTGGTTGCTTCCTTGAGGTAAATTGCCTCTGCTTCTTTGATGAGTTTCTCTGTTTCAGAATTGATCAAATAAAGCATAGTCTTGTGTTTTTTATTATACTTCTTTATATGAACATTTGTGACGGTTATTCGCAGGACCAAGCATATCCTAAGAAATGCGGTAAGTGTGACATCTTTATTCGCCTTTTTCATTTTCTAAGTCACTGTTCAAATGTTTTGAATAGTCACCCAATGGACAAACTTTACTTTATGATCTCAAATGTGTTTTTTTTGTGTGTAGGTCATATGCGTGGTAAATAGGCGATACCAGCAAACAAACATGCTGTCTAAATAGCATCAGCTCGAGACGCTATTAGAGGTTCTGACTTCTTCCTTGTCGCAAGAACAGACACACATGCTACTTCTGCAAAATCAGCGCTTGAAGACGCCATTGCACGAGTTAATCTAACGAATCAATCGTTATAAAGAAGAAAATACACAGAAATAGTGTCAAAAAGATTTTGTTGTAATTTTTTTGCAGGCAGGAGCTGATGCTTCCTTTGCAGAGGCACCAAGAGACGATGATGAGCTCAAGGAAATTGGAAAACGAACAAAGGGTTATAGAGTTTGCAACATGATTGAAGGTGGAGTTACTCCATTGCACACGCCTGAGGAGCTTAAAGAAATGGGATTTCACTTGATTGTTCACCCGCTTACCGCACTCTATGCATTGGCTAGAGCTCTGGTCGATGTTCTCAAGACTCTTAAAGAAAACGGAAGCACTCGAGGTCACTTGGATTAGATGGCTACTTTTGAGGAATTCAATAGTTTGGTGGATTTAGACTCATGGTTTGAGCTTGAAGCTCGTTTACTCAAACCTTAGAAACGCTCTTGGTACAACAAAATCATGAAGATAGACAGAAGTTTGCTATTTTTCAGACTATTATTTGAGAAATGGTCTCATCAATAATGTAACTTTTGCTATCGTAACGAATAAGAATATTCGTACTTCCAATTTAGCAAAAAAATCGTCTATGATGAGCCATAAGCTATTTCAGAATCACCTAAAATTTGCAAATGGTTTCATCAAAGACCATCTAATTTAAACACAAATTTTGCCCCAAAAGGGTTTTTGTAAGGAAGTTCAATCTGCATAAATTTATCCGAAGTGAACCATAATACTTAATCCAAAAACTAAACCACATGTCTTACTATGGCTACATGGATTTTGTTTATACTTGTGGAACTGAACCGCAAAATAATTGATATATTTGACAAAAAGTCGAATCCAAACTTAAATTGTATCAAATTACACATTAAATTTAAATTTACAAACCAAATATCCAAAAACTCGAAAAACCAAACAGAAACCAAACCCAAATCCGGATTCTAACACCACTTTTCATTTCGTTCAATATTTCGTGTTGCAAATTGAATGTTGGGCCTTAATAATATTAAGTATAGGCCCAAAAGTAAATTTTGTATGTGTCGTCTCTTTTCGTTAAACCCTAAACCCCAAACTAATAAAACTTCTGAATCATCACGGCTAAAGTCATCTTCTTCCTTTCGCAACCCTAAATTTCGAGGATCCTCTGCAGTCGCACAGTCTCAACATCATGGTTGAAGGAAAGGGGTTCCTCGTGAGCTCGGTTACTGAGCTGAACCGTAAAGAGAAACATAAGAAGAAAGGCAAATCTGGAGGATTCGAATCGCTAAACCTCGGTCCTAATGTCTTCAATGCAATCAAGAAGAAAGGTTACAAAGTTCCTACACCGATTCAGCGGAAGACGATGCCACTTATTCTCTCAGGCGTCGACGTCGTTGCTATGGCCCGAACCGGTTCCGGTAAAACCGCAGCTTTTCTCATCCCTATGTTAGAGAAGCTCAAACAACATGTGCCTCAGGGAGGGGTTAGGGCTCTCATTTTATCGCCTACTCGTGACTTAGCTGAGCAGACTCTCAAATTCACCAAAGAACTCGGCAAGTTTACAGGTTGGTGTAAAGAATACATTTTTAATCTAAATCCAATCTCAAAACTTTTTAAAGCTGTGATTGTGTTTTAAGCACCTTTGATGTGTTTATTATTTCAGATCTTCGTGTATCCTTACTGGTTGGTGGAGATAGTATGGAAGATCAGTTTGAAGAGTTAACAAAGGGTCCTGATGTTATTATTGCAACTCCTGGGAGACTTATGCATCTTTTGTCTGAGGTTGATGACATGACACTTAGGACAGTTGAGTATGTGGTTTTTGATGAGGCTGATAGTCTGTTTGGTATGGGTTTTACTGAACAGTTGCATCAGATTCTAGCTCAGTTAGGTGAGAATAGGCAGACTTTGCTTTTTAGTGCCACTTTACCAAGTGCACTTGCTGAGTTTGCAAAGGCTGGTTTGCGTGAGCCTCAGCTTGTTCGTTTAGATGTTGAGAACAAGATAAGTCCGGATTTGAAACTTTCGTTTTTGACCTTACGACCGGAAGAGAAGTATGCTGCATTGTTGTATTTGGTGAGGGAGCATATAAGTTCAGATCAACAGACCTTGATATTTGTTTCGACAAAGCATCATGTGGAATTCGTCAACTCATTGTTTAAGCTGGAAAACATTGAGCCATCTGTATGCTATGGTGATATGGATCAAGACGCACGCAAGATTCATGTATCGAGGTTCAGAGCAAGGAAGACTATGTTGTTGATTGTGACAGATATTGCTGCTCGGGGTATTGACATACCATTGCTTGATAATGTTATAAACTGGGATTTCCCTCCGAGACCAAAGATTTTTGTCCATCGTGTGGGAAGAGCTGCTAGGGCTGGTCGTACAGGTTCGGCATATTCCTTTGTTACACCTGAGGATATGCCATATATGTTAGATCTTCATCTATTCCTCTCGAAACCGATCAGGCCTGCACCCACTGAGGATGAGGTCTTGAAGAACATGGAAGAAGTAATGAGCAAAACTAGTCAAGCAATTGATAGTGGAGTAACTGTATATGGTCGTTTCCCACAGCAAACCATTGATCTTATCTTTAATAGAATTCGAGAAATGATTGATTCATCTGCAGAATTAGATTCCCTCGAAAGAACATCCACAAAAGCTTTTCGCTTGTATACAAAAACAAAACCCTCTCCGTCGAAAGAGTCCATTCGAAGAGCAAAGGATTTACCCCGAGAAGGCTTACATCCCATCTTCAGAAGCATAATTGAAAGCGGGGAATTAGAGGCAATGGCTTTTTTCCAGAAAATCAAAACTTTCAGGTGAGTAGTATAATCATCCTTTTTATCTATATATTTCCTTGATATGTCCAGACTTTAAGATGGTATGTCCATATGTAATCTAACACCAACATGTTTAATTATAATGATGGTTGTTCTGTGCTAGACCGAAGCAGACCATACTTGAAGCAGAAGGTGAAGCTGCCAAATCCAAAAATGTGAAGGTTATCCTTGCTTTCCTTCCTTTTGTGCGTTATACTCTTTATATGATCATATCATCTTTTTCAAATATCCCTACGTGGGCGGTATTCTGATATTTTTTTAGTAGCCTTAAGCCAACACGTTTTGGTTCTTGTGCAGGGTCCCGCTGGCCAATGGGTTGATGTGATGAAGAAGAAAAGGGCCATTCATGAGGATATTATCAATACGAGACATCAGCAGAATCAGAAGAGCTCCAACAATCATTTGGAGCTGGTAATTTTGTACTATTTTAGTATTAATTTTGACATGCGTGTTTCTTTACCATTAGTTTTACTCACATAAATGGTTTATAATCTAGGAAGCTGAACCTACAACTTCTTTTGTTGATGACAAAATAGAGGGAAGCAAAGGTATCAGTGCTGCTTGTGCTTTTGTTGCTCTTTTGAATGGTTTGTGGTGCGTGGTTGGTTTTCCACTTCTTTGGTTACCTACCTTCAAATAAACTCTTCATTGATTTCAGTAAGCGGTAAGAAAAGAAAGGCACAACAAAGCTTCAAGGACGATGATTACTTTATCAGCTCCATACCAGTAAATCATGTATGGTCTTTTGGTTGAATTAAAGCCATTTTCTGTATCAGTACGCATTAGCTGCAAAGCTACAATGTTTATGATCATACTGAGATGATGCAGAGATTGACTCTTTGTTACTCTTATGCACACAGCATTCAGAGTCAGGGCTATCTGTGAGGGGTAACGAAGGGTTTGGATCAAATAGGTAAAAAGATCTTTCATGGGCCTTTTTGTGACATTCCACAGAAGGGTCAAGGGGTTGCATTCAAATCTTGCAAAACTAAATAATTTTGATAGATATTGGCAGGCCTTATGTCTTTATTTCGGGTTGTAGGTTAGAAGCTGCTGTTCTAGATCTAGTTGCAGATGATGGGCAAGGCATGAAGCAGCAAAAAACAAATTACCACTGGGACAAGGTAAGAGTTGAGGTTACACATCATAACAACTGCCCCTACTGTAATCTTAATCTTATAAAAAAACGTTGGATTTGTCTTTGGTGGCAGAAAAGTAAGAAGTACATCAAGTTGAACAATGGAGATCGAGTAACAGCCAGTGGAAAGGTAGTACTAGTACCCTAATTACAGAATAAGAAATATTTCTTCTGGTTAAGTAATGTTTTGATGATTCTGTGGGATGCTTTGGGCTAACTAAGGTTCTTGAAACTAAGTAGATAAAGACAGAGAGTGGAGCTAAAGTGAAAGCAAACAAGACAGGTATATACAAAAGATGGAAAGAGAGATCTCACAAGAAAGTATTCAGCCGAGACGATGGTGATGCAGACAACACCAAAAGCATGTCAGGTAATATTGCAAAACCTTTTTCCACACAAGTTGAGCGTTTTTCCACCTTTTAAGTCGTCAATAGGTCTAAAGAGAAAGCTGGCAGGTAAAGGTGGCCGAGGCGGGAAGAGAAAGCAGAGATCAGTGCCTAACGCTCATGTGCCTTCAGAGATCAAAGATCTGGAACAGGTGCGCAAGGAGAGACAGCAAAAGGCAAACAAAGTGTCGTATCTGCAAAGCAAGAGAGGAGGTAGAGGTGGCGGGGCCAGAGGAGGCCGTGGTCGTGGCGGCGGTAGGGGAGGGAGAGATTTTGGTAGTGGTAGCAGCAGGGAATTTGGCGGAGGAAGCGGGAGGGACTTTGGCGGTGGCCGCGGGGGTAGAAGCAGTAGTAGTAGTAGAGGTGGTAAGAGAGGAGGAGGTGGAGGGAAACGTGGGAGAGGAAGATAGTCACTGTGACTCTATCGACGAGTTAAGACTCGTCAAAACTTTTGAGCTAAGGCAACTTTTACTTATCAAAAATGTCCAGAGTCACTGAGCCTTATCTACTCAAATTTTGTGTAACATTTTATAATCTTGTTTGTTTTCTTTTTCTCCGATTTTTGATTTCGTGTATTATTTACTGAAACGAAAAAGTAAAATGATAGTTGACGACAAAAAGAAGGCCATTTGTAGCAAGACACATATACTTATGATTCATGATTGCAGGCATCTATAAAAATGATACCACAAGTGTACAACAAGGTTCTATGGTGTAGTGGTTAGTACTCTGGGTTCGACTCCCGGTAGGACCTTTTTTCTAAGTATCAGCCATTTCCCTTTTGCTAAATGAAGAAGAAATTGGAGATTGGATCCGTGAATCCGCCTCAAAGCAAAAGGTATTCAAAGTAGCAACTAGATAGAAGTTATTATTATCCGTATATATATATATATATATATATATATATTACTACACGTATCAACTATCTTGCACAAGTCTCTTGTAGGAAGGATTTGAAATTATGTATTTCTTTTGTTTGAGAAAATGGTGTCCAAAAAAGAAATGGTTGCTTGCACGTAATTCAGTTAGGGCTGGTCCGAATCAAATCAGACTAAATTAGTTATAAACACAAACGTACTTAGATATATAGGCAGGTATTAGTCTTTATTTAGGGTCTGGTTAGACTTTATGATTTGGATGTAATTATTGTCTAACAAGTATTTAGAAATGGAATAAACAAAAAGGAGAAGAAGCAAGAAATGAATGATAGAAAGCACTAAATGGACTGTTAAAAAGAGAATGTAGTCCCGTTCAAAAGCGGCGCATTTTAGTTTATGGGGAAAAAAATGCATAACTATAAAGCTATCTTTCTTTTCTTCTTTTCTTCTTTTCTCTGCTTCTTCAAGCGATCAAACCCTCTTGTCAACTTTTTCTTCCCCACATCTCTTAAAAGCTTCACATACATCAAACCAACCCTTTCTTTTCTTATCTATCCAACTATCACAAGTAACTCCTCCTTTCACATCTTTGATCTGATCATGGTTAAGGAGACAGTTTACTATGATGTTCTTGGTGTCATTCCCTCTGCTTCTGAGGAAGAAATTCGCAAGGCTTATTACATCAAGGTTTTTTAATTTTTGGTCTTTATTCTCTTAGAGTTATCATAGATCTGTGGCTGGTCTTACTCTTAAATCTTTAGGCAAGACAAGTTCATCCTGATAAGAATCAAGGTGATCCTCTAGCTGCTGAAAAGTTTCAGGCAAGTGAGATTCTTTTAATGTCATCCATTTTCTTGTTTTATTTTGATATTGATCAAATCAAGAATTTTGTTCTCTTCTTGGGGGACAGGTTCTGGGTGAAGCATACCAGGTTCTGAGTGATCCTATTCATCGTGAAGCGTATGATCGAACTGGAAAATTCTCAGCTTCCAAGTAACGTTTTGTTTTGTCTCTTTAATTGATGAGTAAAAAATATTACGTGTTTCTCTCTTTTTTTCAGACAAAATGTTTAATGGTGTTTTCTGATCAGAGAAACGATGGTTGATCCAACCGCTGTTTTCGCCCTTATCTTCGGAAGTGAACTATTCGAGGATTATATTGGTCACTTAGCTGTTGCATCAATGGCTTCCACTCAAATGGCTTCCGATATTGAAAACTTTGATCAGTTTCATGACAAATTAAAGGCAAATCAAATATCATATCTTATAACTTATATATATGATCTGATCTTTACATCAAGAATGATCCTTGTATTTTTTTTTGCAGGCTGTTCAAAGAGAAAGAAAAGAGAACCTTGCGAGGTTTCTCAAAAAATTTCTAAGTCAATACGTCCATGGAGACAAAGAAGGATTCATACACCGCGCAGAATCTGGAGCCAAGAGACTATCAGATGCAGGTATTGTCTTGTCTCTTTTCCTTTTCTTTCTTTCACTTGTTAGTTAATTTACACAATTCTGAATTGTATTCATTTGTTAAAAGCATTTGGAGCGGATATGTTGCATACAATTGGATATGTATACACAAGACAAGCAGCTCAAGAGCTTGGGAAGAGAGTAATCGGAGAGCTTGAGACAAGCAGTTCCTTTTGTAGCTGAATGGGTTTAGGAACAAAGGGCATTCTTGGAAATCACAGATTAGTGCAGCCAAAGGTGCTTTTCAGTTACTTCAGCTGCAAGAAGAGAGTAATCGGAGATTCAAGAAAGACGGGACTGGTCCAGCGAATGAGTTGGAGTCTCATATTCAGTCCAAAAAAGAAACATTGATGGGATCTTTGTGGAAACTCAATGTGATTGACATTGAAATGACTCTGTTACATGTGTGTCAGATGGTAAGTAGTTCTTTGGATCTTCTGTTGCTTATATTTGAAATCTCAGACATAAGATATGATTCTTGAAAAATAAACTGGTTTAGGTATTGTGCGAAAACAACTTGAGAAAGGAGGAGCTTAAATCTCGAGCGATGGCTCTAAAGATTCTTGGGAAGATTTTTCAGGTTTTTAATAACATACCATAATCATATTATCTGATCTGTTTTGTTTCTTGTACTGATTCAAGATCGTTGAGGCTTGTGCAGCAAGAAAAACAATCGAGGAATGGTGCAACATCAAGAAAAGAAGACGAAGATAGCGATAACGATGATGATAGTAGCAGCGATGACGGTTCTTCACAACCACTATCATACATAACTCCTCTGCTCACTCAGGTAAAATAAAATTCGGTTATTTCCCATGTATGGTTTTGCATAATGGAGTCGATCTCACTATTGACGGCTTCTTTCCATGAAGGTGCGTCCGGAGTAGACATGGCCTCTGTGAACGTTTTTGGTTCATTCTCTGCGAGAAATACCATTAAAAAATCGTCACCAAAAGATTTTTCCTTTCGGGCTCTTTTGCTCCGTCGAGGTTCATCTTCAACCTCTTGTGATTCATTAAATGAAGTACCAGAAGTGCTTGCCATGTTCGTTGGTTCAACCTCTTCGCGAGTTCGTTTTGGATTTTGTTTATCTTTACACGGAAAAATGTTTTCAAAAAATGATACATTTCTTGATTCCATAATTGTGTTTACATGAATATCTGGTATATCTGATTTATGGACCAGAAACCGGTAAGCACTGCTATTGTGTGCATATCCGATGAAAATACAATCTACGGTTTTAGGTCCTATTGAAACCTTTTTGGGAGGCGGCACTGCGACTTTTGCGAGGCACCCCCACACTTTCAGGTATTTGTACGAAGGTACTTTACCCGTCCAGAGTTCATATGGCGTTTTGCCAGTTACTTTGTGCGGTATTTTGTTGAGGATATAATTTGTGGTAAGGAGTGCTTCCCCCCACAGGTTCTGGGGTAACCCAGATTCCTGCAACATTGCATTCATCATTTCTTTCAGAGTTTGGTTTTTCCGTTCCGCAACTCCATTTAGATTCCGGTGAGTAGGGAGCGGTTGTTTGATGAATAATGCCTTGTTCTTGACAAAATGCATTAAATGGACCATCATATTCGCCTCCTCTATCACTTCGAACTATTTTAATAGTTTTCTGAAGTTGATTTTCGACTTCAAGTTTATATTGTCTGAATTTTTCCAAGACTTCATCTTTACTATGTAGTAAGTATACATAGCAGTATCTTGTACAATCGTCCATGAAAGTTACAAAATACTTTTTACCGCCTCTGGTTTGTATATACTTTAAATCGCACAAATCTGTGTGGATTAAACCGAGAGGTTCGGTTGTTCTTTCGACTTGAGGTGAAGGTGTTTTAGTGAGTTTCGCTTGAACGCATACCTCACATTTATCTTTGATAAATTTGCATTTCGGAATTAAGTTCAAATTAATTAATCTGTGTAAAGATTTATAACCGTTCATGCCAAATATTAAAAGACTCGACCAAGTAAGCAACTGGTTTCTTATTCATTGAAACTTCAGAAACGGATACATCAGAGTTCTTAAGGACTGTGATACAACACATTTTCACAAGTCCTTCCTTAACATACCCCTTACCCAGAAACACCCCATTCTTCCTAAGAATCAGCTGGTCGGACTCAAAGCTCGTGGCGAAGCCATGCTTGCTCAGTAGAGATCCGGAGATGAGATTCTTCCTCATGTCTGGCACGTGCCTCATGTTGGTGAGAGTTAATGGCATGTCCAGAGGTGAACTTCAACACCACTTTGCCAGTACTTTCAATCTTGGAGATAGACTTGTTACCCATCTTCATACCGGCATCAGACTTGGTCTTCTGATAGGTGCTGAACATTCTCTTGTCAAAACAGATGTGAGTAGTTGCACCCGTGTCATAAAACCACTCTTTGGTCTCTTCATCAACCACATTTGCTTCCATAACCACCGCACACAGGTCATTTTCCGTCAAATTGGCTTGATTGAGCGTTTTAGCCTTTTTGAAGCACTCCTCGGCTTTGTGCCCTTTCTTGTGGCAATAAGAGCATTTTCCGGTGAACTTGCTTGGTGCACCTTGCTTCTTGAAGCTCGTGGAGGCTTGAGGTGCAACCTTTTTAGGCGGCCCCTTGCTTGAATTAGGCACAAATTTTCCTTTGTCTTTGTTCTTGTACTCAGCTACATTAGCATTGTGAGTGAAAGTCGGTTCAACCCTGCGTTTGAACGGCTCATTTTGCAGCCAGGAAATGAGATTTGCCAAAGTTAAAGCCTTTTGCTTGTGGCCGAGATAATTTTTGAAGTCGACCCAGCACGGAGGTAGCTTTTCCATGATGCAGTTCACTGTGAATGTTTCACAGATCTTCATGCCCTCATCAGCTATCTCTTGGATTATCAGTTGCAGCTCATGAACTTTCTCCATGATGGGCCTAGAGTCCACCATTTTGAAGTTCAGGAATTTCGCCGTAGCGAGCTTTCCCGAGCCTACATTGAAAGACTTGTACTTTTTATCCAAGGAATCCCAAATTTCCTTGGAAGTTTTGGCCTCACTGTAAACGTTGTACAGCTGATCCACCAGGCGAGCTTTAATGTAGCCTCTGCACAGATAGTCCCCATGGAGCCACGTATCAACACTAACCAAAACGTGTACGTCAGTATTCCCGAGAGGCACAACAGGTTGAACCTCGGTGAGATACCTCTCCAATTTTAGCGTAGTCAGAAAGAAATGCATCTTTTGCTGCCACGACTTGAAGTTGGAGCCATCGAATTTTTCCGGTGTCACAATAGCACTCGGAACATTCGGGACATCAGGCGCGGTAAGTGGAAGACCTTTCCCGTGTAGGGTCGTCGTCTCACTTATTTGATTTCCAGCATCAGGACCTCTGTTAGTCACATCAACGGTTCCGGTAGACATATTTTTCCTGTTTTTCACAAAAGACAAATAAATGTCAAAATTGAGAAAGAAAAAATAATTAAATAGCGTTTAAAGTATTTAAATCGCTAAAAATAAAAAATTAAATGCGTTTTTCAAAACGTATTTAATATTAAATATATTTATTTATATTTTCCAAAAAAATAACGTTTGTTTCTACAAATCGTTAATTTTTATTTTTTTTTGAGAATAAATAACGTTTTTAGAATTCGCGATAAAGCGTAATTCAAACGAGTATTTTTTTTTTCCTCTCTTTGGAAAATAAATAAATATCGTTTCCAAATTCGCAATTAAGCGTAATTCTAACGATAATATTTTTTTTTTCCTCTCAGATCACGAGGATCCTATTTTGAGAATGCGTTTCGCGAAACAAACCGCGTAAACCGTTTCATCAAAATAATAGTAGCGTTTAATCGATTAATAATCCGAATAAAAATTCGTTTCGGGATTTCAAAATAACCACCAGTTAAATCAAAATCCAGAAACGTTTTGAAAATCCGTAAGTAAACCGAAATAAATCGTAAATGGTTTTTTTAAAACGTTTTTAAAATCCGTAAGATTTGGGGAACGTTTTGTAAAAACCGTAAGAAAATTTCTAAAAATTTTGTTTTCGTTTTCGTAAAACTTTGAAGAACTGTTCGCAATTCTCAATCCGTTTTAAGCGATAAGCAGAAAGCGGATTTATAAGAATTAAGATTGTAGGATGCGAAAATCCGGATGTGAAAACTGCGAAATAAAACTTTGAATTACGGAAAGAAAACGAGACAAAAACGTTTTTCAGAAACCGAAAAAATGTGGAGGCGAGATTTGATCTCTTTCCTTAATTCTTATAATCGCCCGTAGTGTGACGGTTTTCAACGATTAAGAATCTCAGGATACAACCACGAGGAAACCGTAATCGCAACACTCGATAAACGGAGAAGCGAACAACGAATCTACGGTATATCTCTCGAGACACTTACGTTTTGATGAAGAGAAAGACGAGAGGGAGTTTGCTGTGAAATTTTTTAGAGAGTTTCTTCGTTTGGAAAAACGATCAAACTCGAAGAATGAGGCGACGAAAAAATTATAGGAGGAGGTCGGCGGTTTCGCACACTCACACACGTGGCGAGATCTATGGCGAAAAATCCGGGATTTGATTGACTCGGTTTGATCAAAACTTTAACTCGAGATTAATTCAAATTTCGTATGCAAAATATCTTGGCAAGTGTTGACTAAAAGTCAACGAAAAGTGTGAACTAATTTAGTCCAAAACTTGGCCCAAAAGGAATATCTTTGACGTGGACCAAGACCCAAGACCCAAGACCCAAGACCCAAGACCGAGCTCGGCTCGGCTCGGCTCGGCACGGCGCAAGCGCATGTGGTATTTTGCATAACCCCCTTTGTGTCTCCATAGCATGTTAACCAATGCTAGAGACAATCCTATATTTATACTTGAGAAGAATTTTCCCAAGTTCCAATGTGGGACATTTTCATGTTTTATCATGAGACCACATTGGACCTCAAATTCTTATTCACATTTTTTACCCATAACCATATGAATATGGGTTCAACAAAAGTGATACCCATTTATGTTAATTATGGGTCAACACTTATCTAATATAACAGAGAAACTGAGATTTAGATTATTGATTGAACATTTTTACAGGGGATTGGTAGACTTTTCAGATGTCTCTGCAATCCAGCATTTGATGTAGACGATGATGAAACTGTATACAAAGGCAAATGATCAATACCACACTCACATTGCAATTGATGGCCTCACATGTGAATGTGATGCGGCCCCTTAACTTATTCATTCTTTATAAAATATATGTAATGATGGTAATTGATGGATCATCCTTAAACAAATTATTAAAATAAGTTTAAAGGTAAAAAAACTCCACTGTTTGTAATCATTACAAAATTGCTATACTGTTTTGTTGTAATTTTTCTTGTATTGGTGTTTTTCACACAGAAATTGAATATTTAACAATCATAACCATAAGGGCAAAATATAGAGCTTAGAGAGTCATTCATACTTTTGTTTTGTTTAACTTTACCGTTGTCACAATTGTCTGAAAGCTCGCCACATGTGCCAGAATGGAATTTTGTTTTATGAAGAAGTTGAGATAACTTACCTATCAATTCACATTATGACTGACCACTCCTTGTGCATTTCCTCTGGCTCAAACTTGGTTTATTAAAACTCAATTTGCATAACTTGAAATTAATGCAGATAGAGAATGGTCATCAGGTTCCCCAATGTGAACCAACATGCTTGCCATTCTCAAATCACCGCACTTTGCATACAAATTAACTAAAGAACTATTCATTACCGAGTCATATTCAACACCGCCGATCAGAATCCGAGAATGTATCTGCTTCCCGCATTTCAAAGCTTCCAACTCAGCGCATGCCTTAAGAACTGTTGTCATTATGATCGCATCAGCGCTTAATTTGAATTCTTTAAACAGCCTCAGAGCTTTTTTGCCATAACCGTTTATAATATGTACATGGAGCAGAGAGTTCAACGTCACAGCATCTTTTTCCTAGCAACACCAAGCTCACCAAACCCGGAAACAACCACATTCCTAGAGTACCCATCTCTATCCGGCATCATATCATC
Organism: Cardamine chenopodiifolia; assembly: GCA_963922655.1. Classification (NCBI taxonomy): domain Eukaryota; kingdom Viridiplantae; phylum Streptophyta; class Magnoliopsida; order Brassicales; family Brassicaceae; genus Cardamine; species Cardamine chenopodiifolia. The sequence goes on along the minus strand of OZ000476.1, from coordinate 16,139,718 downwards.
AAACTATAGATAACTGAGCTTAAATGCCCTCGTGTGCTTATGTATTTAATAAACGATGGAACGTTTTAGTGCAATAGATAAACTGAGATTTAGATTCTTGATTGAACCATTTACTAGGGATTCTCTGCAATCCATTATTCGATGTAGACAATGAAAGAATTGTATACCACATTGCAATTGATGGTTTCACTTTCACATATGAATGTGATGCAGCCTCTTCTTATTTATGTGTTATCAAACTTAACATACTGTTCAAGTTAAGTATCTCGCAATCATTACAAGATTTTACTAATGTTATATAAACTTAAAATCTTGAGATTGCATCAAAGGCAAGATGATAACTCAAAGAAGCTTTATTAACACCATAACCTTATTATATGTACACATACTAGAGAGAAGAGACCCTCTGGCTCACACCGGTTTAATGAGCCGGGTGAGGAAAAGAAGTGTGGGTACGGTGAGACTGGAGGATGCAGGCACAATGGACCGATTGTAGATTCAGACAACCGCTCATTACAAGCGAATGCCTGCCTGAACAAGTGTGTAGCGCAGGGAATGTATCGCAGACCGCTTGAACCGCTGAAGGTGTGAGGTAAGTGCATTGGCTAATGTTAAGGCTTCTTAGTCCTTCTTCATCGAATTTTCCTTTCTTAACCCCTCGCCACATCTCGTGCTTGTTCTTGACTCCGCTTTGAGCTAGCGAGTACATCGCTCTGTCTGTAATGTTTCTGCAATAGTATAACCCCAATGACCTCAAGTGTACACACCGATTTGCCAAAGCCACAACACTCTCGTCTGTAACAAAAACAACAAAATGTTTAAGGAGGGGGAAAAAACTCTGAATCGGGTTTCGAGAAACCTTAAACTTTACGAGGTTTACCTGTAATTAGAACACAGCCACAAAGATCAAGGGTTCTGAGATCAGGACAGCCATAAGCTAAACTCATGACTCCATCATCACTTACATTCTCACACCATCCCAAGTTCAGTGACTGCAATTGGTTGCAGTTTTCTCCAATAGCCTGCATAACGAATAGAGGATTGTTCAGTTATAGATACAAATAAAACACAAGGCTGATGATACTAGAGAGTTGAATGTTGGAAAAAAGGCACCTGCAATGCATTGTCAGATACAGCTTCCACACAACCACAAAGATTCAGAATCTTGAGCTTCCTGCAAAACCTTGTTAAATACGCGAGAGTAGTGTCGCTGAATGAAGTGCAGCCACTAAGGTTGAGTTTAGTGAGGTTAGTACAACCACGAGCCAGAGAGTAAAGGGAATGGTCAGTAAGTTTCAAGCTTTTGCTTAAGTCCAAATCTTGTAGCTCGTGACAGTGTTTTGCTATGGCTTCCACTGCGTTGTCCTCAAGCTGAGGTTTGTCCTGACGCAGTATTAAAGTCTGAAGCTTGGCAAATTTGGGAGCAAGAGAAAGAACCAAACTGCTCATATTCTTCTTGCACCTGAAGAAGAAACAAGTAAACACAAAATCAAAATCCTCCTCCTATAATACAAATTGGAATCATCCAGAAAATGTCCTCATAACAGAATCTGATTAATCATCCAATAATTGATTTTCATATAAAAAAGGTTGATTCTTGCAATCATCACGGGCCATGATCTTATCAATTTATCATCCATCAATCTAAAAATATTCGTCTTCAACTGATCAAGATAGCCAAAAAGGCTTGACCTTTATTCAAACACCAAAACACTTTTTCACATATAAGTATATTCTAATTCAAACATCATAACACAATCACAAAGAAGAAGAGGAAGAAGAAGAAGAAGAAGAGTAAGCTACAGACATACCAAGAGAGAGAGAGACGAGTGAGGCCAAGGGAAATAGCATCTCTCCAGCCACAGCAAATACCAGAAGCAATGATCACCGTCCGATCATCAACAAGGCTAAGGATCCTCATCAGAAGCTCCACGGGGATATCTTTCCACTCGCTGATCATGATTCCTTCCATCTTCATCTTCTCGAAACATTGGTTAAGTTCCGATCTTGTGGCTCCTTCACTCACCATCTTTTAACACCACAAGATCAAACAAGTAAGGGAGAGAGAGAGAAGACAAATAAATAACTCTGAATTAGGACATCGAAAGACGACAAATGTAGGAAAAAATAAAGGATTGAACTACAAAAAGCTAAAGCTTTATGTCTTAACTAAAACGCAGGAAACGTTAATGTCTATGTGTAACTCTTTTCTACCATTAAACAAAACCAATAATTAGAGCTAAGTTTCGATTAAGATGTTTTAACAATAAAGGCACAAGTACAAAATTCTTACAAATTTCAGTTTGAAAGATTTAGGAATTAAAGTTCGGTTTCTTTTGCTGGCTGGATTTTTCCAGAAAGTTGGAGAATTTACTTTTATAACTACAATTAAAAACATTAAAAAAATCAACGAGAATTTCCATTGACTTAGCGTAGGACCAGAGAATTTGTTTGCTCGCTACGTTTACTGTGCAGCAAAACGTAAATCTTCTCACCTTTAAATTAGTGTTCTTCGTGCCTGTTTCTGGGTCTCTCTTCTGATGAATTATCACTTAACCGCAATTATCTTTAATCGTATGAGCTCTTTGTGTTGAGGTAATCAAAACAAGTACAAGAGATGTCAAGGTGCACGAGAGGAGATAGTTCACTAGTTTGTGTATAAAAAGAAGAAAGAGGCAAGAGTAAACGTACGGGTAATGACCAAATGACACGTGTCTAAAACTGACCGGTGCTACCAAATTCGACTCTTCTAAGTTTGTTTATTTTCATAATCATCGTTGTAATATCTAATTACACGAAAATTTCGGAAAAACATACGAGAGAAGTTATCTAATTGGAAATGGTTAATATAATAATAATTATTACGAAAGGGATTTGAAAAGTGGAGAACTTTATATATTTGATAATAGAAGCCGAGTCGCATAATAAACTCCACATTTTTCAGGGGCCCGTACGAGTCAGTGGTAACTTCCAAATATATATATCACTATTTAATTTATTAAGAAAATTACGGGAAAAAGTAGGAAGATGATAAACTTTATATGTATATATCCTTTGTTACTCGTTTAATATAATAGATGCGAAGTCGTAAGCATTTATAAGAATAGAGATTCTATTATTATATGATTGTTGAACTCTAACAGATGTTCTTTTCACTCTAGGTTTTTTTTCAACAATTTCTAACTGATGTTGCGGTGGAAGTATAATTAGGACCGGTCCCAAGACTAATGGAGGTATAAACAATTACAGTTCTGAAGTCAGATGATGTATATAATTATGGTTTAGAGATAAAATGATCTATACATATTAATTCATTAAAATTTGGGGGTCAAAGCGTATATTTCATCCGGTGTTCATAATATATAATTGTAGGAATTCAAAGATTTTTGTCGAATGCAAAATCTATTTATTTTTATTTAAAGAGAGTTGTATGAATGCAATTTATAAAGCAATTAGATTTTATTCCATATATTTGGAAGAAGAAAAAAACTTATAGAATGACATTTCAAATCTTAAATAAAAACGTTATACAACTGAAAAATCTCCATTGTAAACAATCATAGTTCTCTATTAGTATTTTGTAAACCTTCTAAGAAAACAAAAAAAAACCTTCTACGAAAACCCTCATGCACTTACAAATTTAAGTTGTGTTCTTCATCTTTTATTGTTTTCTATTTTCGTAGCTATTTTTTTCTAATCTTGTGTCAAAGAAAACCCTATTTCATCAAGTAGACAAGAACTATCGTTCAATAATTGTTCATCTTTCGAAATAGTAATCGCGAAGAAATAAATGTACATTGACTTAAAAATCTTATGAAAATATCCATATAAAAGAAGCAGAAAAAAATGCAACTTGTAAGAACAACAAAAATGCACCCTAGCTCATGAGGCCTTTGGGTTGGTGAGCATGTTTATTTTCTCTAATGGGAACTGCCCATCAATACTCATTCCTCCCACCTACGAGTTCACTAAGATTTGATTTGTTCTATGATAATTAGTGAGAAGCAATGTTAACCAATTTTTTAAACCAAAGCATAATAATGTAGAAGTTATTATTAATGTTTTTGATTAGTTAAAATTCACTGTTGGAAATCTCACATCTAAAACAAAAAGATCAAGAGACAAGAATATATAGCATAGTATCATCACTGCATGATTCATATATATTCAAAGTCGCGTTACATGTTCTAAAAAAAAGCTTAGTTATTACTATTGAATTTTGATTTTTTTTTGGTAAATTTTCTAGTTGTATTAAGTTTGCTAACTGTTTATATACATGAAATTTATATGAAAGATGCCTTAACAACATAGGCCTTTTGGATTTTAAAACTACAAAAGTGGAGAGATAGATTAGGGAAGCAATCAATCACAATAAAAAAGTTCCTTGCAACCAAAGGGAGAAAGCTCGTTCGAACCTAGAGTGATGTTTTTAAGCATAGCAAATGTTGCGGATGTCTTTGTCAATGGACTTGAAGAAAATGTGAGCAAACATTTTGATGTTGTTGAAAATCATGTTATTACGTTTTTGTCATATAGCATAAATTGTAGCATGCGCTGCGACTAGACGAAGAGAAGTTGGTGTAGTGTCAACACCTCATGCTCGCAGGCAAGATATGAAGTTGTCCCAAACAGAAAATCTCATAACGTGAGACCCTAGTTTGGAAAAGCATAGCTTCCAGATATCTCGTGAGTATTGACAACGAAGGAAGAGATGGTCTCTTGTTTCCACGAAAATTTCAGTGTTATCTTTAACCATACTCCGTGAAGCAAGCCTAGCTTTAGTTGGAAGGCGATCCAGGCAAGCAAGCGATATGTTAAAAGCATGCTTAGAGACTGCTCCCAGAAACCAAACTTATTTGTGTCAAGGGACCGATTATATAGAAGATCGTAAAACATTCCAAATGTCAGAGAAACTAAATCAAGGCTTGCATGTACTTGACTTTGATTTCCATAGATAACAGTCATTTGCAGTTTTAGGATTTCATTGGATTGTTGTCTAGTGACAAATGAGAGTTTCCGCATTGTTACTTCGAGGGCCACGAAATCTCCAGCCATCTTCCATAGTTGCTTGAGAAACTTTTCCATCATTCGCTATGCTAAGCAAGTAAAGTCCATTTAATCCCAAGAAATCGATTAGTATTCCATTGTCAATTTTCTCCATTGAGAATGGACAGTTTTCTCCATTGTCAATTTTACAAGTAAGGGAGTTAGAGACAAAGTGAAGAAGCTTCAATATCTGCTTCCACATAGAGGATCCCTTGCTAGAGTCCTTTAGTAGCCAGAAAGAATATTTTTTCTGGATTTTGTGTTTGCGGCATCAGGCTATCCAAAAGGATATGAAGGATGAGAACAATAGCCAGATTAATTTCAAGCTCAAAAACTTTGTTTCATAGCAAAATATCCTTCAGCCCTAATTCACCTTTTGATTTAAAACTACAAATCTGAGTCCAACCGACTTTAATTTGCTTATTAGTTTATGGATTGCCTTTGACCAAAGAAACCGCCTTAGTTTGCTTACTAGTTTTTGGATCGTCTGACCAAAGAAATCGCCTGCACATTAATGCATCGGTTAGGTAGTATAAATGCACTACTATGTTTTGTATAACTAATGAATTTTGAATTCAAAGAATATAAACATTAATAATGATTAAAGGTCGATTTTGAATCTATTAATTTTAAATTGTTGTGAAAGTGATCCGACGGTTTTTATAGTCTATATTTAGCAGAGGTTTATCAACCAATTATAATTTGGCACGATAGACATATGGTGGCCGGTTGGTAACAGACTAACAGAAGCAACACGTGGTAACCTAATTATGAAGGGAGGTTTTCATGAATCTATCAGTTTTTTTTTTTTGGTTTTAGAATCTATCAGTTTTAATTTAACAGGAAATAATTACCTTCCACAAAAGAAAAGAAAAAATTACATCAATTCGACGGTTTGTTTTGTTTGTAACCTGTGTCCACGTAACACATATAGAAGTACTTAAAAGATTTAAGAGGCACTAACATCATTAGTTTTACATATAACTCATATACAATTTAAAATTAAGAAAGAAATACGCAACCTGAATCTTATACATAACAAAAATGAATTGTTGGAGTGTACTTGTAAGAACGAGTTTATACTTTATACTACTTTTTTTAATGGGGTCGCGCAACGAGTTGAATTAACATTTTAAATATTGCTTGAATATATAGATGTATGATAAGTCATAAGTGGTAACGTAGGACATGGAATCAGGAAGCCGTTTACTTTTTCTATATGTCGTGCATATTTAGATTGCTAGCTGTTAGCCTTGCCCTAGGCCGCACTCCATGCCGTGTTCTTTAATTGCTTTTCGACTTTTTCACATCTAAAGCAATATTTAAATTTGCATTAGCCCTTCCCAATATTTTCCTTGGATTATGCAGCTATGTTTCATTTTATTATACTGCTTATGCTAACTCAACCAACTCATTGTAATGGCCAAGTCAATGCACCAATTTGATGAATGAACGACAACATAATTTCTCCAAAAATAACTATTATTTATCCACAATAATAGGGCAATATAAAATCAAAATAAAATTCTTAAAAGGATATTCTACATTTTGCCAAAGATAATAGATAACAAGAAGGGTTGATTTTACATAGACAAAAGCACAAGCCTTTCCAACAGAAATGATTTTGCATATTATTCTATTATAGACATGTTCAAACGTTGCATTTCCCAGTCATACTATGACTAAGTAAACTGAAAACCAGTTTTGGTTCGGTTCGATTTCGGGTAAACCACCAAAATTTCTGACCAAGTCAAACACCAACACTAAGGCCCTTCTAGATCATAATACACATTTTACAGTACATTTTTATCCACACAATGTAATTGATTCATATAGTTTACCTTTTCTCTCAAGGCAACAACTTCTCCAGCAAATTCCCAAAGAAGAAACTTGTTTTGGGCCATCCTCCTCCTGTTCCAGCTTGACCTTCTTCTTTCCATCTTCTGCTCGGAACTTTATTCTTGACGTTAATCATCACACTGTGTCCGATCTCTCCACGTAACGCCTCGATCGTCTTCACGTCTACTGGATCCCTGAAGCATCTCTCACATAGAAAACGTTTACTGCTTGTTCTCCTACTGTTGTCACACCAGCTCTCGTCACTGAAAGCCCATGCTCTCTCAGAATCCTTGTCACTTCCGACAGTAATCCAACTCTGTCTTTTGTACAGAGCTCCAAACTCCAACCCTAGAATCGAATTGGTACAACTTAAGCTATTGTTGCTTATAATGCAAGAAACATGCACCAAGAAAATGTGTGTTACTTACCTCGCTGACTCTTCTATTGATCGCGGCTTCTAGACATTTCACAACTCTCTCTTTCTCTCCTTCTGATTCAAGAGTGCAACCGTCTTTGTGTCTGATGAAATACTCCTGAGAAGCATGAGGGTGGTTCGATGAAATCGTGGCGTGAAACACAATGTATTGCATATCCGTAAGCGTGCAAACAATGTCGAACATAAGCTTTGGTCGATCCTCACAGCTCACGTTTATCACGGAGTAACCTTTCTCTTCGCAATGCTCAACGGTGATATAGGGGTCGAGTCCAGGAGAAGCGGAATCATCAAGCTTGGTCACTGCTTCGTAGTCTTTATCAGCAAAAAACATCTGAGGAAGCCTACGGCCTACGTGAGTTGATCCAATGGAAAGACTTGTCCGAGCAAATTTCTCATCTTCTTGTTCACAACAACGCAGCACGTTGTTGAGCTGTTCTTCCATGGCAGATAATCTTTCTGGATCATCAACGTCTCTAGAAGTTGCATTATCATTCACATATAGGACACACGCGATCCTACGGTTGTGAGTCCATGCTTCAGCCGCCACCACATTGAAATGGAGGTCTGCTAGTACGGCTGAGACCTCAGATAAGAGACCAGGACGATCACAAGCAATAATCTCTATCGATGTGTGGTCACCTAATGAATGGACAGCGACTCTTTTACCGGGCCAAGTGTTTTGTGAAGCCGAAGCATGACTCTTTTGCCCTAACACCTATCCAAAAAACAAGAATCATATATATAATGTAAAAAACAACACAAATGCATACATACATTATACAAACGATTTATATAATTGGTTTTATTTATATACCTTTTCAATGTAATCAATGGTTTTGCTATCAGTACCCTTGTTTCCTTGTTGATCAGTGACATGGAATACTATAAGATGTGAAAAAATGGAATCAGTGAAATGAATAATTTGGTATGAATGTATAAAAAATGCAAAATTATTACCGTCCATGAACCATCCACCATCAGAAGAGATATAAGCTTTGGTGATAGTGAGATCGAGATCAGTAAAGACTTGCACAACTTCCAGTATTATTCCAGTTTTGTTCATACTGTCCACCTATTCATTATTAGTTTCACACACGCATCAAAAATTTCAGTAAAATCACAAAACCGAGTAAAATCCGAGAAAGAAGATTCTGCTTTACCTTGACAAGAGTGCATTCTTTGCAGCTGGTGTTATCAATAGAAACACTGGATTAACATAGAAAAAAAACCGAGCTTAAAAAACAAAGTCAATGGCTCTAAGTTCTTGAATGAAATAATCCAAACGGATTCACTAGTGTATTATATATTACCTTGGAGGATTGATTCTGGTGCTCAAGTTCTCATATTCAGGATCGAAATAAGGCCAATACACTTTAGCCATGTAAAAGAAACAAGTTCTCCTCACAAGTTCTGCAATATAACCAAAAAGAAGTTACTTATATCAACCAAGACACAGAATAAGACAAAGGATAGGAAGAAGCAACAAAACAAAGTGCAGCTTTTAAGTCTCTCAACAAGTGGTAAAAAAGAAGATAAGATATTCGGAGATTGTCTGCCGAGTCAAATAAGTGAATCTTGACCACTAAGTAACTCGAAAGAAGAAGCGGAATCTAAAGGAGATAGAGGTAACGATTTCATAAAGAGAGACCACAAACAGAGATTCTCTGAAAACAAAAAAAAACAAGTATCTTCTCTTCTTCTCTAAATCCTTCTCAACCAGAGAAAAACAGAGGAATAAATTCCTAAAGATCTCCTACTATGAAAATCAAAACTAAAAATATCGTTTCTGAACAAATGTTTTCTAAGACATGACATGTAATTCTTACTATTTGCATAAACGAATTGATGCTTAAAACGAACTTACAAGTAGCTGTCAAAGTTAAAAAAAAAACATCATGAAAGAAAGAAAAAAGATATACTAAAAAAACTAAAACCGTTATGGAGAAAATATTTGATTGGTCAAAAGATGTTACAAATCGAAACACTGTAAAATAAAATAATAATGTATGGATCAGACAATATGCCAACTTGCAACAATACTCTAAGCAGGCCACATCAACAACTTGAAGCAGGTGACACAAATTTTGTTCGTCTGATTCCATGAAATGCACAAAATCTGTTCTTTTCAAAGTTTTAATTTTATATATAATTATGATGCGTCGACATCGAATTTAACCATACATCGTTCTCAATCTCTGTCAAATCCATGTGTTAATTTTAATAGAGCTTGTGTCTCAAAAGAGAGACTTATTACTCAATTCAGCTAATTCTTACAAGTTACAAGTTTCTGGGTTTTTCTCCAGACAAAGTAAGAAAAAATCAAATAAAAACCCAGGATCCGAAGTTTCAGAATTTCAAGGAGAACAAATAAAATTGGAATTGAATAAAAAAAATCAAACAAAGTGAGATTAGAGTATGGATTAGTTAGAGGTTATAAAGAGAGTGGGAATAGTTAGTTACCTCATAATCAGAACTTTATTTACAAATTTGTGGAGTCGGCGATAGAGGAGAGACAAATTTAAGGATAGAAAAACAAAGAGAAGATTATACTAAAGAGAAATAAAATCTTTACAGAGAGATAGAGACAGAGGAAATGCCCACAAAAAAAAAATTGAAGATGTCTGCCTCTTCTTTCTCTCTTTAATGAAATTGAAAAACCCTTCTTTCTGTGTCAGATGTTTTAATGAAACTGTTTTATAAAACACGTTTATAATAAAAATATTAATAAAAAAAATTTATCAATAAAAATGATTTAAGGAATCTAGTGGTGGAATAGTACGACAACTTTTATAATTTAACTGCAAATATTATAAAGTTCGCCTTTTAATTAAATGAGTATTAGTCAGACATGACGCAGCGAACATTATAACTAGTGGTTGTGTTAATACGAACTATTCCCACTCCCCCCCCCCCCCCACACACGTGTCTTACACTATTAATTGGCTTTGTGCTTAATTGGTGGTTATTATGGTAATAATTGTCGTAACATTTCATCACCAGCCTTAGCAAACCCGGAAACAATCACATTCCAAGAGTACACATCCCTTTTCGGAATCATATCAAACAACTTTAAAGAGCTCTCCTTGTCCCCAGAATTCATATACCCTTCAATCATAGTGTTCCACGAGAAATAGTTTCTCTCGGGCATTTCGTTGAACAAGTCCCGCGCAATTCGCATTCTGCCACAGCGCGAGTATATCTGAAGGAGATGGTTAGCAACAATGACAATTGAACTAAGAAAACCCTTCTTGATGAAGACTCCATGAATTTGTCTCCATAAAGTTTCGCGATTCCTGTTGTTGCAGGATTGACGGAGACGGACAAAATTACGTCGACAATCTCCTTCCATGGCCAGAGGGAAAAAAAAAACAAATGTTAATGTAACGGCTCTCTTCAGGATGACGACCAAACGATATCGTATGAAATCATCAAACCTTAACGCGCGTCTTGATTTATTTTGTTTCCTTACTTAATTTTTTTTTTTCTTTTGTCATCCTAATTATTATCTCAACCAGACAACCACCTATATATTTCCACAGTGTTTTTATATGAAAAATAAATCATTAGTTGACCCCAAAAAAAAAGAAAAGAATAGCCGAATAGAACATCATTATTTTTTATTTCTAGAGTGTTTGTTACGTAAATTTTTAGAAGAAAGACAAGTTGGATTGAAAATCACACTGCAAAATGTTTGGTGACTTGTGGAACATTACTCATTACCCAATGGAATAAATAAATAAATACTACAGTGATATATAATTTCTTTTCTTTTATGACTTGTAAGATTAGTTTTCTGTCTTTTATCAAGAAAAAGAAATATTATTTTCTAATTTGATATAAGAAAATCTAATATGAAAATTTAAAAATATTTTTAAAAAGAATTATAATGAACTAAATATATTAAATGTCGTTAGCTCAAATATAAAAAATTTTAGATAATAGAAGCTTCGACATCAACTTCATTCACTTAGACAAGTAAATATGGATATTTCCTCTTATCACACTCAAACACAAACCTATTTGGAAGATTTATCCAGTCTTCAAGTTATAGTTTATACTGTTGAAAGATTGTTGGCATAAAGAGAAACCAATCGAGTTATTAATTTTCTCATGGGATTAAATGAAAGTTATGGTCACATAAGAAGTCAAATCCTGATGAATAAGACTTTGCCTACTCTATATGAAGTGTTTAATATCCTTGATCAAGAAGATTCTCAAAAGACTGCAACTTTTCATCTTCTCCAGTTCCAGAACCTACAACTTTTCAAGTAGCCTCAAAGCCTTATTATGGGAATCAGAAGTCCAAACCAGTTTGTTATCATTGTGGTAGTATTGGACACACTGTTGATAAGTGCTATTTTATCCTCCTGGTTTGAAACCAAAAGGAAAATTTCAGTATCAGAAACGTGAATCTCAATTATCCTTTATGTCCACCAATATAGTTAAAACCATAGTTCAGACTGATATGAATAAATAGCAGCTTTTTGGTGGTTCTGCTTCTTCAGTTATCTCTAGTAATCAACTGTCTCAACCTCTCTCTCAAGAACATATGCAAAATGTGATTGTTTTCTTCAATTCCCAAATCCATAACAGAGTATCACATCATCATCTCATGATGGACTTCTTGCCACATTTTTAGCCGCACCATCTACTTCTAAAGTATCTGGTACATTTTTTTCTCTTTATTTATTCTCTTTCATTGACATGCATTCTATCTCTTTTTTTAGAAATGTTTTTATCCTTAAAGATTCCTAGGTGATAGATTCAGGTGCTACACCGTATAAATCCAGATAACACTCTAGAGAGATATAAAACAAGACTATACTCAACATGAGAGACTTGACCTTGTTGACACATTCTCTCATGAGACAAAGACGAAGAGTTGCTTTATTAATCATATCCATTAAATACGTATCATTCATTTATGTAGAGAGTTTAGTAAATACTTGTATAATCGTCAACATATACTTGTACAGTCAACAATATACTAGTATAAATATTGTATTGTAACAAACTAATTCAATAATGAAGAAAAATGGAAAATTTCTCAAATTTTCTATTAGTTATCAGTGCATATTTATTGCTAGTGTTAGGTGTTATAGACGTGGTTGTCGAAGTTGTCATATCCATTTCAATTTATACGAACGATCATAACTCATAAGCAACAGATGAATGACGATCATAACTCATATCCATCTCTTCTCTCGTTTATGTAAATTTTTAACAAAGTACGACTTTACTGTATGGAATGGAATCATACAAAGCAACTAATGAATTAAATAAATGGTCTTCGTAGTCCAGATGATACGTTGGAGATTATGAAGGATAAAAGAACCTATGAGACACTTTAAAAAGACTAATGCTTTTACACATTAAAAAGACTAATGAATTTGGCGTCTCCCAAACGCATTAAACGCATCTATATTACCATTCGCAAAATAATATTAAACATTCCGGCAGATTAAACAATTTTATCTGAAGAAAATTCCAATTCTTCTAAGTACTAGAAACAAAATGTTGCAATCCAAAGGTTTATTCTATTTTTTTCTACTTCACCACCATGAAAAACATTTTAACGCATTACAGCAATTGTACTTGTAATGGCATCAATAATAACCATTCATATTTTAAATACTACAAAGCACTGTTTACGGATCGACTTTTTTTTTTGCCGGCTACGGAGTGGCTTATTTCCTTCATCCGTACAGTCCAAATCTCTCCTTCTCTCATTAAATTTTATTTTGATTGCATTTGTTTACTCTTATAATTTTTGCATTGTCTGTTAAGTGTATGTTCTAGTTTCGGTTTTCTTTTGGGCTTATAAAGCATCAAAAGAACCTATAAGCAAAATAATTATTAAAAATATAAAGAGCCATCCATAGTTTTTCCTTTAAATACATTTCATAATTTATTTCACGGCGAAAATGTAATCGAATCAATGTACCAAATTGTCGGGACAAAAGAAATACCAACTGGCAAGAATTTAGATTTCTAGTTATATAAAATCATTAAAAAAATAAAAACATTTTCTTGTTTAATTTTTCTTTCCACTACGGTTTTCGAGACGGCGAGAGCATTTAAAAGCTCAATCGTGTAAGTGGTAAACAAGTAGGGACGAGTAATTAAGTACAAAAGAAATGATATTAAATGACTATTATCCTCTTGAAAAGAAAAAAAAACTACCATGTAATGGGTGAGAATCTCTTAAAAAAAAATTTTTAATCATTTTTTATTTAATTTTTTTAATATTATATTATTAAATAAATAATGAACCAATAATATTGCAACATGTAGAAAAAAAGTTTATAAAACGGTTTTAAAGTTTTTTTCTATTAAAACTGTTTTAATTAAAAATCTCATAACTTTTATTTCTTCTAATTTTTTTAATAGTTGAAACTCACCAAAACCTCACCACTAAAAATGGTATTAGATTATCTCCGTCCAACGCTTTCTTTGATAATAATAATACATCAGCTTATATCGTAATAAACCCAAATGACATTTAATAAAAGAAGCAAATGACAACTATACCCTAAACCAGGAAATTATTTAATCTTCTAGAATTCCCAAAATATTACTGTATGTCCTTTAAAAAAAACCGTATAAATTGCAGAAATATACATTTGTAGATGCGAAGGGCGTGTTTAACGGGAGTTGTAAACAAGATTCTTCTTCTCTCTACTCTAAAAACTCGATTTTTTTCTTCTTCTTTTTCTTGTTCCTTCAAAGTAAAATCATCAACAACCACAGCAATGTTTGATCCTTCATCGAAATCGTTCAATACCCATTTAATTTTTCCCAGAACTTTCGATGATGATCCAGATTCCGGCGTCTGTTCGCCTCCTCTGTGGAGAACCAGTCCACCGAAGAGTTCTGCTCAGCGCCAGAACAGTTACCAGAATCTCTCGCCTGTTTCAAAGGCTCAGATCATCGCTCGTGGTCAGCGTGAGCTTATGGATATGATTAGCAAGATGCCCGAGTCGTGCTACGAGCTTTCGTTGAAGGATCTCGTTGAGGTGAACACGGAGGAAGAGAAGGAGCGGAAGGTGCTCGATGAAATGCCTCAGAGAAAAAAAGGGCCGAGAAAAGTCATGAGGAAGATGAAGAGCGATAAATGGGTCGATCCGATTCGAAACGGGAGTTTAAACAACAGTGGGTTTCTTCTGAAAATGGTGTTTCCTGTTAGCTTGGGTGCTAAGAAAAAGACGAAGAAGAAGGACGAGGATGATTCTTCTATGACAAGTAAAGGCTCTTGGATTTCTCCAAGACCTTCGATCTCTGATGTGTCGATGAAACCAGAGGATAAAGATTGGTGGAAGAATGGATTGTCAGAATCGCGTAGGAGTCAAAGTGGTGTCTCAAGGGTCAACAGTGGGATCTCAAAGAGCAGTGTTGGTCGTAGTAGCAGAAGCAACAGCGATCGAAGTCGAAGCAGTTTAAGGTATGCATAAACTCTGGGATACCAAATGTTTTTTTACAGCTTTCGTCATATACGCATTACTAAACCGGGTAAATGTTTTGTTCTTGGATTTACTTTTTTGTGAGCTTTGCTCTTCTTGATAAATAATATTCTTCTAGAGTCCGAACTTCTTTGTGACACTCTTCTCTCTCCATCATGTGAATCGTGTAACGATTTTGTGAAATTGGTTCTTTTTTGCTGGTGGTTTTGAAGTTAGTGGTCATGGAAATTGTCAATTTAGATGCGTTGGTTGCACGAGAATTTGACCTCAAGTTTTGGACTTTCTTTTGTTAAAGATTATATCTGAGAATGCTAATCCTATGCTGTGCTGTGTATACACTTATGGTGAAACTCTATCAAAGACTGATTCCTATAGTCTATAGAAGCTAGATTCATGCCTAATTCTCTCTCTGTATCTCCTAATTCTAAATGTTTGAATTGTGGGGTTTTGTTTCAATACAGGGATGAAAACAGTGGATGCTTATCTTTCCTCTGGAATGTACATTTACGAGATTAAAATGAAAAGTTCTTCAATGGTTGTACACTTCTTTGGCTAAGAAGACTAACCGGTTCATCTAACTCGAGCCGGATTTAGTGGTGTCTATAAATCCGTGGACGAATGAATATGGGAACGGTGAAGATGAAACCAGAGGACATGAACACCTTCAATGTACCACGAAGATTCTATCTTTTTCTTCTTCTTGTAGTTCTCCTATATCTTTTTTGTAAGTCTATGCAATATATCTATAGAGTCCTTGATGATGTTTTGTAGATAAGTAACTTCAGCTTTTGCTAATATAAACCATTAAAAGTGTACCAATGCTCAGAAATAAATATCAAAATTTTATATTTTTTGGATCTCAATGTTCTTGAATCATTATTTTATTAAGTGATATTTGCCTTGGCTTCAAGTTCAAGAAGTGTGAGTCTCTTTTCTATGTCTTTGTGTCTCGTTCCGGTGAGGTTAATGATAAGAGTTTGGTACATAAGAACATTTGGTCTTTCTTTGTGGACTTGTTTGTGATTATTTTGCGTCTCGTTCAAACGCGTTTTCTTTTACGTTTAGAAAACGCGCTCATTATATTTCAGTGGTTTGGACGACTATAGGGTAAATAAACAAGTCAACGACGAAACCTATAAGGAAACCGACGCCGCTATTGTCTCGTCACACAAGTGATTTTCCCGTGAATAGACCGATGCGGAACTAATGTGGATATATAAATTTTCTTTTTCCAAAAATATTATTCTTCCCGAATGATTTGTTAATTTATGACCCAAGTATTACTGTAGTTTGTATTTATTTATTTTATATTGGGAAAAAAAAGAAGTCGACGGTGACTTTGTCTTAATGTGACCGACCGTGACATTAGCAAAAGCGAGACAAAACCCAAAACACAAGTTTGCAACTTTGCAGCTCTAGAAAGCAGAAAAGTCGTCAGTTGATTGTAGACGGCGAAAGGCTTACCTGACCTGACACGACACGAATACGATCAGACTAATCCTTACCGTGTTTGATAGTTTTTCGAAAACCCCTTCAAATTGTTTCATTTTCTTCGAATCCTGAGACTTACAAATCCTTCATTGCTCTTACTTTGCTTCTTAGGTCTGAAAAAGGTAAATGTCTTTGCTTTTGGGTTCCAATCTGAAGTCTTGTTCAGTTGCTCAGTTTTGCTATTGGCTGTTTTGCTGTTCTTTGTTTCTGCGTTATCACAATCGCTGTAAAGACAAATCCTTTTGTTCATTTCTGGCTTAATTGTTCATGGGTTGAAAGCTATTTTTTAATTTCGTTTGTAATCAGTTACTTCTACTTTTACAAGTTTTGTTTTTGGATTTCTGATCTGCTCTGAGTTCTGATTTTTTTTAAACAGTGTGATATTTCTATGATGTGATTAGTGCTTAAGCTTTTAATCAAAAGTCTTAGAATTTTGCTGTGGACTAAAGAGATTATGATGTTTTTTCACTTGTTGTTTATAGGAAATTTGAAACCTGTGGGATTTTATTGATATATAAGAGTTGTTAAAGATGGCAAATGAAGCGGCTGCGTGTGCCGTAAGGGCTACAAATGATATGCTAATTGGTCCAAATTGGACTATTAACATTGAGTTGTGCGATATTATCAACATGGATCCTAGGTAAAATTCTTAAATCGCTAGAGTTTTTGATAGTCACGAATGCCTCGCTAGTTTCAATTTCTTTGTGACATTGTTTAACTCCTTAGTCAAGCAAAAGAAGCTGTGAAGTTGCTCAAGAAGCGGTTAGGAAGTAAAAACTCTAAAGTCCAGATTCTTGCACTTTACGTGAGTACTCATCTCTGCATTCTTGGATTCAATGCTTTGGTGTGGTTTCATGTACGTGTTGACCTCATTTTTGGATGATGCTCGGGGTTTTGGTGCAGGCATTGGAAACTCTTACTAAGAACTGTGGCGAAAACATGTACCAGCTTGTCGCTGACCGTGATATTTTGATTGATATGGTCAAAATAGTGAAGAAAAAGGTTTTGCTATATTTCACCTGCTTCTGATATTTCAAATTCTCCATTGTATCTTTGGAAACTTGTCTTATCTTGTAAATTTCCGAACATAATTTCGCAGCCGGATCTGAATGTGAGGGAAAAGATACTTAGTTTGTTAGACACATGGCAAGAAGCTTTTGGTGGACGTGGAGGTCGATACCCACAATACTACAATGCATATAATGAACTCAGGGTATGTTAAGATGAGATGAGTTTTTTTATTCATTTGTAGACAATTTATTTTTGTAGTAAGTTTTGAGATATGGTTTTACTTTTTGATAACTTTAGTCTACTGGAATTGAGTTTCCACCTCAAACGGAAACCAGTCTATTGTTCTTTACTCAGCCTATTGCACACGTCACTCCATCAGATGAAGATGCTGCTATTCAGGCGTCGTTGCAAGGAGATGATGCTTCTAGCCTCAGGTACTCTTTTATAGTAGATTATGCGCTTTGTCTGGGTTTTGTTTGGGTGGAGTCTTATAGTTTGTTGATATTTTGAGTTTCTTTTAGCCTGGAAGAGATTCAAAGCGCTGAAGGATCAGTTGATGTTTTGATGGACATGCTTGGAGCACTTGATCCCGGGAATCTCGAGGTAGGAATTTGCTTACTCTAATGCATGAATAGAAAGGAACTGCATTACTTGTTTTCTTTGAAGTGATGGAAACTGCGTGCTATGAATGCTGTTGTAGGGTTTGAAAGAAGAACTTATAGTTGACTTAGTTGAGCAATGTCGTACTTATCTAAGACGTGTAATGACTCTTGTTAACACTACAACGTAAGTTTCTGTTCCTTTATCCGCTGCTGTTTCCTCCCATTTGATGGGTTGTGCTAAACGATGAAAGTAGCTTCGTTTCTTAATCTCCAGAGACGAGGAACTTTTGTGTCAGGGATTGGCATTGAATGATAATTTGCAGCGTGTTCTTCAGCGTCATGATGATATCGCAAAGGTTGGCTCTGTTCCTTCAGATGGAATGATTACTACAACTCCTCCAGTTCAGATTGTCAGCATCAATCATGATGATGATGATGGCGAATCAGATGATGACTTTGCTCGGCTAACTCACAGGTAATGATGATAATTCCTATGTGGAAGGCTATGATCTGATGACATTTTGGAACGATAGTTTTAAATTTGTGAATTCGATCTCTAAAGGTCTAAAAGAGATTTAAGCCCGATTCTTCCTCCTCCACCACCACCTACAATGAGACCAGTACATCATGGTAATGATTCGGGTATGGTGGATTTCCTTAGTGGTGATGTCTATAAACCTCAAGGCTCCTCACAAGGAGTAAAGAAGCCTCCTCATGCTTCTCCTTCTCCAGTTTTCGATGATCCAAGTCTACAAAGCAAACCCTCAGAGCAATTGCCTCCTCCGGCTCCATGGGATGCTGAGGTAATTAGGAATCTTCCACCTCCACCTTCAAGGCACAACCAGAGGCAACAGTTCTTTGCGCATCATCACTCAAGTAGCGGCTCTGAATCCTCTTACGAGGGTCTTGTTGGACAGACCCGGAGCCTCTCTATGACTAGCGAACAGAAGAAAGAAGAGAAACCAGAGGATATGCTTTTCAAAGACCTGGTTGAGTTTGCCAAAACCAGGTCCTCTAAACCCAACAATAGGTTGTTTTGAGTCTTTTGTTTGTGTAACAAGTATGCTTTACCATTCTTTTGTCTCTTTCTTGTCACTGTTTTCATTTTCAGTGGTTTTGACCAATGAGTGATTTTAGTGAAGCCTTTATTATTTAGTAGTTACTAAATATTCTACTAGGTTCTATTTTATTTTATTTTCTATCATAAGAAGATTTTTTTTGGCACCCCCCAATACGTATTATACATTTCTGTTATTGTCAAAGTTCAATTTGTTGTGGACGTATAGTTTTGGAATTAAATCATACAATACTACTTGAAAGTATGTAATCTAATTGTCATCTCTTTCATTTTCTATTTCAGTTGCCTATAATGGTTTTTTTTTGGCATAAGCTTTTATTCGGTTCTTAACGAATCAAAACACTTATGTATTTGCATAATGCAACAAATACCATATCACCGAATAAGTTAGATTCATTTAGTGAAGCTCCACAATATTCTTTGAACAAATTATTATTATTTTGTTTAATTTCTGGATTTTATTAATTTACCTTTAGCCAAGAAACAAAGCCATTAGCCAAAACAGAGCTTTTAGTTTTAAAGACAAAAAAACAGAGAGAGGCAATGCCACAAGAAAATGCTTTTATTTGAAAGGCACGAGAAACGGAACCTTGACGCAGTTGGATCTTGCTTTAGGCAATAGCCATAGAAACACCTCAAAAACATCTACCAAAACCTCCAAAACATTGACAGAAATTTTCAATTTAAGCTAATTCGGGGAAGAAACAAATGAAAATTTTATGTTTGTTTGATAAATAATTGATTAAAATTTGCAGACTTATAATTGCTATGAACTTCATAGAATTTTCAAGCGGTTGAAATATCAAAACTAAAAAAAATGTGATACCTTTTGAAAGTTTTCTTTACATCACAATAAATATCATATTTTTAACATATAAAATACTTGCTAAATATAGTTTTGTTGAAATAACATTCACGTTGCTTAGCGAATCAAGACGCATACATTTTGCATCATGCAACAAATACCAAAGCGAGATCTTCAAGGACAGCATGAAGAGAACTAACAATAGGACGAAACTATTGAAAGATTCGTTTTTTTTTTTTGTTTCTGTAAATAAAATATAGAGGGATAGTAATACTCACTACTTTATAGGAATCAATTCCCACTTTCCATATTTTCATGTTATGTAGGAACCAATGATTACAATTTCCTAATTTATAGACCTAAAACAAAATAAATAAACCAGGGGTCATTTCTACAAATTAAAGTAATTAAAATTACCTTTTAACAAATTAAAGTAAAATTCACCTTGACCAGCAAGTAATTCATTAGACATGATGCTTATTGCGTCATCATGCTTTTGACATCATTTCTGGCTCCGATTAAAGTCATTGCCCCGGGGGGGGGGGGGGGCGGAGGCACTGCTACCGGCGTTGATGGTGGTGCCATTCCTGGTGGTTTTGGTAGAGGTGGCGGCATTGGTTTTAGTACCAACCCCCTGCTAAGGACCCCAACGCACCTGGCACCGGCTAGAAGGGTGGGATTACTCCTGGTGCCGGCGGTGGAAAGGTAGTTTCGGCGGCTATAAAGGTGGGGATCCCATCCCTAAGCCTCAGCCTGGCAACGGAGACACCAATCCGGCACTTGTAATAAGACCCCCGAAGAAGCCAGGGCCAATGCCAATGCCACAAGAATGCAAACCAGAGGTTAGACAATGCATCGATACGTATGTATATGGAGGTGGCGGGAGGCCTATGTACCGAGGCTCATGTTGTTTGAAACTTAAGCACTCAGTAAAACAGTAAAATGTGTGTAAATTCCTTAAGTCCCAGGATGCTGACCTACGCAACGGTGCTAATGGTGTACTTATAGCATCTCCTGTAGTGAGAGCTCTCTTTAAATCTCTCAATATTATTTATACTTTATAGTTTTTATACATTTTAATTGTTTAGAAAACGGAACCAATTAAAATTAAACACGTATCAAACGGGTATCTGAACTTTTTTTTTAGTTTCTACGGTTCTCACTCTCTCACATACTTTTCATTATTTTTTATTTTTTTAATTGTGAGAAACTTTTTCAGAGCTCACTAACGAGGTTGCCCTTAAATTGTCATTATCGTCTTCGCAAACCATGTCCAAATTAAGATCTAGAGACTTTATATTTAACTAAGAGAAAATGATTACAATGTATATAGCAAACATATTTTGAAATAATTTTATAAATTTTGATTCGTTTTTATATGGTTAAATAAATGTTAGTATTATTATTGAATTATGCCCTTCTATTTTCTTAGTAGGTCCGCCACTGGTAATAGACAAAGACGCCACTAAGTCTACTACTAGTCTTGTGGATATGAACAACCAGCAGAGAGTTTAATCATGTTAGTCAGTTTCTCTACAGGGCATCGCGAAGGACAGAGTTATCTAAAATGTTTATAGTTACTACTCCATTAAAACAAAAAATTGCTTGCTCCATTAACAAAAAAAAAAAACTTGTTTATAGCACGTGTCAATATTTATACTAGAGATAGACATTCCGATTTATGGTTTAGTTCCGTTCGATTTTATGATTTTTTAGTTCTATAAAAAATTAAACAATTTAAAAACTAATTAAAATACAGTTTGATAAAGTTTATTTTTTAATTTATAATTTTAATAAAACAGTAATTAATTCGATTTGGTTTGGTTTGATTATAGGTCCAACTATGTACGCTCATGTTCCTCCCAGATGTTTCCATCCACCACCTTATTGCCGTCCTCCATCATGAGAGTCAATTTGGTCACATACATTATTATCAAATTAATTAAGGTGATATATGCGTATCTTTCATATATTTTTATCATTGCTGGAGAATGAAAAGCTTGTGAGATATTTCTGTTTTTCTTTCGTTGGGTTATCATCATAATGTTATCTCTGTTTAATGAACCAAAGTTACCATCAAGCAAAAATTCAAAATATATCGAATGAGTTATATAACATAACTATATGGCAAAAAAGAGTAACATGATACAACGGAAAAGTACTAATGAAAAGTTTTAGCTAAACAAAATATTAATTATAGGAAGATGCTATAGGAAGATGTTAGAATTAAACTTACTCACAAAAGCCCATTAATGTCGAGGCCCATCAGGTCTAGTATCGCTCGTCAAATTTCTAGAGCTTCTTTTTTTTTCTTTTTCAGTTGAGCTTGGAGCTCTATTTTTATTTTATTTTGTTATATAAAACTAAATGTGTGTAATCATAATTCAACACATAGTATTGTCAATATTAGATTAAGCATATATCAAATAGAAAATTTTTAAATTCAGTTTTTATATATTGTTAACTTATCAATTTTTATAATTTAGTTTATAAAATATAAACTTTAAGAAACATATTTTAAAATATATCAAGTTATAAAAAAATATACAGAGAAAATCTGACAAAAGCTACCAAATATTTAGCCATTCCAAAAATGTACACGAAACTTTTGGATTTCTAAAAAATACACAAACAAAAAAATTGGCTCAGTTTTTAACAGTTTTTTTTTGGCTCAGTTCAATACTCTGACTTATCACCATAATAGTATTTTACACTTTCAATTTTTCGAACGTCATCGACATTAAAATGTCGTTAATTATATATATTAACAACGAAAAGAAAAATCCGAAAGGATGATGTTGGATTAGACGTTTACATTGATGGTCAGTAAAAAAATTAAAATAAACCTACAAAAGCAATATCGTTCGTTTTTTTAGTTAATAGAGTAACCGGCGTTTTTAAATCATGTTACTGTTGTTTTAGGTCGAGGGTGTATAACATAAACATTATGATAAATGAGTCTTAACCTGATTTAAATAAGTTTTATGTGTTTTGTACATATCCACAAAATTAGTGTATATTTACAAAATAGCCTTAATATTTGGTGATATAGTGGGAATTTTGTATAACATATTATAAAAAATTAAACATAATCACCACAAATGAAAACAAGCAGGGGCGGCTTAACTAGGGATATGCAGGGTGCGACGAACATGATCTAATGATAAAAATGGCCCAAAATATTATTATTTTAAAATTTTATTTTTATATTAAAAGTTTTTTTTATAAATTCAAACAAAATTCACTTTGGCAAGATAATTTTTTTATATATACATCTTTTTCTTGTTTCCATAAACATATCTAAAAATTTCATATAGAAGAGATTTTTAAAAACTTAAAACTAAAACTTTATAATGTTTTATCAAATGTCCTAAAATTGTTGGGCCTGCCCTCGAACAATATCGTATAAACCCAAAAATGAAAATCATTAAAAATACAAAACCAGTTGTGTATTAGAAATTTATGTGTTTTAAGAGAAGTAAAATTAAAAAAATTAAAGTTAATCCTTGTGTAAACTAGAATATGTAAGTTAGTGGTTTGTATTAGAGTTATTAATGAATCACCATTCGAATCATACTCATATAATAAAATCAACAATTTGTATAACATGATGTATCTATTCATATTATATAACATATTTTTTAGACGTGTTATACATGTATTATGTATTGTATTTATGTTGAAGTTTTTAATGAGTTGATTATTATCATGGAAAAAAACAAAAGAAAAAGGTTAATCTGTCTAGTAACCAAAATTGGGCCTTAAATTAAGTATATGGATGAAGAGCTAGCCGTAAAAAGAAGCTGGAAATTTTGCCGGAGCTTCGTTAGTCATTAGCCGGATGAGAGCTCTCAGAAACAATAAGCTGGCAGCGGAGCCAAGCTAATAAAAGCTGGAGAGTTTGGTGATTCGATAGGTAATGAGTCTAGTGACTAACGAAGCTCCGGCAAAATCTCTAGCTTCATGGTTATTTTCCCACACCAATTCATGGTTTTATAATTTCTTGAATTAGATTGTCATTTCACTAATTTGTTATATATATATAACAAATTAGTGTAAATAAAACTGTCGGGATTTTCGTGGTTAAATGTTTTCATGAGGATTTGGAATTTTCCGAAGGACCTACAAGCAACCATACAATATTAAATGTGTGTATACCAAAACGAAAATGATATTAATAAATGCGGTGACCCAATAAACAAAAGTAGGACTACCTGAGTCTATCCAACAATATTTAATAGTATTACACGTCTTTTTCATTTTGTATATGTCATCAGCTCTGTCGGCAAACCGAGGTCCATTTTGATCCTTTTTTTTTCTTTTTTTTTGCATTACTCCTTTTGTTTAGTGATCTCGATTATACTACTTGTAACTTTATTTCAATTTATTTGTATTCAAATATGAACGCCAAACCTTTTTTTTGTGGATCGAAGCCGGCTTTATCAAGAAATTTCGTGTGGACACCTTTCTGTCGAAATCTCATACAGAATTTTTCAAACAGTTTTAAATTTAATGGATCAAACTTCTCATCTTTTTAGAGGAGTCGAACATGTTATTAAACCAAAAGTTACTTGGTAACACTGAATATTTTACTATATGCAATCAGTCGTAAATAACATTAAATAAATATTCTATTTCGATTATGGAAGGCAAGTATATATGTAAGGATTTGTGTCAGCGAAATTGAGAGTATACATCTTCTTTTTCCCACCTTAAGGGTATATATCTATCTTGGTCGCTTATTTATTAGCTGAGTTTTGAGTTAGCCAAGTTTTGTGGATAAATAGCTTTGCATAACTAATTTCTATGTTTAATCCAAATTGTATTGGATAGAATTGTGATGTATTACAGTTACTGACATGCCTATATTCGTAGACATGAAAGTAAGATGAAGGGATGTCAGATCGTTGAAAAATGTCTGATTTGAATTTTGAGACTAATTTGCATTGCCGTATTTAAAACGAAGATCGGGTTTTGTAATGGATGGTTATGTAGGAATGTTAATATAACTCGTATTGAGTTGGTAACGGGTATTATTTAGTCTCAAGTGGAGAGGACCGAGGCAGTGGGGCTCAGTGGCTGACTTAGTATTTTCATTTTGTAACTTAAAATTTTCAATTTAACAAAACAAAAAGTTAAAAAATTTCAAACTTGGTGTGGTGCCTACTTCACCTATCTTTCCTATTATAGTATTTATTATTTTAATCCATTCCCTCCCCCCTCTTTACATGGTTAATGGTTTTCTCCTTTTTCTTTTGATTTTTTTACTTTATCTCCATTTAATGTCGATTGAATTTAGCAATATAATTTCTTTTCAACTCTATCTTTCACATTTATTCTTATGCAAATTGGTTGTTTATCAGATGTTGCCATGGTGGCAACAGGATATCTATTTAAATTTCATTACATATGCAAAAAGATTAAAAGTGTAAGGTGTTTTGTTCGCGACCAACAACCTAATTAAATTTGTTTTGTAGTTATTGGTTTGATAGATTTTAGCGTACAATCATGTTTGTTGTATGGTCGTTGGTTTAGCAACATATTTCATCGATTGACTTCTAATTTAAAATTTATTATGTTAATATTTGTAGTGTTCAATTTATTTTTCCTAAACCAACAACTACATAATGAACCGAATTAAATCGCTGTTATTGGTCAATGGGTTAGTAACAACCACAAAACAAACAATAGTATGTATCGTTAACGATATTGTTAATCGCTGCCACAAAACCAACAAGCCATAATAGTTCAACACATAAGAACATTTAGTTTATGAATCCCCTAATCCCCCAAAGACCCGTTCAAAAGTATAACACATCCTACCCACTCCCACCTCTAGACAACACAATCTTTCATGCCTTTAATCAAGCAATTCCTCTTTCTAAAGTACACTGAAACTTTAATACATATATTAATTCAATAGTACTAATAGTTTATACTAGCAAACATTAAAGTGGCCCATTTATGCATATGTTTAATCATTCAGAGTTATATATATACCTATATATAACGGCATAATAAGGATCCCTATAAGTCTCCATTCATACAACTATTTGAAAAGTAAAGTTAGTTGATATTATTGTTTTGGTTTCCTATAAAAAGGAAAACTATTTTGCTGGGGAATTTTTCTAGTTCTCACTAAACAACAAAATCTAAAATATATCATAAGAATCATCTATTGTATTCTTTTCGTTTTACAAGAAATATCGTTTTAAATTTCAAAAGTATTAACTTTTCATGAACTATACTTAATTCATGGTAAATAATGTCAAAATAATACCTTTTATATACAAAGATTATAGGTTTTTTCGGTAAGAAAAATCGTATCTAGTATTTTATATGATAAATAGTATAATTATCTTTCTTATAATACCAACCAGTCCCCCCTATACATATAGAGAGATATTCAATACTCACCTTAAAAGAAGAACAATTAGTTTCCCCATTTCTTCTTCATCTTCCCTCTCACCTGGTTTCTGAAAACAAGCTTTTATAGTAACACTTAACAATAATGGGATATAAACGCATAGAAGCACTGATGATTCTAGTGGTAATTATGGTGCTGTTCTCATGGAGGATTTGTGAAGCGGGGAGCTTAAGAAGACATACATCATCAAGACCAGAAAGATTCTTCAAGGTGAGAAGACCTAATCCACTTCATAATCATCATAATCAGGGTTTCATAGATGATGATTATCCTCCAGAAAGTTTCTCAGGATTTTTGCCCAAGACATTGCCAATTCCACCTTCTGCTCCTTCCAAGAAACACAACGTCTACGGTTTAGAGATTACTAATTTCCGTAGATATCCATGATCTTTATCATACATTGACATATACATATACACATCTATGCATGATGCATATATTTATAACATAGAGATCTAGTCATTTCTATCTTCTTTCTTTCTTGTATTTTTTTTTTCTTAAAGAAAGTTTTTTTTGGGAAGAAATTAATCATTCCGCTAATTCCATCGAGAAACCAACTTAAGGTCGAGCTATTTTTGGACGCACGCCTACTTGTTTAACCTCTACTTGTATCATAGTTCGCAGAATATGTATCCAACATGTTAACTGATTGAATAATTGTAATGCACCTTTTTTTGTTCTATCACAAAACACTTATGTTATAATTATTTATTTCATAATTCGAGAAGCCTTTAATGCTTGATAAGCGGCAGGATTTCTTACTTGTATTATTAAATATGTACCAGAATAATTTAACAAACAAAAGATGATTTAACCAAAGAAAAAAACCATTTGGTTCCAATACCATAAATGATTTTTTTTTTCTACATAGATCTAGAAAAAGCAAAATCATGTATTTCCATCATCCCAAAATCCAGAGTCTTTTAAAATCAAATGAAGCTGCGATGAAGAGGTGGGGATTAAATCCAAAGGAGAAAGCTATGTTCTTGATGATTGATGTTGATGAGAATGTGGATAAATCGAGTAGGAACATTGGAACGCTGAGGATGCTTACTCCGAGGATATTGAATTTATTTCGGAGAGAATAAGTTTAGAAATTAAAATGTTGGTATAGTATCTAGGTCGGGGATCAATT
Organism: Cardamine chenopodiifolia; assembly: GCA_963922655.1. Lineage (NCBI taxonomy): Eukaryota > Viridiplantae > Streptophyta > Magnoliopsida > Brassicales > Brassicaceae > Cardamine > Cardamine chenopodiifolia. The sequence goes on along the minus strand of OZ000476.1, from coordinate 16,112,388 downwards.
GGTTAAATACACCTATTAAATGGGTTAAAGATCTAAAAGAAAATTCTAAAGTTATATAGGTGTAGACTGAGTCACCTCAAACAATCAGCGTAACAGTTCAAATTGCCAAAAAAGGACAAAAAGAAATAAAAGAGATGGTCCAATAAGAGTTGTAATATATATCATTTACTTCGTTCTCTTTATATTTTAAATGTAATATTTAAATTAACTTCAAGTAAAATGAAAAATAGAATAAAATACCTAAATTTGGCTTGTTGCACAAAAAAAAGTTTTAAATTTATATATGTGAAATATTGGAACTATATTTCAATTATAACGACCGAATAGATTTTTTCTCTGGATTACGGTACGGACATATATGGGACCTGCAGACGCTAATACTTTCATAGATTGAAGTCAGAAATTCAATGAAAGAAAATAAAAATTAAATGAAGTCACCATAAATTATCACATATACTAATGTAACTTATTATTTAATCAAAAGGAGAAATAGTTACATATAACTGACTGTATGTCAGTATGTGTACCAACATCAATCTTGGAGCTGACTTAATTATTTTCTAGTTTCGATTTGATTTATCCAACAAGGACTTTGAAATGTTCTAACGAGTGGAAATAACGCATTTATTAGCACCAACCAACCAACCAACCATAAATTAATGATCATATTTCAATCAATCAATTAACATACTACAGTTAACGGTCTCGATTGTTTTATTTTTGGCCGAGTGCATATAATATTCAACTAAAGAGTTTGGGAAGCTCTGCTGCCAAAACAAAGAGTAATAACGAAAGCTCAAAATGATAAGTACCCTTGTAAAATTGAAACATTTGTATGATTTTGTGATTATTGTCGTCACAGAATTAGTCAATTAATCACATAGATCAAGATTATTTCAATTTTATAAGTCAAAAAGCAAGACCTTCATTTCAAGTTTTTTTCCTTGCTAAAGTGATCCAAGAGCCGATGGTCTTTATATATATACAACATACATGTAAAGGACATGACAGTTACTTACCCACAGATTGAACCGAGACAGAGAAACCGAAAAAAAAACGAAGATGAGTTAAGTTGAACAATGAAGAGTTTTGGGGCAAAAAGTAGAGGAACTGAAAATTATGGGGCAAAATCATACAAATGGTTTTATGACTACTACTGAGGAATGTCTTCTTCTTCTTCGTCTCTGTCTCTATGCGTTTGAGAAGCCGTTGATTTTTCCGATACTCTTACATTATATTTCTCATACACTTTTTCCCGATTCTCCGACCACCATGTCTCAGCTTGATGTTCCCCAAATCTTCTTCGGCTGCAAGAAAAACAATGACAACCTTTAGCATCATCACACTTAAATAGTAAAAATTTGGAATGTAATAATATAGAGTATGACAAAATATTTAACCTGAAGCGGACTCTTCGTAGATCTCTAGTTCCATCGTGGAAGGCGACAAGGGTTATATACACGCCGGGCTCATACTGTTCGATCCATTCTGCTTCTACCTGATTAGTGTTGTTGTTAACAATTCCTGTTTGGCTCGAACCATAGTCGCTGTTGTTTTGGAACTGGAAAGGCTCGTGTCTCTCACTGATTACTGACCCGCTGTTGCTAAGCCGTGGGTCCGCTGGATAAGCATGGTTGTTTCTTTCGCTGGCTCTAGGCGTGTGCTTTGGTGATTGTAGATTGGACCAAGATGCATTTGCAAAGGCAAAGTCAAAAGGAGCTACTGAAGATATAGATGAAGTCATTGATTCCAACCTTGAAGGATGGAAACCATTTTCTTCAGGGAAATGGAAACCGTTGTGGTCTAATCCGTTTTGAAGGCACGCGAGTTTTACACTCTCACCAGGAGGCAACTTCTCAGCCACATCCTTGAGCTGTTACACAAGCACAAAAGCAAGTTTCCCAGATGAGTCAAAGCTTCAATGTAGTTCACAAATGTATCAAACGGATTATACCTGCGCTATGAGCGACTTTATTGCCTCTTTTGCGGCTCTTGATTTGGCAGATTCCTCCTCTGCCAATGTTAAGGCTTCCTGAGTCTTCTTAACCGAGTTCTGAAGCTCTACTTCTTGGAGCTCACATTTTTGAGTTAGACTGTCAACCTAAAGCAAATTCATGATTTTAGTTAGGACTCACATTAATGAACTAAAAGCATGAGTCCCCTTCTCCGAGAATGTATACCTGTGTTCGTAACTTAATGATCTCCTGATTCAGAATTTCATTGGTTTTTTTCATATTATCTGCTATACCCACCGGAAAATAGAGTCCGGAAGCTGAAGCCATTGGAGTGGCAGAGCGGGGAGGACTAGATCTCCTAGAGAAAGGTGACACCGACCGAGAGCTAATACCTGATGGAGCCGGAGCTAACTTTGGAGTACCTCTTCGCATGTCACTTTTATTAGACTGCACAGCATCTTTCAGCTGCAACAAAGAAGGCAGTTGAGAGTTGCGACCGAGTGTAAAAGTGTCCGTTTTTTTTCCTTGTTTGGCTGCTTTGCTATCCAACTGCTTAATTAAGTCCATATTGGATGTACCAAATTTAGCTAATCTTATTTCGGATTTATCTAATCTGTCTTTGTTCTCCCCTGAAAGACGAGGCACAACACTGTTCCTTCTGTTAGCATCGCTTATCTCAGACACTTTGCTGAGCTTAATGTAACAAGAGTCGCAGACACGATATAGTCTTCCCGCGCTTGGGGCCAATGCAGCTCGGAAAGCTTTTTTTGAACTGCATGAATGACAGTGCACAAGTCCACAATTGTAACAGTTATGTCTCTTTCGTGTAAACCCAAAAGCCAGTCTACAGGTTGAACATTGAGACTGCTCAGCACCAGAGACCCATTTATGCAGACATATGGCTGCAGTGTAATTTGAACCGCATGCAATGTACTTTACGTGTCTATCCTTCAAAGCTTCCACAAGAGTTGGTACTTTTCGATCCTCCAGATCACCATGCCCCAATCTCCCATTGGCTCCTTTACCCCAAGTGTAAACTTCATTTCTAGATGTTAAGGCTGCCACATGATATGCCCCGCAGGAGATCTCCTCGACAACTTCACTCGCAAGCTTGTCCTCCACCAAACACGGTAACTTACCATCAGTCTGTACATTCCCAAGTTGACCATAAACCGTACTCCCCATTGTGAACACTTGTCCAGACGTGGTCAAACCGACTGTCAAACTGTGTCCACATGCAATTTTGTGAAAATTGTAATCAATTAGTGCAGGCACACACGTTGGTTTAAGCCGAGGATCCTTGTCACCGTGTCCAAGACGGTTTTTGTCTCCATCACCCCATGTGAACAATTTTCCAGATGTTACAGAACTTGAGTTTGACTGTGTGGCAATGATCTCAACAACAGCAGCAGTGTGCCAAACCCCACATGAAACCGCAATCGTTCTCAATCCTGATAAAGATTCAACTTCCCTTGGATACTGAACAGTTTCCCTGTCACCATGCCCTAAGACACCAAATGTTCCATCTCCAAATGTAAAAAGCCTCCCATATGATGTTATCAAAGCGGTATGCCAGGGTCCACAAGTTACTGAAGCCACATGAAGCCCCTCGAGCGAACCCGCAATTCTCTTTGGTATCCAGTGACTGATATCAGAGCCATGACCTAGAAGCCCGACATTATGGGTACCGTCACCCCAGGTATAGAGCTCTCCAGTCAGAGTAACAGCACAAGTGTGGAATTCTCCACAAGCAACGAAGTCAACAGATGAAGTAGCTGTGAAAGATTCAACAAGACGAGGATGAAAAATATCCTTCCCAATGCCATGACCCAGTCTTCCTCCAGATTCTTCACCCCAAGTAAAAATTTCACCTTGCTTTGTCACAAAAGCAGCATGCCTGACACCACAGGCAATTTGATGAACATCCAAGACAATATTTGACTCCAATGGCTTTGGTAGAAGGACATCCGTTCTTGTTGTCAGGTAACTTGCATTCTTATCAATCCCAACCTTAACAACATTGTCACATATAACCTCACCCCAAATGTAAACATCACCTAGAGCATCAGAGTCATCTGCGGCAGAACCATGACTAGAACTACTTTGGGCACTAGAGACACTAACCCGAAAACCATCTGAACCAGATACCTTTGTTTGCATATTTTTGTTGTCCAATGCAACATGTGCTTTCTCTGAATCAGTTGAAGGAACCTCAGGCTCAGCACTCTTCGGAGAAGCAATTGGATCGAAATTAAAGGGAGTCCCAGGAGAGCTGTGACCCCGTGAAGCGCTAGCAGAACTGCTGCTTGGACTGCTCGATGTCAAGTCTCTGCTGGCCTGGAATATAACATAAACAAACAAACGCATTGAATACTCAAATGGAATGATTTATTATCAACAGGATCAACCAATGAGTTCAACAGACCAAGTGATCCATTTTGATGGATCAATATATATTTGGCAGACAGGAGTCAAGAAAAAAATGATCAGAAAACGGATAAACGGAGTCTTTTCCAGAGTGCTTACATCAACTGAAAGGCCTCCGCCACTCCAGCCATCAATTTTTGAGCGCCCGCCTTGCCCAGCCGATATTAATGCTTTGAGGCCTCCAATCCAAATCTCAGCCTCAACCTTGTCCTTACAAATCTATTAAAAAGTAAACTGTTATGGCTGGAGTTATTATCAAGTGTTGTTGAAATTACTGTTCAAATATCAGTTTCATGACGACTAACCAAGTCAAGAGACTTCTTTTTTCCGTTGTATAACAGAGAAAAGGATAAGTAATCTTTCTCTGGCCGAAGATAACGCTGGAAAACAGCCTGTTGCAAAAAGATGAAATGATTATTATTATATAAGCTTGAAAGGCAAGCGAAATTTTCATATAAAGACTGTAAATAAAATGAAGATATCTTACAGTTCTTTGCCCAGGTACAATTTTAGACACAGAAGCTAACTTCAGTCGCTTTTCACCACTACTCGATATCCAAATCAAAGATTTTTCATCCTGCATAACCAACACCAGCGAGCATAATTTCATCAGATGAAGCAATTATCCAACAAACAAGTAGAAAACAAAAAGAAGTGGTTGGAGCAGAAAGCAACTCACACTAGACAGTCTAAAAGGATAAAACTTAGGCTTTCCTTTGCGACCATATTTCAAAAGTTGAGTACCCTTCTTCAATGTTATCAATGCCTGCTAAATGTAGAGGATTAGTTTAACAAACCAGTCTTTCATTGATGAATTCCCCTATTTAGCTTACAATGTTAAAGTCCTACTCTTTCCATCAGCCCAACAGTTCACTAGAAACTCAGATTCAATTCACACGAAATCTGAAGGAACCACACACCAATAAACCCCCAAATTTAACAATTTGAACAAACAAAATAAAAAATTTCAACTTAGAACAAAAATTCTTTCCAAACTTGAAGATGGGAGAAAGAGAGAGAGAGAAGAGAACCTGTTCAACGTTGTGGTCGGCATTACTGTAGGTCACAAGATCTGCCATTCCATGTGAAACAATGAGCAGAACACCACCGCCCTCTTCGATCCTTACCTGAAGGACCGTTCATCATCTACAAACGAGAGCCCACGAGGTCCTAGCCACCGTCGAAACCATCAATTAAAACCCACTTTACAGAGAGAGAGACGTAAAATGAAAGGATTAAAACTTTCGAGATGGCACTGCTTGCCCAGATCTAAAGAGGCTTCTCCGAGATGGAAAAGACCAGACCCCCAAATTTATATTAATAAAAGCTACACGATCTTCAGAAAATTTCCCCCAAGTAAATTTAATTTCGCAAGTGCTGCTTTAGTTTAGGTGAAATGAAACAATTCGCCTCTCCGGCGAAACAAAGCAGGACTAACTAACGGAGATAGTAGAGGTGGTGGAGAGAGAGAAAAATCCGGCGGAGTAAAACGACGGAAAAGCAAAAAGGAAGAAGGAGGAAGACAGGGAAGTCAGAGACAGCGATGACAGAGAGAAAGAAAAAGAGAAAGAAGAAAGTGACGACGGTGTTTGAGAAGACGGAGTCAGATACGTCAAATATTACTAGCAAAAATTGCACAGATTAAAAATTTGTTTTTACTATAAAATATATTATTTAATATATAAAATAAAAATAATTTAGTTAATTATAAAAAATTATTGGTTACACAATCTAATAAAATTAAAAATTATATAAAAATATGAAAATATTTATAGTTTGAAATAAAAAAAATTTGAAATATCTTATATTTTGAAAAGGATGGAATATTACAATATATTAAAATAAATAATTATTAAAGAAACTGTTTCATTTTTCGAATTACTCTAATAAATAGAGTATTTTATTATTGAATCAATATATATATATATAGTAGTTATTCCTATGACTTTATGATATGAGGGAAAAAAAGAAAAAAGAAAAGAAAAGTAAAGTGAAAGGTGTTCCCCATGCAGCAGTTCATTCGCGCTAAAAAATTGTCTGGTGAAGTTTCTCTTTCTTTGATATGGGTATGTGATACTACATCATATTCTCTGTTTGGAACTTGTAGTTTATCTTCAATCTCATTGTCACATCATATTTTTCTACATTTTATTCTGATTCATAATTTACAAAAAATTTCTTTTTTTTTTGAAAAAACGGTGACAAAAAAGAGTAATATACTTTGACAAAAGATACGTAAATATAAAACAATAAGCTTAGAAAAATACAAGATCGGGTTGAACATATTTTAATACTGTTATGAAATGTCAACATTGGTATCAACCACCATATCCGAAAAATGTAGGTTTCACAATTCAACAAATTAGATAATTTTCAGTCATCTTTTGAATTCTCAAAAACGCTTTCATCTAGCTATGTGCATCATTTGTTTATTGGAAATGGTATTTGTTTAAATACAAGTAGTATTGATTTTTTTTTTGTTTCTACATCAAGTAATATTGAGTTGATCTTATTCAATTAGCTATGTTGGTATTTGTTTAGATACAAATAATATTGACTTTCTTGTTTTGATACTGTTATTATCACTGTATAGATTCCTTACCATTACAACTTCACCGATAATCAATTTTTCAAATCCTACCTAACAAAAATTACAATATTAAGATCTGAGCTGGCCGGTTGAGGATATCCTGTCTAAAAACTCAGGCGAAGAGATTGGGGTTACAATAGTAATTTATTAGGAGGGAGAGTTTATTCTTTTGCCGCCGTACGTTGAATGTTAGCAGCCGTTTGATATGAAAAGACAAAAGTACCCTTAAGAAGGTGAGTAAGTGGGCCTGTCTGGTCTGGTCCTTCCCTCCACATTTCGGGGAGTTAGTCGAGGAGAATGTATCAGTTTTGGTGAAAACAATGATAGTGCATCTCCATTTCCTTATTCTTTATTTGTGTAATCTTTGAAATTCAGCGACCAAAACAAAATAGTTAGTGGTTATAAACGTATATGGATGTGATTTGTTTGATAGTAATACATGATTACATAGGATCTAGCTAGCTCGTCTCGACATTGTAAAAGCAAAATCCCAACCTTGGATTGGATGATTACATAGGATCTAGCTAGCTCGTCTCGTCAAGACACAAAAAGTTGTAGTTCAATTTTCCATACACAACAAATACACATATATGTCAAAAATAAAAATATATACACATTACATATATAAAAATCTGTATACATAATATATTAGAGATTTATTTAGTCTTGCCGTGTCGCGAACAAGTTGTTAAATATATATATATATATATGTATGATATATACTAAATGTACTATTTGATTACTATTTAAAATCAACATTTTAAATATCATATTATTTTTATACAGTAGACTTAAAAATCCACATTTTAATATCTAATTAGGAAAAGAGTAGTACCTTGAATGGAAGTGGAACAATATACGTGTCGTTCGTCTTCTACAATCGTTATGACATATACACCACATAAAACAAGACAATAAATATATTTTCACATTAAACTTTGAAGATGTTAAAGGTTTACGGAAACGTAAAAATCTCATTCATAGATAAAAAAAATCTCATTCATACCACTTGAACTATATCGTTGTTATTTATTTTAGTTGTTGCCAATCGTTTAACAAAAGATTACAAAACGAATATGATTTAGTTGCCAATCGCTGACGACTCCAAAACTAAATATCTATATGCATGTAGTATGTGCGAAAATCTATTTAGAGACGACAATATATATTTACTTGGACACCTTGAAATCATAATCGCGATTGAAAATCAAAACTTTATATAGATGGGCAATTAGCGGCCCGTTAAACCAGCACGGAAAGACAACATATTATAGTATCTGTTGCTGGTACAAATCGGGTCCATAAAACAGGCCGGGTCGTCTAAATTCGGATCTGTTAGAACAAAGGAATCAGGAATTTCGAAATAAGATTGAGAAATTTGAATCGGGAAGAAGAACGAGCGAGCTAGGGTTTGCTTCTATTTGAAATCAGATTGAATTGCAGCCATTCGTTGAAATTAGTGTATTTTGTTTCCTTCTCGTAGCAGCTTGTGATCTTTAGATTTCCATGGCGGATGGGTACTGGAACCAGCAGAGACAGCAGCAGTATCCTCCAGGTGGTCCTCCGAAACGGTCCCGTTTCGATTTCGGTAAGCTCCTTCCTTTTAATCTCGCTCGTTGGTTCTCGTAGCTTTGAAGTTTCCACAATCGTTGATCATCAATCATAGGAGCAAAGAAAAACATAGGATAGATATTAGATAATGCTTGCTCACAATCATTGCTTTATAGTTCAAGATGCTGCAATTTTTTTGTAAAATGTAAGAATTTTATTGAGTTTGTGAAAGAGTGAATTCACTTTATATGTTTTATATTGTAGAAGGTCCACCATCAGCAATGCCTTCAGGCCATGAGATGCACAGACACGGCGGTTATTTTCCGCGGGATGAGGATCTTGATGTTCCCGATTCGAGAAGTATCGGTTCAGCTTATGATCGCTACCTCCAGAGTGTGGTACTATTCTTATTGATTCATTTGTTGAAATTTCAGGACTGTTCTTCTTTATTGACCTGAAAAGTTTTATTTTTTTCTTTTTTTTGGAAGCAAACACCTTCTATGCAATCAGGAGAGGCTGGTGGTCCTGTTGCTATGGGAAGACCAGGTGGTAACGGTCAAACCATGGATGAGTTTATGATGAAACGTGGTGGAGTTCTCCCGCTAGAGCATGGTCCAAATGGTCACGCTCTGGGTTTTGATCCACCAGAATCTGTTGGTAGGCGTAACCGAGAACCACTTCCTCTACCTCCAGATGCATCCAATACTCTATATATTGAAGGACTTCCTTCTAATTGCTCAAGGAGGGAAGTAGCTCGTATCCTATTTCATGACACATGACAAGTTTTTCTTTTTTTCTTTCTTGAAACTGATTTTTTTGTTAGCCTCTAACTAACTTAACGGAAACCATTTCTCTCCACTGTCCTTAACCAAGGTGTAGATATATTTCGACCTTTTGTAGGATACAGAGAAGTGAGACTTGTGACCAAAGACTCCAAACATGTTAGATTCCTTGCTTCAAAGTTCAGGGTATTGTTGCCAGAAATTTTAGTACTTTGATTTATCTACTCAACGGTTTATTTATGGACAATGCAGCGGAATGGGGATCCTATTGTTCTGTGTTTTGTTGATTTTACAAACCCTGCCTGTGCAGCGACTGCTCTGAGCGCATTACAAGGTAAACAATAAGCTTCTCAAAAATCTCTTGCCACATTATTTGTCGTCTTCCTGGCTTGTGAATCACATTAATTATAAGTTTGATTTCATAGTTTGATATTTTTCTGTTGGGGTTGTATTTTGATTTGGTTTGGACAAGCGCAACCCTGCACCATATGCCATGAAACGTTGTGCTATTTCCTGAACCTTAAATTACATGCCCTAATCCCGAAACTATAAATTATAACTTCTACGCAGTTATGATTTGAATCTAATGTTCTTTGAAAACTAATATCTCTCACAGGTTATCAAATGGACGAAAACGAGTCTGATTCCAAGCTCTTACGGCTCCAATTTTCAAGAAAACCAGGTTCAAGACCAGGACAACGAGGAAGGAGGTGAGGACTCAGGGACATTGCGGTACATCAACCAAATGGTAATTTATTGTATCTCGTCTGGCGGAAAGTTCATCCGTCCTCCTTCAAGTAGAATCTCAATGAAACCGCACTTTTCTTCACTTGTTGTATTGGTGAAGCAACCCAAGTCGAGGAATAAAGATTCCTAGAGAATGGAGAGTGTAGAATATGAGGTAATATAAACATAAAATTCTCTTTTTACACACATATATATATATATATATACACTTTTTTTGTTCCCTTCCTAGATTTCAAGCTCATATGTCTTGTTATTAAGTTGTGTCGTTGATTTCAAATGTTCATTACAAAATGTTTGGTTTTAGATATGGATTGATTCTTGATTTTATGTAATTTTTATGATGGCTAATTAAAACATTGGGAAAAATGTAAAAAAAACCACGATATTCCATATTTAGGCCATTTAAAACACGAACTTTGTTGTAATCCATTTAAATCATGAATTTGCGTTAACTAATGTTTTGAGACATGAATTTTCGTTGACTCGACCAAACAAGACACAACGTTAAATCCGATAACAGATTAACTAACGGATGTTAATCTGTCGTTAACCACTACCACTATCTGTTAGTAATAAAACGACGTCGTTTTGAAAGAAGAAAAAATGTCAATAAAATCACAAATTTTCAAATTTAGGCAATTTAAAACATGAAGTTGTTGTAAACCATTTAAATCATCAATTTTCGCTGCCTACGTTTTATTTTCTTCGGTTTATGGTTTTAACCGTAATTAATTGGATTCGAGTTTTGTAAATTATTTCATGATTGTATGGATATAATGATTAAAGACACTATTTTATAAAACAAAAATATAAATAATATTGAGAAAGAAAACAATACATATTTAATGGTTTTCAGTTTTATAAAAAATTAAACAATTTAGAAACCGATTGAAATAAAGTTTTTAACCGTAATTAATTGGATTTGTTTTTTGTAAATTATTTTATGATTGTATAGATATAATGATTAAAAACACTCTTTTATATAAAAAATACAAACAATACATATTGAGAAAGAAAAAAAAACATATTTAACGGTTTTCGGTTTTATAAAAAATTAAACTATTTTGGAAACCGATTGAAATACGGTTTGGTACGGTTTGATTTTCTTTGGTTTATGGTTTTAACAGTTTTAACCGTAATTAATTAGATTCGATTTTTGTAAATTATTTCATGATTGTATGATTTAAATGGCTTACAACAAGTTCATGTTTTAAATGGCTTAAATTTAAAAGTTTTTGATTTTATAGATATTTTTTACAAAACGACGTCGTTTTGTTACTGACAGAGAGTGGTTAACGACAGATTAACGTCTGTTAGTTGATCTGTTATCGGATTTAACGTCGTGTCTTGTTTCGTCGGGTCAACAAAAATTCATGTTTCAAAACATTAGTCAACACAAATTCATGATTTAAATGATTTACAACAAAATTTATGGTTTTTTTTTACATTTTCTCCGTAAAACATTACAAAAAGTGGTTGTTTTAAATTTCTTCTTTTTCAATACATATATTTGACTTGTATTCCTCTCCTTTTGTCTTCTCATTTACTTTGGAAAATAAAAATGTTTGATTTTCATTTTTTTTTGTCTGTCAATAATTTGTGTTTATGTATTATTTGAAGACGTGTTTGGAGGTACTGTAGTCGGGGAAGACCTGATGATATTTGAGATAAGTCTAAATAAATTATTTATTTAAATCATTATTGTGGTCCGAATTATGTAATGTTATCTTGTTACATGTACTTGTCCGAGTGTGTAAACCTGCGATACACAGTACACTTGCACAAGAAAAGAGACGTAATTGCTTTTCGGGGCAAAGAGAGTGGAGTTTATAGTTTTTTTTTTTTTTTCTGAAATCTTCCATCCAACACATGGCTACATTTGAGACTCGTAAAATTTAATGAAAGATATTAGTCACATTATCATGAATAGATTACTATTACGGAAAACAAATTACTAATTTCTTTGCCAAAAGAGTCACACCAGACAGCATAACAACGCATATCCGAAAAGAAATGCTTTTCTCTGCGTCACTTTTTGTAATACACGTCAAAAATCGTTCGTCTTTGTTGTCTGTCTCCTTTCACGGTTTTTAACTTCTTCACATTAATTACATCAATCCGAGTTTGACAAAAAACAGAGAAACAAACTTTGACAAAAAACAAAAAATCATTACATCAATCCATTTTTTTATAAGACATCAATCCATTTTATTTTGTTTCCTTATACGAGCAATGGTTTGTTGATTTTAGAGACATATATATTGTAATAAGTTGATCATATAACACACGTCCTTATAGTATTTTTTTAAAAACAAAATAAAAGGAGAAATAAAACGGGAAGAAACAAGATTATTCGAAGTAAGTTTTGTCTTCTAAGTTCTAACAATTAAAGTTTTAATTTTACCTACGAAATGTTGCAAAAGGGGCATAGCATTCATGATGTTTATATCTACATTTACTGCTGAAACTAATAAACAAATACGAGTAATCACCATATATCTACAATATCTGGACAGTGTTTGTATAGTATTTTAAATTTAAAATATTGTTTAGCCACTAGTTTGGAAGTTGGAACACATATTTGAACTCGTTACCCTTTTTCAGTTTCATTTCCGGGTTTCTGTTAAGGAGTTCTAGGTCCCGTCGAAACTAAGGTTATGAGGACTAACATGGTATCTCGTGGTTTCTTTGAAGAAAGCTGGTTCTTGAGGTAGCACCAGGGGTTCGTGAGTGTTGTTTCTGTTCTGCAAAGTGTCTCTCACCTCCCGAGAAGTCTTTTTTGTTTGCGGGTTCTTCTCCATCTTCCTTGAGATTTGCTGCTAGTTTCTTGTTTGGTTTTTCTTCTTTGTTTTTTTTTGCTTTTGTGCTGGGATTGTTCAATCCGGTTTTCGTTGTCGGTTTAAGGTACTCATGTATTCCCCTATCGTAGCGTCCGTTATCAATTAAAAATCAGAAATTTTATCAAAAAAATATTTCAACTCGTTAGCATTTAAAATATACATATTTCGTTGAGTCGTCTCTTCAGTCATAGAGTTCTAATTGACACCTGATACAGAAGCTGGAAAGTTTAATATATAAAAAACAACTTCAATTTCTTTCGATTCAAAGTTTCTAACTATTTTTTCATGTATAAATTTGATTATATTATACGTATTCAAACCTGTTCATACAATGAATGGCTAACTTTGGATGTCGGTTACCAAAACATAGCCGTAGATGAATGTGTTTTATTTATTTAAAAACAATTAATATTTTTTAAATAAATAAACTAGAAATATATTCGCTATATACGTTTTGCTAATCCACCTTTAATAATTAGTTGTTGTTTTCTTAAATATTGGCAAATTTTTACGATGTTAATTCGAGAGTTAATGTTTAGGATTTTTATTTAGATTTCTTTCAGACTGTGTAAATTTGGAGCCAATTAGATTAGAATCGTATGCAAAGTCAAAGGATTAAAAAAAAAGAAAAGTCAAAGGATTGTCAATCGAACTTAATTTCCATGAACCAAAATACACTTCGTTGGGTCTTGGTCATAGTCAGTAGTCAATACATACTTTTGATCTGTTCATGTAGTGCATTTCACTATCTTCGAGTCTTTTCACAACTTACTCGCAAATTTAAGACTTATATAATAATATGGTAATACATTATTGTTAGTAATATGGTAGTACGTTATTAACTTAATAATCATTGTTCTCGAAGATGTATTTATCTTTGTGTTTTATTACCTAATTTGGAGAAATTTAATCACAACTCCTCTCAGGAGACATGGCTGATAAAATGTTGCCTAACAAGTAACAACTACACCAGAAAAGGTAAAAGTCATTGTTTGTATGTTTACATCCTTCAATTAAACCAAATAAGTTTACATTCTTTAAAGTAAGGGAAGCCAAATTTTCTTGAAAGAAGACAAAATCAATAGAAGAATGAAAAAGAAAATGTACAGAAAGACGTAATAGCAGCCATCTGGCGCCCCCACGAAGAAATGAAATCCACCACCAACGCTTTCACACGGATAGCATATTATGGATATTAGAATGAGGACATGATATTAGAAATATAAACCGAAAAAATCTTTTATATATATATATATGTTTATTAAGAAGTTATAAGTCATACACTTTTTTCCAAATGAGGGATCATAGCATGTTAATTACTTTATTTTTCATCATTGGAATTTTTCTGATTCTTAAAACTACTTATTGTCCTAGTAAACCAAGAGAATGAAAATATTATATATTCTTTTCAATAGTAAACTAAAAGGTTATATATGAATGCAAGACAATATACAATGTGATAAATGCAGAATAAAAACTTTTTAGTGTATTATATACGTTTAGTATATATTCTTTTTAGCATAAATTGATTAGCTCTATCTTCTATTGGTGTTTTCTACACCAGTATAAAACTACAAACACTGAGTGAAAAATTATATATATTTGTTCTATAATTAATTTAAAGAAAAGTTTCAAATTAATGCAACATAATATGCAATGTGATAGACACATAACATAACAAACTTAGTGCAGTAAAAATACGTTCAAGATGTAATTACTTTTTTTTTGTGTAAACCGATTACAACCATCAGCTTTATATGAGTATCAAGATTCATTACAAAATGAACCATTTAAAATTTTGTTGTTTAGGTGAATATTCCGGTAATGGAGGGAGCCTTTTCACCAACTTTAACGATTTTATCCCCTTTTTAATGAAAAATCAATCAGCCATGGAATTTTGCTTCTTCAACTTTTGCATGGAATTTTGTTTTAAACTTAAAGTCATTGATTTGTTTGGTAGATCATTGTGAAAATCCAAGCACTTATTTTCTTAGAATAACAATGAGTGTAAAGAAGAAAACAACACACAAATTGTTGACCATCTCATTTATGTTTTCTGAACGAATGAGAGCCGAGTCCGTAATTCACTATGCGGGGGGTCATTAAGACAAACCTGTAGCGAATGATTTGAAAATTTTTATGCGTATATTTCATATGGAAATTATATGGTAATAATTGGGAAGATGACTAAAGCGTCTTCGGTCTGAAAAAATTGTAGACCCCCAGAGACAAAGAGGCATAATTTCTTGGTAAAAATTATTAATAAGATCTTTTTGGTTCACTTGTTTTCATAAAATCTTGAAGAAGAAAAACTTAACATGATATAGTTAAATAATATTTATATGGGAAAAATAAAATTTTTAACTTTCAAAGTTACAAATGCTATCACTTTAAATTTTGGTAGTATATACTAACGGTTTAAATCTTTAAATTATTTTTGCTATCATTTTAAATCTCTAAATTACTCATACGCCGTAAAATTAGTTTCTACAGTTTTTCTGCCGTTAATTTTGTTGAAAAAAATAAGAGATGAAAAATAAAAATAAGTTTTAAAAAGTAAAATTCGAACATAATAAATTCCAAAAAATGTGTTATAATATGAAATGAGCAAAAATTTAAAAGTTTTGGAGTGAAAAAGAAAGAATCGGTGAAATTGAGAAATAGAAAATCAAAAAAAATATTAGATGGAGTTACATGTTCCATTCAATTTAAAACGTGAAAACTAATTTAAAAATTTAAAAATTTAAAATGTTAGTAAAAATAATTTGAAAGATTTAAAATATTAATATAATACTATCAAGATTTAAAGTGATAAAATTTGTTATTTTGGAGGTTAAAAATGTTATTTTCCGTGTGTGTATATATATGGTTTTTTAAATTACTGACGTTCAATTTTGTTAAAATACACATATGACATAACAAAAGGAAAACTTTAGAATATGTCAATAATATGGTTATATGAATATCAATGTGTGTTCTTTCTTTTTCATACATTTGAATTTAGATGAATATATATGATGACATTATTATATATATAAATAAATCAGTGACACGATAGTAATCAATTGATACGAATATAATATCTACAAAGAGGAGATAAAAATCAACCAGCTTTGTTGACAATTTAAAAAAAAAATTAAAACCAACCAGCTTATGAACCTTATAAGCTACCACACACGTCGGATATTAGTATTACATA
Source organism: Cardamine chenopodiifolia (assembly GCA_963922655.1). Classification (NCBI taxonomy): domain Eukaryota; kingdom Viridiplantae; phylum Streptophyta; class Magnoliopsida; order Brassicales; family Brassicaceae; genus Cardamine; species Cardamine chenopodiifolia. The sequence continues at coordinate 16,096,297 of OZ000476.1, read as the reverse complement.
ATAACAATCAAATACCTTTCTTTTTTTTTCTTTTTTTCGGCACCTTTCTTTTTCCTTTTGTAATTTTTTTTGTGTGTGGTTGGCTTGGACTTTGAATCACCAAAAGGCAAAAACTCGCATTTGCATAAATTGCCTTGTCAGATTAGCGACTTTTTGAATCAAACAAACTTGAACTTAATAGGTTCACACACACACATATATATTTTTTAAGTTTTCACATTTATATATATATATATATATTGCCACAAAAATTAACTATTAATGAATTGTTGATAATTTCATTTTTGAGCAAATTCGATAGAGATAGAACACCTAACACAGCAAAAAGTTGAGCATCAGATTCAGTAGAAATCCAAAAGCAGAACAGTCAAATTCTTCTCAGCGTCCTTTGTTCGCATATATTTAATTTCTTGCTTTATTGTGTATAATTAACAAAACCTAATTAAGTTTTAGTACTGAATCAAAATATTAATGACGTTGATTATATTAATTCCATTTGACGTGGATTTCTTCTGTATCAAAATTGTCAAGGTTAGTTATATAACTTTTGGCGCCTAACCAAAATAGTCAAATTTTGAGAAATAAAACTATATAGAATGTTAAGTTGTTGATTTGTCCAAATCATAATCCAGCTGGTTACTTACCCATTTGATAAAAATCAAACCAAAATCCCATTTAAATTTTATAATCCAAAATGCTATTTTGTCCATATGTTGACCAAGCTTCAGTAATCTAGTTTATTAATCTATTTAAGAGGAAAACATTGGCCTTAAATTTGGAATATCCTCCTCCTTGTACATTTCTAAAACACCAATTCGTGATAATATTATTCCAATGTGCTAGCATTATATAATAATTAATATACAATGTATATACGTTAAGCCTTTCTCGTTGAGTTGTTTACATCATTCACAAGTAAGACTATCTCTATATTTCTTTCTAGCGTTAGAAAAATCATTCTATTTTGTCTTGATCTTAAGTATAGAGAAGTGATTCAAATTTTATCAAAAAAAGTATATAGAAGTGATTTAATGTAGACTAAACAGCATTAAAAATAGATTACAGATTAATCCGAGTAATGAAACATGTTATTAAACGAAGAACGTATGAATCAAAACCCAAAAGCAAGTACAAAGTTAGTTAAAGATTGACTGTCACCGGCACGAGAGAATCCAGTGCATGACGGACCACCTTCTCCTTCAATGTTCCTTCTATAGTCAACTAGGCCGCCTATCTTTAAGACTAACGCGTTGTATATTTTTTCGCTATATACATTTCTCTTAATTACAGAAAAATATAGACCTTTCGATATAAAACATTAAGTTTGCGATGACCATGTAACTGATAAAACAATTGTGTTATATTAGTTTCCATTCATCAATGGCGATGTTTTAAATACATTATATTGGGTACTTGATGAAACCAACTTGACATTTATTCAAACAAGGGAGAGTTAAAAGAAAACAATTTGAAACACAAAATAGGTTAGTTTATTAAATCGCCTGATAAATATCCTTGAGATTCATGTTAATATCCGATTGCAAATGTTGCCAAAATGTGCAAGTTTTATTTCAATTGTTATAGTTTTTGTTGATCAATAAATTTAACATTTTAATACACAACTATGTACAAATATTCCAAATTTTTAACGGGTTTGGCAAATATATCATAGCATATGGCTTCCGTTCTGTAAGTTTTCATGTTTTGATAAAATAATATTTTTTTGTTTTTTATAAAAGAAAATAAGGTGCTTTCATGTGCAGTTAAATTGAGTAATGGTTACTTTTACTAAGAAATAGATGTATTATTCTCTCATATTTTCCCTCTTTGGTGTCATGGAGCCTTATTACCATTTTCTAGAATATTGTCGGCCAATTCTTTTGATTTTTTATTCCTTCAAATTTTTTTTATTCATGGTAAAATTTTGTTAGCTTTAGATTCAATGTTCTCTATAGACTATAATACTATATTATATTTGATATGTTCGGAACATGCAGAACATGTCGATCAACGACGACCAAAAATAATAGAAGTGAAAAAGAAATCAATAATTGCCCGTGTAAGACCAACCCATTTTCTTTCTTTGTATTATTAATATATTTACCATGAAAGATAAAAGAAAAAAGATTAAAATGTGAAATTGAAAAGCTATAAAAAGGGTGACGAGGGGAGGGAGTAAGAGCATCAAACACAAAGAGAAACACATAACAAAATGGGGTCACCAATGGCCTATTTGCTTATCTTATCATTCTCTCTCGCTTTTGTATCTCAAACCACTGCAAACTACTTCTACTCTTCCCCTCCTCCACCAGTCAAACATTACACTCCTCCAGTTTACAAATCTCCACCACCACCGGTTAAACACTATTCTCCTCCTCCGACTTACAAGTCTCCTCCTCCACCGGTTAAGTATTACTCTCCTCCTCCAGTTTATAAGTCTCCTCCACCACCCAAAAAACAATACGAGTACAAATCTCCTCCACCACCGGTTAAGCATTACTCTCCTCCTCCGGTTTATAAGTCTCCACCTCCTCCCAAGAAAGACTACGAATACAAATCTCCACCACCACCGGTTAAGCACTATTTTCCCCCTCCGGTTTATAAATCTCCCCCACCACCAAAGAAAGATTATGAGTACAAATCACCTCCTCCACCGGTTAAGCATTACTCTCCCCCTCCGGTTTATACTCCCCCACCACCAAAAAAAGATTACGAATACAAATCACCTCCTCCACCGGTTAAGCATTACTCTCCTCCTCCAGTTTACAAGTCTCCTCCACCACCTAAAAAAGACTATGAATACAAATCTCCACCACCACCGATTAAATACTACTCCCCTCCCCCGGTTTACAAGTCTCCTCCTCCCCCAGTTTACCACTCTCCCCCACCACCAAAGGAACATTACGAATACAAATCTCCACCACCACCGGTTCACTACTCTCCTCCTCCCGTAGTATACCACTCCCCACCACCACCCAAGAAACACTATGAATACAAATCTCCTCCTCCTCCAGTCCATTACTCTCCCCCTCCGGTTTACCATTCTCCTCCCCCTCCGGTTTACCATTCTCCTCCTCCTCCAGTACACCACTACTCACCTCCACACCAACCCTACCTTTACAAATCCCCACCCCCTCCTCCATACCGCCACTACTAGATTACTTGATCGTCTACTTAATGGTAATTATTATTTCTCATACTTTTCAATATGTTACACCTCTTTCAGTTGCCTATTTCTTATGTACATATATCATATAATATTGCAGGATCGTAAACAAGAAAACAAAGAATCGTTTGGGGATATAATAAAAGACACAAGATCATTGAAACGGATACTAGAGAGAAAATGTCCCAGTTTAAAAGTTTTTTCTTTATTTGTAAATTAAGTTTTTGTAATAAACTTCCTGCAAACATGCTGATGAGTGTGGTCCCTTCATGCATACAAATCAGTTATGTTTGTAAGTTCAAGTCTTGTTTTGCTACAAATTCTTCCCTTTCAAAGTTTTGTTGTTAAATCAAATAAAAGTATTTGTTTTCGTTCCTCTTGCTCCACTATATATCCCAAATTTTTAATTAGCTGCTATGAAATTCTCAAATGAACCAAAATATAAAGTCCCCATTCGAATGATAAGTAGATATGTAAACATTATAGCATTGCATTTTACTTTCATCAAATCAAAGGTTTTCATCGGAGGAACGTGTAATACCCTGGGTCAACGACTATAAGAGAATTGCTATTGACTGATGCCGTACACACATACACCTCACGTGCCTTCCTCTTGCTTCCTGCATCCGAACATATGCATTATGTAGCTATTGCATTCAATTTGTCATTTGAAACATTAAGTGGTGGTATATTTCTGCATGATTGATTTACCTTACGCTATTTTAGAAAAAGTTGTTAGAGAGAAACAAAAATTAAGAATATACGGAGTACTTGGCTATTGCGATTATAATCTTATTGAATATTGTCGGCTTTTTCATAAATTGTATACTTCATTCGGATTTATAAACTAAAGAGTTTTCGAGAACACAAGAAAATATAATGGGGTTGGTAGTTTTTTTGTTTCTTGATATAGGGTTTTAGGGGATTGTTACTTTTGGTATGCTCTATATACAGTAAAACCAAAATAGTCATTCCTAATCTAAACCCTGAGGAGCAAATGATAATCTTACTAGACTCCAAATAAATAAAGTTTCCCAATTTGATTGACGCATTGTGATGATTTAGTTCAATCATCTATAGACTGAAACATACATATGATATGACCCCATTTTGACTTATGTGACATTAACTTACGAGCAATTCTGCGTCATCATCAAGCACTTTCCTTCAATTTCAAGCTAATGATTTCATCATTATAGTATGTATGATGTATGCTTTAAATTCAAATATATAATTGGTGTTAAGAGTTGACTAAGAAGGAGATTAGTTTCAATGGAGAAGAAATTGCTTTGGTGACATCAAAAAGGGAAGGATGCTCTCTATATGGATATGGTCGGAACCACCATTACTTTATTTATCTTTTAATTGACACACAAACTTCAGAGATTCTTTTACATCTACAAAGATAGTACAATCATTGTCGAGCACAATTAAGACAACAGAGGATAATTTGTGCCAGAGTTTAGATGAAATAGAGTGAAACTGAGATGTTTAAGGGATTCAAAGAGATAAAATGTTTCAAATTTATGAAAAATCTCTATGAAGTCATTACTGGAATTTCCAAACAAGCAACAATCCCACATTCCAAGCTTCCCCATTCTTTTAGCACAAAAGTAAACTCTATCACCACCTCCAAATACTTTAAACTTACTCGATTCTTGAAAACCTCGGTACATATCTAATGGCATTCTACCAGCTTCTTCTCATTCCAAGCTCTCTAAATCAAGCCTAAGTATCAGAATCGTCGAACAAGCCGGGTTCAACTAGAATGTCGATTTCAATTCACCAATCATCAGTAGTTTCGAATCACCATTTCTGCGTAATAAACGTGGCCGTTTAATGATATCAAATATATCTCCCCATTCATGTTTCTCCAAGCAAAACCCAATTAGTATGAGTGGTTGTGAGATTTGTCAATTTACATGAGAAAAGCTTCCATTGACTTCTCCATGAAGATCCAACATCGCACAATGCGAAAACCCAGCTCGCCATTAACACAGGGGATCTAGGTTTCGATGGTAAATTCGATGAGAATTTGAGCCATTGGTTAGCAATTACAGTACCTGAGTAATACAAAGCAGCGAGCTCAGTGAGCACCATGACTCGATTAACCGAATAAACAAGAACAGTTCCATGGCGTGACCATGCTGAGCCTAGCTGAGGCAACACCTTAAACTGCCAGAGTCAGGGGATTACAAAAGACGAGCGATTAGCTGGACTCAGTCAAATCAATCGAATCTCCCTAAAGATAGATCAATCCACTTTACGACGGTACAGACTGTGGAGATCTGAAAGGAAGGAAATCGAGATTGAATCTGAACCATTGATTCTGCTCTGGATCGTATACATGGATGTGCGGTCTGATATTAGCCGCGTGGCCGTTGTGACGGTGACTGTGGTGATGCGGAGGTCGGAGAGCGAGTAGATTCAACGGCGGACGAGTGGAGATGATCTCTGTGAAGCACTGAGAGGTCAAGAGCTGGTTGAAGAACTTACAAACGGATCTGGAGACCATGATATCACGGAGTGGAAGAGATGAGAAGATCTGGTGAAGTGAATCCGGTGGAAGACGGTTGAGCGGCGATGATTCCATGGTTTATCTCCGGAATGGTGTAATCGAGATTTGTGGAAAATCAAAAAGAGTAAAATCGGAAAAGCAAGAGAGTTCGCCGTCCGCTGCGTTGTTATTGGTTGATAGTTTTGGTATCGGAATGGGAGTGGTGAAGAGAAGGGAATAATTTCATAGTACCCATTTTGTCCCTGTCTGCTTAATGGGGTGACGGAGCATGGAAGAGCACAACTTCCACCAGCTCTAGCTACCTGCCGAAAAAGAGAGATATTTTTTTGGTTAAGAAAATAGTATTGAGATTCTAGAATGGGAATCCATTTACAGTAAACAGATGCTGAAATTAAAAACACAAAACACACCCGGAATAAGTTATATTGTTATGTGTTTGTAATCATATATTGTTCAACAATAACATTAAAATAAGAAAAAACAACAATACCAAGGTTTTGGTTTGAACAAGGTAGGATAATAGACTATACAAGTGAAATGGAGTTTACAAGGTATGGTGAACAGAGTCTAGATTCCGAGATCAGTATCTCGAGCTTGTCATCCGAGTTGAGGTAAGGTGATGGAAATTCGTTGGACACGGCTTTGAGTAAGCTTTCTTCATGTCATGAGTGAAGAACCATGCTATTCGGGCTAGTTTCACAGAGCAGCGACATTACAAATAGTTAAGGGATTAGCCCAAAACAATCTCAATTCATGTTTCAAGATACATATTATAATCTAGAATCAACTGCTGCTAAATCAACAAATGTGACAACCACAATCGCAGATAAAAAATACAAAATGCTCAGACTCCTTCCAAAGCCCCAATTCATCACTTTAATAAGGCTATAAACACGGCCTAACAAAAGATAGATGACCATAGAAAACAGAAAACAGTTTTAAAAACATAGCCATCTTAAGAAAACACAGAGAATAGAGCCCTCAGATTAAGACAAGATTTTAAAACAAAAATAGTCATTGATAGCACAACGCATAGGTTATCTCCAAGCCAATAACCCTTTAAATCATCATCAACAGTACTGCAAACATACATGTATGTGTGTGTATGCATATATATATATATACACATATAGATCGAGAGACAGAGAGAGAGAGAGAGAGAGAGAGAGAAGCAAATGCAGCAATGGAGATGATGAGTCTCGGCTAGAAACAACCAAGCGGCACCACTCAAACTCATTTGTCATCATCACAGGGCTTAAATCTGTATAAACTAACAACTAACAACACACAGCTACAATGACTTAACTAAAAACCAGACATCCAAACTAAAAAGCTTCTGTGAATTAATAAAGCCCTCAGTAGTTACAAAATCTTTCATCTGTGGCGCATCAACCTCCGGTTTTCAATATTGACCCGTAGTTACCATTGCAATAAACCAGTAGTAGCAGCAGCAGTAGCAACAACAGAGGAAGAAGAAGAAGAAGAAGAAGAAGAGTGAAGTGTTGGTGACAATGATGATGATGATGATGATGATGATGATGAGACGCAATGATAACTACGATAACAAAATTTAGAAAAACCAGGGCACCACTCAGATTTGAGTTTTTACATCAATGGGCAAAATCAGAGAAAACCCTATTAAAACTTTATATCAAAAAAGAGTAAGAAAGCCCTCAGATCTCATAGCTATAAATCTGATCATTCACGGCTTGCAAGCAAATGGGTAAAATCCAGCAAATCCTAAAAGCCCTGACCACCACAACTTCGCATCCGACGCACGTGTGTGAATGATATATAAAATGGTGGATGTGCGCGTGTGAATGTCGTCGGCGGCGAAACGACAGCGTTCAAGGCTTAAAGGACAAACAAAACGCCGGAGATTTCCCAAATACAACCGCTCTATTTCATATTTTATCCATCATTGGGCAAATTATAAACAACAAACAAAAAACTACAGATCGGATTCAAGTGTTAGAAAAATCATTATCACAACCGAATTCGGAAAAAGAAAAAAAAAACAAATCTCGGGAATCGAAAAGAAACTTAGACAACAGATCGTAGGCAAGAGTATAATAAAGACGACCGAATTAGGGTTTCAAATGCTTAAATGACGACTATACCCTTATATTTAGAGTCTTAGATTAATGGGCTCTGAGGTTCTAGTCCATAACTATAAGCCCATTTTGAAAGTTTCCTTTGTGGTGAATTGATCCAGATGTGCACTCTTTGTCTTTGCCATTGAGAAACACAGAAGTTCAGGGAACAAATTTTTTTAAGCAAATCATATAATAAAAACTAAATTTGTCAACAATATGCACTATATCATATTCGAAATTGGTTGAAGACGTGTCAACGACAATAGTACAGTACTACCATATGAGAGTAATTACAAGCTTTGATGGTATGATTTAGTTCTCCACCACTTTCCTAGTTGACAATATTTAAAGTTTACGTCTTGTCCAATATTATCTATTTTGATTGTAAATAAAATACTAATTGTATCTATTAACGACCAAATCTATTAACGTCCACTTTAAATGAGTTGTATATAAATCGATCAAGGATCTCAGTTATGTTTTGGTTTTCCTAAAATTAAACCGTCAAAAATTATCGAAAATTGTCGAGAATCATTAGAAACAACCAAAGATCGCCAAAAATCAGCGGAGATCGCAATTTTTAATTTAGAAAAATTCGATTTTGACCTAAAGTTTCAGAAATCATGGGCATTATATTGCCCAACAGTGTCTGATCCGTTTTGTCCGTGGACGAAATTTTGCATATACCATCTTAACCCGTTCCATAAATGAATTTACCATAAATCGTCTATTATGTATTGAACATGAACATATCGATTTTAACACATCTAATTAATTTGAAATTCAATCATGTGATTTGTAAAGGATATTTTATTTGCAAACTAAAAGTTTTCTAACATACTTCTTGGATAATAATTGGTTAAGAAGAAAAACTTTAATGTTGTTTTCAAAATCTTCTAAAAGAAAACGAATGATATCTGGCCAAGGAGAATAGTAAAGTTTTATGGACCAATTAATCTTATGATTAAGCTAATCATATACTCTTATTAGAAAATGAAATTAAAACCTTAACGATCTTTTCTAATCATAAACGGCAACTAGAAATATTGACCCTTTTGAAGACGACTATCCGGGATGGCCCTTCAAGGACACTTTTGGCTCCCAAGATGAGATGAAATTGATTAGATCACATAACTTGTTTAATTAAACTATAACTACCGTTGTTAGGTCAATTCTTATTTTAATTAACCCAATCATTTTATTTTTCCTCGCGAAAAACATAGTGGTTGCTTTGTTGTTAGATTGGTCCACGCCCCAAAATAAGATCCTCAATATTTTCTTTTTTTGTTAAAAATAAGATCCTCAATATTCAATGACAGGTTTGGTGAAACTTTAATGACAAGCTTTGTGAGTTCGAATTCGACCAAGGATAAATGAATCATAACAAGAAGAGGAAAAAAAAGCTTTATCTAATTTATATGTTCGTGAAAATAAACCCAAATTTAGATTCTTCGCATACCTTTTATATTCAAGTTCAAAGTTTTAGTTGGAAGAAGCTGAACGTTTTTTAATGAAAAAAAACTACTAGAGAACTTAAACAAAAATGTTTCAATGAGAACGTAAATTCAAAACGATGTGTTAAATTGGGGTCTCTCTACTTGATGGACTCTTCACACCATATTCACACACGGTTGGTCCTTTAGAGTTTAGAATTGTAGAAGAATATAATACGATAGTTTGACGAAGAAAAGGCACCATTATCAAATTGACAACTAAAAAAAAGAAATCGAAAAAAAGAAACTATAAAACTTGTACTTGAGGAGACAATCATTGATATCTCAATCTTTCACATACGAAAGAAGTGTTTTAGATCATTCGATGTTTCTTCTAACAAGAAGTCGCATCGGTCCGTACACACCACCGTGGGAACGCCAAAACAGATGTTCCGCCATGTATAGCCTTTTCCAGAAAGGATTGCTTGCCGTTTTCTAAATCTGCTCTGACGGCAAGTCGACAAGCAGTGTGCTCACTTCTCGGTGTCTGTCATTTGCTCTCTCCATCCTTTTCTTCGCTTAACGTAATGATGTTTTACAGGAAATAATTTGTCCATTTTTTTCTTATTATAACTCTATTTTAATATCAAGTTCGTCATCAATGTAAAATCGGAGATATAAATCTCAATAACCCAATGTAGTTTTGTGCGTTCTAGTTGAGTTTTATTCATTATGGATATATCAAATTGTAAGATTTAAATACCAAACTTGGATAAAAAATTTTGTTGAACCAATAAACAACAGAAGCATATGAGATGAAACCTTGAAACAAATCTAATTCTGAGATTCTTGGTGAAAATAAAACACCACAAGACAAGAATCCCTGGAAGCATAGAAACAGATGTGAAAACATTTTACATACAAAGCTGTGTTTCTTATTCATTCGCAGGCGAGTTTCGTATCGAAACTGCTCAAACAGATAGCGAAAGCCTGAAACGCAGAGAGCGGATATCGGAAATCCATCGTGAACATGTCTTTTCCCACTTTCCCAAACTGCAATATGATCTTGTCCGGACCATCGGTCTGACCTGACGACGTCTGCGGCTGAGGCTGAGGTTGGTTTGCTGCAATCAGCTGAAAGTTCTTAACCGATGCGACGGTTACACGTCCCCTGAAGTTTAAACACCAGCATTGAAGCTGTTCGTGCCACCTCGGCGGCTTGTTCTTAAGCACAAGCGGCGGCAAATTACGCTCTTTCCCTTCTTCTAATTCCGCTTCTTCGTCCTCGCCTAACGGACCGAGAATGTCGGAAAACCGTGCGCTGCTAAAATCATTCGAGTAATCGGAAGTGACTTTTCTTGACGAAGAAGAGGTAATGCTGCTGAACGATTCGTCGAGAATAGAGCGCGGGACAATTATCTCGGGTTGTCCAGGCACGGTTCCACCTTCCGCAAGGGAAGAAGCGGGAATTGAGTGCATCGCACAATGCATTCTCCTTGGACCGCGGGTCCCTAGAACGTTTAGCTCGTACGACACCTGAGCTATTTTGTAGCTCCTGCTCGGGACTTTAGGAGAGACTCTCTTTGAGTAAAATCTGCGGCTAAGACCTACCGGTTGGACCACTCGAGAGGTGTTGCTGTTGTATGCAGGTTGTGTATCGTATATTATGAATTTCGTCCCCAGAAAATTAGACCTGCACAAGAGAAGAGATAATCAACACGTAAGCCGAAAGCTCTCAGCTTTTGAATGGTTTTATAACTAGGCAAACTATTTTACCTGATTTTGCCAATGTAGGTATTGCTTGATCTCGAAATGGTATCGGCGTGCATAGAGATCACGTACTCGGTGTAAGTAGTTCTTCTTATACGTTTCGCGGAAAGAAGAAACTTCCCATTCTCAACCAACAAAGCTGAAAATAGTAAAAATAGAAACGGATCAATCGTAACGTGAGGCAAACAAAAGAGAAAAACTTGAAACAAAATCAGAGAAACTGAAGCATTTACCAGGACTAAGACAAAGGTATAAATGATACGTCAAGTTAGATTTATCCCTTTTGATAAAACATTGCATTGTTGCATCTCTTGGTCCCGGCTATAAACTCCAAGAAGATAAATTACTCCAAATACGAACCAAAACATATGTGATTTAACATTAGAAATAATCGTAAAAAATCTCACCTGTTTAAGCGAAACAGGAAACGTGATTTTGCCAGAGAGCTCAGGACTTTGAACAATCTCTTTGCACATATCTCTCCATGACCTGCAAACAGAAGCACAAGCAACCACATGTCTCCGTGCAGGCCACACGCTTTCACTCTCTTCGAGCCTTTTGATCACATCTCTCAATAGCTCTGGAGGTAGATTCGCCCAAGGAGTTTCTTGAATCAGTACTAGAGGTAGTTCCTCATGAGAATCTTGAACCGAACCACGTGATTTCCCGCCTTCTTTGTGTTGGTTACTTAACTTAAAATCGAAACTACGCCTCGATAGACTTCCTATACTGTCTTTAACATCACGAACTATGCTACGGAACGACATTTTTTTGCTAAGGTTCTGAAAGAAGCAAAAAAGTGAAGTTTGATTCAAATTGTGAATGATACTTAATAACAAAGCAATGACAAGGAAGAGAAGAAAAGAAGATTCCTCGCATCACTGGAGCAAAAGCAGGAAACAGTCACCACAGGCTTTTTTTTTTTTTACGGAAACATTCTTTTGATTCACATTTTAATAAAAAGACAAGTTCAAAATGGAAATACAAAAACTGGTCATTTCAAATGAAGAATCTTCAAAAGAAGTACAAAAAAAAAGTAAAAGGAAACAACAGTCTCTGCTCCCAAGAACAAAGTTTGGTCCCAAATAATTGAGATCTGATTCCCAAGTATAAACCTTCTTAAGTATTCTTTGGATTCAATTGAACAACAACAAAAAGATAAGTCTTAGCTACTTATAATAGACAAAAAAAGGAAACTATGGAGATTTACAGATCATCATATTGTAGATCACAATTTAGGATTTTCTTATCTAAAAGACTAAAACTTTGGTTAATTAAACTGGTCTATAATGGAAATAGATCTACAATTTCATAATCACAGGTTTACAAAAAATTGACCATTTTTGATGAATTTTGTTTCTTTCTTTAAAAGATCGATAATTCCAAGGGAAACTCGAACATAGAGAAGAGATCTGTAAACAAAATCTCAAATTTATCAGAAATTGTTCCCCAGACAGATTTTATCACTCAAAAGAAAAACAAGAATTTTACAGAGAACCGGAAAATCAAAGCTTGAAACTTTCCAGAGAAACAAAAAAAAACTTACAATTATTGATTTTCCTCGTCTTCTCCGTTCAAATCCGTTGTAGGGTTTTTGTGTCAATGACTCTTCATACGTCTTTCTCTCTCTAGAAGTTATCTGTATCGTCGAGCACGCGGAACCAACTACGTTGTTCTCCGCTACACGAACATTTCTCATTTTTTGACCATTTTATATTAAATAAAATACTGTTAAGGAAACTGTTTATTTACTCTGACTACAATACTCTCTACTTGTGCTACATATTTTATCACTAATAGCCTTTTAAATGAAACTACTATTAAAGCAAACTAAAATATGAATCAACTGGCCGGAAAAAAAAAATCAGCAAGTTGTTTTTAGCTGACCTCCTCCTCCTCCTCCTCCTCCTCCTCTCTTCCTTATCATTTCTTGAAAATATTCTGAAAATATTTCTTGATATCATCACATGGTTAGATTAATATTTCTTAACCATCGATGTTGTTGACAAAAATATATATATATGTAAAAGCTTTCTACACTAATGTTTTTTAACTATTTCTATGATAACAGAGAAAGATTTACTATATCTGAAAAAACAAAAATATGAACACAAATATAGGTTTAAAGGTTGTGAATTTTGTTTTACGGTTGTGAAATATTGGGTAGGGTTTACCTACCGTTCTTTTATGAGATTTTTTAGCAAATACTTTAAAAAATGTAGATAAAACAAATTTTAGAAGTGGTCATCAAATTTTAGTTTCTCATATATTATATAGTAGTCATATGTGATTGTTATCTGCCAAAAAATGAATTAATTTGTAACGTTTTACTAATACCAACTATTCAAACTCTTAATACCGAAAGTCACATTATGTTTGGCTGGCAGACATAAATTCATTAGTGCAAATCTATGCTGAAACGTCTCAAACTCATAAAGCATTTTATCCTTTTTGTAGCAAAATCATATCCCTTTGATTGGACTTCACTTTATATTGAAATTCCACTATCATTGGTTATGGTCGATTTCTTCAACCTTCTCTTCTAATTAGTTGCCACTATTATTCAATTTCCATTACCTAAAAATAGTGCTAACTATATTCGAAACAAAATCTATTTCTTCTTCTTCTTTTCTTTTTATTTTAATTAGGAAAAATGATTGATTACGTGAGAATGAGATAGATATGGATAAATGGATAAGGTAAAAGGCAATTTATTGTATGACTATTTATTGTATAGAGTACGGAGATTACTCATAGAAACTTTGCTGCACACAATTAATCAATGTTTTTATTCATGGGAGCATATTATTTAAGCAATTAATACATTTGTTCGACCAAAACTTTCTTAACTTTTTATGTGTCCCAAATCGAATATGGAATGAGAGAAATGCAAAGAGACATAATCATCAACAAATATTTTTAACTATTATAGGAATAAAATTATTTCTGTTAAGAAAAAAGTCTATGATTTGAGTCTAAATTATAGGTTTTCAAATCATTTAGTTTATTCTATATTAAAATCTAAACATTTTATGAATTCTTTTTTTTTGAATATATTTTAACATTCATACAAAAAGAAGCTATTTATTCTTTAAATTTGAACGGCTGAGATTGATCAATCCGTGATGAGATTAGATGAGCGACACACTTTCATCACAAAGACAATTTCTCCTTCCAGCATGACGTGTCAATACCTACAATACCCCTGCCGATGTAGTTGGTTACTTTACCATTATTTCTGTAATGGAAGTCTTTTTCTTTAGCAGTGATTGAAAATTTGAAATAGATAACAAATATACGCAATTATCCGAATTTGTTTTGTCAACTCTATTATCTGATTTTGTTAAAAAACCAAATAAAGAAAAAGGGGAAAAAAGAAGGAAGATCATGGCGATACGCATAGGTGGAGAAAGAGATGTTCATTTTATTATGTTGTTTATTTACTACAATGTTACTATTATCTCAATCTCGAATCAATGCTGCGAACGATTTGCTAGCTAGAAACCACTAATTCAGATTCGAGTTATAAGAAAACGACAAAAAAAGAATAAATTTCGTATATTTATGTTTATTTTGGAAAGCGATAGCAGGTAAGGCACATCAAAAAGGTTGACTTTGACCTGATAAGCATCGGACTGAGCTAGAGGCTTATTTCATTAGAAATTTAGAGGAAATTTCTCGCATTTTCTGGTTTTCTTTATCTACTACTACTAAAACGTTATTTATAATCATTCATTGACAAAATAGTTTTCTTATAAAATCCGGACAAAGATAAACATTTGCTACAACTATCCATCGTTTTTATTCAAAAAAAAAAAAAAAACAAGAGACATTCAAGCTACTCTTAACTCTTTTAAATTAGTGACAATTCAGGTTACGATTACCCGTCGTTTTTATTAGAAAAACATTAGTGACTATTCAGATAAGCTAGGTACCATAATCATTCAACAAATCCTTCGAATCTGATGATAAAATAAACTTATCATTCGGCATTTAATTTATAATAGAACCGGGTTATAACGAATACCGTATAGTGGATACTGTAAGGAATAAGAAATTACAGAGAAAACGATGCAAAATCAGTTGGAAAATAAAGCAGCTGAAAATATCATACTGTGTTTAAATACTTTAAATGAAAGATGGCAAGAAACAAAACCAACCCAAAGCAAAAGTATCCACCGAGCCTTTGAATGATTGGTATTAACTATTTTAAATACCAAGAAAAACAAATTGTGTGGGTGATATCTAGTCACCTACGGCCAGGAGGACTTCAATGTCACAGAGCAAGAGAATAAAATAAAACCATTTTGGTTACTAAATTTTCGATCAATTAACTAATTTAAAATTAGTTTACACACACATGTATGTGCATTTAAATGATAAAATGTCAGAGCATACTCCAGCAAGCGTGTTGCTTATTCGAAACATTATCTCGTAAATGTTCAAGAACATACCATGACAACTTTTATTTTCGTTTTAATACCATAACAACTTTGTCAACTATTATCTTGTTCTTTTTGTATTCCGTACGAGCTACGATATTTTCCTATGAAAAAATCTCTGACTCTGACTTTTTTTTATGGAATGTATTTCGTTTACTGGAATAATACACGAGACTAATTTTGTGTGTTTATATGACGATAGATTCACGTATTTATCTAGATGGAATTTTTCAAAACTATAGAATTCATCATACAAAAACTAAATCGAAAACTGCATAGGCCGTGCACGTCTAAGGCCCTCACCTCACAGTTTTCTAAAACTATTGGGCCTAGGGCCTACCCTCAAGCCTTTTTATGTGAAGACCCAAAACTTAAATTTCACTTTCGATGGACCATTGTTATACAGACACATATGTGGAGGATATTTGACACCGAATTCAAGTGCTATCCATAAGAAAATCAATTAAAATGAATAATGGGTTATGGGTCTCTCTATCTATTTAATTTTCTCTATTGTAGTTTACGTGTTTTATTTGGGTCAAACCAAGCAAAGTTACGGTAAGATCAAAATATGTCAATTATTCCAATTATTATAGTTGACAATGACCTGCTGATAACGATGGACGGTAACGAACTTGGCATCATAAATGAGGTTGACCATCAAAATATACAATATTAGATTTATTTTACAAACTTAATAACTTGAATACTCGTAATTCAAATATATATGTTCTTACCAGTTAAACTAATCACTAGTTGTTTTCTGTACCATTATTTTGATTAATACAAGAAGGATTTGAGAGACAATTTTGTAACAAATTTTTTTCGTATTTATCATAAATTTGCCATTATTTATGACATTATTTTGTTATTTTTAGTTTCATCACAAATATTATGAGTAACATTTTCATCGTCATATAATTTAATTATAGTTTCGTACCACTATATTATGACAAAAACTTATTATCACAAATTTGAGTTACATAGCCACAATTTCACATAATTTTAAAGAATTAAATGTCTCACAAGGGGGCACGATTTTTAAAGAATTTTCACATAATTTCTCGACGTGATATTATTGTCGAATGGAAGAAGTTGTTTTGCTATTTTAAGGATTTTTTTTGTTTTTCTTTTTATCACTCTGACATGGTTTGTTGGAGTAAAGGAACTTATTTCGGACAGAAGAAAAAGGCTGAAAAGTCCACGTAGGCGGAGAAAATAATATCCTACGTGGCAAAAATCACATCGAAACGCGATAAAACGATGCAACTGCCCTGCCAAATCAACTTTCTCATGCCTTAGACAAATCGAACAACTCTTAATTTGACACGTCATACTATTTAACGGCTCGAGATTTCACGCCTACGTTTGGTGCGCTCAATGTGCCTGTCCAATTTTTTCAACCGGTTATTTTGTTGGTGTTCATTATAAATTATATGTACATACGAAAATTGAAATATAATTCTAAAATCGTTGGCTGCAGTAAATAAAATTGAAGTATATATACAAAAATAGCAGAAAATAATATCATTTAATTTGTTGGGTCAAGTCGATTGTAAAAAGAGGGTACAGGTAGTCTTTATGGAGTTGGAATCATTGGTACCATCCTCGAAAAATAGGAGTTGAAACGGTGACGAATCGCATTTAATAGAAACAAGTTTGTTTTATTCATCGGTGAATATATGAATTTATTGAATTTCTATCATAGAAAATTAACCCTGTAATAAGCTTTTACGTTTTACTTTTACATGTACGATCCCATTATTCACTACTACTCACGCTGACTATTTGCGTAACATAAGTATTTACATATTATAAACACGAATGAGATGTAAATACTGTATATATATATATACTTTCAGTAAACTAGCAGTTATATATGAGTATAAACGGCGTATGTTTATACATAAATAGAAAGGGATCAAGTTGGGGTCACTTTACAGAGGCATACGTAGTGAAAATACATCTGAATCCAGCTCATTGTAACCACTGCTTTTATTTCGTCTCTTTATCTATCCCCTTATAGGTTAGAAAATAAAATAATAATGCAAATATAAAATATAATTTTTGGAAGAAATAAAATAGTAGCAATAAATAAAATGAACAGAACTTGACAAAATACGAGAGGAACAAAGAAAGTGGTGGGAGATGAGTTTGGTGTTTCAGACAAAAAACAAACTGCCAGTAAGGTTGTCCATTCTCCTATTAATGTTTTGTTATACTTAAACAAAACATATCCATAGCTAAAATGTGATTGCTTTTTGAATGTTAATTAAGGTTTGTCTTTTCTTTTTCTGATCATAAACCACACATATTCAGAATACAAATGTCAAGATTATATGCAGAATTTTAATCAATACGAATATCGAAATTAAAATATTATGAATCCGTTAATATAGCTACAAATTATCATAGTTTTATTAATTTCATCATTCTACAAACGTATTGCCTAACCTTTACCAGTGAAAAGCAATTTAGATTTGATGTGATGCGTGATAATTTTTTTTTTTTGATAAATACTAGGCTTTATAGTTTTTACATCTAGGTTACCAATTAAGGCATAGTATTTTTTTTTTATAAAAGACTTTCTATTAAAATGCAAATGCAGAGTTTACAAGACGGTGAAATACAACATAAGAAGCAACTAAAAACGAACAAGGGAATAAATAAAGCATATATATATGGATTGGTGAAGAACACCGAGGATATTAAGATTATTCATCCTTCACAAAAAGACCGCGAACCAAAGGTAAAATAAAGAGGGATGCCCAATTTTAAGTAGGTGGCTAAAGCAACACTATGGCGAATGCCACTCCTATTACGTTAAGGCATAGTATTACGTTATGTATTTCGATTTATCAACCGCAAATTTGTCTACAAACGGAAACACGTTGATCTTTGGTGACACGATGTTCAGAAAATACCGGTAAGTTTTTAAGAAAAAGGGACGATAAATACTTAAATAGGAAAAACGAAATTAATTAAAATCAGTGGTTGTAGAAGAAACAACAATGTATTTACGTAAAAACAATACATTATTACTTATTAGGCACCGGAATATTTCAATATCATTAAATAAGGTAGGTCATAAGCTATCTAAATCATGTCTCTATTTGCTTTTTCTCATAAATGCATTGATATCCGCCTAATAACGATATGTAACCTTGACATTAAACTAACTCCTCGTCTAATTTAATACCGTAATTTGATGTTACATCAAAACTTCCACGTATATTAATTACGCCTACACCGCTATATATATCAAATAGTGAAAATAAAAATTATAAAATGCAATGTTTCACCATTTGTAGATTACATGGAAAAAAAATCATAATCAATTGTTTTTTTTTTTTTTTACGGTGAACAAATTAATGACGTGTGAGTTGTTTGGTTATGATAAACTAGTTGCATGATTTGAGAGGTCAACATTTGGGGTAAAAAGGTAAATTCACAATCGGTGTCGTGACCAATTTGCGATTTTATCCAGCGGCGGTGAGAAGCTATTATGGGCCCACCCTACCCGAATATTATCCCTATCGTCTCTATCTGCAGCTGTTCTTGCGGATTACCTTTGATTATTATTTTCACTTCTATAATATAATTTAAACGAAAAAGCATCCATTATGATGTCAATCATTTTAAAGATTAATTTAACAATATTCTTAGGCTTCTCCACAGCTCATAATCTTATACTAGTATAATTATTGGTATCATTTCAATTCAAATCATCATTGTGGTTTATTATTATTTATATACTTGAATATACTCTATACTCTATAGTAACCAAAGTCTCTAATAATTAAAGGACGTGTAATAGAGAAAATTTTCTAAGTAACTCACAGGTCACAACACAAGTGGTAAAGTGGGACAGTTAAAGACGGTCCAATAACATATCCACTGTCAAATTATGAATTGATGCAGTCAGCAATTGTTTCTAGTATCCAATCGTAAATTTAAAGTTTGCAAAACTCGATTTTAACAGTTTTTTAATCATTATTTTAACAGTTTATAAATATTTCATTTCAAACTATCCGGTCTTGCTATTAAAAATGGTGAATTTCTGAATATTTATTGCCAAAAGAAAAAATCTAATCAAACCAATCATTAAGCAAATGGTGAACCAGATACGGTGTAATTTTAAATCGATATTAAAATATATTTTATATGAAATTATATTTTTGTGCTAAAATTTTCTTATAGGCAATGAGAAGATTCCCAAATTAAAAGACAGAAGGAAAGCAAAAAAGTTCTCCTTTTAAGTCCCACTTTTTTTGTAATACAGAAAGAAAGAAAAATATACAAAAGAAAATATCAGGTACAGAATTGTATTATATTTATAAGATCTAAGATAAATGGTCCATCCCTCCCAATCAAATACCCCTAAGATAAAATCACAATAGACAAAAGAAAAAAAATAGAAAAAAAGCAAAAGAAAATTCAACCACAACCTTCGTCTTCTCTTCAAACTCTCCACATCTCTCTTGAGGAAAGATCAAAATTCAAGTTTTACGTATGTCTGGCAACTCTTCCGGACTGTTAGAAAGCTCTGGAGGCGGAGCTGGTGGTTCCGGCGAGGAGGAGAAAGATATAAAGATAGAGGAAACCGGTGAAGGAGCCGGCGGCGGAGGAAACCGGTGGCCAAGACCGGAGACTTTAGCTCTCTTAAAAATACGCTCTGAGATGGATAAAGCCTTTCGTGACTCTACTCTTAAAGCTTCTTTATGGGAAGAAATCTCCAGGTTTGTTATATTTATGTTACATGCATATTTATATACTGAAAGTTTAAACAGAAAATTTATGATCTTATATGTACGTTTCACACATTTATGGATATGATAATATTTTTGGATATTACTATAAGGCTATTTATATGTTATAGGTTTGTAAAAGTCTAATTTCATACAACTAGCCGAGAAACAAAGTTATAGATATATTTTGTTTCTTAATTATGGTTTATTGATTGATAAATAATTAGGAAAATGATGGAGCTTGGTTACAAGAGAAGTGCAAAGAAATGCAAGGAGAAGTTCGAGAACGTGTACAAGTACCACAAACGTACCAAAGAAGGTCGTACCGGGAAATCCGAAGGCAAAACGTACCGGTTTTTCGAAGAGTTAGAAGCTTTCGAGAGTCTCAATTCCTATCCACTTGAACCCGAGTCGCAGCACGTGAAATCTCCAACACCGGTCACGACCACCATCACAACCGCAGCAAATTCTTTGATACCATGGATTAGCTCTAACAATCCATCAACCGAGAAGAGTTCTTTACCGTTGAAACATCATCATCAGGTTAGTGTGAAACCCATCACCACAAGCCCTACCTTCGTAGCCAAGCAACCATCTCCTACAACGTCTTTCCCCTTTTCTAGCAACAACAATACTACGACTGTTAGTACTAGTTTTCAGCCACCAAATTCAAACGACTTGATGAAAAATGTTTCATCGTTGAATCTTTTCTCGGGTTCGACTTCTTCATCAACTGCATCTGACGAAGAAGAAGATCATCATGAGGAAAAAAGATCGAAAAAGAGGAGGAGGCATTGGAAAGGATTGTTTACGAAGTTGACAAAAGAGTTGATGGAGAAACAAGAGAAGATGCAAAAAAGGTTCTTGGAAACATTGGTGATTCGAGAGAAAGAGAGAATCTCAAAAGAAGAAGCTTGGAGGGTCCAAGAGATGGCGAGAATCAATAGAGAACACGAGACATTACTTCATGATAGGTCCAATGCTGCAGCTAAAGACGCTGCAATCATATCCTTCTTACAAAAAATCTCAGGAGGACAACCGCAACAACCGCAGCAGCATAATCATAAACTATCCCAAAGGAAACAATATCAAAGCGATCATTCAATAACATTTGAGGCTAAAGAGCTAAGGCCGGTTCTATTGAATACAACAGTGAAGATGGGGAATGATGATACCAACCATTCGGTATCTCCTAGTTCTTCAAGATGGCCTAAAACCGAGGTCGAGGCCTTAATAAGGATACGGAAGAATCTTGAAGCTAACTATCAAGAAAACGGTACTAAGGGGCCATTATGGGAAGAGATCTCCTCAGGGATGAGAAGATTGGGATACAATCGAAGCGCGAAACGATGCAAAGAGAAGTGGGAAAACATCAACAAGTACTTCAAGAAAGTCAAAGAAAGCAATAAGAAACGACCACTTGATTCCAAGACTTGCCCTTATTTTCACCAGCTCGAAGCTTTATACAACGAGAGAAACAAAATTGGGGCATTGCCATTGTCATTGCCTCTAATGGCGACTCCACAGAGACAGTTGCTTCACTCACAAGAAACCCAGATTGAGTTTGAGACTGATCAGAGGGACAAAGTTGATGATAAAGAAGATGATGAAGAAGGAGAGAGTGAAGAAGATGAATACGAAGAAGAAGAAGAGGGGGAAGGAGACAATGAGACAAGTGAGTTCGAGATTGTGTTGAACAAAACATCTTCCCCTATGGAAATTAACAATAATCTTTTCACCTAAGTTGTTTTATAATCTTTTATATACATTCTTCTGTTAAACTACAGAATGGGGTTGAAAAAAAAACATATACAACAAATGTAAGTTAATGGTTGATTTTTTAGTTATTAGTATCTCTTTTCGTGGTATTTAATAAAATAATTAATTTATAGAAATTATATGAGATGCGTATATAATTGTACAAAAAAAAACTCACTAGTATGAACTGAGGAAATTTGAATTTTTTTTGACCCAATTGGTTGGGAGAGGCCAAGGATAACAAGCATCCATCTATATCCATGGGTACCCGACACAACTAATAAAAATTTGGACCTACAAATTCAAATGGGGTCGTCGTTGTCATCATTTTTCTTTCTTTTAAATATTTATCTCGAATTTAACGTCTTATTTTTTATCCCATTCGAAAAGTCTAATATTAAAAATTTACCTTAAATCATGTAATAAAAAGTATCGTCCGTGTGGTAGATGGCGTTGGTGCGTTTCTTTCTGTAATATGTGCCTACATGCCACGAGGTGGACCTAACAAACACACATTATATTCGAATTAGTCTTGATTTTTTTTATACGAAAAGACTACATTATTTTGCAAGACATGTGTATTCATTCAATAAGATTGTGCAGTAAAAATATAAGTTTAAAAGGAAATGTAAAGGAAAATAAAATAAAAAAGTATGACGGAAAAAAATGAATAAAGAATAATAAAAAGAAACGAAGATAAATAATATGCAGGAAAAAGTGGCACCCAATTTTTATTTAATAACTTAATTCAAGTATTAATATGTAGGAAACAAAAATAAAATGAATAATATCAAATGTATCCTTTTACATCGATAGTTTTTATTTTCTTGACCTACTATTTTTCCTTTCAGGCTCTCTCTCTCTTTTATTTTTTGGTGTCAACCGTGATGATAAATGATTTTCTTTCAAATTTCTTTTTTTTTCCGATTGTGAAGTCTATAAATATCGTTTTTTCACTAGCCTCCTTTTGTTCGAATCAATTTTCAAACTGTTAAGATGTAAAATTTGTAACTGAAAAAAATAAAATAAAATCAAGGTTAAAGATGTTCGTGGCATATTTTAGAGTCTTAGGCAATAGACTTTTGCTCCTCAACGCCATGAGAAATCATTTGCCTAAAACTTCTTTGTGACCCCCCACGAAATGTTGACCTTTGTCGTGTCAAAACAAAAGTAAAAGCTAACTTTGATATTATGCTTTGTACAAACTCATTTTTCAAAAAAACATTTATAGCAAAAGGAATCACTTTCTTTTTTGATGTATACATCAGCTTCAAAAAGGGCAAATTTCAAACTGGGATAACAAGATAATTGTATTCCCGTAATGCTCAAAACTCATCAATTTCAAAGGATTAAAGTCGTTTACTAATTTATGTTCAAGATTTATATACTTGCTAGAATTTGAATTCCATATCGGATCCTCGAGAAAACAATTAAAAATTAGAAACAAAATGCATATATGATTTTATAGTAGTGCATGTCTTCAACATTAGAGGTACATCCATTTTTTGCCTCTGAATTTGATTACAACAAAAATTTGGAAACTGCAACAGTTTTCTCAATGTCGTCACTCGTTCTACAACTAATAGAAATAGTTACAAAAATATATTAAAACAAAAAAAATAGGATAAACAAGTATATGTCTAAAATACTCAATGTACCTTTCAAAAATTTTGTATTCATTTTAGTATCTGGGTCGTCATCACTGTTTTAGCCCCTCGAAAAAGATGCAAATAGAACTTATAAAACATTTATGGAAAAGAAAAAGAAAAAGAAAAAGATTCCGTTCCTAATAAGTAGCCACCATTCTTTCTCACATCTCTTTCTCCCTTTTCCACCCCCACTTATCTGCATTTCGGATTTTTCAAGTTTCGTTTTTTATCACTTGTCGGTATAATAGTTTCTTAAAAGTTTTTAAAAAATAATTTTCAAAATAACTAAACCTAAACTCGTAACTAAACAAGCAATATAACCAAACTTTAAAACTAGCGGTTATCGTAGAAACGTTTGACTACTACTGAATCAAACTATCTAAAATTATAAACTTTGTAGATTATGTATTTTATTTTATTTTATTTTCAGTTTGTTACAATGCAAAAATATATCATTTTTTAAGGGCAATGCAAAACTATACCTTATTGGTTAAAGATAACAACTAAATGATATTTTGTGGGTTTTGAAAGTAAACAATATAGTTTATGTACTTAACATAAAACCAAAAAAAAAACTATATAGTTTATGGTGACAATAACAAAATTAATGCTGTCTACTTGTTTATTGCTTTTCATGGAGGTACTTACTCGGTGCAACAATTTGTTCTAATTCACGACATATCTATGGTTCAAATCTTCTTTATATATATATATATATATATATATAATTAAGGATATACTATGGGTCAAATTATGTTGTACGCATTATTTTATCAAAAAATAAATTCCTGGTATATTCTTGCAATAATGAGTAATCTTATATATATATTTTTTGTATATGTAATTAAATGATGATACGAATTGATCTTTTAATATATAACCAACCTTGTTAAACCGAATCAAGACAAATTTTATCTTTTGAAAAAAATGAAAATTTCTTAATCTAATGGTTGATCAAGAGTTTCTATTTTACATTAGTTACTGTTTCGATCTTCATGAAGTGTAATTTATTATAGATAATGGATACAAAACTAATCAAAAATTTAAACACATAATTGTGTTACATAGAAAGTTGTATATCGTAGATATGGTGGAAGTATACCTTGTATTGTAAATTTGTGTATTGTGCTCATCCATAAAATCGTCCATCATGATCGTATGTACTACATAGATCTTCATTTGTATTAGAATAAAACCAAATACTTCTCATCATGATAATTATGTAACGAACGGAAAACATCGAATCGGACTTAGTCAAAATAACACCAAACTTCATTACAGCTCTATGTAGACATCATATGAAATTGATAGCAAGTAGGTCGCTTGACGCTTGGTGAGAAATTATTACCCACACATGGAAGTTGAAAATCAATAATAAAAAAAAATCTTTGCATAATTAATTTCAAAATAACATCCCATATAAACACAGAGAAGGACGTAAAAAAATTTCATACATCAACTTTCGACATCCGTTGACGGTGGACCGGCAAATTCAATTTCAACATTATTAAGTGATATTATATTTATATCCTACGTGAGTCATTTTCGTGTACTTTTAAAGTCTACTTATATATTGCCTTGTTTAAACATTTTGAACTGACTGTTTCAAATGAGCTTAACGAGATATTCTTTAATTCAACGGTACAAACTGAGACTTGCTTATACTAAGAATAAACTTTCACGGAAAAAGAAAACGTAAACAGAATATTTAGTGATTGTGATCCGATCCAAATAAACGATAGCACACACCAAACAAATTAAAGTGGGCTCACGTTAGTCACATATCATATTACAAGAGACGAAATATATAGGAGTTCCGTTTTCGAAGGGTGGGTAAGATATTAGATTCTTGTTCAGGTTTAAGTATCCATAGATGAATAATAATAAAAAAAATATTCGTTTACAATGTACATATGTATAACCAAACACACACACGCAAATAAGAAGAAAAAACAGCTATTAACTAATCTGACAGAAAAATAGGTCTGTGCCTAAAGTAAAAACATAAAAAGTAAATTATGTATTTAGAACTGGATACATGTATGTTATGAACTGGATCATGAATAACCGCACATATATTACTTAACGTACAACCCAAGTTGCGATATACATATGATGGTCTTCATTTTTAACATGTGCAGACTATACTATACATAATTTATAATATCTTGAATGTACATGAACCAAGCCAAACTCATAATTAAGTTTGCCATGAATAATAATGTTTAAAACCTCAAATATAAATCACATTTCGTCTGATGTGTTGATCCTTGAGGATTCCACGAACGAGTGTTTGTGTACAAATATATAAAATCAAAGTAAGCATACATTGAAAACGTTAAGAGTCACAATCATCGGTAGATACATCAATTTTTGGTTAAACAGATCTGGAAATGCGACCAAACATGTGTCGATAGTACTTAGGTACTTAGAATTAATTGTGACATAACGAATCATCGACTCAAATAAGAGTTTCGTTGGATCAGTCACGTGCGTTAGGACAGTGATAAAATTACGAAATCACCCTCACAAAAGATAGTCTTGCATTTTAGGGCAACGAAGATAAGAAGAGAGAGAGAGATAACATTGAGCAGATGAAAGAAAGAGTAAGATTCCTTTTTTCCACGTGGACCCCAAACACCACGCTCTCTCTCTAATTGTGTGCATGTGAACTTGGCATCTTTTTTTTCTTTTTCTAATTTATCTTTTGAATTAAATATAAAGTTTTTTCTATTTATCTTACCAAGGAAACTGTTACTGAAAAGGATGAGTAACTCTCGTCTCTCAGTCCCACTTTATAATTAATTCTATAATGTAGACAAACAATAATAATAATAATATGTAAAAAAACAAATACACGTCATCACCAACAACAACAAAACCATTCATTTATAAACAATACAAATTATTACAGTTTTTATCAGACCCCCCCCCCACATTGTCCCCTCTCTTAACATTTTTATTTATTTTATATTCATTAAAAAAATAATTAAATCACATTTATTTAATTTTATCCTCGGTATAACTTAAAAATCAAATATAAAGAAAATAATAAAAAAAACCCCCTCCAATATTTAAACTTTAAAGTCTCTTCTCTGTATCAAAACTTAAAAAAAGATTACTGATCTTTCACCACCAATCTGGATCGAACTCGAATCATCATCACAAATTATTCATCGTGTTGTTATTGCTAGGCACAAGCTCAAACTCACCTCCATCTTCTTCTTCATTCTCCTCTTCATCATCTTCATCGTCGTATTCTTCATCAGTGCCTTCTTCTTCATCATCAAAGTTCTGATCCGACGGCTGAGGATGTTGATCAAGCTGAGCAGCCACTGCTGCGGTAGTTATCGTCGTTGTAGTCGTTACCGCCGGAGGCCATTGCTGCTCCGGTTGGACCATCAACGGAACAGAATTATCAGGTTTAATAAGACCGGAAGTTGACGAAGAAGACGCGATATTGTTGTTGTTGTTGACGAATTTGTTCCTCTCTCTGTATAAAGCATCGAGCTGGTGAAAGTAAGGACAAGTCTTGGAATCTTCGGGACGTTTCTTGTTGCTCTCTTTGACTTTCTTGAAATATTTGTTAATGTTTTCCCATTTTTCTTTGCATCTCTTTGAGTTCCTATTGAATCCTAACCGTCTCATTCCCGCTGATATTTCTTCCCACAACGGTCCTTTTGGTCCGTTCTCTTGATATTTCGAATCAAGATTCGTCCTTAGCTTTATCAATGCTTCTATCTCCACTTTAGGCCACCTCGACGAGCTCGCTGACACTGATGCTGAAGCTGGAGTCATCATAATCTGATCACCATTGTCTGTTTTCGTAGTATCCAAGGCCTGCACAACAGGCGGAGGTGGCGGTGGAGGCGGTTGCTGCATATTGTTATTATTATTAAGCTGCATTTGGGGTCGAACTTGTTGTTGCGCTTGCGGTTGCGGTGGTGTGGTTGACTGACCTTGAGGTTTTTCTGATAGTTTTTGAAGAAACGCCATAACAGCGGCGTCTTTAGCGGCGGACATAGAGCGTTCTTGAGCTAAGATCTCGTGTTCGCGGTTGATTCGAGCAATTTCTTCAACTCTCCAAGATTCTTCTCTAACCAATCTCTCATGCTCTCTCTTTTCAACAGCTTCTAAGAACTTGCGTTGAAGCTTCTCTTGTTTATCAACAACTTGTTTCATTAACCGCTCGATAAAATCCTTCCATTTCCTCTTCCTCTTCTTCCTCGTCGTACCAATCTCAACGTCAGAAGAAGTTGAATAAGAAGAAGAAGACGATGTCGAATTATCCGATAAAAAATCACCGGAGATGTTTGGAAACGGAGATACATTCATTTGCTGAGTATACGGAGGAATTGAGGAAGAAGGAAGAGTAGTACTGATGTTTGCTACCGCCGGTGGCATAACAGTCGTTACAGGAGGAGGAGTGGAGAGTAAAGAGATGTTGTTGTTGTTGTTGTTGTTGTTGTTGTGGGGTCGTTGAGGCGGTTGCGTTTGCGTTTGAAGCGGTTGTTGTTGGTGCTGATGATGGAGTGAAGAGGTTGATTGAGTCTCGAGAGCTTCTAATTGATCAAAGAAGCGATAAGTTTTGCCTTCGGATTTTCCGGTACGGCCTTCTTTGGTGCGTTTGTGGTATTTGTAAACGTTTTCGAATTTCTCTTTGCACTTCTTTGCGTTTCTCATGTAACCAAGCTCCGCCATTTTCCTGAAATAATTCGGAAAAAAAAACCAATTTGGTTTAAAAAGAAAAATAATTAGTGAAAGGAGGATCAATCAGCATTAGTTTGTGAAAGACTTGTCTTCTCAATCTCATAAATAAACATGACTCAACTTATTTTATCTAAATTAAACTGTTGGTTATTTAAATTAAGTTTAAAATTAAATTAGACCCATTTCAAAAACTGTCTGAATCTGAATCTAACAACGGATTTTTTTTTTTCGGCAACTCCCATCAAAACGATACAAGAAAAAGACATTTTTTACAAAATTCGGAAAAATTCAAGATAACCCAAAATTAAAAGACTAAACCGAATCTCGGACAATTAACTCATACAAAATCCAGATCTTTAACTCCGACAGTTTAAAAAAAGCTTAATAATCAATAATTTCCAAATTATATCAAATCGCCAATGGAAAAAATTTCAAATTTTCAAAAGAGTGGAATAATAAAAATTCCAAAAAAAAGGAAAAGGAATAAAGGACCTGGAAACATCTTCCCATAAGGGACCTTTAACGCTAGCGTCTCGAAACGCTATTCCCATGTCAGATCGTATTTTCAGCAACGCTAACGTTTCCTGCCGCGGCCACCGATTTCCTCCAAATCCGCGGTCGTTCATCTCTTCCGACACCTCAAACGCTCCAACTGCAGCTTCTGTAGCTGCCGAGTCGTTGTTTTGTGGTGGCACTGCAGCGGTAACGGCGGCGGAAGCGGTTGTGATTGGAGTACCACCCACTTGCATCATCGGTAAAGGTTTTAATTTTAATCTCTTCTTTCTTTTTTTTCCCCTCTCAGTATCTTTGACGGAGAAGTTACAGAAATGAAAAATAAAAATAAAAAAGGGGGGAAAATGAGAGAGAGAGAGAGAGAAAGAGAGAGTTTACATGAGGAAGAAGAGTGAAATCTCCAGGCGCAGGGTTTTATGGTGTTAAGAGTTTGTAAATACCTAAGTTATTTTTTTATTTTAGTTTTTTTTTCTGGATCTGCTTGTCAATCTCAAGGTGGCCTTCTGAAATTATTTATATTGTTTGATTTTTTCTTTTCTTTTTTACCTATTTTATTTAAATTAATCGCCTTTTATTTCCTTTGTTTTAGCCAAAATGGAATCTGTATAAATTTCTCTCTCCTTCATATTCCGATTTTGGGTAATTGTATTTCATTTATATTGTATTACTTAACAAAATTTGTACACTGTAATTGTGATTTAGAGTTATAAAGTTAATTTTTACATGCCTGAAAATAACTATCATCATCCTAAGGGGTTCTCTTTAAAAGAAAAATAAATAAATAATTATCATTAAATGAATTAAAATATTTTAATACAAGAGAAAAAACAAGAGTTTATCATCATGGGTTGTATGTGTAATGATGAAAACAGTGGGCACAAAAGGATATATATGAGGGAAACTGGAGGATTGTTTTTTAAACAATAATTAATTAGTTTAGAAATAAAATAAAATTATTACAGAGATTTATCGACAGCTGCGCATAAAGACGGTGGTGATTATTATGAGTTGGTTTTTGTCCGTCCAGCTAAATTGTCGTAAAAAGCTACCTTTTAATCTCAAACATTTTAGTTACTTGTTCTAATTTGAAAATGAGTTTCATGTAATATTTATCCTTTCGCGCTGATCATATTGAAACTTATAAAACAATGAAAAACAGTGTAAGATTATAATTTTAAAAATCGAAGTCGAATAACGAATTCTAATAAATATAAGCTTACAAAAAAAATTATTCAAGTTTCCATTTTTATTGTAAATAGGCATAAGTTATATGTTAAGTCAAAACATGTTTATGGAGTAAACTACCCTTCTTTGTATACATCAACAGAATGTAGCATCAAGATAAAAATTGACTTAGTAAATAATAATAAACTGAGATATTTTATTTTACGAGATTATAAAACTATAATTTATACTACTGATTCATAAAATAAGTTATAGTTTATTTCAGACAAAATAAAAGGATATAAGGTAAAACGTAAAAGAAAAATATAGGAGGAGATGAGGATCAACTTAGCTTTTTGGAATGTATTCAGTGGCGGGTGAGTAACGTATTATTCGAAATTACTATAGTGACCCTAACGTGGATCCCATTGACATTTAATCATTGAAGCTTTTTTAGCTATTATCTTAGCTCAACATTTAAAATTCTTTATTAATAAACCAAACCATGCTAATTATACTGATATGGATTTGTCCCCCTTTCGCATTCACATATGCAAATTATTTTAATCTCCACAGTACTGATCTTACACACTCTATAAACACAGGCCTGATTTCAAAGCAATCCTGAAATTTGATAATTTTTAATAAATTATTTTTTAAAACCCAAAGTAATTAAAATAATAAATATAAAAGATGAGGGGGTGTTGGAAGGGAAGTGGTTAGATGTAAGTCATTTTCGGGATTGAAGTAAATGGTCACCATTTCCCGTTGTGGCCATACACTGCCTCCGTTATTATTTTTATTATTTACTTTTTGTATCATCTAAACCCGATTCGACGGCCGTTATTTAACTAAATCAGTAGCTTAACACATGCAACCAAAACTATCAATGTCGATAGTTAAGAATATTAATTTTACACAACGTTCCGTTTTAACTATTAACCTACAAATTTTCTACATGAGGTTAAGAGTAATTTTACTATTGGATCAAATCCAATGTGAATTTGAAAACTCAACTTACTAGGGTAAAATGTTTTTCTTTTGTTAAGGTCATACTAGGGTTAACTAATGTAGATTGCACAGAGACACAAAGTTTAAAAATATTGTAACGGCTGAATTTTAGTTGGAGGCGGACAAGCGTTAACAATGGAACCTTTGTATATAGACAAGGGGGTAATCATGAATAAGGCATATGAAATATGGAGCGACAATAGAGCGAGACATGCCAACATAATTATGATATGTATTTAGTGATGACCATGTCCTTTGCGGCTTTCACGACCATCATTGCTTGCAGATTTTGCAGCTAGCAATACTTCGATTCATCCGATTAGTAAACGATTATTCAAATTGATTCCTGTTTTTCGTAAACTTTTATAACTAGCCGCTTACTTTTAATAGCATTTGTAATATATGAAAAGACGATGGTATAATTTGGAGTTATAGTAATATGTAAATTGTCAAAGGCAGCAAAATTTGTACCAAAGGCTAATTATCAGTCTACTCAGCATATTGTCCTGGCCAGCGATTGGAATGTTCATCGAAATTCACAACATGATTAGGCAGTAAATGTTATTCTTAATTGCGTTAGATTGGGATATTTAATGAATTACACGAAAATGTATTGAAAGGTGATATCAGGGACCATCCTTTTGGTAGCTCCTAAAAGCATCGAATATGATTTTTTTCTACGAAATTATATAATAGCCACTCGATTTTCGCATGGCTCGACCCTTAACGTTTCATTTTGTTTTATATCTTATTCTACTTATTAAAGACAAAGTATATTTTATCTGTCGTGGGTCTTTTTAGTAGGTGTACTTCGGAGTTGAAAACGATCATTATAATAACGGGTCTAAAAAATAGTAGTGCGTACCATTATATATTAGTATATACATAGGTTATTTTACTAAAATATGTGTTTTACTTTACACTATGTTTCTGCGAAAGATGGTAATCATGATCAAACAAAAGTGGTGTCTTTTAGTTTAGATAAAGTAAAATGTCATAAAATTCAAGCAAAGTGTAAATAAAAGATAATACCAGTATACAAAACGTTTATTCACAGAATTCAATTGGCAAACCATATGCGGAATATACACGCAATAATGCATAAGCTGTTAACTTTTATATATATATATATATATTAAATATAGTGGGTCTACAACCCTGTTAAGTAGATGTGTCAAAATATGTGTCAAAATAAGTGTACTGTATATCCTTATGTTTGTTTATGTACCATACATAATTGGTGGTTAATGAACAAATCTATTTACGTAAAGAATTAAAATGGTTTATATCCAACTTTATACACTAATAAAATATATTGTACAATGTTGAACAATAAACCATTTATAGTTTCTAAAAGTTTAAATTAAAATCAATTTTTAATAATTAAAAATCGATTACTGTCGATTTTTAATGTTTTTCAGCAATTTTTGATATTTTTTGACGATTTAATTTTTTTAAAAATTAAAACATAATTGAAGTTTATGGTTAATTCATAAACAATTCATTTATAATGGGCGTTAATAAAATTATTCGTTAATGAATACGAATATTAATAGATACGGTCAATATTTTGTGCACAATCAAAATAAAAATATTAAACGGATCAAAATAAACATATATAACTTATTTTGACACCTTTATTGTTAGGAACTAGATTTAGCGATTTATAAATGACGTTTAAGAACTCGGTAACAAACTACAAAACAAAAATAACAGAGACAATAGTGCATTAAAAAAAAGTCATAAAACTGAGCATGGGCAGATGTAGAAGTGAATTTTATAGAGGGTATTATTGAAAATTTTCAAAGAATTAAAGTTGAAATTACAAATTACAAGGAGGATATAACTGACATTATGAAAATTTTATATGAAAAATTTAAAATTTATCCGGGGCAACTGCCCCTCTTACGTCACGTAGATCCCCCACTCAAACTGAATAATATAATTATTGATGGGTCAGGGTAAATTTAAGGTGGAAGAAAAAAAAATGCAAGTGGATTGAGCAAGGAGCCATGGACCCATCTAAAAGACGAAATTACTGCACCAATTACACCCAATAAAAAAGGTAAAACAAAATGTTTGTGATTTGAGACACTTACTACTATTGATTAAGTGGTTTTTAACTGGCAAGACAATTTTAAGATCAGCTGTAGTTACCATCATTACTCGTACGACTGCTTTCGCACGGAAAATCACATACATATATACACACTTACACTAAATATGTGTGCGCACGGAAAATCATACACAGTATATATACACATTTGTGTGTGTGTCAGTGTCTCTCAAGGACTGCCATTGTTTTTTTTTTCTGCTAAAAAATTTACTGTAATTGTTGTGCTCCGAACTGATTAATCTACTCTTACTCTAAGAGCATTATCAAAGGAGATACTCTACTGAGTCTCTAAAATTTTTTTTAATAGTTTTTTTATTTAGTTTTATTAATATTTTTAATATTATATTATTAAATAAATAATAAACCAGTAATATTATGACACGTGACAGAAAATCTTATGATATGGTTTCTAAAATTTTTTTTTATTGAAACTGTTTCGGCTAAAGTTTCGTAATTTTTATTTTTTTTGTTTTTTTTACTAGACGAAACTCATAAAAATCTTAATATTGGAAATGGTCTAAGCATCTAACATATTAATTTTTTACTTATTTATGGTTTCGAAAAAAAATCTAAGAAAATCAGTTTTTTTTTTCAACGCTCAATAATCATCCAAAAACTCTATTTCGTTTTAGTGTTTTACATTATTATCACGATACTATTTCAGACGCTCCATTATTCCGTTGGCATATTAACCAGTAATTTTTTTTCTTTTCACATAGCATGAGATATCATATAACGGCGGATTTTGGATTCATGCGAAGTTGCCTCGCCGTCGCAATTTGTATTATCCCTTTTATATTAATCCTTTTCTACCAACTATGATTATGAATGATACGGTTTAGGTTCGGTTCTTTTCGATTTATACAACCGAAAAGATTATAAGTTGAATTAGAACCGAAGTCTCTGTGCATGGTTCAACTTGCTTAATAAACAATTTCGGCTAACTTAGATACAATGTGAATGTGAATGGATTGTTTGAGGACTGATGGGGATGATTAACATGTCTACATCCGTATATATAAATACTATATTGTCTACCTAAATATCATGGAGCAAAACGTATATAATATTTTGTACATAACAGACAACAACTAATTTAACAATTCAGCATAGGTACTTAGGATCCATAAATCACCCGGAGAATAAAAATATATTTGTATAACTTAAAGGATAAAATAAATAAATAGATTCTGCTGCCAGAAGATTAAAATTATACGAGCAAGTCTAGAAATTAATTAAGCAGAATAGAGATTGCCTAAATATTAAACAATAAAAGTTTCGACAAGTGAGAAAAAGGTTAATTAATAGAAACGGGTCGACACATAGGATTCATTAAGAACTTCAAAAGGGTAAATCTTGGGATTAATTTTTAAAAAGGTTGGTAGATCCATATAAGTATAAATTAAGAGGACATAAAAAAAAACTTTGTTATTTTCAACCCTTCGTTAAACAGGGACGGAAGGAATATTGAATCGTATAGTTTTGATTAATTACATATGTACTTTTTGTTATGAGATGTGTAGATGTGAATTGGTTGGTAATAGAAAAGGGGTGAAGGGAGAAGGTAAGAAAGAAGTGGGTAAAAAAGGTAAAGAAGAAGAAAGAAAGGGGTAAAAAGGAAATAGAAAAAATCACATGGGAAGGGGAGACATGTGGGATATGAGTTATCGACGCCACTCTCATCTTCTTCCCATGTCCTTTTTATCTCTCAGTTTATCTGTCTCCAGCTCACTTTTTCCCTAATTAATTTCCAGTTTTCATATTTGTTCATTTTTTAAATTTCGATTTCTCTTTTATATTGTGTACTTTGTTGTTGTTAATAGCCACATAATTGTCTAGCAAAAAAAGTAAGATACAGTTATTTTTTTAATGGGAGCCTAAAAAATTAATCAGCTGATGTGTTGGAGTTGGAACATGAAATTTAAAGGGGTTAGAGTCAAGTAAAAGCTTGTTTTTTTAAATGTACAACTTAAGCAAACACTGTTAATATGTTAATATATAATTCTACCTTCAAATTCGATATAATATTACGACCATTTTTGTTAGTTAAGAACCTTTTGTAATGATAATAAAATGGGAAAAAGAAATAAAAAGAAGAAAGGCAAAACAAATTGAAAGATAAAAAGAGAGGGGAGGCTTTTGTGAACAAGGAAAGAACAAAAGAGGTGAAAGAGCGGAAAACAAAGGCAACTTCAAATTCTTCTTTTGCCTTTTTTTTTCCCCCGAAATTTCGATCACACATTTTATTAAAAGGCAGCCCTTTTATCCTAACACTCGGAAGATACAGATTGACTAGACTTGAGTTTACGTTTTTTTTTTTTTTTAAATTTCTTTTCCCGATTTGGTTCAATATTTCAAAAGGCTTGATAAAAATGTCAGATGCAATTTCCTTCTATTCATGGCCTAATTTTTTCTTACTAGCCCAAACCATATTTTTTGGGCTAAGCTTGTAGTTTTCTAGTTATACCTTTTGTTTGTTTTATTTCTCTCAAAGCTAAAAGGCAGATTCCAATAGATACGTCAATTACCTAAAAGCTCAAGGCCATAGAGAGTCAATTTAGAGAGGTTGGAGTTTAGAATAGTTACTCTCTCTCTTCTTTTCATTTTCACTGATACTTACATGACATAACCACGCATAGAGAAGAGAACCATTTTATATACAAACCAAAATATTACATCAGAAAATATGAAATATCATTTTTACCTCCAACCTTAAAATCTTAGTTATATGAACTAAATTATTGCAAAGGTAAGCAAACTATTAGATACCCATATCATTGTTAAAACTGTTCTTGATTTATTTCTTTGATCCTTATTAAGACCCAAATCTTTATAACTTACCTCCCAATTCAATTCGTTTAAGTTTCAGTGTCATCCTTTCATTCTCAAGTTTCGTTTTTTCGAGCTTCTGGTCTCTTTTCTCACTAAACCTCTCCCACTTCAATCGTTGTCTCTCTATCTCATCAACTCAGCTTGAATCTGAAACTTGCGTTCTTCTAACTCAAGAGACTTAGACTCATTCAACTCTTTCTGTAAGCTAGCATCTCCGGAGAGAGGCAAGTGAGTGACATACCCCTTATTTCATTCTTGTTTAGGATGACCAACATATTCATGGCGCTTGCTTTGTCTCATGTTCATCATTATCACGACCACCACGGACTGTAAGCGCCAAGAGAATGGATCTCACTAACGCAGGCAAATGCAATCTGTTCCCATTATGGTACGAGCACATCTCTTCATAGAAAAGACGTTTAGAGCTCATGATTTTCCTAACTTCATCTATCTCGTTCTCATTCAAGTAATAAATCTTATCCAAAAGTGCATGATTCTCAACAACATTACAACAAGTTCCTCTACCAAGCATCTCATTAAGCTTCTTATACCTTTCATTAAGATCATTGAACTTATCTTCGCTTGTTGTGGAGAAACATGATAACCTTTTTCATCCATGACTTTAGAAACTGATCTCCACTTACCTTTTTTCAGCAAAGCTGATAATTTCTTTCCATTACCATTATCCAAACCTGAGTCTTCACTGATGTAAGAAAGAGCAGTTATCATCAGTTTCACCATCTTGTCCATCCATTTCACTCTTTGCCAATCTGACCATCAAGATTCAAACATGGTTCATTGTCTTCACACTGTTGATGCTGATTCCGGTTCTGATTCTGATTCTGATTCATAAAACCTTGAAAATTGAAGTGTCCATTAGAACTTCACCACGAATAATGCCTCCTTGCGAACAATTTCTTTCCATTTCTCAGATTTTTTCTAATGAAAATCTGAATTAGAGTAAACAAAACTTTAGAGATTCACGGAACCGAGAGAGGCATGGAAACAACTTATCTTGAGAGATCTTTGAATGAGTGAAGGCGAGAGGATAAAGGGTTTTTGAGATCACAGTTTCAACTAGAGAGATGAAGAACCTGTGATCACTGAGACAATGTGTGTGTGACGAACAGAGAATGTTAATCTTTTGACAAAGTCGCAAAATGTTATTAATGTCCAATGTATCGGAAGATATCTGGGCCCATCATTTTTATTTTGTTAGCATTTTTCTATCACTTATTTTCAAACCTTTTTCGTTTATGATTGTTTTTGGTAACTCCAAATGTGTGTAGTAGTGTGACTTTGAATATGGAACTTTTTGGAAGGTGTGGATTTTATTTGCTTATATAAAAATTAAGAATACTTTATATGGATTGTTAAGGGAAAATTTAAGAAATAACATTTTTATTTTTTTCTTCCTTGTTGAATTATTAATAATAGCTGTTACTTTTTTTACATCAGATAAATTTATTTTAAATTTGATTTATAATTTTTGGTATTAACATTTTAATAAATATAATTATTATTTTCTCCTTTTTCACAAATGTAAGGGCGCAATATTACAGTATTAAATACTAAATATTTGCTTGACAAAAATATATATTTAATATTAATTACTTCCTAAACTTGATTATAAAATAAGGAATTTGAAAATTAGAAAAACATTAGTTTTTTAAAGATTGTTTTAATATCTTTTTAATAACTTATATAAAAACATATAGCTTATTACGAATCTTTTTAGAGTATAAATAGTAACTAATTGCAAGTGGTATATCAATTTTGTTTAGGATGTGAAATTAGAACATAAAAATTCTTTTTTGAAAATAAAATTGTGAAATAGTTAATTTTTGAGAATTTTCCGTTATTAATAATAGTTTGGATGTTTTGAAAGTTGATGGGGTATCACGTTTTAGAAGACGTTACAAAATTTCAGCTTTGAATCACCGTAATCACAATAGGTTATTATACTCTTACACGTATACTTATTTTATGGAGTCATTAAGCGTTAAAATCAAAGAAATCGAGAGTTACGAAGCTGTGGTTCCTCCTATATATGCCTCATATTTTTGCCAATCATTTGTTACATTGATCATTGGGCCTTGGCCCATAACTGTAAAATCCATTTCGTAGGATGAAACT
The DNA here is from genome assembly GCA_963922655.1 of Cardamine chenopodiifolia. Lineage (NCBI taxonomy): Eukaryota > Viridiplantae > Streptophyta > Magnoliopsida > Brassicales > Brassicaceae > Cardamine > Cardamine chenopodiifolia. The sequence goes on along the minus strand of OZ000476.1, from coordinate 16,058,235 downwards.
GGGTTTTAATTTTAAATATCGGGAATAGCAGCCGCGAGCTCAGAGTTTGTATCTGGTTATCGAATCCCTCTCTGTCTTACACAATGTCCGGCGAGGAAGAGGCCACCGTCAGGGAGCCACTAGATCTGATTAGGCTGAGTCTTGACGAGAGAATCTATGTTAAGCTCCGTTCAGACCGCGAACTTCGCGGCAAGCTTCACGTACGTCTTCTTTGCCTTCGTTTGTGTGTGTAGTAGTTAACTTGAATTTGTAAATAGGTGGAACTCGTTCCACATATAGTTCGTTTGAATTTTGTAACTTATTTTGCTAATTTCGTGTCGAATATGGTCCGTTTTGGGGGAAAGTCTAGGGTTTTGCTTTTGACGTTTCATCTTTTTTTTTTGTTTAAATCTTCTCGAGTTATAGCGATAAGCTGTAATTGAGAATTTGTGGGTAGAAATTTATCGGGATTTTACATGAATTTTGTTAAAGTTAGTAAATTTTGAAAGATTTCGACGCTCTTAAATTGCCCACTTAAGTTTTTCGGTCTTTCTCCTGGCAGGCGTTTGATCAGCATTTGAATATGATTCTGGGTGATGTTGAAGAAGCTATCACTACAGTAGAAATCGACGACGAGACATACGAAGAGATTGTCAGGGTACGTGCTTTTTTCTGACTCTTTTGGATTTATAATCTCAGGGGAAGGACACTGTTAGAGGGAACATGTGTACAAGTGTCTTTTAGCTTTCACATTCATATTGCCTATATAAGAAGTTTCAAAGCAATGAGTCTGTGTAATATATAGTTACTTAGTTGATAACCTACACGGATCTTATTTCTCTGAATGATAAGCTATCGGATCAGATTGTTTATAGTAGTGAAGTCTCTTTAAGCTTCTTAGGCACACATTAGTTGTATTAGTTGTTGGGACTCCTCTAGTTGTGCGAGGTTCTGATCTAATTAGGATAAGTGGGTTTTGTCTGTCGTGTATATGATTGGCTTTTTACTCTCTCTGATTGCAGACGACAAAGCGCACAATTCAGTTTCTATTTGTGAGAGGAGATGGAGTGATATTGGTGTCTCCACCACTGAGGACAGCCTGAGTCAAACTCAAATCTGAGTCCTAAGTTAACCAACTGTTTAAAACAAATCTTTCATGTCCTCTTTTCTTTGAGGGGGGGGGGGGGATTTGTGACTATTGGTGTATTTAGTTCACTTCTTGTCTAAACTAAAAAATGTTTGAAGAAGCTACCGTTGCTTAATTCCAATTGCCTTTCGGATATTTCTACATCGCAACTCCTTTGGTTTAGACATGTTTTATCTTAATTACAACGCAATAATCTGAGTTCACAAATAAAGATAGTTCTGAAGAAGAGCAAATACACCAGAAACAAAAATGACAAATGAGCAAACGAAAGAATTATGATCATTTACGCAGAAAAAGAGACGGAAATTGAAAACTAAAAAAAAAACATGGTGTCATTATCTTCGTCTGGGTCGGGATTGAATCGGAGAACCAGATGATTGTGAGCCTCTGTAGTTTCTGCTTGGAGAATCCATTGATCCTCTGAAAGAAGAGGAGGAAGCTTTTGGTAATGGAGGCGTTGACTCTAACTGGGTTGACTCTGCAAAGCATGCTGTGTTCACACGAGTTCTCTCCAACTCTGATTGTAACAATTCGCTTGAATACTGCTTCGTTAGAGCCTGTTCACGAAAAAGAATAAAAAGATTAAAAATCTGAGGTTTCGATATTTGATTAGATTTATTGGAAGGAGAAGTGAAGCAATATTCTTACGAGGAGGTCATCTGCTGAAACAGATGAGCCTTGCTTGTCATCTGAAACTGTTTCTTCGCTGCCACGAGTTGGTCTGCGATTATGGCCGGGGGTGGTCTCGACTGCTTCACTGATGCTCTCTATAGCTATCTCCAACACAGTTCCTTGTAGAGATTTAAGAGACGCGGTTGCATCGCTTGTACAATATTGATTCAGTACTGTCTCAAAATATTCAAGCTGCAGCAGTTGTTGCGAAAACAGAATTAGGAAATCTGCAAAGCTTCTTCGTTTCATAATTTTTAGTTAGTAAGGATGGTCAAAAGAACAACAAGTTACCTCAAACATCAGTTGGCAGAAACCATTTGCATCAATTGACCTCAGGTCATCTGATCTGTTTTCTTCCACGAGACTCCGAAAAGTGTCGATTAGACCTTCAATCAGAACGCCAAGAATCTTGTCCAGTAGGGGTTTGGCACCCGCAAAGACCTGCATTTTTAATTGTCAGTACAAAATTATTAGGATTCACACTAACACTGTCGAGGAACAAATTCAAATTTCAAATGTCTAAAGAACCAAACATCATCAGTAAAATTTCTGAATATAAAGAGCAATAGTATTACCTCTGCATGGACAGCAACAAGAGTGTGCAAGAGCTCAACAGCCGCATCTCGTATGCCCTGCAAGATTGGGAGCAAATATTTAAGTAATTCTCTTCTTCATAGAGGTTAATAGATATCACTACACAGAGACTTCTTACTTTCACTTGAGGTGCTGATCCCCACTGGATACCAGAGTCTAGCAAATAATTTGTCGCGGCTGTTCTGATCAAATTTGCCTGAGTAGAGGTGAAACTCTCAGAAATTTCAGAGTTTTATTTCTAACGCGTAGCAAAACCATTCTTAGATCTGGCTGGAAAAAAAAATCAATACCTTAGCAAAAGTGTAATGCTCGAGGACCTTCTCCCTAAGACCAGAGAAAGACATCACTAGATCTTGAAGATCGCTACTGTCGTCATTTTTGTCCCTGAATATAGTGAAAACACAACAAATCTTAGTCTACTGAACTATAAAAGCATATACAAGTTCACCCATGAGAGCAGTATTTGATTGTCAATCATATCGAATTCAACCATCGGTACTTATAATCCAGTTTGAGATATCTAAGCATGAATGAGTATGCCCAACTTATTTACCAATAACAGAAGACGTAAATAATTATTGATGTTCAGAAAAGGGACTAATGACGTCAAGTAAGTAGGGACCAACCTAGACTGCAACCAGGTATATTTGAATTTGTTGTAAAGCTCGGAAGCAAGTTCATCTTTGCAATAACCTATATTACTTAAGACCATCAATAACCGCCTATGAGGATCAACAATACTTCCGTAGGCGTTGGCTGATGGTTCTTCCTGATGATCATCAGAATATCCGTTTTTCCAGTTCTCTTGTCTTGAGGTGCTTTGGGAAAGATCAGCACCAATTTGCTCCAAGTGCCCTGATACATAGTGAAAACAAAATAGCAAATCAACTTAACCACTGTATAGTGTGTGCATTTGCCTTTATCCATGTGCCTATCCACGCGGATATGTAGGCATCTGCATGTCATGTGGACATTATCAATGAAGTTAGGTGAAAAGTTGTACCAGCAAAATCCAAAAAGCAGTTCAAAAATGCCAGTCTAACAGATATTAGGATTTCTTCAATTTGGGCAAACATATCTTCTGATTTAGCAGCTTCACCTTTGACAGACAGAATCATCCTGAAAAAGAGATAGACAGAAATCAACAGCTAAACGAAGTTAACACTATAGTAACAACAGAAAAATTGAAAGTACACATTTGCACAAGCAGTTTCCAGGATAGGAATGAAAAGCATATGAGACCTGTTTCCTATCATATCACATGGTACACAGTCATATTATTTCACATGTCACAGTCGAATTGGTAATCATGGGATGACAAGCTAGAACCACAATGAGCGACTCTTGGAATTTTGTTTCCTCTAATGTATAGGAAGAAGACTAGACCCTGACGTATGTACTGGAAACATTGATGACTGGAACTCCGAACACAATAAAATAGCAAAAACTGGGTTTCACTTCCACAAAAATAAATAAAGAGCAATAATGCCTCTCTATTTGTAGTAAACCACACAATGCAAATGTTTTCTATATGTTACCAACATACACTTGAAACTTACAGATTGACTTGTTCCATGCCAGAGACAATAACTGAACGGAATGCAAGAGGCAAGTAAGAGATGGCATATGGAGATCTGTTCCTTTCGAGAATAGAAACCGGTATCCAAGTCTCCTCTTTTGATATTCCTTCTGTGGATGCCCTCATCCAAGAGCAAAGCCTTTGGATATAAATCTTAGTAATTTCCGCCTGGAATTTTCTAAGTGAGACGACTGCCATAATCAAAAAAATTATAAAGCATCTCAGTATACTTAAATTAAGCATACTTAATTAAACAACAAGCTCAAGCTTCAGAAGAAGTTCAAATACCAGCACTGTGAGGCGCTGACTCTTTCGCTTCAAAAGCTTGGCATGCTTTTGATACTTCGTTGATGGCATCACTCATAAAGAGGCGGAGAATGCATGATTCATCAAAATCACAAAATGTGCTGTGCACCTACCACAACAGTAATCAGGAAAATAAATATTTTAAAGCCACTTTATGGCACAGATACCACAGGGTTTATCCTTCCAATGTTGAGAGAAGCTCCAATCAAGAGGTCACTTATTAGAGAAAAAGAAACGTAGACTCCCACCTTAGCTTCATAGACAGAAATAGTCTTGCGTATCATCGCAGCAACTTCTTCCAAAGAATGAGTTGAATACCTTGCCTCTGTGACCTTCTCCTCGGCTTTATTGGCTGAAGTATCAGTAACTTGGGAAGACTGGGCAGATAAAAAAACAAAATCCAAATCCAAATGAAGAACTCTCCAATTCAAGCGTCAGCATAAGCAAGAATAACTACAAAATTGATCTACCCTTGGGGGAGCATAGGGATATCTTATAAGCAGAAAGAATAGCTGATACCTTGGCAAATTTTCCACTGAAAATAGATAGAGCTGTTTTCCAAAACACAGGGATATGAAGTACAAGCACAGAAGTCAATCTTTTGATGTATCTTCCCTTCAAAGCATCAATCTCTTCGTTGGGAAATTCCACTGATTGTAGGTCAACTTGAAGTTCATTATTTTCATTAGAAGAAGCACCATCTGACTAAATGATTTTAAAAAAAAACCGTATGTTATCATCTCTAGAACTGAATCTTGAATAGTCTTCTAATGATATCATTCTCAATGTTGGACTCACATATGGAACACCATTTTGTTGAATTTGTTGCCACTTCACATTTGAGATGGCTCTCTCATGAGTCTCATTACGCAAAATTTCCACCCTTGCTTCATGATCATATGTACACTTCTCAAGCAAGCCATGGATTCTATGATTCTGGTAAATTTAAGAGCCAGCAAGATGACATACAGAGATACACAATGGTTACAAAAAAAAAGTGTGTGTGAGCCACACACACAAGCGTATGTTTCCCCATTATATGGAGGTGCTAAGTTGAAAGTGAAGACAGCAATCATAAAGGAAAGAAATGAATAGTTTCATGAGCAACAAGTCACTCTGATACTCGAAGCAAATCTATTAGGAATCCAGATTATATGCAAAACATAGCAAGAGGGTAGTAAAAGAATGGCATCTTCAAATATACTGACCTGAAAGTTTAGATAATGCCACACAGGATCAGATTCGGGTTCCAGCTCCAGCAAAAGCCTCACGGTGTTTTCCAGCTAAATTAAGCAAACAGACCTCAACATCAAGACAGAAAAATAGACTGGAATTGGAAAGCGCCAAGCCTGGTTTCTCAAAATTTCCAAGAGGAAGTATGAAAGATTTCAAAGTAGTTGTACACATGGGAACACTGAGAATCACTATGCAGCAAATCAAGTAAATGGATCTATAACCAAGGACGCACATACAGTCATTTTCCTCATGTACAACAACTGAAAATATGACAAAAAGGAATATCCTTAATGGAAGTTAAAATTCATGACTACAATATTGACATGATAGCAGTGCTATGGTAAATGCATTTGGTGAATATTTGAATTAAGGATTGTTCAGTTCAATCACTAGTTGACGTTAAAAAAGTGAATAATAACTGACATACACTTGTAAAGTCTATTTTTGGATCTTCCATAGACTTGTATAGCGTGCCTTTAAATTCCAGCATAACTTTTTCAACCTCCTCAAGTACACGCTTGAGTATATTTACCTGAAAGCAGCTTGTTTTTCGAAGTTGTCAGGAGTCTTGTTATGTAAGTAAATAAAATCGTAATAAAAAGAGCATCAGTGCTTATAGGAAAGTGGACAGCTCTGTCTCAAGAGAGTGAGATTGAAAATTCAGGCATACATGAGAAGGGAGAGCAATAGATTTCGCCTTTTTGTATTCTCGAACAGCCAAATCATATTCACCCTTGCTAATACTGCTACGAATGATACTGGGTAAATTGAAGAGTGTCCGGAATCTCTGAAGCATTCCTTGTACAGATCTGATTTTCTCAGCTTGAGCCTAAAAATGCTTGTGAAAAAGGCTTTAGCAAATTCAAAGAGAGTGACAAGCAAAAAGCAAATCAAAACCACACCAACCTGTCTCTCAAAAAGAGGCTCAAATGCAAGATTGGCTCTTGATGTCACGCTCTTCATACAATTGAACAAATGAGTGGTTCCTGATCCTTCGGGGTCTTCTTCTATTCGCTTCAGTTTTGACTCAATATCTATTAAGAAAATCAGTAGTCTAAATGAACATGAAAGAAGGAAAACCTAAATCATCCAGTTGAGAACAATAATACATACCATCAATTGTTGTTTTACATGAGACGAAGCAGTCAAAATTGTCTTTTACCAGTTGTTTCCTTTGCAGATTCCGGCCCTTTAAGTCACTTTTGAGGCCAAGGGCACCAGCCTCTAAATCTGCTGCACTGGTGTCTTGGTGGATGCGAGAAAGAAACAGCTTCGGATCAAAATGATCAGAGAAGTAAATCAATTTTTCTGCACAATACTCAGAAGAGAATAAATAACATTTAGAAAACTGAAAATTGTACATCGTATAAGCCTTACTAAAAATCAAAATTTTTCTTGTAAGAGCTATTAATCAACTCTAATTGTAGGCATGGCGAAGAAAGACATACCCCGTAGAGTATTATCCACCTTCTCAGCTTTTGATGGGCTTCCTGACGACTCAGTGATTAATCTCAGCGTCTTATTGTCTATTATCCTATAAAGCACACAGAGTCAGGTTTAGTTAAAGTTCTACCAAATCAAAGTCAGAGCATAAAGTATCGGACTGGCTTTCAAGGTATAAGCAAAACAAACGAGAGAAATTACCCTAATTTTAGTGGATCAATACATTCCATGCCACGAGGAAGTGACTGCAAACTAGTCAGAACCACTTTGTTGCCAGGTGCAGGTACTTTACTCTCTAATTTCTGAACCACAGGTGCCGTTCTCGATTCCCGCATATCACGAACCCTACGGGCAAGCTGCCACAATCTCATCGGAGTTAAAGTCACATGGAGATCTAAATCCAAATAATGACTAAAGGCCTTGAGTTCGGAATATTCAAGCTCTAAATATCATCTCCACACTGGAAACTAGTGATAGCATTCACAGTATTCCACGAGTGGTATTGTTCAGTGTCGCACAATTCAACAAATTGATCTAGATATTGGATTCAAACTCCTGAACTTGATCGAAACAAGATTCGAGCTAAAAGGATTCAAGCGTTCACGCATAAATATTGCCAAGTCAAAATCCACAAATACGTACCTCAGCTTCATTAACGCGTTTCCAACAATCAGGCTCTTCTCCATCCCAAGCTCCATCATCTTCCTTCGTGGCTCTTCCCTTCTCCCGAACATCACTGCCTCTTCCTCTCCCCGCACCACCACCTCTTTCCCTTTCCCTCTCTACATCATCATCCCCGCTCGAAATGCTCAGCAATTCCACCTCCGACTCATCATCCTCATCCATGGAAGGTTTCCTAGCTGCCGCCGCACCTACCGCAGACTTCTTCGGCGGAGCAGCAGCCACCTGCTTCTGATGTCGGGGCTGCTGCACTAAATTGGCAACAGGTTTACGAGAAGATGCGGAAGGAGGCTTCTGATAGGTAACATCTCTTTGAGCCTGCTCTTTCAACGCCATTTGAAGAAGCTCATCTTCGTCCAGATCGATGCTATCGCTCGACATGATTCGGCGATCAGATGATCGTTAGTCTTCTCCGGTTAAGTTATCGTTAGAGATCTGAGGTGCTACGAGTTTCGATTTTGTTGGATTAATTTGGAGGATTTCAGTTTCTGATTTGTGTGACAATTTTTTTCATTACTTTTTTTTTTTTGTTTCCAGAATAAAAAGTAAACGCGGAAAAATCAAAATATGCCGACACATTTATGGCTGAATAATAATGTAACTCGACTTTTTTCTCTAACTTTTTTTGTTTTCAAATTCTTTCATTTGAGGATAGCATAAAATAATTTAAGTTTGACAAATTATTCGCAAAATCACGAATAAGTTCCATATGTATAACAATAACATGATATCATGTCAAAAGATCGTTCTCATAGAAGATTCAAAATTTCAGTTTTATTTCTTTGTTCCTGTGTCAATTAACTAATGTTTTACACAAAAACTTTGTATGTTACGATTATGAATTTATGATCAATAAAAATCTGAGGATGTTAAAAAAAAACAATAACATGATGTTCCTCATTATGAACTAGAGTTAACATCGATTAGGAGATTTGAACCAAAGTAAATATTTTGAGATTCCAACGAAGCAGAAACTGTATAATAGACAGATTGTCAAAGTATCTATCGGATGACATATATAGGTATTTATTTCAAAAATATTTTACGCTTAAAAAATCAAAACAAAATCGTATGACTGAAGAATTGAAAATTAGGTGGATAATTAATGTTGGTGTTGAACCGAATATGAAAGACAATATGTGATCCAATTTGGAGCTTTATGAGCTGTTTTGAACGTAAAATATCCATAGGAACACTGATGATACTCATCGAGTCATCGTAAAGAACTAGCTAGGAGTTTTTAAAAAATGATGTTGTGAGCTGGGCTAGTAAGATGTGTTCTAAAGAAATGCAGTACAATTTCTTTTTAGACTATCAAGAGTTCAAGACGTTTTGAAAAGGATCTCATCATTATGAGAAGTGACAGAATATTTTAAGGGATAACATGTTTTCCTTAATTTTGGGCTCCGGGTTGACTAGATTCAATGGATTTTGGAGTAAGCAGCCGTTGAGTTTTAATGAATTTTGAAATCATTGTGATTAATTTTGGTAAATTAAAATTTTTGTTATTAAAATATTTTGAAATCTCATTTAATGCATGAGATATTTTGAAGCACCTTTGACACATTCGAATTCCTGAGAGAGCAGTTTTTTCCAAATTAAAAGAATGCAAAAATTTTCAGACGTTTCAGAATGTTATAGATATAGTCGTCCGTCGTGGTTTTGTGTACTGCGAAAAAAGTTTGTCCATCGTGAGGATGTCGTACATGCAGAACCGTTCGTCGTATATCCGAGTGTTGCGGAGAGCATGTATATCATGGAGATGTCGTACATACATAACCATATATCGAAGAGAATTTGCGTCGTGAAATCGTTGTTTGAAGAAGTTGTTCATTATAATCGTATCTATTTCAGATAGTCGAGTAATCTTGATATTATGATTAAATCAAATATTTTTAATAATAATGACGTAATAAACGACAAAAAAACTCCTAAAATCCCACTTAAAACTTTCAAATCTAATTTAAAATTTTTTTCAATAATAATGGATACATTTTAAAATTATTAATCCAATAACACTAAAATTAAAAAAATATTTTAAAATTTATATTTTAATAACATAAAATTTGACATTTTAACATCAAATCACTCTAAATTTTCGGTTCAATACACCCCTTGGCCAATACTTAAAAGATTATCAAGGATAAAAACTCTAACCTCTGGGCACTTTGGATCATGTTGTTGTGAGTATATGTTTTGGAAAAACACATCTGATAAGCATGAAGATCTAAAAGCAGATTTTTTTTTTTGACAAACTAAAAGAAGAAAAAGAAGAAGAATCTTTTTACCAATAAGGTTCTTATGTGTGCATTATGATTTACAATTCACGAAAAAGAGAAAGTTACCCTAATGTTTATTTGCAAAAAATACTCCCTAAGAAAATTGTTTTTAGGATTTTTTCTTGTTTATTAAAGATTAATTTTATATATTTTAAATAATTTTTATTAGTTAATGTTAGTAAATTGTAAACTTCAAAAAATATGATTGAAAATGTCTGAATTGTTGAATTACTATTGATTTATAGATATGAGAAAGTGTTTAAAGAGAAAAAAATATTATTAAGAATTTAATATTTCATAATATGTGTAAATTACTCAGAAAATCAATTTTTATGAACCAGGAGTAATAATGATTTACGATGATTTGATTTTGTTTTTAATAGATTGTAGTTATTATTTCAACGATTTTAATGCCATTTTATTAAATTAAAAAACATAACATATGTATAAATCTTATTTATTTTCATATTTTCGTATATCTTTCATTGACCAATTAAAATGTTTACCTAATTTAGTTCCATTTAAAAATTATTTATCTAATCAAATCTTGATTAGAATCCAAAAGAAAACGAGAAAAATAAACAATAATTGTCGAGAAAGAAAAAGAAAACAAATATTTAAGTAATCGTTACAAACTTCATAATCGGTATTATGTACACAGCGTTTTATTTTTTTTTCTCGTGCTCAACCCTAGCTATTGCCTTCACGCCGGTTTCACAAAGCTAAGCTTCGCTATTTTTTTGTCTCTCTCTGCGCCGCGCTCACTCTCTCTAAAACTCGTTCAACTCATCGATTAGGTAAAGCTTCTTCGATTCTCCTCTTAGTCACAGAGTATTGATTTCTCATCTCTCCTGTGGTTTGTTCCGATCTCAAACCTAAATTGTTGCCGTTTCGATTGTAAAGATTTTCACCTGGATTGAATTTAGTCGGAAGAATTTGGAACCGGCCCTGAAATTTACCAATGGGTCGGAAGAAGCCAAGTAGTCGTGGCGGAGATGATGAGCAACCTCCTGCGTCATCTCTCGTTACTGGTAAATCTAAGAAGAAAGGAGTTCAAATTGATGACGATGAGTACTCTATAGGTACAGAGCTCTCTGAGGAGCCTAAAGTTGAGGAAGAGAAAGTTGTTATTACTGGGAAGAAGAAGAGTAAGAAAGGTAATAAGAAGGGTACGCAGCAGCAGGATGACGATGATGATTTTTCTGATAAGTTTTCTGTGAAGGAAGACGATGTTCCGGAGATTGCTTTTGTTGGGAAGAAAAAATCTAAAGCTAAGAAGGGTGGTTCTGTTAGTTTTGCCTTGCTTGATGATGAAGATGCTAAGGAGGAAGCTGAGGATAATAAATCTAATGGTGACAAAGATGATGGGGATGATGACGAAGAAGAAGTGTCTGTTATCACTTTCTCTGGTAAGAAAAAGAATTCATCCAAATCTTCCAAGAAGAGCACTAATTCATTTACCGCTGCTTTGCTTGATGAGGAAGAAGAGACAGAATTTTCAACCTCTAGACCGGGCGAAAATGCGGTTGAAGATGAAGAGAGTCCCGAGATTACGTTTTCGGGTAAGAAGAAATCTTCTAAAAAGAAGGGCAGCAGTGTTTTAGCCTCATTAGGTGATGACTTAGTTGCAGAGGAAACTAGTAAAGCTAAAATTTCTGATAGTAAGAGTGAGGAGATTGTAGAAACTGCAAAGAGTAAGAAAAAGAAAAAGAATAATAAAAGTGGAAGGACAGTACAGGAAGAGGATGATTTGGACAAACTTCTTGCAGAACTTGGAGAAACCCCTGCTGCTGGAAAACCTGCTTCATCGCGGCCCGAAGAAGAGAAAGTTCTAGCTCAGCCTGAGCCAGTTGCACCTATAGAGAATGCTGGTGAGAAGGAAGGAGAAGAAGAGACCGTTGAGACTGCTGCAGCGAAGAAAAAGAAAAAGAAGAAGGAGAAAGAGAAGGAAAAAAAAGCAGCAGCTGCTGCTGCAGCAACCTCTTCTGTGGAGGCTAAGGAAGAAAAACAAGAAGAATCAGTAACTGAGTCACAGCAGCCGAAGAAGAAGGATGCAAAAGGTAAAGCAGCAGAGAAGAAAATTCCTAAACATGTTAGGGAGATGCAAGAGGCTCTTGCACGAAGGCAAGAAGCCGAAGAGAGAAGAAAGAAGGAAGAAGAAGAGAAATTGAGGAAGGAGGAAGAGGAGCGCTGCAGGCAGGAAGAGCTTGAGAGGCAAGCTGAGGAGGCTAAGCGCAAGAGAAAGGAAAAGGATAAGGAGAAACTGTTGAGGAAGAAGCAAGAAGGCAAGTTTCTTACAGCAAAGCAAAAGAGTGAAACTCTTAAGAGGGAGGCTTTTAAGAACCAGTTGCTGGCTGCTTCTGGAGGTCTTCCTGTTGCAGATAATGATGAGGCTACTTCCTCAAAGCGTCCCATTTATGCCAACAAGAAAAAATCAGCTCGCCAGAAAGGCAATGACATTTCCGTTCAGGTGGAGAATGAGGTAGAGCCAGAAGAGAATCATGCAGATGAACCAGATACTTTAGGTAAAGTGGGTTCAGCAGGCACTGAAAAGGTTGATTTAATAGAGTCAGTAAACACAGAAGAGAAACCAGGACCCTTTGATGTAGCTCAGGAGAATGGGATTGAGGAAGGTGATGAATGGGATGAAAAAGACTGGGATAAGGTTGATCTTTACATCAAAGGTGATTTTGATGATGAAGAGGAAGAAGCACAGCCTGTAGTTAAAAAAGAATTAAAGGATGCAGTATCAAAGGCACCTGATTCAGGTAGTATGAAAGGTGTAGTTCTTTGTTCTTCTTCCTAGTGTTTTATCCAATGTCTGTTTTTAATCTAATCTTTTAAATTTTTACACAGACCCTGAATCTGGAAAACCAACAGCTAAACCAGCAGGTACGGGTAAGCCAACAACAGCTGCCGTAAAAGCTATGCCTGAAGTGGAAGATGATACACGAACAAAATGTGCTACCCGGGCAAAAGATCCTTCTAAGAAAGGTAAAGGATTAGCTTCGAATGAACCTAAAGAGGGTGAAGAAAATCTCCGGTCTCCCATTTGCTGCATCATGGGTCATGTCGATACCGGTAAAACAAAGCTGTTGGATTGCATTAGAGGAACAAATGTACAGGAAGGCGAGGCTGGAGGTATAACTCAGCAGATCGGTGCAACATATTTCCCTGCGGAAAACATCCGAGAGAGGACTAGGGAACTGAAAGCCGATGCCAAACTTAAGGTGCCAGGTCTATTGGTTATTGATACACCTGGCCACGAGTCCTTCACGAATCTGCGGTCAAGAGGTTCAAGTTTGTGTGACCTTGCAATTTTGGTAGTTGACATAATGCACGGTTTAGAGCCACAAACCATAGAATCTCTAAATCTTTTGAGAATGAGGGATACAGAGTTCATTGTTGCATTGAATAAGGTAAGACTGCTTGTCATTCTACTAGGATGGGTTATTGTTCTCTGTTGTTAATATTTGTATGAAAAATAAAACCTTCAACTTCCAGGTGGATAGGCTATATGGATGGAAAACATGCAAGAATGCTCCTATCGTGAAGGCAATAAAGCAGCAAACTAAAGATGTTACAAATGAATTTAACATGAGGCTCACTGGGGCAAGTTATACGTGTAGAATTTTGTTTCCATGGTTTGAGCTCTCACTTTGTGTACATGTTGTTCAAATTATGTTGTTTTGTTGGTATTCCAGATTATAACCCAGTTCAAGGAGCAAGGACTCAACACTGAGCTTTATTACAAGAATAAAGAAATGGGAGAAACTTTCAGTATTGTTCCTACTAGTGCTATTAGGTATGCATTTATTGTTTATAATATACTACCTAACAGACAAGTTATCCATCCTAAATAGTTGGTTAACTCTTGTTCTTGACATTTCAGTGGGGAAGGGATCCCAGATCTCTTGCTGTTGTTGGTTCAATGGGCTCAGAAAACAATGGTTGAGAAACTTACATATGTTGACGACATACAGGTCTCTCTCCTTTCTCTTTAAGGAACCATTGTTTCTACTTTCTGCCATACTTCAGCATGAGAATTTCTGATCCTTTCTTGAAATGGTTGAACAGTGTACTGTACTCGAGGTCAAAGTTATTGAAGGCATTGGTACAACAATTGATGTTGTGTTGGTAAACGGTGTACTCCATGAAGGTGATCAAATCGTCGTTTGTGGGCTACAGGCAAGTAGAAACTTATGATCCAAACCCAAACAAGTGATGCATTGGGTAGACATAGTACTTCGAAAAGTGATATAATTTCTTGCACTCCTATTTCAGGGACCTATTGTTACAACGATTAGAGCATTACTGACTCCTCATCCAATGAAGGAGATACGGGTGAAGGTATTTTCAGATCTCCACTTCATGCGTCTTGTTACTGTTATTCCTCCAGAAAGATGGTTCATGCAAATTGCTTCCTTTGTTCCTTTTCTGTACATAACAAGAATTTCTGGTCTGATATTTTAGGGTCAGTATGTGCATTACAAAGAAATAAAGGCTGCCCAGGGTATCAAGATTGCTGCCCAGGTGATTAGGCTGACTCTTCAATAATCTTAGTTGCTAGCCTCTGGTTTTAAATTTCCTGATGTTTGGATCACTTCCTGAATATGGTTTCCCGTTTTTTCCTTGTGTTTAAAAGGGCCTTGAACACGCAATTGCTGGTACTGCCCTGCATGTGGTTGGACCTGATGATGACATCGATGCAATTAAGGAGTCGGCTATGGAAGATATAGAGTCTGTTTTGAGCAGGATTGACAAAAGTGGTGAAGGAGTTTATGTACAGGCGTCTACATTGGGGTCATTAGAAGCATTGCTTGAATTCTTGAAGTCCCCAGCTGTAAAGATACCTGTCAGTGGTATCGGTATAGGGCCTGTGCATAAGAAGGATATCATGAAGGCGGGAGTGATGCTCGAGAGGAAAAAGGAATTTGCTACAATTTTGGCTTTTGACGTGAAAGTGACTACAGAAGCTCGTGAACTAGCCGACGAAATGGGAGTTAAAATCTTCTGCGCTGATATTATCTATCATTTATTCGATCAATTTAAGGCTTACATGGAGAATATCAAAGAGGAGAAAAAGAAGGAATCCGCTGAAGAAGCAGTCTTCCCATGTGTTCTTCAGATTTTACCTAACTGTGTGTTCAATAAGAGAGACCCAATAGTCCTTGGAGTTGATGTCGTCGAGGGTATACTAAAGGTATCCTATTTTTACCCTCCTAAATTTTCTTTAAAACTCACACATATGTCTGACACACAAGTCCTAGGTTTTGCACTTTCTTAACATTTGTCCTGTTGGTTTTTAGATTGGAACCCCCATTTGCGTCCCTAGCAGAGAGTTCATCGATATTGGCCGCATTGCCTCTATCGAGAACAACCATAAGCCTGTTGACTATGCAAAGAAGGGCAGCAAGGTGGCGATTAAGGTAATAATGGGATCATTCTCTTCACTAATCGCAAATCTTCAGTTTTACAGAGAGAGACAGAAGCTTTGCTGCTGTTTCGGTTTCAGCTTCACACGTTTCACCTTGTAATCGATGCTTTCTCGGGTATACAGATTATTGCTTCGAACCCTGAAGAACAGAAGATGTTTGGGAGGCACTTTGACATGGAAGATGAGCTTGTGAGTCACATTTCGAGGAGATCTATCGACATACTCAAAACTAACTACCGGGTAAATAGAGTAGAAGTGGTTTCCCCTTCCGGGTTTTCTTCAAATCATCATTTTGACAAAAATAAAATGATCTTAATCAAAATCCAAATTAACTGCAGGATGAACTATCGATGGAGGAATGGAAGCTAGTTGTGAAACTGAAGAACATCTTCAAGATACAGTAGATTCCCTCAACATTCAAATGTGTAGTTTGGAGCTTGAAACACCTCTCAGGCCTTGTTATGCCGTGTCTGCGTCGATGCAGAACAAAACAGATTCGTCTTCCCTGCTTCTAACTGAAGCATTCACAGAGGATTTGAGAGAGGTTAAAGAGAGACAAAAGAGTGTTTTGTTTTTACTTTTTTGGTTTCTGTTTTCTTCCTCCCTGAAAAGTGCTGAATAATTGGTTTATGAACCGTTCATGCTGGCAAATTGCAGGGAAAGAAGATCTCGAGTCTTTAGAGATACACATATCATCCTTATATGCCTTTTTGACTTTTTTTCCATTTTTGTTGACAAGGAAAAATCATCTAATAAATGCTTACATCTAATTACAGTATGTTCTCTATGTGGTGTCAAGTCTTGAGTTTTAGTTTTAGAAAAATGGCAACAAAATTCACATCTAATACTGTATAAAGTTCAGCATCGTCTATAGGTAAATATATGTTTCTTTTTTTTAATAGCATCTCGATCTCTTGTTTTTATTCTTATAATTTTTAAATCAAATCAAAGTTTCGCTTTATTGGAGTAATTCAGTTTATCCGAATGATCATTTATTTTTAAACTAATATTATATTTCACTAAATAACTTTTTCTTCGTAATAATACCTAAAAGCAAGCTGCTGCTCCTTTTCTGGAGATGTGAAACCGTGAATAGAAACAATACATAAGATTATAGTATACGACAACAATTATAAAGTAGCTCTCTTTTATACTTTATGGATGTTGTCTAGATCATTGATATGTTATGTTCAATGTTACTAGTGATTCTGTTAAACTCTGGTCCATTGCTTTACTGTATGTAATATGATCTTTTGTTCTTTCGAAAACTCGTTTTCCCATCATTTCTTAAATTATAATCTAAATATTTAACTGGTTCAAAAACTTAAAACGATTTGTATTTAAATTTTTAATTGGTTTTGGTGCACCAAGAACAGGTAGCATATGACATGATCCAGTGATATTTCTTAGTGAGAAATACCATAAAGTATTACAAAAAAAAAATTAGTTTCAATATTATTCAGTTTAAAGAAGGCTCCTAAAAGTGTAGAAAAAGAGACTAATTCATTTAGGAACCCTCCTAAACTTTTAAGAACTATTTTTAATTAAGCCTAGTTTTTTGAAATTTCAATATTTTAGTCGTAATTAAAAAATAAAAATATAATGTGGTGTGTTTGAGAATTGTCTTCTTTTTTTTTTTTTGGGGGGGGGGGTTTATTTTACATAAAATTAAAAGATTGGGAACTATGATAAATGTCGATAGTAGTCGGATAGCTGTAAATAGTTAATTGTGTAATCTAAAGAGTAAAAAGTAGCGCACTTAATTTTTCACATTAACGAAATATTTTTGCTAAGAACAATAACGATTACGATAGATGACCAAAAACACACACACCCACAATTTCGTTTTGCATTTTCTTAAGACACGCGACATTTTTTATTTTTTTTTTGGTAAACATGTGAGAAAACGCGACAATTTATTCCTCAAGAAATCACAAAAAATTAACAAATCCAAGGATATCTAGCTATATCAGAAAAAAACGATTATCCTTTCACTAAAATTCCATTTTGACATAAACGTTGCATTATTATTACAGAAACTTCCTATCAAAGTTCCCGGAAGTAAAACAAACCGTACAGATCTTTACATTATCCACCGTAAAACAGGTCTCTCGCCAAATCTAAAACTTACATCTTTAATAAATTTAAAACACAACCCCTTGATTTCAATGATTGGTTTTAGCATGAAGATCATTTGAAGTAAAAGAGTCTGTTCAAATATAGTGCTAAGTTTCATGAGGATCGACAACACTTACCTTGGATTAAGATCTTATAAAAAGATTTATCCTTCGCAATTCAGAGTCCATGTAACCCAATAAGCTTAGTCAACCCGAACGTAACCGCCATAGCTAACCACCCTCCAAACAAAACCCTAGCCGACGACCTAACCGCCGGTGCCTTTCCTAGCGCCGCTCCTAACCACCCGAAAACCACAAGCGCCACCGTAACCGCCGCCACAACCGCAATGATCCTCATTTTATACTCCTTCACAAACGCAGCCGCCAAAAGTGGCACAATCGCACCAGCTGAAAACGCAAGTGCAGACGCAGCGGCCGCTTGTAGCGGACTAGGAAGCTTCTCTTTCTCTATATCTCCATTGTCTCTCTCCATCTGAGCCACCTCTATGTCGTATTGAGAGTAAACAGAGACGAATTCTCCGATCGCCATACTACAAGCTCCGGCTACCATTCCAGCGAATCCGGAGAGAATCATGGCCTTGACGTCATGCTTTACGGCTCCGACTCCCATCATCAACGACGCGGTGGAGACGAGACCGTCGTTGGCTCCAAGCACGGCGGCGCGTAACCATTGAGCGCGTTTGGTGTAGTCGAAGGTTGTTGATTCTTTCTCTATGTCCATGTTAGTGTTACTAGCTAATTGATCCATTCTTTCTCTTTGTGTGTGTGTGTTTATTTGTTGAGTAGAGAATTGAGTAAGTGTGGAGAACACACGCCTAGGCTCAGTTCTATATATGGAGATTTTGTGGTTTACTTTTTGGCTTGGTGGAGACCATTGTGGAGCATCATCAAAAGAAAAATTTAGTAAATCGCACTAGGTTATGGCTACATTAATATCAGATACTATTAGTTACAAACCATAAGTTATGGTTTATAGAAGAAAGGCAAGTTTAAAAAATGTTGTTTGCGATCGATGTCATAAATTGAGTGTTGGATTTTTTGCGTGTCTATATTATAAAGTGACATTAAATATGAATCCCCTTCTCAGTTAACATAATTTATATGAGCTCCAGCTATATAAAAGATACAAAACCGAATTAACAGTTCTCGATAAATAAATTTATCGTAACTATCACAATAAAAACTTGGTTATAAAATTTATTAATTTTTGACCGTATATTTATATAGGGCAAGGATTTGAACACCGTCATATTTTTCCCGGGATTACATTCACGCAAACTACCCGAAAAGAAGAGCACTAAAATCGTATCATGCTTGTTTTAACTAATGACGAATTAGACAAAGATCTAATCATTTTCATCAATATGAAGTCTAACGACCAACGTTCAAGAACCTAAAATGAGCGTCCGCGTACGATCAACAAAGAAAAATAAGAGGCAAAAAAATTGTTTCCACTAAAATATCGCTTCGAGAATTAAGTTAGAAAGACACAAAACATATAATTACAGATAAAATATTGAATGGGAAGCCAAAAAAAAAAGTGATGTGAAAACCACATTTTTGGTGTTTTCTCACAATTTTATATAGTTAAAATAAAAATCCTTAGTGAGGCCAAAAAAGGCAGTTACATAAGTTGCTGTTCTGTCCTCTTCATGATCAAAGGCATGCATGTCTTTTAGGGGAAAAGAAGAACAGAACTTATATAAAGGAAAAAAAAGGAAATTTCAACTTGATCCATTACTATACGCAATCTTTAACCCAATTTAATTTGTTAAGCATAATTATTTCAACTTCATCCGTTACTTACTGATTTTGCGATATTATTATCATGTTTCTAAAAGTAATATTTTAAGTAATTCTACTAGATGAAACCATGACGTAAGTAAAATTTTTGCTGATGTTTAATATATGTATACCCCCAAGGTATCAATCTCAACATGACAACATATAAGTTCAACAATCTTTATAAAAAAAACATATAAGTTCAACGAATGTCAGCACGTATTTTTTTTTCCTTTTTCTATTAAATTAAAAATTTCTCATGTCAGTCTAATCACACGAAGATTGTGCTAGCGTATTTCAAATCAGTTTTTTTTTCTGGTTAATATTGAATAATTTTCTTTTCTCTTTATTTTTTCAGTTTTTCGTTTCTTTTTGGTAGTTTTTATATTATTTTTCCTCGACAAAGAATGAAAGAAAGGAAACAAAAAAGAAGAAAAAGAAGTAGCTAATCATTCACACTATTCATACAAATATTTAATTTAATATTTAGTAATGTTTGACCAAAAGTTATCAATAATTTAAGATTTTAGTAATGTTTGACCAAAAGTTATCAATAATTTTAGATTTTAGTAGTGTTTGACCAAAAATTTATCACATTTGAATGTATATATCACAGTATACTATATATCTGTGTGGAAACTATTCTTTCAACCATATATATATATATGTATATATATATCTACATAAACTAGAAGTGAAGCTAATGTACATGCGTGTTTGGTTAAGATTGTTACAACTTAAGGGGGTTTCATCAGATAAAGATACTAATAAAAAATGAGTCTAAAATATAATGCGTAAAAATCCAATAATTTTATAATGGAAAAAGGAATCAGATGTTAATTTACACAACATATTCTTAGATCTCCTGAAGATCACAATGATCAATTATAGCCGTTTGAAAGTGAAAAACCTAAACAACAAATAGATAGTGAACATGTTAAAGTAGGGTTTCGTGAAATATAAAACAAATATATTATTTATATATAAGAAATGGATTGATGAATTGGAAAGCACTGGGGATGAGAGTAAGATAAAATAATGGGAAGAGATTGACAAATAAAGAAAGAGGAAGAGTGTGGTTTCCACACGCAGAGCACTATCCTTCACCATCATCACCCACGCAACACCACACTTGGACATGCACCAATAACACCATCACTCGATTTATCTTACTTGCAGTCTCTAATTAGTTTTAAATTTCATTAGCTAACTTCTTTTGTATAATATAATATACTCTCTATATATTTCACTCCAACGAACATGCATTATGCATATATGTACTCACTTTGTCATAACGATTAACATTCCTAAAGTTTTGAAATTATATACTTTAAATTTTTTTTGGAATATATATATTAGATAGCTAGAATGTGTGTGGAACATAATATCACAATTACTTGTAACATAAGACAATGAATGCAGTCTATGCAACCCTCGTCCTTTTTGCTAGCTTATATGCATGCTGCGCTGGTGTATATTAATATCAATAATTTTATCTTTTGTATAGAAATAATCAAAGAAAAGATTGATACTTTTTATACAAATAGACTAGGATTATTAGACAAACACGAGTACATATCTATAGATTTAAGGAAAACAATTCGAAGATATAATTTCTCGTGAATTAGTACCATGATTTCCATCATATTAACTAAATTAAAACAAGTACATAATTTCACATAGTTTTGTTTCTCAAGTAACATTACAAAGTTCTTAAGCATAAGAATTTTTTCGTATATTTTTTTATTAATTCATTTGATCCATTGATTTGAGAGCCGTGAACTCCTTATTTGTTGGTATTATCATTTGATCAAGGAAAGGTTCCAACTTTATCTTATATTTACAAACCAAAGAATTGTAACGTGACTTTTATATGGAAAAAGATGTAGTGGATGTTTAAGATTTGACGATTTCATGCTTTCCATTTCGAGGCTTTATTTTAATGTGCCGATTACATATTGTCTCGTTTTGTCTTCCATTGCAGCGAAAAAAAAACGAAAAATTATTTTGTCTTACGTATACTATTCGAATAAATTCAAAATAAAAGAAACTTTAACTTATTTTTCTTAATCTAGTTTTTTGTTTTTGTTGACAAAAAATACTGTTTATTTATTTTTACTTTTGGACTGCCAAAATGATTAGAAGCAGATTGAAGAACAACAAATTGGACTCTGTCTGACTGTCTCTGACTTCTGGTCGCTTTTAGTCACAACTCGGGTAAAACAAAACGGGCCTCTGGGCCGATAAAGTAGAGCTCTTTCCATTGGACCAATTTGTCCCACTCTCATTTATTTTTAAATGGTTTGAACCACGACAATAAAACTTCTATAAATTAATAAATATTATAAATTAATAATAAAAATCAGGAACAAAATCAAACTAATATAAAAATTAACAAAATCGATAAATAATAAAGTAATTATTTTATTTAAATATTTATGTAAATATATAATCTCATTAATATCATAAACTAAGAATTATGTAATATATATATATATATATATTAATATATGATTTTAGTGTGTTAAATATTAAATACTGTTAGAACTCGTTTTTTATTTTTATTATATCAAATAATTGGTGTATTGTTTTAAACTATCTGAGTTGTAATATCGTATATAATTTCGTCATCAAAACAATCAATATTTTTTCGTAAGTTTTCAACTTATTAGTATGTATCATTTCAATTTTTTGTTTTATAGGTTATTGAAATAGGACAACTGAAATTATTAATTATAAATTTAAATTTATATATATCGTTCACTTAAGTGAATTCATCAGTAAGTTTTGTTATTTATTGTCAAAAAAAAATTTCTTCTAAATATTAAATATTCATGTCGAACTACATATTTATAACATCCAAAACATTAATTTTATTTATATCAAATTATTCCGGCTTAAAATTTTGAAGATTTTATAGTAAAATCTTAAACGAAAAATCCAATTAAAACTAATTTCTCTATAAATTAATATATAAATTAATAGTACTATAAATTAATAAAATATCAAAATTCTAACAGTATTAACTTATAAAGGTTTTACTCTACTTAGCCATAGAGATTTTTTTTAGCCATATAGTTCATTACTCAATACAGTTGAGCCGATTAAAAAAATACAAGTATCTGAACAATACTTTCCGCCAATAGCCCAAGTGACAATACCGTTCTTGGGTTACCCTCCTATCATAGACCTTGCAGAAATGCCGAGGATGATATAATTGTCGATCTAGCCATCTAGGAGACATCTAAGATACACGTTAAATTTTAACCCAAAAAAAAAAGTTACACGTTAAATTCAAGTCACCAAAGGAGCGATTAATGACTAGCGATTATATTATTTTAGTAGTAGTTTTGATGGACAATGACTCGGCGCTTGGGATTCCGGAAGTGAACACCCTTAAAACGATTTGAATAACAAAATAATTTTGTATACAAAAGAAAAAATAATTACAGCCCGTAAAATCATTATGGATCTTAATTAAAGAGGCTAACCAATTAGCATACAAAAGGAGACACATGAATGAAAAACACTCATGTCTACTAAAATTCTCCCTATCTCTGGCGTGTACTCTATAAACTTACATCTTTAATAAATTGAAAACATAACCCCTTGGTTTTATGATCTGTTTTAGCATCAAATCATTTGAAGGAAAGAGTTTGATCAACTATACTGGTAAGTTTCATGGTTTCGAATAGAAGTCGTCTATAGGATTGACAACACATTACACCTTTAAAATAATATAAAAAGATCCATCCTTAACAATTGAAGGTCCATGTAACCCAATAAGCTTAGTCAACCCAAACGTAACCGCCATAGCTAACCACCCTCCAAACAAAATCCTAGCCGACGACCTAACCGCCGGTGTCTTCCTTAGCACCGCTCCTAGCCACCCAAAAATCACAAATTAATCACACATTTATCACTAATATCCATTTTTTTCGACAAACAATTTAAAAAATAATTTATTTTTAAATATAAACTAAATATTTTTAAATATTAAAAATAATTTTTTTATATTTTAAATTATAAATATATTTTTTATATTATTATTTATGATATCCAATCTCTATAAATTTTAAATTTGTCACTTTTTGTATTTATTTTTCGATCCCTATCCGTTTCAGTACGCCACGACCACAATAACGCAGCCGCGAAAAACGGTACAACTGCACCCACTGAAAACGCAAGCACAGACGCAATCGCCGCTTGTATCGGACTAAGATGCTTCTCTTTCTCTGTCTGTCCACTGTCTCTCTCCATCTGAGCCACCTCTATGTCATACTAAGAGTAAACGGTCACAAACTCTCCTATCAACATATTACAAGCTCCGGCGAATCCGGATATAAAAATGGCCTTAACGTCATGCTTCACGGCACCGACTCCCATCATCGACGACGAGGTGGATACTAGACCGTCGTTGGCTCCGAGCACGGCGGCATGTAGCCATTGAGCATGTTCGGAGTAGTTGAAGGTTGTTGATTCCTTCTCTATGTCAATGTTCGTGTTAGGAGCTAATTGATCCATTTTTGGAAAACTCGATGATTTTTAAACTATCTCCATTGGAGGTTCTAAAGTAGAGATTGTTAAATACAAAAAAATAAAATGTTAAAAAAAAATTATTAAAATAGAGAAAAAAATTTTTAAATAAAATTTTTTAAATTCTTCTTTTTATTTTTTAAGAACCCTTCGTCATTATAATTTTTTTAGAACTCCATTATAACTTATTGATGGAAGTGCTTTTATGTGCCCCTAAAACCTTCCGAGGAAAATAATGGAAAGATATTGACAAATAAAGAAAGAGGAAGAATGTGGTTTCCCACGAAGAGACACCATCCTTCACCATCATCATCCACGTGTCATCACAGTTGGTTTACACAGCCACCTGTCGTACAGTTAATGGAGTCTCTAATTATAAATCTATCACTCCATTGAATATGTATACGTAGTACTTTTTTCTTTGTTCAAGGGTTTAATATATGTATACGTAGTACTCGCCTACGCAGAGAGTATATATATACTCACATAGTATACTCACGTTGTTTCTTTTGAAAGTATTCATAGACCATAGTATACTCACAGAATTTTTTTTGGAATATATTAGATAACTAGAATGTTGTTTGGAACATCGTAGACACCAAGACACATCATAAGATACTACTTGTAACATTTTTTTTTCCCGAGGAAAAGACAAGATTAGAACTGGTACTCGCAAACTAGAGAAAACTAGACCAAACTAAGATAATATCTCCAAAACAGAAGTTCACAAAAATAAAGAACTGAAAATGGAAAAACAGGAAGCTTGAGGGCTAAGTAGCTCCGCCACCTCCGATCAAGAACCCAATTTCAAGAATTTGGTTCTAACGAGAAGAAATCAAGCCGTAACACAAACAAACAAGTACCAAACTAGAGTAAAAAAGCTAACATAGTTTTTTGATTCATCTGCGGTAAGAGTTTTGATGATGAGAGTTCACTTCGCACGCTTCTTGACGGCAGCCTTGGTCACCTTGGCACCGGTGGGGTCTTTCTTGTCCACGCTCTTGATGACACCGACTGCAACAGTCTGTCTCATGTCCCTCACGGCAAAACGTCCAAATGGTGGGTACTCAGAGAAGGTCTCCACAACCACGGGCTTGGTTGGACTCATCTACTACTTGTAACATAAGGCATAGTAAATGTTGTAAATACAAACCTCGTCCTTTTAGTTAGCTGTTTTTCCCATTTTACTTATATGCATGCAGGTATATATATATATATATATATATATATTATTTATCAATATTTTAACTTAAAATGCATTTTAATTGTAAGAAACGTTTGTTAGTTTTTTATACAAATAAACTAGAATTATTAGATGAACGCGAGTACATATCTATAGATTAAGGAGAACAGTTTAAAGATAACATTTCTTGTGAATAACTATAATGATTTTCGTCAAAAATTTTAATTAAAAAAATACATATTGTCACTTATTTCGTTTTTTTCCTTTCTAAATTACAATGTTTATAGGAAGAAGTATTTTTATCGTAATTAAATCTGTTTACTAGATTGCGATAGTTTTTAATTTATTTAATCCATTGATTTTATAGCCGTGGGTTTCTTATTTTTTTATTTGTAAGTATTTAATTCGATTGAGGAAAGGTTACGATTTTATTAAGCTCTTTAACAAACAAAAAAAGGTTACAACTTTATCTTTATCTTTATACACCAAAGAATAGGAACATGACTTCTGTATGGAAAAAACATGTAGTGGATGTTTAAGATTTGACGGTTTCATGCTTTCCATTTCAAGGCTTCATTTTAGTGTACCCATTACGTGTTGTCTTCCATTAGAGCAAAAAGAAAAAAAAAAAGAAAAATTCATACTTTTCTTTTTTATTATTATTCTTTTCTCTTACGTATATCATTCGAATAAGTTAAAAATAAAAGAAAGTTTAGTTTAATTTCAAAACAATCCATTTTTTGGACAAAAAAACTATTTATTTAGTTTTAATTTTGGACAGCCAAACTGATTAGAAGATTGATGAAAAAAAAAACTGATTAGAAGATCGAAACACAACAAACTGGACTGACTCTGTCTAAAATAAAAGGGACTCAACGTAAAACGTGAGCTCTATCCGACTAATCCTATTTGGCCCACCTTTGAAAGACACTATGAAATATTACTTTATTTTGAACTGTTTTATGTAAATTAGATAAGCTCATAATTTTACAATTTTTTTTCTAATTAAAAAAAAAATTAGATAAGCTCAAATGCCACAAATATATTCATGGCTCTATGCACTTGGCGCCTATAGTTATTACTCAATACATTTTCGGCAAGTGTGGGTGATCAGGATTAGAAATAGAGTTAAGACCAAAAACTCCTAAACAGAACAGTATTTGAGCCCAAAAAAGAAAACAACAGTCTGTATCTGAACAATAGTTTCATCCGATAAATGAATTCGATAAACAGTTCGAATTTAAAAACTGGTGCCAATAACATCAGTCTCTTTTTGGTTGCTTGGTTGAAACTTATAAGTTTTTTTTTTGGGTTGAAACTTATGTTTAAAAGTGACAACGCCTCTTCGGTTAATTTGGTCAGTTTTACGAGATTGGAAACTTTAAAAACAAAAAAATGGAATAATTTATCTTCCGCTTTTAGAAAATATGGGTCGTGTGGGATCTCTAAATGACGTTCCATATTTATTCTCGTGTGGTTGTGGGGGTCTTTGATCTATTGTCTAAAAAACTTGGATATACCCATCCTAATTTAAAAGCGAAACTATTTGATTAACTTATTATTATTATTATTATTTAAATCAGAAACGTGATATAATATTTAACACAAACTATAATCAGCCAGTTAGTATGTTTTGCAATCTCATAGATTATAATTATACCACGCAAAGAATTGTAGTGAAATGTATTCAACTTTATATACATGCGACATGTGTTTAATTTATCTAATATTAAATAGATTGTGATACATATTTAGAATTTTAGATATATGATATATCTCCCATTAATCAGGCATAAATTCATAACATATGTTTCAGTATATCTAATATTAACCCTTTAACAAACAAAAAAGTATATCTGATTTTTGGTGTGAAGATATCTGATTTGTATTAAAAAAAGTGTTTTGTTTTTCAGTTGTGATGACTGTTAGATTGAGGTTTTTTTACATATTATCTTAGAATAGGTTATAGATTTAAAACCAAAATCTCAAAAAAAGTTGATGTTTTTTAGGTGAAGCTATTTTTTTTCTTTTTTTCCCACTCAGTTTTGATTAAGTATCAGAAAAAAGAAAATAAGGAATAATTTTGGTAACATTATTTTCTTAACGCCGTGTAAAATAAATCTTAACGCCGTCTTCTGTTCTTCTTCCTCGCTCGTCGTCGCGTTCTCTCTGAAACTCTCAGGTAAGCTTTCTTCAGTTTTCCTCTTACACCAATTTCCAATTGTGTGTTTTCAAACCAATCGGGTTTCTATGGTTTCGTTTCTAGATGCGATTTTTTTTCTTTTCCAAGGTTTTTATCGATCTTAAATCCCAGAGATTGATAAACCTAATTGTCTCCGTTTATGTAGAAATTTGGGAGAGTCTCTGAACAAAATGCAATTTTCTTGTGACCCTGTAAGTGATTTTCAATAACCCTGGATTTGGGTGACATTTCGATTTTGGTTAGTAGCTTTATATGTATTTGTTTCGTATATGTGAATTTCGCCAATAGAAAACATATGATTTTTGTCTAAGGATCAAGAAGGAGATGAGCTGCCACAATATGAACACATCTATCAAAATGACTTCTCTTATCGAAAGTAAGAACCTTTCTTTAGTGGTTCTTTTGAAACCCAATGCTGGCTCATAGTTTCTGGTTTTCTTCTCAATATGAATCTTCCCATTGTTGTTTAAGTAGACGTTTTTACTGCCTCTATAGGCACAAGAAACAGAAGGAAGAAGATATTTCTATCTGCGAATGCAAGTTTGATTTTGGAGACCCTGACAGTGCTTGTGGTGAGAGATGCCTGAATGTGATTACCAACACAGAATGTACACCTGGATACTGCCCTTGTGGTGTCTATTGCAAGAATCAGGTATATGGCTTCAAATGTTTGCTTCTAGGTTTTGATGTTAAGAGCAGAAGGTGATCTTTGTGATTCTTATAAGTTCCTATTCGAACTAGTGTGAGCTTAACATAGAACTTATTTAGTTAACTGTATGTTACTTAGTAATTTTTTATGTTTTGCCGGTTCCAGAAATTCCAAAAGTGTGAATATGCCAAAACAAAGTTGATTAAGTCGGAAGGTCGTGGCTGGGGACTAGTGGCTGTTGAAGACATAAAGGTGAGTACTCAAGCTTGTTGTTGTGTCTTTAACATTTTTGATACTTTTACCAAGTTTTATGGAATTTTCATTAGTGCAAATGAGCTAATCTAAGATTACATGGCTGATGCATTCTTTTCGATCGGGTTTCAACAAAATGACTGGTTGTATTTGATGATACTATTCAGGCGGGGCAATTCATAATTGAGTACTGTGGAGAAGTAATATCATGGAAAGACGCAAAGCGTAGAGCTCAAACTTATGAAACTCATGGTGAGTAGAAACATTTCAGAGATGATGAGAGTGTTGTAATGCTCTACGTGACATTAGGTGATGTATAAATTGTGTTACATGGGCAGGTGTCAAGGATGCATACATAATATCTCTCAATGCATCTGAGGCTATCGATGCCACTAAGAAAGGAAGCCTTGCCAGGTTTATAAATCATTCATGGTAAAACAAACAACTGGATTTTACATGCTTCAAAGAAATCCTTATCTTTAAAAAAGTCCTTATTGTTTCCTTTCTCGATTTTCCTGCAGTAGACCAAATTGTGAGACGAGGAAGTGGAATGTTCTGGGAGAAGTTAGGGTTGGAATTTTTGCAAAAGAGAGCATCTCTCTCCGGACCGAATTGGCTTATGACTATAATTTTGAGTGGTACGGTGGTGCCAAAGTCCGGTGTCTGTGTGGTGCTGTCGCTTGTTCTGGCTTTCTTGGAGCCAAGTCTCGTGGCTTTCAGGCAAGTCCTTACTATATCATCCTACTCGTATAATTCGTCAAAATCGGGAGGAATAATATAAATCATACTTTTCTATACCTAATCTTATGCCTCAACCATTTCAGGAGGATACATATGTATGGGAGGATGGTGACAATCGGTAATTTTCTTCTCTTATTTTATGCGGCATAAAGATGGTCATAGACTGTGTGGTAATGGATTTGTTTTTTATCTCGGACTGGCGATATTTTAGCCTCTCTCTTCTCTTTTGTCTCCAGGTATTCAGTTGATAAAATTCCAGTCTATGATTCAGCAGAAGACGAGCTTACATCTGAGCCCTGTAAGAATGACGAGTCCAACACAAATGAAGAGAAAGATATCTCAACAGAGAACCATCTAGAGTCCACTGCTCTGATTGTTCTGCAATCAGATTCAATTCCTATGGAGGAAGATGTTGTCACGGAGACTGTTAAAACCGAATCAGCTGAAGATATGAAGCTGCTCTCAGAAAATTCACAACAAGATTTACCGCAAAAGACTGCAATTATATCACGTGTTCGCGATAACAGTAACAAGATTAATTCAGAGCCTATTCCAAAGAAAAGAGGCAGGCCATTTTCAGGCGGAAAGACAAAAAATGTGGCACAGAAGCACATTGATATAGCGAATGTGGTTCAGCGACTAGCAAACAAAGAAGCTCAAGATGAAATTCTCAAATACGAGGTATAAGAGTCGGGTTTTTTTTTTCTGCTCTATAAAAACTAATATCTACAAATTCAAATTCCTGTCAAGTATTGATTGTTTTATTGGCAAACTGTTGCAGGAGGTGAAGAAAGAAGCAACAGTACGGCTCTCGTCATTGTACGATGAGATAAGGCCAGCCATTGAAGAGTATGAGAGAGATAGCCAAGACAGTGTAGCAACAAGCGTGGCAGAGAAATGGATACAAGCAAGCTGTAATAAACTCAAGGCAGAGTTTGATCTTTACTCTTGTGTAATAAAGAACATCGCTTGCACTCCCATCAAACCACAGGACACAAAGACCAAAGCTGTGGAAGCGGGAAACGATGACCAGATTAAACTCTTGGAAACTTAATGGGAATGAGCTTGAATCCGCTAAATAACTCGGAAGGTTCTGATTTAATGGTATCAAAATTATTTTTTTCCAATTAGATTCTAATAAATTACAAAATTTTCTCACAACGTATAATTTTCCCGTAAGTCCCTTCCTTGAATTTTCAAATATGTATCTGTTTTTCTTTGTTGTCGGCATCGAACCTTCATGTCTAAGATATATTATGATAAATGATTTATGAAGATTTGAATCTATAAAAAAGGGAAAATCCAATCAGAGGCTGACGAAGAACCGCGTGGAAAATATAAAAATTTTGAATTTTTTGGATAATATATAAATGTCTTTATGCCGATTCAAATACATTTGAAGAAAAGTAAAAGACTTTACAGTTTCTACTTTGACCCGACCAGCGAAAGTAAGTTGAAAAATAGAAAGAGCAAAGGGAGCTGCGGTTGATTTTGAAATCCGTCGCCGGCGCGTGGAGTGTTTTCGTCGGACCAATCAAGAGAAGAGAAGATATTTTTGGTGCTCTTCTGCCTTAATTTGCTGTTGCCATCTCCTGTGATCTGAGTTAAGTGAGATTCGGTGTAGAAATTTTGATTTTTTGTGATCAAAGGAATAGATGGTGAAGGAAACAGAGTACTACGATGTGCTCGGCGTTACCCCAACTGCTACGGAGACTGAGATCAAGAAAGCTTACTACATCAAGGTTCAATTTTTCTTTCTCTTTTGTTGATTTCACGGTTTCTATTTTGGTATGTTATTTGGATCCGGTGAGTTTGATTGGCATTTGAATTTGCCTCGTTTTATTTAAACACAGGCACGCCAAGTTCATCCAGATAAAAATCCCGATGATCTTCAAGCGGCACATAAATTCCAGGCAAGTCCAGATTTTTCTAAAGAATGAGCTTTAAAAAATTTTAATTCTTGGAATCAGATTCTGGAAAACTTAGTTTGGTGATAAGCTTATGTTGGTGTAACATAGAGGATGTCACCTGCAAGATGCTTGAGTTTATAGGTTTATCTCATTGTCTGAGTTGTGGATGAAAAATATGTCTTGCGATCTAAGAGTAACTTCTTGTTCAGGTGTTGGGAGAGGCGTATCAAGTGCTAAGTGATTCAGCACAACGCCAAGCTTATGATACATGTGGGAAGTCTGGGATCTCAAAGTTAGTCTCTTTCTCTTGTGGAGTCTAGTGACATGGATCTTCTCAGTTCGAAATTGTTGGGTCCTTTTCGTCGGTGCTTACTTGTTTTTGTTCAACCTTTCAGTGATACAATCATCGATCCTGCTGCGATATTTGCAATGCTTTTTGGTAGCGAACTTTTTGAAGGCTACATAGGACAGCTTGCTATGGCATCAATGGCTTCACTTGATATCTTCACTGAAGGGGATCAGTTAGATACCAAAAAGATACAAGAAAAAATGAGAGTAAGTTTTGGATTTTTTTAATGTTCCCTGCTCAAACCATGTCTTCCTTGTAAAAACATTGCTAAGATTGTGGATTGTGTTTGGCTTCAGACTGTCCAGAAAGAAAGAGAAGATAAGCTTGCTCAGATTCTCAAAACCCGACTCAACGAATATGTCACAAACAAAGACGAATTTATCAGTAACGCTGAAGCTGAAGTAGCAAGACTCTCAAATGCAGGTAATAATATTCTGTAGAGTGTTCCTTGTTTTGTAATTATTCTTTCTCTTTCAATCAATACCATCTCTGTGCTAAAATGAGTCTCATCTCCTTCCATGTGGATCTTCTTCAGCGTATGGTGTGGATATGTTGAATACAATTGGGTATATATATGCAAGACAAGCAGCAAAAGAGCTGGGGAAGAAAGCTATTTATCTCGGAGTACCATTCATTGCTGAATGGTTTAGGAACAAAGGTCACTTCATTAAATCCCAACTAACGGCTGCAGCAGGTTAGATTTTAATCAACTGCTGAAATGAAGAAACTGAATAAAAAAAACTTTCTTGTTAGACTTCTAGAATCTGGCCTTCTCTCTGAGGAAGCAAGACATGTAGTGATTTTGTTTTCTTTTCCTGGACTGTTTATTGTCATCCTAGGCGCATACGCTTTGTTCCAGCTACAGGAGGAAATGAAAAAGCAGCTCAGTGCTGAAGGGAATTATACCGAGGAGGAACTTGAGGAATACCTTCAATCCCATAAAAGAGTGATGATTGATTCACTGTGGAAGCTCAATGTTGCTGATATCGAAGCCACTCTTTCCCGTGTTTGTCAGCTGGTAATCTAGCTTAACCGATGCTAATATATTTACTATCTGGATCTCTTGGTTCAATTCTTTGGTTTGTAAACTTACTTATGATTCTTTTTGTCTAGGTTCTTCAAGATCCGGAAGCGAAAAGAGAGGAGCTTCGTTCAAGAGCAAGAGGGTTAAAAATTCTGGGGAGGATCTTCCAGGTAAAAAACTGGTTTCATTTTCTTCTTATAGTCTGGTGCATATTTGTTCAAATGTGATTTGGCAATAAAGAAAAAAAGAGTAATTAAAGGACCTAAGTTTTGCTCATACAGAGAGCCAAAACAGCTAGTGAGAGTGACTCCGCAGAAAAAGAACCTCAAAAATTAAACGGAAATGAAAGGGACCAAGATAGTGATACCTCTACATCACCAAAATCCAATGAAGCGTCTCACTTTACCCCTGGTCCTCAGGTATCATTATTTCACATAAACCTTTTGCTTCCATTTCACGAAACTCATTTCTCTCCATCTTCAACAACGGAGAATGCTTCTTTATCTGACTTGTGTTAGATATGCAACATTCATGCTTGTGTGTTTAGTAGAAAACTAGAAACACTCTGATTGAGTCATATCCTCTTAGAAAAGTTCATTCTTGACAGAAGAATGGAATGCAAACTGTTTTTTTTTTTTTTGGAAACGTAGGAACCACAAAGCCCCTACGTGGAAGATTTCAAACTGGGAGATGACCAATACAACTATTACTTCCCACGACCAGCGCCTCCACCTGGCGCAGGGAAACAAACTTCGACTGGCTATGATTGATTCATGTGCGATCAGAGTTTATCTCTTTTGCTGTTTCTTGCTTATTCAAAACCATTTTGTATAATATAATATAAACCCTTTTGCAGCTGTGTGCCATTATGTAAATTTTTCTTTCTTTCTATGGTTTTGGAAGGATTTAATGTGAATTTGGCTTGTTAGAAGAAAACGATTGATGTTGAAAGCACAATGAAAAAAACTCTTTTGGATAAATGTGTTTAAATTGCGACAATGTCCTGCCAGAAACCTATTACATCAAAAGAGAAACATATTACAACATTACTGATAACAAGTTTTAAGCTGTTGATTCGAGAAAAGGGTAATCAGTGTAACCCACGACAGGATCAGAAGTGTAAAACGTTGGCCTATCGTATTTATTCAACGGTGCATTCACTTGGAACCTCTTTGGCAAATCCGGGTTAGCCAGGAACCATCGACCATAAGCCACGAGATCGGTTTGCCCCTCTGCCACTGCCGCATTCCCGTCTTCCCGCGTAAAACCTCCTGCAGAGATAAAAGTCCCCTTAAAGGCTTTCCTCATCGGCATTAACGTGTGAGGAGACCCTGCTATTTCTCCCAATGTTTTCATCCTAGCTTCAATTACATGACAGTAGAGGATTCCGTATTTGTTCATAGATTCCGCCATGTAAAGTCCTAATGCTCCTGGATTAGTGTCTCCAAAGTCCTAACTAATATTACCTATGGGAAAGATTGAATCTTCCCATCTTATAGGGAGTGAGGAGAGCAATACTCTGTTTTGCTACTGCGTTTTCCATTTCCATGAATTACGAAGGTGGATTTTGTTTCTGTGATTGTTTCTTTCTTTCCAAAACACTTTCAAGTCTCCTTGAATTATGGAAGATGATGGACATATCCGCATTATATATACACAAGTGTTCTTTCTTCTTGTGGACGTAAACGTCATTGAGGACGCATTTGTGGACCTCGTCAATTTGCATTTATTTATTTTCATGATGACGTATTCATTGACGACATTAGAGCCCAACCACTTTACCTCGTACACTTGCATTTATTTATTTTCATGATGACGTATTCGTTGACGACATTAGAGCCCAACCACTTTGAACTGAACCCATATTCCTTTCTTTGCTTTGGCCTCCTATCATCTACAGTTCGGATTCGACTTTTGAGCTATTGGAGCTTATGGAACATAAATGGGGCCTAATATAATTTCAATATTTTTTTTTTGGTTTGACTTTACCCGACTTTGACCACCGATAGAAAAAAAAGGTGGAGTTGAAGGAAGATGCTCTGTTTTTTTTTCTGCATAGCATATGAAAGAAGGAAAGATCGATTCAAATGAAAGATTGAAAGAAACATAATACACATTGAATCCCAAGTGTCTGTGTAGGCCATAATATACATCGTAACCCTCCTTGCTTGACTAGTTTAGGAACAAACGAAAGGTCACTTGACTAAAATCCCAAGTGACAGCTGCCAACAGTTTGAAAGAGACAGAGCTTTAACAACTTTACATTATTCGAATCAGAGTTAGGCCTTAAGTTTGTGTTACCAGCCCAGTTTATGTTATCTCAACGTTAGTCTCTTTTTTTCTTGTGACATGGATCTACTGGTGCAAAAGTGTTGGTCCTGTTTTTGTTCATCCTTTCAGTGATGCAATCATCGATCCTGCGACTATATTTCCAATGCTTATTGTGAACTTTTTCAAGGGTACATTATACATAGAACAACTTGCGATGGCATCAATGGTTTCGCTTAATATCTTCAGTGAAAGGGATCATTTTGATACAACACAAGATACAAGAAAAAATGAGGGTGAAATTTTGAATTTATTAATGTCCTTTGCTCAAAGCCAAATCTTCCTTGTATAACCCATAATATCTGTGCCATTATGTAAAATTATTCCTTTTTCT
The DNA here is from genome assembly GCA_963922655.1 of Cardamine chenopodiifolia. Lineage (NCBI taxonomy): Eukaryota > Viridiplantae > Streptophyta > Magnoliopsida > Brassicales > Brassicaceae > Cardamine > Cardamine chenopodiifolia. Next base: position 16,023,453 of record OZ000476.1, on the reverse strand, counting down.
TTGGTTTTGGTTTTGATTTTTGGGGAATATAATGTGAATTTGGTTTGTTAGAAGAAAATGATTGATGTTGAAGAACATGAAAAGCTCTTTTGTGGCAATGTGTTAATTGTTGGTGATCATGTGTTCTCATTACTATTTGTATTGAGGCACATGCTAAGTTTTGCAGATTTTATCCTCTTAAAAAGGACTAATAATGCAGCTGTCCTTTTTATTTTACTTATTGGAAAATTGCAGAGTCCCATCATTTATTTCTAAAATATATAAAACACATTACAGAGGCAAATTTGTAGTGAAAATGATTTTTTTGTATATTAAATGATACGGTAATCAAGTAAGAATAGATAGCTGGAACAAAGGACAAACTCAATAATTTAGTTTCGAAATGTTTTGGCTGTGACTGCGACGGTGTGACCGTGACCAATGGGAAAATTGTGATTTTTTAAGACAATTGTGATATTGAAATGCAAAGCTAATCCCCCTGATTTTTTTATTTTTTGCTGATGGTCATTTTGGTTTACGGTTAAGTTTTTATTTATGTTTTGATTTATTGATTTTATAAAAAATGAATATTTAAAATTGAATTAAATTTCGTTTGGTTTTGGTTCATTTTTTCTCAGTTTACAGTTTATCGATTTTATAAAAAATAAAATATTTAAATACTATTTGCATTTCAGTTCAGTTTGGTTTCAATTATTTTTGTTTATTCTATAATTTTTCATAAAATATTTATATAACATGAATATCTCTATCATTAGACAATAAAAAAAATTTCAAATATTTTTCTTAAAAAAAAAAAATTATATTTTGAATTATAACATATTCTATTTGAAATCTATTAAACCATAAATATATTTCAACATCAGCATAATGATCAATTAAAAATTATTGTAGTACATAATAGTGCTATAAATTATATTATTTCTATACGGTTTTATTTATATGTCTCTAGTATTTATTGGAGTAAGAATTTTAAAAAATTAATATTAAAATTAAAAAAATTATTCATGTATTTGCATAAAATATATTTTATATTACCATATATATATATATATTGATTAAACTTTAAATAAATAAATAAATATTATAATAAAAAAATTAGAAAGCTAAAAAACTGAACATTTTTATGGTTCTAAACCAAACTGAACTAAACTGAAAACATTTTTAATAATGATAACCAAACGATTTTTTTTTGCAATCGAAACCAAAACAAATCACCTAATTATAGTTTGGTTTGGTTTAGTTTTCCGGTTTCGCTTATTTTCCCCATCCCTAATTTGTACTAGCCGTTCTTCAAATAGTATTAGACAATTTCTCGACATTTTTTAATCAAATTAAATAAAATGAAATAAATAATTAGTCCAAAGTACTCTGTTTTAATTACCGTTTTAAAAGCTGTTATCAGTTCCGTGGGGCTTAATTTAAGACTTAAGAAACCAATATACGTCGATAAATCTTTTTAAAATTAAAAGCACGGCGTTACCAAAGAGTAGGAAAAGACAAAATTATCCTTATGTAGAAATCTCCTTGAATTAATAAAACAAGTGGACCAAAAGAGAAAGAATAAGGTCAAATAAGGTAAACGACACGCGTCAATTAATAAATTAAAATTAAATGATACCTTTAATAAATAAATATACATTATTTCGAAATCTCAGAGAGAAACACCGAAGAATTAACAATCCAAAGTGAAAAGAAAAGCATCAATGGTGGAAGAAGCTTGCTTGTGATATAGCCAGCGACGACGAGTGTAGTAGGAAAGAGAGAGAGAGAGACGTGTTTCTGTAGTTGTGTGTTTTGGCGCTTTTTGGCTTTCTTCGCCGCTTCCACGAAGAAGAAGCCGAACAACGTGAAACAACTATCTCCAGATCTCATCTTCCTTTTTTCTCTTCTGTGTTTGATTCTTCAGATCTGCAAGCGAATCGAGATTCAGATCTCGTTTTCGCTTGCACAAGGTTTATCAAATCGAGATCCGATAGTGTCGGTTTTCAGCTAGAAAGGTTCAATTCAATTAGTCGGAAAAATGGAGAAAACGGAGAGTGAGAAGAAATCAGCTGTTTCCGACGTCGGTGCATGGGCTATGAATATCATCAGCTCCGTTGGAATCATAATGGCTAATAAACAGCTCATGTCTTCCTCTGGTTTCGGATTTAGCTTTGGTATGTCTCTCATTGGATCTCTAACTGTGAAAAGCTTTTCATGAAAACCTAACGATTCTTTGTTTATATATATCTACAGCTACAACACTAACAGGATTTCACTTCGCTCTCACTGCACTTGTTGGTATGGTTTCCAACGCCACAGGACTATCAGCATCAAAGCATGTTCCTCTTTGGGAGCTTCTATGGTTCTCAATTGTTGCTAATATCTCTATCGCTGCTATGAACTTTAGCCTTATGCTCAACTCTGTTGGATTCTACCAGGTAATTAGGCATTTGGTTTTGCTCTTGTGTTATTCGATTAAAGATCGTTTGTTTTGATTGATTTTTTTGGTTCATCTAGATTTCGAAATTGAGCATGATTCCCGTGGTATGTGTGTTGGAGTGGATTCTACATAGCAAGCATTACTGTAAAGAAGTGAAAGCTTCTGTAGTGGTTGTGGTTATTGGTGTTGGGATTTGTACTGTCACTGATGTCAAAGTTAATGCTAAAGGTTTCATTTGTGCATGCACTGCTGTATTCTCCACATCTCTTCAGCAGATTGTAAGTATTCATCACAACATCATCCTTTGTTTATGTTAGATCTGGTTTTTTCTTCGATCTTATTCATTCTTGAAGCACAAGGCTCAAAGCCTCTAACTTTTATTAGATCAGTTGTATTTGGATCAAACCTTTTGTCTGCTCGATCTCAATTTATGCCTATCTGTATGTTAGGCTTCCCAGATCTGAATTGGAAAGCTATATTTGTTATCGACACAGATCTGTAGTACTTGCTGGAATCCTGAAAAGGGCTTTTTTATTCTCCAGCAAGTTGTTAGATACTATGGTGTGTCAAATGTTTGTCTGATAAATTTTCTTCTTTCTTTGGTCACAGTCAATAGGTTCACTGCAGAAGAAGTACTCAGTAGGATCTTTTGAATTGCTGAGCAAAACAGCACCAATCCAAGCCCTTTCACTTCTCATCTTTGGTCCCTTTGTTGACTATTTCTTGAGCGGCAAATTCATAACTACTTACAAGATGACTTACGGTGCCATAGTAAGTAAATTCGCAATTTCTCTAAGATTCAGATAACTCAAATTCCTTACTAGTATCTCTCACTTTGCAGTTCTGCATTTTTCTCTCTTGCGCATTAGCTGTTTTCTGTAACATAAGCCAATATCTCTGCATCGGAAGATTCTCAGCGACATCTTTCCAAGTTCTAGGCCACATGAAAACAGTCTGCGTCCTCACATTAGGATGGCTGCTATTTGATTCCGAGATGACATTCAAGAACATCGCCGGGATGGCCTTAGCCATTATTGGAATGGTGATCTATAGTTGGGCGGTTGATCTAGAGAAACAGAGAAACTTAAAGTCAATGCCTCACGGGAAAAACAGTATGACCGAAGATGAGATTAAGCTACTCAAGGAAGGAGTTGAGCATATCGATTTGAAAGACGTTGAGCTCGGTGAGACTAAACTATAAATCATAATGTGCTTCATCCACGTCGAAACAGATTTTAAATTCTTTTAAAAAAGTATACAAATATTTCCGTTGTGTGCGCCATTTACTTTGTTCTTTCCTCATTCGATAAGTTTTAGTATGTTGGGCCTTTAGAAAGCCCATATATGTTTCTTGCTTAAGAAACAAGACCCATGTTGAATAGAGAGTTTTGCATCACTTACAATATAAGTAATACAGAAATGCCAACTGAACCATGTGATTCTATTCATTTGATATACGAATTATCAAAACAGATCTTTTGTATTATATGTATGATTAAATGGCTAGAATTGCTAATAACGACAAGTTTCCAAATGTTTTCTTTTAGTAGAGACAAGCATATAACTCAGGAGTCAGGGCATGTGATGTGTGTTTAGAATACAAAGAAATTACATGTGATGTGGTTTAAAGCTTTAAATAATGATTAAAAGAGATAGATTATCCACTGGACCAGTAAATAATTTTGTTACTATACGATTCATTGAAATTTTACTGTGTTAGTAACTGTTGACAAAAAAAAAACTGGGTGTTAAGTAAAAAAGTAATAAAAGTTACTGGACAGTAGAAGACGAAGAGGAAAGAAAAGATAGGTCCCACTGACCCCAAAAAAGATCTAAATACTATTACTAGGCCCTCTTTTTCCTCTGCTTTAATGTCTTTATTGGAACCCTCAAAACCTAAAAGACAATTCATAAAGATCAAAACAAAATTTAGGGAAAAGAATCGTTTTTTTTCTAATCCTCTCAATTGCCAAAATACGATCGATAATACTAGTACACAACTTGCAGAAGTAAAAACAGTAAAAATATACACTTGACCTTGAAGTAGAGCAGTAGAATTATTTAACCAAATTTTTATGCATAATCCATAAAAGATTATTCACTAATCTTTCTAATTACCTCTTTTTCCATATAAACTCAGATTTTTTTTTTCTGGTAAAATCTTTATAAATCAAAGCTTTGTTTTTCAACTCTCAAAGCCAAAGATAATCACAACAATCTTGTTGTTTTGATAAGTATTGCATTTATAATTTATTAACTTCAATGGTCGCTTGACTTAAGCGTTACATTGATTTTGGACGTGGTTTTAGACCAAACCAAAAAAGGCAACAAAACTTTTTTTTTTTTTGACTTTTTACATGCTCCTTAACCCTTATTAGTAAACTCCCTTCATGTGCTCAAGGAATACACTTTTTAAGGGTTTAGATGTCTAATTAGTAATTAACCCATTGTTGACAAAAAAAAAATTAGTAATTAACCCATTAAATGACCGACTTAAACACATTTATAAACCTTAAAATTTCCGATACTTCCAAAAATGAGTACTAATTCAATTCCGAGAAACTCATATTTTACTTTTTGCAGTACTTTCTTAGTGTGAACCGAAGCGATTTACCATTATTGACAGAGTTTTTAATTTTTAATTTTTCCTTTTTCTCTTTTTCTTTTTTTTTGTTTTTGTTTTTCCTTTCTGCTGGAGCTTTTGTGTTTTGTTTTGTTTTGTTTTTATGTTTCTCTTTCTTTCTGGTAAGTCACATTCTGAATAAAATAGAAATGCTTTTCGTTCGTAAGGATCATCTTTTCATGCCTATTGCATCAGTGCAGATTTCTTTATTTTCCTTATTTACTCTTCTCTTCTGAAAATTTCCCATCTTTTTCCATTTAATCTCTCCCACTCCAGTGAATTTTTTTTATCAACTTTGTCTTTCCTCGAAACTTTAATCTTTTTTTTTTCCTTTTCTTTTCTTTATCTTTTTGTTCCTTTCTCTGGGTAGTTCTGGATCGTATCAGTAAGATGAAGAAATTGTGAAAAAATGGAGAAAATTCAGATTATTACGTCTTTAACCTGAAACCTTTATACTCAGATTAAACTCAGTGATTTCTGACGAACAGACACCTGAAATGGGCTCAGAGCAGCATAGATTTCTTCAGCAGGAACAGGTTTCTGTTAATTTCTTCACTTTAATTTTGAATTCGAGTTCGTGGGGGGGGGGGGGGGGGGGTTTAGTTCTCTCTGTCTCAGGTCTTAAGTTCTTCAAATTTGAAGCTTTCGTTTTGGGGAAGTTCGTGTCTTTTTGCTCCTTAGATCTGACTATCAAACTCTGTTCACACTAATCTACTTTTTCACTTTTTCTCCATTTGCTATAGCATTGTCCGTTAGAATTTGCTCAGCTTTAGGCCAAAGCGTTACTAGGATCGTTTTTGCAGCAAGTGATCGTTGAGAATTGCAATAAAGTTGCTATTTTGTCTTTGAAATTGACCCATTCAATTAGGAAAAAGATAAAACTTTTAAGGTTTGTGATCTAGATTCGATGCGTTTAAGCTTATAAGCAATTAATGGTTTTGTAGAAACAGTTGATTCACTATATGAGGACTGTCTTCTTGCTTTTCAGATCTCGTTTACTTGTTTCAGCTCCAATTGTTCCTTGAGTGCATTGACTTTAAAACTTACACTGAAGTGTGTGTGCTCTTTTGCAGAGGAAAAGGTGGGGAGGCTGTTTAGGAGTGTTTTCTTGTTTCAAGTCACAAAAAGGTGGAAAACGAATTGTACCAGCATCTCGCATTCCTGAAGGCGGCAATGTCTCAGCTTCACAACCTAATGGAGCTCATCAAGCTGGTGTCTTAACTAATCAAGCTACTGGAGGAATTAATTTATCTCTTTTAGCTCCACCATCCTCTCCTGCTTCCTTCACCAATTCTGCTCTTCCTTCAACTGCTCAGTCACCAAACTGCTACTTATCGTTGTCTGCAAACTCACCGGGAGGTCCTTCATCGAGTATGTATGCCACTGGACCATATGCTCATGAAACTCAATTAGTCTCACCACCTGTTTTCTCGACATTCACTACCGAGCCATCAACTGCTCCTTTCACTCCTCCTCCGGAGCTTGCACATTTGACTACTCCGTCTTCACCTGATGTTCCTTATGCTCGTTTCTTGACTTCCCCCATGGATCTGAAGAACTCTGGTAAAGGTCATTACAATGTTCCAAACGATCTTCAATCTACATATTCTCTTTATCCTGGAAGTCCAGCCAGCACTCGTAGATCACCAATATCTCGGGCTTCGGGAGATGGGTTATTGTCGCCTCAAAATGGTAAATGCTCAAGGAGTGATTCTGGCAACACATTTGGGTATGACACAAATGGAGTCTCAACACCTTTGCAGGAGTCGAACTTCTTCTGTCCTGAAACTTTTGCCAAGTTTTATCTGGATCACGATCCTTCGGCTCCTCAAAACGGTGGAAGATTAAGCGTGTCCAAGGATTCAGATGTGTATCCTTCAAATGGATATGGAAATGGGAACCAGAATAGGCAGACGAGCAAACAAGACATGGAGGAGTTAGAAGCTTACAGGGCTTCGTTTGGGTTTAGTGCAGATGAAATCATCACAACTAGTCAGTATGTAGAGATCAGTGATGTGATGGATCATTCTTATAGCACAGCGGCTTACTCTCCAAGCGATGGACAAAAACTGCTTAGAAGAGAAGCAAATTTGCTGAGTCAAACGAGCTCCAAATCAGAAGCTGATCTTGATTCACAAGCTGTAGACTTCCATTCACCAAAGGCATCATCAAATGGCTACAAAGGTGAGTATTGTCACATTAATCTCGATGACCTGGCAGAATCATTATCATGAGTTTCTTTATTGTATGCTAATTGTACATATTTTGTGGCTCAGATCGCAAACCAAGAAACCACCGCATCCACGCGGATGAAGAGGCTTTATTATCGAGAGTGGGTTCTGTAAAAGGAAACAGAAGCTATCCCATTGGTTTCTCAAGCTCTGATGCAGAGATCGAATACCGAAGAGGAAGAAGCTTAAGAGAAGGCAGAGAGAACAGACACAGGATAGCATGATTTCAAGACAACAACAAAGCCAGCTCTGTTCTTAAGGTCATTTAAATTCTCAAGTATTAAATATGATCTTGTGATGCTAACTCTTGAGATAAGAATTTAGTTTCCTTCAAGTATGTATAGATATATATAAATATAAATATATTACAGATGGTTTGAAGTAGAATGATGTAATCTATAAGAGAGCAAGAGTGAGAAAGTGAACTGGTTTTTTTAGTTTGACATGGTTTTTTGTAAGACCCATCTTTTCTCTAATTGCAGCAATCTGTTTTGAGGTTCTTAGTGTGTCATCTCCTCTTTTTGATGCGTTCGTAAGATGTTAGATTTTGAACTTGTGAATGTTAATATTATCTTTAAGGCTAACACGAACACGTTTACGTCGAACACACTGGAAGGATCTATCTAAATTTTTGATGAGTTTCTTGTTTCTAGAATGTTGCTGAACCGGGTCAATATTATTGGGCCAGATTAGATGTTGGATTTGTGGTCTTGTCGACGTTGCTTCGTTGCGCTTCACCTTGTTAAATGTTGTTAATACATCGATTTATTCTTAAATTAAGCTAACATTTGCCTTAAACATTGCCTTAAATGCTTTAGTGACCTGGTCTGTGACCGTTATTTGGCCGTTATCCCCTAATATAAGGAAATTAATTACAGAAAGAAACAAATTTTTTTAAAGAAATATTGTGAAAATAAGACTTGTGAAAATGTAAAAATGATAAGCATCACGGCAAACCGCAATTTCCAAAATGTCTTTCCCTTGTCTGTCAAATAAATCGCACAGAGCTTCTCCGGAATCAGAATGATTAGTGTTTAACAACACTGCTCTCTGGTAACACTTAGCAGCTCGATTGAGATCAAGCACCACACGCGAGTAGTAATGCCCTAAATACTTAAACGCCGCCGCATTATCCGAGTTTAATTTCGCCTACAACACAAAATGCTCGGCTGCTTTCTCGGAATCTCCACCATTATCCCAAAGATGCAAACCCTTGCATCAAATCAAATCAAAATTCCAAATTTTGAGAAGATATCAAACGAACCCATAGGAAAAGTGATTACATTATCATCGGAAAACAAATTACGAGTTCGAATTGTAGAGAAGAGTCGTCTGGGTTCTCCTCCACAGACTTCTTAAGTTGCTCCAATTCCATCATCCAGGAGAGAATTTAGAGCGAAAGATCGAAGTTTTGGAAACCAGAAGAGAGTAATTTCAATCTGACGTGAAAAGAAGTAAGAACAGACTGATTAATCATGTGAATGTCTTCCTTCTTTGTTTACTCTTTCTCTAAACCACACAAAAAAAAAAAAACCTAACTTTCCTCTCACCGGTAAACAATTATCGGCGTCGAGAGGCAAACCAACAAACAAAATTTTATTAGACCCTTGTATTATTATCAAAATCAAAATTACATCCTGTATTTTGTTGAATTACTTATTAAACCATAGAATGATTATTGGGCCCATAGGCTACACGATTTGAAACCTTAATTAAGTCTTCGGTTTACTCTCGTTTCTGAAAATAAGATTATGTAAACGAAACAAACTCTGGTTTTACAATTTTCACTCAAAAAATGAAATTGAACACTAATTTTTAATTTATTTAATCACATCAGGAGGCAGAAAAAAAAACTCTATTGAACTAATAAACCATCAAGTCTTATTTCTTCCTCCGACCAATTCTCCGGCAATGACATACCGGAAACTCAAATTTTCCGGTAACCATTCAAAATTCTTACTCTTCTTATCCTTCAAACATTTCTCAGCAATCTTCCTCGCATCCTTTGGTAAACACTCAGCTGCTGCTTCTATGAGCTTAGACACATCCATTGACATGTCTTTAACATAATGCTGAAAGATCTTTGGCAACAAAATCTTTGTCCCTTTGTAAACACGAACATTACTTCTAATAAACTCTTGTTTCGCTTGTCTTAGATCCCGGAAGATTTTGTCCGCGGTGTAAACCCGAACCTAACAATAATTTAATACTGTTAAATCCAGGAGTAAAAGTGAAATCATTTAGAGTTGAAATGGTTTCTAATTGTTACCGTAGGATCTGTGAACGCTCCTGAAGAAATAGCGAAATGAGCTAAAGCCTCGGGGTATTCCAACGCGTAAATGTGTCTAACATTACATGTTTTCGACTTTCTTGACGGCGAAAACAGCGTTTGGAGTAACTGTAAAATGTAAATTACACGTTTGGTGAAAGTGAAAGTGAGAGCAAAAAGTGAAGTTAAAAGAAGGAAAGCTCAAGTGGTTTACAGGTGATGGTGATGAGTAATGAGGTCTGATTCCTAAGATTGAGCTTTGGATGGTAAAAGGGTTTATGCTATAGCCTCCAATATCATAAGCTGCCTAGTTTATATAAAGAGAACTGGTTAGGAAAAACAACAAATCAATGTTTCTCTAATAAATGTTATGTGTCTAATAGGAATTTAACCTTCAAAACCGAAGTGTTTCTTGCGCGGTTGTGAGTTCCATAAGCTAAGTAAGCCTGCAAAGAAGAAGATTATGGTAATAGAGATCGTTAACAAGGAAAGATAAAGAAAGAAACTAAAAGATTAAAAGAATTTAGGAGCTTGTTTCATTACTTACATGCATCACAAGAGCATTGTGAATGTTTATCCAAAACGCAAGCTTCTCTTCACGTTTCATTCTACTTGGATCAACTTTCTCAAGATTTTTAACCAATGATCTGCGCACCACATTGTTCACAATACAAATAAAGATCAGTCGAGTTATATATGTATGTAGATTTTACCCTCAAAACCATCCAAATTTACCTGAATTTTTGTAGCAAAAGAGCAGCGTAACCGAAACTACCATCATCTAAATGTACTCTAAGAGCCTCTATCACAACGACACCAGAAGGCATAACATTAATATTGCCTTGATCTGGACAGTGATTCAGCAACTGATCCTCACTTGCGCAATGCGGGCTCAATTTATCATCATAATTCGATTTGGAAGAGAAAATGGTTGAGGAGTTGGAGATTGATGAAGCCGGAGAAACAGAGAAACAAGTGGAATTGGTTGTCTTTGAGCTTCTTGAAAGTGTACAATACACAGAAGATATACATCTCATGATATCTTCAGAGAGTTTATTTGGGTTTATGAGGTCATTATGATCAACTATATGAGATGATCCTAAAATCTCTCCAAGACTACGATTACCAGAAACTACTCTAGTTCCTTCCTGCAAAAAATACAAAAAAAAAATGGTCAGCTAATTGTTTCTTAAAGGTTGATTTGTTATAAAAAAGAAAAAAACGTGATTTCAGTTATAAAATACCCTTGAAGATAAGGCTTTTAAAGTGGTGTTGAAACTTCGAGGATACGAAATTGGTTTTTGGTAAGCATGATGATGATTTAGTGATGGTGAAGTAGTGACTGAACGAGGTAAGGTTGTAGCAGAGAGATTAGAGAAGGAATTAGGAAGTTGCTGCTCAAATGATTTTCTATAAAGAGATAAGAGATATCGTTCCATGTGTAGAATCTCTAACTCTATTGAAGCAATCTCCTTCTTCAAATCTTCTGAAGACTGTAAAAAACTAATGATATCAAGAGACATAGCAAAACAAGAAAGCAGTAAATCAAAGATTTGATTATTAATTGAGTTTATAAACGAACCTTTGGGATCAGGCAGAGATTGGAATTGTGGTGAGTTATTAAGGTCTTTTCAATTGGTAAGATCTGACAATTGAAGGAAATTAAAAACATCGTTATGAAATTTACATCAAACCATATAAACCCGGAAGAGAAGAAACCAAAAACAGAGTTTTTCTATTTATTTTACTGTAAAAACTTTTGCTTTTTCTGGAAACAAAAAAAAAGGAAAAAAATGAGATGAGTTGGGAAAAGTACAGATTTGCTGTCGGAAGAGAAACTTGGAGTTGACACATCAACTACACTCTGCAAAACCATGTTCTCTCTGTTCCTACAAGCAAGAACAAAGATACTCATTTTATATTTGATTTTCATTGAAGAATAATATACAGCAATCTTGAGAAATCCTTACCTCGTAGAATATGAAGAAGAAGTGGGAGAGGAAGAAGAAGACGAAGAACAAGAAAATGATGAAGAAGCACAATTCATCAGAGCCATCATCTTCTCCAACTTTCTTCTACCTCTTCGAAAGCTCTCTCTATAAGAATCTTAATCAGAACGTCAAGATCATGTTTCAAGAGGGAAAAAAAAGGCAAAGCTCCAGCCTTTTTGCTTTCCTTACTCCTAATGTTTCTGTGACATCAAAACCTGAAAAGGGAATGACTTTGTAAATTTCCGGGAAAATAAACGAGAAAATTAGGATGTGAAACCGATATTTTTACTCCAGTCTTTTTTTCGTTATATTTATTAGAATACATTATTTTTAATTTGTATCTGTCTATGTCCTCTGTTTTCATATTTATGGCATTGTTTCTCTTGCAGTGTCCATTACAATACTTCATACTTTGTTTGAATGTCTATACTTTACTCATAACTCAGACCTAAACAATTATATAATGCTATAAACAAATTCAGTACTAAATAAATAGAAAAATGTACGACTCATTAAAAAAGATATGCAAACTAAGACGATCATTAGGATAAGAAAATTTTATATGTTGCTAAATAAATGAAGAAATGTATGCAGATTTGGTGTAATACGGCATATGTTTTATAACATCATTTTAAACAAGTATCAATTTTGAAATTGACCCTTTAGAAATTTTATTGTAAAACAGAGATTCCTAGAGTGTAAACTTAGAACATAAAGAATCTCTATTAGACAATAAAAGTTCTAAAGGATCCATTTTTTGAAAATTTTCCTTTAAACAATGTGTTACAGATATTTGGATTTATAAAAGGTTTTAGTTGAATTTGCTGGATTAATAACTAACTGAATGATGATTTTTCCTGCAAAATGAAAATGAATAGAAGATACTGCAAACTAGTGTTTCCAAAAAAAAACTGTAAAAATCAAACATATATACGGTAGAAGAAAAGTTAGAAAGAAACCATGAAATTAATGCATTTGAGCTAATAAACAACTCATTTACTGGGGACAAATTACTACATAAGAGTTGACATGGGGTCATAAAATACAAATTAATATGTTGGGATCACTCCCATAAGAGAAATGGACATTTTTTTTTATAGCCCGACGTAAAATAACTATCGACCCGACCTGAACTTGGTAACAAACACCTGTTTTTGTCAACAGGTTTAAAAACTTTTTAATGTGCAACTGCAAACTCGAATTTTATAGGAACAAAAAAAAGTCAGAACTAATGACAACCGATCACCAGGATATGTAATATAGAACCCTGCATAATCGCATAATTGCATAATAACATAAAATAAAATTATACTGCAAAATAAAATAAACTAAATATCTATTTATTTGTACAACAGATTTTTATTTGTAGTTTTTAGGCCAAAATTCAAATCTTACATTTTTGCTTAAATATTTAGCATTATGCAAAAAAAAAATTGGTAAAGTACTTACATAATTACATTAGAAAACACTATTTCGCCATTATTCAAGTTACCAATCGAAACCTATAATATAGAATAAATTTAAACTTTATGCAGAATCTATTAAATTATGAGAAAAATTCAGAGTTAATGAATAAGTAAATTTGTACAAGAATGTAACAAGATATCAGTAAGATAAGCATCCGTGCCATTGCATCTTAGTGGTCATAAATGCATAACCACGACAGGTGTCCCCATAAATTATGATGCCACCCTGTCCAGTTTTTGTATATATATATTTTTGTTTGTATGTATCCATTTTAAGTAGTGCTATTAATACGGGTTAGAGACTTCAGAGTGCAATTCATAAATAAAAAAGGGGCAAAGTCATATCGATGCCATTCACTTTTAAGTTGGCTTCATACTAGAAAGTAGAAAACGGTTGGAGTAAATAGAAATCTCTATAAGGATTTTAAAGAAAAACAATTCATAATCAGTAGTGACTAATGTTTTTCTTTGTTTCACGTATGTTAATGAATTAGATTTTATATTCCGTCTGGTATTTTGTTAGTTTGTACTTAGTTACATTGGATTTCAAAATTTTATCATCTCTCATATTCCAAAACTTAAGTGACATTATTTTTATAAGCAGATCGATTAATTGGCTCATAGTTAGAAACTCCATATTATTATAACATGAAGACCAACTTTAAATGTCCAATGTACTATTTTTCTCATCACACACGTCGTGTGCCAGTAATAATTCATACAAAGGATATATATTTTTGGTAAGTGTGATACTCTATCTGAGATTTTTAGCCATCTAAAGGTATATGAGATCAGGAATGTGAATGTACAATGTTTTCAATATCTAGATGTGTGTGTGTACATACAATAGTAGCCGTAGATGACTAAAGACAGTGATAGAAGCACGACAGAATACGTTAATAATTGGATATATATTTGTTATGACAAATTGATTTGAGTATTATTTGTATACAAAATGGACCAACATTCGTTTTCGAGTTAAATAATTTGGGAGTTTCTTTTTTTTGATAAAATTTGAATTTGGGAGTTTCTTTAGCACCGACTTTTATGCTAAGACAACGAAGACAGTTAAATCGAAAAGGAAAGTCAGTCACGTTGGGCGACCCATTTAATTAGGGTTATCTACCCATTTCTAGATTCGTATACCTTATTTATTGGATTTTTTAGTACTCGTATTCTAATAAAAAAATATAAAAATAAATGAACATATCTATTGCAATTGATATCAACTAGCTTTCTTTACCGTCCATTGTACTACTAAACACATGAAATGCCAGCTTAGAGTAACTTTCTTCATTTATAATCAGAAATCGCAGAAAAACATTGATGATTTACAGTAGTACTAGCACCTTGGAGATAGCTCACCAATGCAACGGACTAATGACCCGCGCAACGAACTAGCACCTTGAAGATATTACTTAGTTTTTTCGATCTACATGTTCCTCTTTTTACTTAAATTGTTTTTTTTGGAAAGACAAAATGTATGTTTAACTTTGTATTTCTCTTAAATTTCTTCTCCTAACCGTGTGACTACCAAGTCATAGCTTTGTATCTCATTTGCATTTTAATAGAATACTTTTTATCAAAAATAATCTCTATTAAAAAAGAAATACAAATGAGTTATCACTATATCCAAACATTTATATACTTATTTTTAGATCCAAACAATCACCTAACTAATAAAATACATATTAATAAAAAGTAAATAAAAATAAAAAAGAAACAATTAATATTGCAATTTTAATTGTATGGAAACTAACATTAATTTTAAATTTTCTAAAATCTCTCTACCTAATTTAAACCGATATATTGAAAAAAAAAATCTGATTCTCCCTTCATCTTTATTTGAACTTATTTTTAAATATTTTGAATTATTATATAATACATATAATTAATAAAAATGTAGAAAAAACCATAAAAAAATAAAGTTATTTACGCATGAAAAAAACGCACATTTCTCAAGTTGGATTAGAAAATTAGTATATAAATGACCTGCTTACTTTCTTTCCAAAGCCCCAAATAAGCAAGTCAAGCTACTTTTCTTTTGTTATCCGAGTATCGTGGTGAAAACATTAATGTAGCGAGTAGTAAATCTCTCTCGCAGAAAGCTCAAGTATGTAAACAACCTCTCTTTTAGAGCTCACTTGGTAGGGCATTGGGCAGAAATTGTTTTGCTTACTTTAAATTCATTAACTTTCCATAAAAACAAAGAACATGGATTGTTTTGCCTTCTCTAAATTTATTTTATCTTTGGGATCATTACAAAGTTCCAAATCTGACTAAGAATATGTAATTTCTCAAAAACAAGTTAAGTATTGATGAGACGAAATAGATAAAAGAATTTTATGAGTGGATTTTAGATGTTAGATATAGAAAGATTGTAGAGTCTAATGATGGTGAGACTCTAATTGATATTACTGGTGAATTTCTAATTACATATGCTGATAATCCTATCAAAGCAATAATTAGAAAAATTTATGGTGATCCAACGCTTTTGCTTAAGAAAAAATATCTGAAATTTTTTCAAGAGAGAGCTATTTTAGCTCCAAGGAATGATAACATCAATTCAGTTAACCTACATTTGCTTGAGAAATTGAGAGGTCATCCTACTGTTTTGTTGAGCATTTTGCATTCTTTATTTTCTTTAATTTCACTTTTCTAGTATAGAGATAAGTAAATCCAATGAATATTTATGTTCAGATTTAATTTTATGAAACAAGTGAAGAAAGGGTATATCTTAGTTCAGATAGTCTAGATCCCTACGATGTAGATTCTAATACCAACCTTGTGTTCACTCCTGATTTCTTAAATACTATCAACATCTTGGGTTTGCTAGTGCATAGTTTACGTTTGCAAATCGGTGCTCCTATTATGTTGTTAAAGAAATTAGATTATAAAAGTGGTTATGCAATGAAATTATACTGAGGATTACACACATGGTTGACATGTTTTAGAGGCAATAGTCATCGCAAGAGATATGAATGGAGACAAATTTCTTATTCTCAAGATTCTCATAACACCATATGACGCCAAACTACCATTTAAAATGTGTCGCATACAGTTTTCGGTATCTCTCGCATTTGCTATGACTATCAACAACAGTCATGGACAATCGCTGACTGAAATGACTCTATTTGTCAAACCATATGTTTTCTCATGGTCAACTTAATGTGGTTTTATCAAGAATAACATCAAAGAAAGATTTGAGAGTGTTTATTCTAGACAAATAAGACAAACAATGAATATGGTTTTCAAAGAGGTGTTTCAGAATTAAAAAAAAAAATTAAAAGGTGTCATCGAATAAATAACCACATGTTTTATAAATGGTTGTTGTTTTGGTATTGATAGATGATATTGATACATGTTTTGGTTTTTATTTAGTTAGGAACAAAAAGTTATTCAGATTAATTTTAATATCTAATTCGATAGAATTTGCTCCAAATTTTTTCAGTGAAAAAAAAAATGATTGATTTTGCGTAGATTTGAATCAAACAACAGAAAATTGCTATTAGAACATGGAAAACACTACAATTCGATGCTAAAACCATGTTAAATATATTATACACCGTAAAACAAAACAAAATTATAAATATATATTAAACAAAAATATATATATTTATAAACAGTAAATAAAATAGCAATTTAAAATTACACGAAAATACAAATATTTATAAACAGTAAAAAAAACTACAAACTATATTAAAATAACGAATTCGAATCTAGTAATAATAAATAATTCGTGCAACTATGATATTTTAATTAAAATATTTTTGATATCAATATTTTGTAATTGTTTATATTAAATGTATTAAGTAATATAGACTCCTCGAACATTAAATATAACCTATCATGTTTATATTTTATTATATAAAAAATTTAAATTTGGAACATGTTTTCTGTTTTTTTAAAGAACGAAAAAATTAAGATTTATAGAAATCGCAAACCAATCCATAAAACCCACAATCATAAAACAAAACAGTTGTTTTTTTGTTAACAACCATAAACTAATTAAAACGGTTTTAAAACATGATAAAAGACAATTAATGTTTTTAAATCGTAAACTTTAGCATATTTTAATTTTAATAGGTTTAAACTTATTAAAACTTATAAGATATTTTAAACGGTTTTAGCATATGTTCATCAAAACTTATAAAATATTTTAATTTGTAACAAAATGGATTAAATATAATAGGGTTAATTAGCCCCTAGTTTCAACAAAGGAATTCAGCATTTTCCCTAAATTCTGATATAAACATCGAATAGCATTGTATGAACATCATTTATTCATTTTTAAAGCCCAATATATATATATATATATATATGAGCAGCTTCAATCTACTACTGCGTGCATTATATTATTAACAACTTTGATACCGGCGCCATATTTGCAGGATTGTAATAATCAACGTGACACGTGGTATATAAAATTCAGTGACCAACTGACCATTCTTCACCAGATTTTCTATATCATGTTTTGTAATAGCATAACATGCAGTTATTTAATTATAATTTTTTTGGTATCAAATTGTTCAAATAATCATTAAAATTCTGATATAAAATGCACGTGTGGAAGCCTAATGATTCTCTAACAATTAGAAAGAATCACTAAATCATTGTTGGATCCACAGCCGACAAAACAAAAATCATCGACATCTACATGGCAACACAACATGCGCCATCAGTTCAACCCTAAGGAGATTTTTAATGAATTTTTAAAAAGGATTTTTAAAACAAAAAAAAATATAAACTGTATCGATAAACGTATTTTAAAAAATTATTTTTAAAAATTGATTTTTAAATAAAAATTTTAAAAATCGATTTAAAAAAAAAAAAATTTAACACATTTACCAATACAATTTATAATAAAATATTAATAAAAATTCTATAAAAAATTCTTACTAATAGAAATAGCATAAGTGCCATTATCCAATTAGATTTTTCGTGGACTAGCATGTATTTCTCAGGCATCAAAGGCCCTTGTTTCGAATTTGCTACTGTTATGTGTATAATAAATCCCAGTACCAGTTCATTCAAAAAAAAAAAAAAATCTAAGTATCATTTAAGGGAAAAAAAGAGAGACAAAATATAAAGAAAAATGTACAGTTTCTTTTTAATTACAGAACATACCCTCTTCTCCCCTTTAAATAATCTTCGTTATAATACGCAAAAAAAAACAAACAGAAATGGGCGATTACTTATAAATTATATATTAATGTAGGATCGTGACAAATGACGATGGATATCAGAATGTTGGTCAAGCGGACAATACATAACAGATGAAAGCAAAATGGTTAGCAGTGTTGGACCACGACGTATCATTTAATTAGATTTCAGCATTTTAAAATTATACTGTATTAATTAGCAGCAATTACCTTTATATGATACCTCTTAATCCTTTCTCTCTTAAATTAACTGCACCCACGCCTTAACAAAATCATGCAGCTCAAAAAAATATCATATAGCCGAACCTTGCAGCTATCATATATATATCAACAAGTAATGAATATCAAGCCGTTATAAAAAAAATCTTTGTTGCAACACGATTGCGATGAAAACATCAATTCCTATTGTCGAGTTAGAGCCAAATCCTGATATATAATTTCAAATAAATTATTTCAGAATTCAGGATAAGCATATTCTTAAATTGGGTTAAAGTCGTTTATAAATCGATTGTAGTTTTGCTGCCGTTAACCGTAGCGTGAGAGTGAGAAAAAATAATAATACAGAAGCCTTAGATCATGAGAGAGGGGACATAAAAACATATCAATCAGAGCCTGAGATCCCTTGCTGGATGTCAAAATTTTTGCATGCATTTGTCATTTTATGGGACGTGGGCTTATATATGATCGATAATTTAACATAGCTACG